>CM026387.1:11635614-11758309 GCA_014843695.1 Archivesica marissinica
TGATGGGTATATATATATGTACGGTATATGTGTGTATGCATGTATGCGTGTATGTGTATAGATGTGTATATATATATATGTATGTACGTGTGTATATGTGTATATATATGTATGTGTGTGTATATATACACATGTATTTGAAATAGTCTGATGGAATTAGTAAAATTAAGGGATTTGTGCCGAGAGATATTTCTCCTTGTATTCAATTTGTTCTCTACAGTTAAACCTGTGTTAGTGATCACCTCCATTAAGCAGCCAACCTGTATTAAGCAGCCAGTTTCGAGATTCCCATTGTGTTGTTTTATTATATATTTGGCCTATGTTGGGCAGTCGCCTGTGCTGAGCGGCCGCTTTCTGTGGTTCCCTTGGCTGGCTGCTTGAGGCGGGTTTGACTGTATATTACTGGATACATGCGTAACTATATATATGTCAGGAAAACCAATACATCCTTAGATAAACTTAGTCATCATTACAAACTTAAAGTTATATTACTGTTCAAACTGACTATCACAAGTTTAGACAAATTGCTATCCTGCGGTTGTGTACGTTGCAGGACCAGTGCTGCTCTCATTATGTGTAGGGGAAGTCCATCCGCTGTGCTTTGACGTGCTTGGGCACGGTTGGGTTACATGTAGTCCGGTTTTTGACTGGGTTGGGGGTTTTGGTTTTGTTTGGTCGGCACTATGACACCATGAACTTAATATGTGTACATGACTTTTAGCTGGTTTTGGTGAAACAAGTGTCATGTAGTACAGGAAACTCGTTTACACCCCAACCTCTCTTTAACAGTAATACAGCTTTAAGCCAAACATAACATGACGACTTAGCATTGGACATCCTTAAATAATGGAAGGATATTTTGTATTGCAACTGTCCGGTGCACTCTATGCCAGTCGTTTATATTGTTTTCTAATTATACTCTATTTGTTAATGCAATGTATTGTTACTGCATCGGACAGTCGAGAGCGATATTTCCTAATAGCTCTTGTGATAACAAAACTGCAAAAATGATATAAACATACATACATCAGTCTACCTGGACCTTCTATTACATACTATGTATATAAAAAGTATATACTTAACCTACATTATCATGCATTCTGGTAGGAGGCTTCTTTTTTCACAAAAATTGTTGAAATACCTAAAAACAGCTATAACATGAGTTTGAAAATTTGCACGTTTAATGTTAGGGGATTAGGGAATATTTTAAAGCGAAAACAAATTTTTGCATTGTTGAAAGACAAGAATTTTGATATTTGTATTTTACAAGAAACACATTACAATCCAAATGATGCTAAAAAATGGAAAGACGACTGGGGTACGGAAGCATATTTTAGTGGCAACAAAAGCAACAGCGCAGGCGTATGCATTCTAGTTGCCGAACAACTCAATCTTAAATCTATAAAGTACACTGAAATAATATGTGGAAGGCTAATAGCAATGGAATTTGAATATCACGATGAATCTTTTCTTATGATGAATATGTATGGTCCAAACAAAGATGAAACAATATTTTTTGAAAAATTAAACCAGTTTCTAAAGGAAAACGAAGAAAAAAATCTAATAATTGGAGGCGATTATAATGTAGTTCTGGACCCAGCTATTGATAAGAAAAACGGACAGAAAAACACACATACAAAATGTAGAAATAAATTACAGTCAATAATAAACCAATTTCAACTAGTAGATGCATGGCGAGTACTTAATAAGGAGAAATCACAATCTACTTGGCATTCAAACGATAAACCTCCTATAGTTTGTAGACTAGATCTGTTTTTAATATCTGATAACCTTTTAAATAAAACTACCAATTGTAAAATTAAAGTAGGTATAAAGTCAGACCATTCTATCGTAATTATAAATCTCAATATATCTAATCAACCAAAAGGAAGAGGATATTTCAAATTAAATAATAGTCTTATCCTTCAGAAAGATTACCAAGAAATAATAAGGAAAATTATTATTGAAACTGCCAATATCAATAAAGGAGCTAATCCAAATACAATTTGGGAAGTTATTAAAGGTAACATACGGAATGAAACAATCAAATATGCATCGAAACAGAAAAAGGAAGAAACTAAAAGTGAAAATGATATAAAAAATCATATAAATGAAATAGAAAATGAAATATCGAAAGAAACTGAAGAAAATAAATTACATAAGCTTAAGACAACATTTGATACTTTAAAAAAAAACCTAGACAATATATATGAACATAGACTAAATGGAATAATTATACGATCAAAGGCCTCACAAGTTGAATTTGGTGAAAAAAACAGTAAATTATTTGCAAACCTAGAAAAACGAAACTCACAAAAAAAAGTTATGTCGCAGCTAATTGTCAACGGAATTATTATAAATAATCAACCGGAAATTATAGAGAAACAAAAGTAATTTTTTGAAAAATTATACAGATATGTAGACCAACAACCATCTTATTACAACTTCATGGACATACATATGAATATTTTGGATGAAGAAGAAACACTAATATGTAAAGGTGATACTATTAAAGAAGATGAATGTGCTATAGCGCTAAAAAGCATGAACAATAATAAAAGTCCTGGCTCGGACGGTCTGACTGCAGAATTTTTCAAGATATTCTGGAATGATCTTAAGCAATATTACATAATCTCAATTAACTTTTCATATGTAAACCTACAACTTACAGAACTTCAAAAACAAGGAATAATTACAATGTTGCCAAAAGGAAATAAAGATACAAAATACATAGAAAACTGGAGACCAATTAGTTTATTGAACATCGATTACAAAATTGCTACCAAAGTTATTGCAAACCGAATTAAAAAAGTACTTCCAACAATTATTCATCAATCTCAAACAGGATTTGTGAAAGGCCGCTATATAGGTGAAAATATTCGTCTAATTATAGAACTTCTTGAACAATTAGAGAATAAACCGGACGAATCAATATTATTCTTCTCAGATTTTGAAAAAGCCTTTGATAGCTTAAATCATAACTTCTTATTCGACACTCTAAAACACTTTAACTTTGATGACACTTTAATACAATGGATCAAACTTTTTTACGAGGATGCTAAGAGCTGTGTCATTAGTAATGGCCATATGTCCAATTTTTTCAGCATTAAAAAGGGCGTACGTCAAGGATGTCCTTTATCGCCGTATTTATTCATTATATGCATCGAATTATTGTCTAACTGTATTACTAATAATAAGGATGTAAAAGGTATAAAGATTAATAACTTGGAAATAAAAAATATTCTTTTTGCAGACGATGCTACCTTTGTTACGGATGGCTCGAGAAAATCATTTGAAACACTTATACACATTCTGGACAATTACAGCTATATTTCTGGTCTAAAATTAAACAAGAAAAAATGCACAGCTCTAAGAGCTGGTTCATTAAAAGAAACAGACATACAATTTCTAAAAGGTAAAAAGTTCACCTGGACATCAGAAAGTGCACATTCTTTAGGAATAACATTTTATACAGAAACACGATATTGTTACACAAAAAACATAGAATCGAAAATCAGGGATTTTGAAAACTGTTTGAAGCAATGGCATCATCGTAAACTAACGTTACTGGGAAAGGTCACTGTAATTAAATCGTTTGCACTCCCAAAATTAATCTACCCTATGTCAATGTTGCCAAATTTACACAAGTCTGAAATTAAACATATAGAAAAAGTAACACACACATTCCTTTGGGACGGAAAACCGGATAAGATTAAAAGAGAAACACTCAAACAAGACTACTGTAAAGGGGGACTTAAAATGATCGATTTTGAAAAGTTTATGCACGCCACAAAAGGCAGTTGGGTACAACGTTTATTAGAAACTAATAACAGATCGTTTATAAAGCAGATATACAGTTCACAACTACTGTCTTTCGGGGGAAATTTAATCTTTGAATGTAATATAAATGAAAATGATGTCAAAAATAAACTTAAAGGGAAACCGTTTTTGACAGATATCATACTGTCATGGAATAAGATAAAACTTGTAAGCAACCAAGCAAACACGAACAAAGAAATATTATGGAATAATCGTTTAATTCAAAATAATAATAACACATTTTACTATAAAACATGGTACAACAAGGGAATTAAATACCTAGAACACTTATATGATTTCAGAAAAAATACATTCTACTCGTTTACGGACCTAACAAACATATATGATATACATATAAATGATTTTCTTAAATATAATTCACTAATAGCAAGCATACCTAACCATTTCAAAATTAAAATATCTCTGGAACAAGTATACATCGAACCTCAACATGCAAGAACACTAAATGAATTCATAAACAAACTGAGAGTAAACAAATACCTATATCAGTTCCAATTGAAACATGAGGCAACTAGTCCAGTAACATCGCATAGTAAATGGGAAACAGTCATATCAAACAGTACATTTAATTGGACAACTATTTACAGCAACACATTTACATCTACTATTGACACAAAACTTAGGAACTTTCAGTTCAAATTTCTACATAGAGCGATTCCAACAAACAAGTTATTAATGAAACAACATATAGTAAATTGCAATCTATGTGACTTTTGTTCTATGTATACCGAAAGCATAGAGCATTTGTTTTGGGAGTGCTTGCCAATCCAAACATTTTGGAATGATTTGTGTAACTATTTCAAGCAACAAGAATTTGATTTCTGTATAAATTATGAATTAGTTTGTTTCTTACACACAGACAAGACAAATCACGCTGATGCCAAAAACTTTATATTGCTCTTAGCAAAGTATTATATCTTCATAAATAAGTTTAGAAAAACGTTACCAAATTTACCAGTCTTTAAAAATTACTTAAAGAGTAGAATAAACATAGAACAACATATCGCCTTTACAGGGGATAAAATAGAAAAACATAATAAAAAATGGAAAAATATACCCCTAACATAACTGACAAATACCAAAAATGATAACACACAAACAGTGAGTGAAAAAAAAGATGCCTCCTGTCCAACATGCATATTTATTCCTTAAAAAATATATACAGCTACGTCCTATATTTCTGTACTTGCTGGGTTTGAATGCGTGCGTGGGTGTTGGTTGTGTGAGTGAATGGGGGATGTAAGTGTGAATACGAGGCTATGTATGTGAGGGAGAAAGAGAGAATGATAGATTTAAATAATTTTGTAACTTGACCACATTTGATAAATATGTACACATTTGCAAATAATTTCTGTTATTATCAAACTGTTAAATGTATAATTTTGTGAAATGTGTTTAAATAACAAAATAAATATATTCAATAATAAAAAAATATATTAAAATTGTCGCTAATTAAGGGTATTAAGAATAATAATCAATTTAAGCCAGCTTAAGAAATATAGCTTTATCTGTTTAATGTTACCAATACAATTTTAAATAAAATGAAATTTGTAAAGTTATGAAATAATATGAACTATTGAGATGATAGGATGATAGTACTGTACTGTATAGGATGTTTAAACAATGAATGGATGATCGTCGAAACGGAGCATTATCGAAACATTGTATCAGGTACCATAGTAACCGACTGGTCATACCAAAGACCCAGGAGAGTTAGAACCGAAAGAGGACAGCGGAGACGAATGTATTGTACATTACTAAAGGTACTGATTGTTGCACTTCCGTAGGTCTTGATATATGATGGAAATCTCTGAATCGCGGAAGTCGTGATAGCGTCGTAGTAGTGTATTCGCAAAGGTCCCGAGTTCGCGCCCCGCTGGAGCCGTAAAGACTGTGATCTTAGGCAAGACATATGCATTCCACATGCCTCTTCTCTCCCCCGTGGCGATGGCTTCCATTAGGAATGAGGTCTCGTGAGTGATTCATATAAGTTGTAAAAACTTGTTTCGCATTCGAGCAAAACTAAATTTGTATAAACTAATCTCTGAAATAGTCACGAGCGCAGTATGGGATATGCGATCTATATATACTTGTTTGAGAGTGCTTAGTACGTATATACAACATTGGTTCATTGGTCCAGTAGTTAGCACGTTGGACTACAATCCCATGGATCGTGTGTTCGATCTCCTGCATCGCCATTAATATTCACAGGCTTTCGGAACCAATCTTCCAATTAGGCATATTCGCTGTTATACACAGGTCTAATATAGGAACCAGGGGTGCTTCTGAAAGCGTGGCATTTTCAATCTATAAAATGACAAACATAGTTCTGGAGTGTCGCATCCGCAACATAATTAATAAACAGCAAACGCAATCCGTCCTAATACATAGCTTTGGAGGTGTCGCATCCCCAAGATAATTAATAAACAGCAAACGTAATCCGTCCTAATACATAGTTCTGGAGATGTAGCATCCGCAACATAATTAATAAACAGCAAACGCAATCCGTCCTAATACATAGTTCAGGAGGTGTAGCATCCGCAACATAATTAATAAACAGCAAACGCAATCCGTCCTAATACATAGTTCAGGAGGTGTAGCATCCGCAACATAATTAATAAACAGCAAACGCAATCCGTCCTAATACATAGCTTTGGCGGTGTCGCATCCCCAAGATAATTAATAAACAACAAACGTAATCCGTCCTAATACATAGTTATGGAGGTGTCGCATCCGCAACATAATTAATAAACAGCAAACATAATCTGTCCTAATACATAGTTCCCATATGACATCACAATTCATACTGTACCATGAACATGGCGGCCATTTTGGTTGGCAACATTTACCAGATAGTATACCAAATGTATAGTAGTATAAATTAGTTTGCTTCATAAAATATTTATTTATCCCATCACCATTTTTCATACCTTGTTGGAAAGCTCAAAATATGTTTAGTATCAATTTCAAAAAATTCGTACTTCTAACGAATAAACATTAATTTTCCTGTGTATTAATAGCTTAACTATGAAAAGAGACTTTCAAAAATTAGTGCAAGTTAAGTTCTTATAAATTATATTACATATTCACAAAATAAATTAATATTTCAAAACTGTATTTCAAAACCTTTAAAATGATACCAAATTTTATAATAACAATTAAAAATTAATGTAGTTGCCTATTATCATTAGATGCATTACGACGAATCAATAATGATACACGGTATTGCCATTTCTCAGATATCATGTACATAAGTATATATTATTATCTAGATTTCAATGTCCAGCCCATAAATTGGCAATAGAAGAAGGAAGATTTCGAAACATTGAAAGAAATTTAAGATTGTGCTCAAAATGTAACATGCATCAAGTAGAATCAGAATATCATTTCTTATTAGTTTGTCCTTATTATAATGATATAAGAAATATATATTTACCTAGAAATTATTGTTCGTGGCCAACCATTAATAAGTTTAGAACACTCATGAATTCAACACCAAAAAGCAAACTTGTTAATTTAGCTAAATATATATATTTAGCAACAAGTAAATGAAATGATATTAATTAACTAAATGAATGTTACTACTTGTAAAATATTGATTAGTGAGACACTGAATACCAAATATATTGTTAAACAAACAATATATTTCGTAAATGTTAATACTATGCTTACTCAAACCTTATATAATATCATGCTTTTCTGTAACTTTGTATGTAACCGCCAATCATGTTTCTTGGCGATGGACATGTACATGTTTATGCCAATAAAAACTTTGACTTGACTTGACTTGATTATTATATGCACAGGCCTACATACACCTTCCTGTTGATGGATGTTCCATCAAGAATGAGGTAGCGAGTTCAATTATAAGAAACATTTCGCAATGGAGCCAACCATATGTGTATGAATTATAAACATGTATTATATCTTTTTGGCTGTCCAATTAGCCAGTGGTTAACGCGCTTGCTTATCGCCAATGCAACCGGAGTTCGATCCTCGCACCGGCAAGCATGTGAGACGGTACGATAATCGCGAGATCGGAGAGGTAACCGACCGGCTACTCCGGTTTCCTACCACACACATGACCACAGTTACGCTTTCATCCACGCCAACGAGAGTGATTAATATAAGTTGTTAAAACTTGCTTCGCAATCGTTGTAAAATAAATAAAGTTAAAACTTATATATTTATTTCTGTCTCATCTATGTATAATACATGTACATACAATTCAAGTAATATATAAACACATACATTGCACATAGCCATTCCATAAATGCGAATTATAAGAGACAATAGCATTTTACAATACTTGAAAGATGTCACACTTTCTGAAAACTATGAAAAAGTCGCTAATCATGACACTAAAAATATTTAAAATATGATTTTTTAAGATTCAAGAAAAAGTGCATTGTCGCTCAAACATGCTGGACTGGTAATCCAGGGATCGCAGCTTCGATCCCCCATCTGACCCTAATAAAATTAAATTTCAGATGGGACGTCAAACCGAGGTCTCGTGTCGGTGCTTTACACCGCGCACGTAAAAGAACCAGAGAAGATTCTGGAATGGGTCTCTGTCTGTATCATGCACTATCCTCCAAAATCTAAAATAACTAATCTCTTCAGGAGGCGTCGCTCATATGGGCAACCGGTAGCGACGATAAATAAACGTAAAACACACATCAGATCAGGGATGGTTGGAAAACATGTAACAGCTTGCATAACAATATGTTCACAAATACAATAATGTATTTACATAGATACAAACTACGGCTACGACTATGGCGAGATATGAATATACACGTTATCAGTGCTTATATTGGTTTAAAGAATGAGCTAAAAGATAAAGGTTCAAATCCATTCAATTTTGTCACATTTTGTAAATTTAGAGACGTGTAGTTATGTTCATGGTGCATAGATTAGGACCTGTCATAGAATTACGAAATATCAGAGCTATATATTAGTTTATTATCGTTTCGTTTAAGTCAAGAGATACTTTAAAATCTTTTAAAATGTCTGGCATATTCTATTTATGAGTTTGTTCGAGGCTATATCAGGAAGCTTTGGTTTGGAAAGGGAACATTTTGATTAGTTAGGTTTGTTCAACGACCATAATTGACAATGGAATTTTATCAGATTTTGTATTCAACCACAAGGGACGAAACAAAGCTAAATCAAGATAAATTTAGCCTGACCGTAACGAATATTAGCAATCTGTATTAGTTATTTCTTATTTTTTATGTTAAGCAAATAAATGATTGCCTACACCGGCGCCATACTTCCATGCCAAATTGGATTCGGAAGTATTATTTTAAGTGGAACAACCTCATTAGTAAATATGTATACTATATAGCATTCAGTTAGTCAACTTCTCGCTTGCCCTCTCTCAAACGTCACATATGTGTACAGTACCGACTGACTTACGCTTTGGGATAAAACTTCTAATATACAAAATATATAACTGAATTATAATTAAGAACGTATATATTTAAACGCTGTTTTAACTGAAGACGATATTTCATATCATATATATATCATTACACTTTAATTAGTTTTATTGCATACATATATGTATATATGGAATTAATGGGGTGTACTAGTATTCGTGGGAACCCCTGTGTTATGTCCAATGCATATGAACACAGAGAAGTTCAGAATAAATAATTAAATTGATATGAACTGACTTGTCGTTCGGTTTATACACATGTGAATAGACGTTATCTCAATATCGTGGACCTCACGTGAGGGCGTTTATTGAAACAGGAAGTTTAAATTGAACGAAGACCAACTGTTTCGCTAACGGGTCATACAAAAATATAATATCGTATTGTGGAATTAATTATTTAATTACCGTGTGTAGTTTTTGCCGCGGAATATTCAAATAGTTGTGGATGTTGGTTTAAGTTAAGTATAGACTATCCGTGTAAACGAGGACATCTGTGCAGACGTAGTTTCCAATAGGTTTTCCGTTCGTGACGTCATATGAAATGTAGAGGTAATACTTTTAGCTTCATGTTGTAATTTTTTGTTACCACTGCATTTTATAGTTATTATGAACTATATATATATGTGTGTTTAATGTGTACGAGACATAGGACTACATGTATACGGAGTTCATGCTATGTATGTAGAATGTAAATATCTCTCATTGGTATACGGAGTGCATGCTATGTATGTAGAATGTAAATATCTCTCAGTGGTATACGGAGTTCATGCTATGTATGTAGAATGTAAATAGCTCTCAGCGGTATACGGAGTTCATGCTATGTATGTAGAATGTAAATAGCTCTCAGTGTCCATCACATGTTCCATAGATCATGTTTTCAATTTCTGTATTGGAATTTCTGTAGGCATTTATAAATAATCCTGAATTTTTAATAGTTTCAATGTCCATGTGCCATCGGTACATTTTGTGACTCTGTGTATATATGTTTGTGTTCTATAATTCAGCAAGTCATGCACAACCAGGTGTGCGCGTTTAATTTAGAAATTGTTCGCACGATGACAACTAATTTCAGTACAAACTACCCGCAAAACTAATTGTATGGGCACATATCATTCACAGAAATATTAATTCCTAGTTTGGTTGCATTGGTACAACTAACCACGTTAAGGCTACACAGGCGCATGTGTCCATTTAATAGACTAATAGACAGTTGTAATCTTTTTTAATGTCTCATCCATGTACATCACATGTAATATAATTATATATATATATACTTAAGCACTAACAACAGTGCATGGGTCATTCATCAGAGAATTACAAGAGACTATATCACAGTGAGACTATCACATAACAATAAATCTGATTATATATTTAAGTGTGGACATGAACAATTGGTCAATTGTTTATGTACCAGAAACTGAGTGCAATAAAGCTACCGTTACTCAACATCTACTTATCTTCAACAATACACTATACCTTATGAATATTCGTGTGACCTCTGAAACAGAGATGTCAATGTGCATAGATGATATTCGCTTCCATTACGATAATTATATTTACATAAGAAATCTATCAGGGTATAAACACCGCACGATAATGACAACATTATCGGAAAAGTCCATTGACTTGTTATATGTGTTTTATAGTACTATTTATATGCAAACGTTGCCATTCAATTTTATAGACTACAAAATAGTCAATTTGTATATGAAATAGTAATATAAAAACACCTATAGCAAGTCAATGGACTCTTCGGTGCGGTGTTTATATCAATACAAATCTGTATTTCCCTTTTCAGATAACGGTATTTTGATCCACCGTTGGACACTCATTCATATCGAGTTAAAGGAGTGTGTCTACATGCCCATACTAGATAGCAACGATCAAGTGATCAGCATGAATATGTACAATGTACATTCAGGCTATACACCCGGCGTGATAACACCTTCTGGTGATAATCCTTCATTGACAGGCATATCACAATTTCCATATCTTATGCTATCACCGTGAGGTATTCGCATGAGTATAATCGATATAGTTCGATAAAGAAAATCGATACAAGGTTTATCAAACATCCACTTGCTTGACATAATGTTGTTGTTGTTTGCCAGATAGAGTTCAGGATACTGCGAGAGAATAACATCAATAGGTGTGATATAGAGCTCTAAAAACCAATGTAAATTACTAGATATAAAGTCTAACAAGTACTAGAGTTGTGATATTGATCTCTAAATCTCTAAAAACCAATGTAAATTACTAGAATTAAAGTCTAACAAGTACTAGAGTTGTGATATTGATCTCTAAATCTCTAAAATCCAATGTAAAATACTAGAACTAAAGTCTACAAACTGCTAGAGTTGTGATATTGATCTCTAAACACCAATGTAAAATACTACACCTAAAGTCTACAAACTGCTAGAGTTGTGATATTGATCTCTAAACACCAATGTAAAATACTAGAACCCAATCGTCATCACCGTTATAAGTACAATAACACAATAATGTGGCGGTTATAAGTACAATAACACAATAATGTGGCGGTTATAAGTACAATAACACAATAATGTGACGGTTATAAGTACAATAACACAATAATGTGACGGTTATAAGTACAATAACACAATAATGTGACGGTTATAAGTACTATATCACAATAATGTGACGGTTATAAGTACAATAACACAATAATGTGACGGTTATAAGTACTATATCATAATAATGTGACGGTTATAAGTACAATAACACAATAATGTGACGGTTATAAGTACAATAACACAATAATGTGGCGGTTATAAGTACAATAACACAATAATGTGACGGTTATAAGTACAATAACACAATAATGTGACGGTTATAAGTACAATAACACAATAATGTGGCGGTTATAAGTACAATAACACAATAATGTGACGGTTATAAGTACTATAACACAATAATGTGACGGTTATAAGTACAATAACACAATAATGTGACGGTCATAAGTACAATAACACAATAATGTGACGGTTATAAGTACAATAACACAATAATGTGACGGTTATAAGTACAATAACACAATAATGTGACGGTCATAAGTACAATAACACAATAATGTGACGGTTATAAGTACAATAACACAATAATGTGACGGTTATAAGTACCATAACACAATCATGTGACGGTTATAAGTACTATAACACAATAATGTGACGGTTATAAGTACAATAACACAATAATGTGACGGTTATAAGTACCATAACACAATCATGTGACGGTTATAAATACTATAACACAATCATGTGACGGTTATAAGTACTATAACACAATCATGTGACGGTTATAAGTACTATAACACAATCATGTGACGGTTATAAGTACCATAACACAATCATGTGACGGTTATAAGTACCATAACACAATCATGTGACGGTTATAAGTACTATAACACAATCATGTGACGGTTATAAGTACTATAACACAATCATGTGACGGTTATAAGTACTATCACACAATCATGTGGCGTGTATACGCACAATAACACAATCATGTGACGGTTATAAGTACTATAACACAATCATGTGACGGTTATAAGTACAATAACACAATCATGTGACGGTTATAAGTACTATAACACAATCATGTGACGGTTATGAGTACTATAACACAATCATGTGACGGTTATAAGTACTATAACACAATCATGTGACGGTTATAAGTACTATAACACAATCATGTGACGGTTATAAGTACTATAACACAATCATGTGACGGTTATGAGTACTATAACACAATCATGTGACGGTTATAAGTACAATAACACAATCATGTGACGGTTATAAGTACTATATCATAATAATGTGACGGTTATAAGTACAATAACACAATCATGTGACGGTTATAAGTACTATAACACAATCATGTGACGGTTATAAGTACCATAGCACAATTATGTGACGGTTATAAGTACTATCACACAATCATGTGACGGTTATAAATACTATAACACAATCATGTGACGGTTATAAGTACTATAACACAATCATGTGGCGTGTATACGCACAATAACACAATCATGTGACGGTTATAAGTACTATAACACAATCATGTGACGGTTATAAGTACTATAACACAATCATGTGACGGTTATAAGTACTATCACACAATCATGTGGCGTGTATACGCACAATAACACAATCATGTGACGGTTATAAGTACTATAACACAATCATGTGACGGTTATAAGTACAATAACACAATCATGTGACGGTTATAAGTACTATAACACAATCATGTGACGGTTATGAGTACTATAACACAATCATGTGACGGTTATAAGTACTATAACACAATCATGTGACGGTTATAAGTACCATAACACAATCATGTGGCGTGTATACGCACTATAACACAATCATGTGACGGTTATAAGTACTATAACACAATAATGTGACGGTTATAAGTACTATAACACAGTCATGTGGCGGTTATAAGTACTATAACACAGTCATGTGGCGGTTATAAGTACAATACCACAGTCATGTGATGGTTATAAGTACTATAACACAATCATGTGACGGTTATAAGTACTATAACACAATCATGTGACGGTTATAAGTACTATCACACAATCATGTGGCGTGTATACGCACAATAACACAATCATGTGACGGTTATAAGTACTATAACACAATCATGTGACGGTTATAAGTACAATAACACAATCATGTGACGGTTATAAGTACTATAACACAATCATGTGACGGTTATGAGTACTATAACACAATCATGTGACGGTTATAAGTACTATAACACAATCATGTGACGGTTATAAGTACCATAACACAATCATGTGGCGTGTATACGCACTATAACACAATCATGTGACGGTTATAAGTACTATAACACAATCATGTGATGGTTATAAGTACTATAACACAATCATGTGGCGGTTATAAGTACTATAGCACAATCATGTGATGGTTATAAGTACTATAACACCCCCTGAATTGACATTTGTTTGTCATTGGAGTCAATACTGATCGCGTGATACTGTCGTTTAGAGATAGTTTAACTAACATGTGTCTAAAACTAAACATGAGTAGGCACAAATGTGAGATGTAACGGTACTATAAATCGTGTTATTCAGGATACACGCATAATAAGGGCGCATTATATTACGCATGGATGTCGACCCTATTTACATTATTTTGTTATGTCAACAAACCGCGTATGCGACGTGTGTTTATTAGTTGCAATAATCAGTTTGTTAGGCAAATATTTGGAACAATTTATACCATATAATAGGGAATTACACTCTGTAGAAATTTACGTTTTCACTGATGTAGTGTCACTTTAAATTTGAAATATGAAGAATATTAAGTCCAACAATACAAACGTCGTTGTGATCTGAATAACATTACAATTATATTGAATACAGCTCGTATAGCAATAAAATGTAAACTATACTACACAATTTACTTGTAATATATAGCATACTTTCTAGTTATAAAGGTCTGCGGCTTTCTGTATAGACGATGGCGACTGGTGGAACTGGAACAATTCGAAATGGGGCATCTCAAGATGTTTCATTGCGTTATTCTTATTATTCTAGGGAGAGACTCAACGTTGTTATTGGTCGACATGCGCGTAGCTAGGCATGCGCATGTACGCACGTGCGCAAGATTAATGTTGACAGTTCCTGAAAATGAAATTAAATAAATGCGAAAAATGCAATAAAAACTGGATCGTAAGGGGGTAAGGGGGGCACTGACATTGGTCATTCACAAGAAAGCAGACATTAACGAAATACCAACAGATATTGATTGCAGCTGATGTTCTTAGTAGGCAAAACTCACCTGAAACCATATAGCGGGATAAAAAAATCTCCCGGTGGAGCATGCCCCCGGACCTCCCTAGAATGGTGCGTAATCCATATTTAAGCCTAGCTACGCGCCTGGTCGACTCAAATAAATGTAGCTTTGCTATATAACATTTTCAGTTACAGTGCTATGGGTAAGTATATTATTAATACAATATACTATGTGGATACTACTATTGATTATTATTGTGAAGATGATCAGTCAAATTTTATTTTAGATACAAAAGGACACCATTTGCCACACTCATCATGTCAATAGTCGTGTTTATAATTTTGGTAAGTATATTATTAATAATACACCAATATAATATAAGTTGTTAAAGCTTGTTTCGCAATCGTTATATAATATAAGTTGTTAAAGCTTGTTTCGCAATCGTTATATAATATAAGTTGTAAAGCTTGTTTCGCAATCGTATATAATATAAGTTGTTAAAGCTTGTTTCGCAATCGTTATATAATATAAGTTGTTAAAGCTTGTTTCGCAATCGTTATATAATATAAGTTGTTAAAGCTTGTTTCGCAATCGTTATATAATATAAGTTGTTAAAGCTTGTTTCGCAATCGTTATATAATATAAGTTGTTAAAGCTTGTTTCGCAATCGTTATATAATATAAGTTGTTAAAGCTTGTTTCGCAATCGTTATATAATATAAGTTGTTAAAGCTTGTTTCGCAATCGTTATATAATATAAGTTGTTAAAGCTTGTTTCGCAATCGTTATATAATATAAGTTGTTAAAGCTTGTTTCGCAATCGTTATATAATATAAGTTGTTAAAGCTTGTTTCGCAATCGTTATATAATATAAGTTGTTAAAGCTTGTTTCGCAATCGTTATATAATATAAGTTGTTAAAGCTTGTTTCGCAATCGTTATATAATATAAGTTGTTAAAGCTTGTTTCGCAATCGTTATATAATATAAGTTGTTAAAGCTTGTTTCGCAATCGTTATATAATATAAGTTGTTAAAGCTTGTTTCGCAATCGTTGTAAAATAAATATTCTGTTCCTGACAGTTTTTACAATCATGTTCGGCATGATACCTTCAATATGGATAAGAAAGAACGATTGAAAACTGTACACATATACTGTAATATTGTAACTGTTCAGTAACTCAGTGGTGAACTTAGTATATATAACCATTTATATGACTTTTACTCTTAATTTGAAAGCATATTTTCTCTAAATTATATACACATTTGTGAAGTGCAGTAATTTTGTATATCAACATAAAATGTATACTAATCTTGTCCAACTAGGTGTGTGTTATCGTCCAACACTCTGCTGATGCTGATTCTACTACTGTTGGACTGGATGCAACATCAGCAAATATATCCGTACAAACGTCACCATCAACAACAAACACTACAACGGCATCACTAGCAACATTGATAAAAACAACAACATCAACATCAACAAAGCAAACAACAACATCATCAACACCAAATGTACCACCACCAACAACAACACCAACAACATCATCAACAACAGCATCAACAACAACAACAACAACATCATCAACAACAGCATCAACAACAACAACAACAACAACAGCACCACCAACAACAACACCAACAACATCATCAACAACAGCATCAACAACAACAACAACAACACCAACAACAACACCAACAACAACAACAATAACAACGACAACAACAACTACAACCACAACGAAACCACCTGGTAAGTTTGCATGTATCTCCATTAGAGATCCACAATATTCAGGTATCCGTTTATTCTTTTTTTAATATTAAACGATGGTCATGTTTAGCATTTATTTGTTAGAGCAACTTGAATATATATATCTATATTAGATTCAAAGAATACCTGGATAGTATAGTCGGAATTATTATGAATGATGCCCTGTTGCATTCATCCTATTCCAGTACATATCTATTTCTATATATATATATCTGTTTTATGTCAGAGAAAAATAGTCATTTTGTTACCAGCGTAAATTACAGGTTCTATTTGATTCTCAGTCTCACAATCACGGTCAAATATACCCATTGCAAAAATGCTCAAATATATTGTGCGTTCGCTTCAGGTGCGAAAGGTCCGGAGTTCGAGCCCCGCTGGAGCCGTTACGATTCTGCCATTGGGCAAGGCATTTAAATTCCACGTTGGCTCTTCTCTCTCCGTCATGGCGATGGATTCCATCAGGAATGAGGTCTCGAGAGTGATTAATATAAGTTGAAAGAACGAAAACTCTTGGGTTGTAGTTGTGATCTACGCATGCGTACTGTTTGTCATAATAATTGGTGCCATTACAATATATTGCTACGCGCCCACTTTCACGAGATTACTACGATCTACAAGGAACCAAGATATATCCTGGATCTGAAACGATGTAAGAAGTTCGTGATAGTTAGTAGTTAGTTCGCATTGTACACGTGCTAAGGTCGTAAAGTGCTCGCTCTATTTCGTGTGCATTCGTGGATGACAACCGCCTCGAAATTTTGAGCATGTTCAGTATTCTGGCATTGATCGTGTAGCACAGTCTTGGTGTCGTGTTAAACTCGTTGTGTGCACGGCATTGTTCGTAGTCTGCTCTTGAAGTTCGTTCTATGCACATAATAGACATCGTATAGTATATTTGACATGTACTGGACACGACTTAGTCAATATAGCCACATGCTGTGTACGCGAGTTCAGTACGTATGCATTTTCTTGGGTGACGAGCAAGAGTACGTCCTTGTCACGAATAGGACCGTCGATGTGACGATGTTAGTACGAATTCAATACGCGCATACGACGACATAGTACGACGTAACGCGAGCTGGCTACGATACACACGTGTTGAACATGTCCTTAGCACGATTGCGTTAGGATTGGTCACGTGGAATAGATCATAAAATCATTATCGTTCAATCTGTAGACCGCGAACAGCTTACCTCAGATTTCAGTAAATTTGATGTAATTGAATTTATTTGTTCTATGACTTTGTTTCTCTTAATTTACGAGTATCTCAAATTACCCAAAATGAAGTTAGAAGGTTGCGGAATTAAGGCGACGATCGCACTGACGTCGTAGTAAGCACGTGTTATATGTATTTAAGTAGTAAGATAGTGCTGTGCAACGCACAACAGGAATCTACAGACATAATTTTCTGCACACATATATATCATAGAACGTGATAGATCGTAGTAACATCGTGAACGTGTGCGCTGATTATATGGCTTATTTGGTGTAAACTTTATTTATTGGTACTTATTTTGTACAAAGAGCATATATGCATGGAAATTGTAAACACACAGGTTGCAGGAAGATAACAAAGGATTGGAAAATAAGATAAATACAATCTTATATAAATTCCTCTCCTACATGGAGCATTTAGCAAGTTAGTGTATGTATGTATGTATGTTCCTTTAATGTCAAACCCCTCGCGGGGACTTAGACATGTTTTCCTGGGCAGGCTTAGCCGACCTAAGCGATTAACCAGTACTAAGCAATGTGTGTGAGGTGCCTTGCTCAATGACACTACATACGTGGCCTGACCGAGTATCGAACCCGGGACCGTTCGATTCCAAATCCGACGCTCTACCACTGGACCACGGACGTCACAGTGTAATCCGGTATAGTATGTAAGCTGTTGTTCTTTGTCTGTTCACGGCTTAAATTACTCGTTACGTAATTGTAAGATATATGGTTCTCGAATCAAGATAGTTATGCTTACAATGAATGAACCCCCCCCCCAACCAACAAAAATACAAAACATCAATGTAGGAAATAATTGGGACTCACACTTGGCATCGGTAGGGAAAGGTGAATGGGTAGCTGCGCATCCACCGGTTTGGCGTTTGTTACAGAGGTCAACTGAGCTGGACATTAAGGTAAAATAAATCTAGTGTATACCAATGGGAGGGTTATGAATGGTTATACTTACTGATATTTTGTATTATGAATAAGAGTCGTTAGGGATTAACTAAGCATCGAACTTCCTGATGGTTGCGACGAATGCTTATCGACACTTCTTTAGTGTAGCACTATAACGGAAGCCTACAATATGCATGCTGTATGTGCTTAGTGCTACATAAGATTCTACTACACGTAGATATGAATGAGGAGTGTTGCATGCTATACATGTATCTTTGATTAAACGTATATTTGCACTACAGCAGCTATGTGTGTGTTTTACGTTTATTTATTGTCGCTACCGGTTGCCCATATGAGCGACGCCTCCTGAAGAGATTAATTATTTTAGATTTTTGTCGGATAGTGCAATGATGCAGACAGAGACCCATTCCAGAATCTCCTCTGGTTCTCGAGACCTCGGTTTAACGTCCCATCTGAAAGACTGTTAATTTTATTAGGGTCAGACGGGGGATCGAACCTACTGTGGGTCAGACGGGGGATCGAACCTGCTGTGGGTCAGACGGGGGATCGAACCTGCAGCTAGGTTGTACATAAAAATATTAAATATGTTATAGATTGCGAGCATCCTCCAGATATTGGCAATAGTACATGGAATACAACCGATAAAGATGTGAATCCTTATGGAAGTAACGCATTCTACACATGTAACACGGGTTACGTTATTTCCGGAAATGATACGATAGAATGTCAAGAAGCGAGAACCTGGTCAAATAGAACATTCAATTGTACATTAAAAGGTAAATGGTATGTGGGCAGGGTAACTGGTATGTGGGCAGGGTAACTGGTATGTGGGCAGGGTAACTGGTATGTGGGCAGGGTAACTGGTATGTGGGCAGGGTAACTGGTATGTGGGCAGGGTAACTGGTATGTGGGCAGGGTAACTGGTATGTGTGCAGGGTAACTGGTATGTGGACAGGTAACGGTATGTGGGCAGGGTAACTGGTATGTGGGCAGGTAACTGGTATCAAACACAGGTAACTGGTATGTGGACAGGGTAACTGGTATGTGGGCAGGGTAATGGTAGTGGCAGGGTAACTGGTATGTGGGAGGGTAACCGGTATGTGGGCAGGGTAACTGGTATGTGGACAGGGTAACGGTATGTGGGCAGGGTAACCGGTAGTGTGGCAGGGTAACTTGTTGTGGGCAGGGTAACCGGTATGGGGACAGGGTATCCGGTATGTGGGCAGGGTAACTGGGTATGTGGGCAGGGTACTGGTATGTGGGCAGGGTAACTGGTATATGGGCAGGTATCCGGTATTGGTACCAGGGTAACTGGTATGTGGGCAGGGAACTGGTAGTGGGCAGGGTAACTGGTATGTGGGCAGGGTATCCGGTATGTGGGCGGGTAACTGGTATGTGGGCAGGGTACTGTATTGGGCAGGGTAACTGGTACGTGGGCAGGGTAACTGGGTGGGCAGAGTACCGGTATGTGGGCAGGGTAACTGGTATGTGGGACAGAGTAACCGGTACGTGGTACGTGGGCAGGGTATGGTACGTGGGCAGGGTAATGGTATGTTGGTACGTGGGCAGGGTAACGGTACGGGGCGGGTAACGGTACGTGGGCAGGGGTACGTGGTATGGTATCAGGGTAACCGTAATGGTATGTGGGCAGGGTAACTGGTATGTGGGCAGGGTAACTGGTATGTGGGCAGGGACTGGATGAGGCAGGGTAACTGGTATATGGGCAGGGTATCCGGTATGTGGGCAGGGTACTGGTATGTTGGGCAGGGTAACTGGTATGTGGGCAGGGTAACGGTATGTGGGCAGGGTAACTGGTATGTGGGCAGGGTATCCGGTATGTGGGCAGGGTAACTGGTATGTGGGCAGGGTAACTGGTATGGGGAGTAACAGGGGCAGGGTAACTGGTATGTGGCAGGGTAAATGGTAGTGGGCAGTAACCGGTACGTGGGCAAAACAGGGTAACGGTATGTGGCAGGGTATCGGTACGTGGGCAGGGTAACTGGTACGTGGGCAGGGTAACCGGGTACTGTGGGCAGGGTAACTCCGGTACGGTGGGCAGGGTAACTGGTATGTGGGCAGGGTAACTACCAGGTATGTGGGCAGGGTAACTGGTATGTGGGCAGAGTAACCGGTACGTGGGCAGGGTAATGGTATGTGGGCAGGGTAACTGGTATGAGGGCAGGTAAAAGGTATATGGGCAGGGTATCCGGTATGTGGCAGGGTAATGGTATGTGGGCAGAGTAACCGGTACGTGGGCAGGGTACGTGGGCACGGTATTTGGCAGGGTAACTGGTATGTGGGCAGGGTAGGTATGTGGCAGGTAACTGGTATGTGGCAGGGTAACTGGTATGTGGGCAGAGTAACCGGTACGTGGGCAGGGTATCCGGTACGTGGGCAGGGTAACTGTATGTGGGCAGGGTAACTGGTATGGGGGGCAGGGTAACTGGTATGTGGGCAGGGTAACTGGTATGTGGGCAGGGTAACTGGTATGTGGGCAGGGTAAACTGGTATGTGGGCAGGGTATCCGTACGTGTAACTGGTATGTGGGCAGAGTAACGGTACGTGGGCAGGGTAACTGGTATGTGGTCAGGGTAACTGGTATGTGGGCAGGGTAACTGGTATGTGGGGGTAACCGGTATGTGGGCAGGTAACTGGTATGTGGGCAGGTAACCGGTACGTGGGCAGGGTATCCGGTACGTGGGCAGGGTAACTGGTATGTGGCAGGGTAACTGGTATGTGGGCAGGGTATCCGGTACGTGTAACCGGTATGTGGGCAGGGTAACTGGTATGTGGGCAGCTTCAGCACCTGTAACCGGTATGTGGGCAGGGTAACTGGTATGTGGGCAGGGTATCGCAGTAACGGTATGTGGGCAGGGTAACGGTGGGAGGGTACTGGTATGTGGGCAGCTTCAGCACCTGTAATCACAGGCGATTGGGGTCTGGACAAATGGTTTCGGATTCAAAACAAAAAAACATGTTTGATATTGTGATTATACCATAGGCTCGACACTATACATACACATTTCTAGGCCATATCCAAGCAAGTTTTAAATTGACACACCGTCACTATCAAAGCCATACATTGAATGATAACAATGTTGGTAATGTCAACAACACGCATGCAACATAATTCAATGGCCGAAATTTACCAGTATACACTTACTTGTAAAGCCATTGTCTAGTTCTTTGCAGCACTCCTTTGTCTATCAATGTGTGTTTTACGTTTATTTATCGTCGCTACCGGTTACCCATATGAGCGACGCCTCCTGAAGAGATTAGTCATTTTAGATTGTTGGAGGATAGTACAATGACCATCGTACCATCTCACATACTTCCCTGTCCGAGGATCGAACCCGGGTCGCATTGGTGAGAAGCGAGTGCGCTAACCACAGCGCTAATCGGACAGCCGAAAATTAAACATATTTAAGGACTTGAACGATCTTAATTTCAAATGGTATACTATTGCATATATTTGGACTTGGTCTTGAACATTATGATGTTCTAGATGATTGACAGTACTGTATTCCGGTACTTTAAGGTCGGGAATAAATGCCCATCAAACAGGCCCTGGTAAAGTGTAGCTCCTAACAATCTGAAAATAATGTAATAAGATATGACTATTTCTTACAGCGATAGGATATGATGGGCCGTGTGATGATATGGGACCAGACGAACAATGTACAACCAAAAATGCATCGTGCATCAACGGAACATGCACGTGTAACAGCAGTCGTCAATATGTTAACGAAACAGAGGGGACGGATATGTGTGATTCCCGTAAGTAATGTTAAATCTGAAGATACTGTTATAACATTGTTTGGTCTTTGGAAACTCGAAGTATTTGGAGAATGATGATAAAATGAAATCTAGAATTTATTATGTTAGTCATTTACCACCAATGTTAAATTATTAAGTGTCCAACAAGTTTTGTCAACATTAGTCTAGTCCGCCACTTTGAAAACCTTTTACAAAACATTATATTATACACTATTGTAAATACACCACACAATTTAACTAACTGTTTAAATATACCCTATTTCTACTATTAATAAACCTAATTTCACAATCTTATTTTGGGTTTCCAATGAGGCACAGTCCAATTATGACACTTTTAATGTAAATAGAAGTGACTATCACCTCCTAAGAGATAGGGCAACTGACACTGAACCCTCTTCAGCCGCACCCACCAATAGTTACACATGACTCTGGAAGTTATGAATAATTAGCTATGTTTCACAATCCTAGGGTAGCACTAGAAGTCCGTGTAACAATCATGCATTTCGTGGGAAAAGCATGAACATTGGTATGAATACTTATTAATACGTACCTGTGTCACAGAATAAGAGAGTCGGTTGATACCATCCATGATGGCTGTCCTGGCAGCCATTTTCAAAATGGCCGCCAATAGAATGTTTGTCATAAACAACTGGTTATAAGACTATTCAATGGCCAATTGTCTTCAGAATTATATGAAAACACAGTTTATGTCAATTATTATCATAGTTGTCAAAAACAGTCATAGAAATCGTCATACTCTATGTGTTAAACTTATGAAGAAACACAACTCATTTCGATTTACAAATATATTTAATAATATATCAGTCAAATATTTCAAGATGATACATCAGGAAATTGAAAGCAGTTTTATAAATTTACAGTCCAACCTGTCTTAAGCAGCCAGCCAAGGGACTCATAGAAAATGGTTGCTTAGCACAGGTGGCTGCTTAACAGAGGTAAAATATATACCAAAGTAACATATTGGGAATCTGAAAACTGGCTTCTTAATGCATGTTGGCTGCTTAATAGAGGTGACCGCTTACACAGGTTTGACTGTATATATATATAATAAGTGTACGACAAATATGATCTGCAAACAAGCTTAATACAAAGCTTATATAAATTTCATTTCATAATCGATGGATTAGTCGTCAATGTCATCGTCTTGTACATCAGTCTTTATCGCAGTTTTACAATCACTGACATAGCATTTACAGAGAGGAGATCAGAGTATGCCATTCTTGTAACAACAACACTTATTAACAGTCTTTCAGGTGAGACTTTAAACCGAGGTCTCGTGTCGGTGCTTTACACAATGTACGTAACAGAACCAGATGATACTCTGGAATAGGTCTCTGTCTGTATCATTGCACTATCCTCCAACAATCTAAAATACCTAATCTCTTCAGGAGGGGTCGCTCATATGTGCAACCGGTAGCGACGATAAATAAAAGTAAAACACACACACAACAACAGCACCTTTGCACCCTGGTTTACACACACACACACACAACAACACACCCACCCACACACACACACACAACAACCAAAACCACAAACACACCCACACCACACAACACACCACCACACACAACCACCCCACACACACACACAACAACAACAACACACCCACCCACACACACACACGTACTTTGGCTAGCTCAATCACAGCTCGAGGGGCAGGAAGATTGAGACACCTCCAGGAACATAGACTCCTTCCTCTTCAATCCAACCACTTTGATCAATAGGAGGAGGAGACCCATGGGTAGGATATGATTAGGATATGAATCATACCGCACCGTTATGTAATTTGCACGGATGATAGTGTGCACTTGGCTTGGTTGGAGGAAGAATTTTATACTTATATAGATCTATAGAAGCAAAATATTGGCAAATTGGTCAAAATGTGCAAAATGGCTCTACAGTGTTTTACTTTTAATTGAAATTTGATAAGTATCAGAACATTGTTTTACTTGTGAATATAAGTATACAATTATTGTCCCTCTAACCAAATGCACACTTTCTTTTTCGTGTGAGTATATATTATACACAGCGCGGACACACTGCTCCAACCATTGCCATGCAGTGGCAATTCATCATTCACCAGCTCATTATGGTGGGCATCCCACCTGGTACCCCCTAGCCAGTCCATCTCGTTCAAATGAATGCTCTCGCACATGAGGAGTCTGCTACTTGGGAAGAACTGAATTCAGGAGACTGTGATGGTAAATATTGTGTATCTCCAAGAAAACCTGGATTAGTGTCTACGTGAGACTTGATGAAGATAATCCTGCCATCAATTGCTTCCACACGCTTGGTGAAGAGCATCCTGCCATCAATTGCTTCCAGAAGCTTGGTGAAGAGCATCCTGCCATCAATTGCTTCCAGAAGCTTGGTGAAGATCATCCTGCATCAACCCAAACAAAACACCCACAACCCAAACAAAAAACCACCACAACCCAAACAAAAACACCCCACAACCCAAACAAAAAACCCACAACCCAAACAAAAACCCCACAACCCAAACAAAAAACCCATCAATTGCTTCCAGAAGCTTGATGAAGATAATCCTGTCATCAATTGCTTCCAGAAGCTTGGTGAAGATGCTATCCCAAATTAGCTGGTGAATCATGATTTGCAACTATATGTCAAGGGTTGGAGAGCTCGTTTTCTCACCAATGCAACCCGGATTCGATCCTCGGGCTGGGAAGTATGTGAGATGGTAAAGTGGTTGCCAGATCGGACAGGTGGGTTTTCTCCGGGTACTCCGGTTTCCTCCCACACGACTAACTACATTTACGCTTTCATCCGCGCTAACGAGAGTGATTAATATAAGTTGTTAAAACTTGCTTCGCAATCGTTGCAAAATAAATAAAGTTTAATGTTTTTACGGAATTACAATCAGATCACACTGTACTGCCCTTGACGTCCCTATCAAATGTCCAATATTTAAGCGTGTAGACGTCCAATGTTGCCTCTAAGGCAAGTGCACATTTTCAGTGTCAATATATACATATTTAAATTAGTATGTATATAATTATAATTATAAATCCGATTAGGCAAAACAGATGTAGTCTAAGTAAAATTTGAATCAGCCCATGCTAACCCAAAATTTCAACCAATGTCATGTAAATCCGATTGATAATTTGGCAGGTTCATTTGCTTTGTAAGAAATAACTTAGAAGTGTGCATTTTGTGCATATGTCATTTATTATTAAATGACGTACATGTAACAACATATTAAACTAAAATGTCATTTTATTTATAAAATGACGTACATGTAACAACATATTAAACTAAAATATTCTACTGACAATATTGAAAACTTTGTCATAGCATATTCAAAACATGACAAAGCAAAGGTGGGCAATTCTCCGCCCGCCCCAACATAGTATGAAAACAGAATAAAACAAATCCAATATACTATATATTGTGAAACAACATAATATGAAAACATAACCAACAATTCCAATATACTTTATATATATTGTGACATGTTACTGTAATGCATGCCCCACCTAGGCATATAAAAATGTTGTCTTTTGTAGGTCCAATATTACCATCAGAACCATCACCAAGAACTTTGACAGAAACGAATGCAATTGAAGTGTTGTGGGGATCAAACTTTAACGCTTTCGATATACTTGCTAAAATACATCCACATAATACGCAGAATAAAGATCAATTTAGATCGCATAACATAGCAAATAGTGTCAGGATAATAAACCTGACGTCTGGGACGTTATATAACATCGAAGTGAAAGTTGTTAGAGGTAACATTACAAGTGAACGTTCTTACCGACTGACAAACTATACAAGTAAGTTAATTTCACACTTTAAAGCAGCATTATATGGTAATAAAGGATGTTTTGGGTAAAATATAAATACTAATGTGTGTGTGTTTACAAAAATCGAAATAGTCGCTCAGAAACGATGAAATTCCAATACATTTAAACCGTCGTATACGTCGAATTTGTTTATCAACACATGAAATGTAAACACGCACAGCGCGCATGCGTGAAATAACAGAGGATGTAGAAAACAACGTATATATTTTGAACATGAAAGACTATCTATCTATCTTCCTCTAATGTCGAACCCCTCGCGGGGATGTATAAATGTCCCTAAAGACTTAGCTAACAGAGGTATGAATCAACATATCAGGTAATTTAATTAAAAAAGACAACGTGGGACAAAATGGGGTCGAAGCATTCTGAATGTAAACAAGTGCGGACGATGCGTTCCGGTTGTAAACAAGTGCGTGACCGATCGACTCGGAAAGTCCTACTTTCGGTTTCGAGTTTGTTTTATCGCAACAAAACACTGTTTACCAAATGACCATAAGCATACAAAGTATAATGTTAGAATGTGTAGCAGCATTGCTACCCATACGTAAAAATTGAATTTTTCAAATATATTTTATTTCATACGATGTAATTCTGCTTTAAGAATGTAACGTTTTATGTCTATTTGAAGAATGATTCTAATACAGGATGTTCAATTGTTAGATTTAGTTACTTGAGGAATGTTGGTGGTTCTACCCGGTGTCCATCCGAAATACTGCATTTTAGACATTCTTATCTGATACGTATCTTATTGTGTCACGAGGTTTATACATTCTTATCTGATACGTATCTTATTGTGTCACGAGGTTTATACATTCTTATATGATGTGTATCTGATTGTGTCACGAGGTTTATACATTCTTATATGATGTGTATCTGATTGTGTCACGAGGTTTATACATTCTTATATGATGTGTATCTGATTGTGTCACGAGGTTTATACATTATTATCTGATACGTATCTTATTGTGTCACGACGTTTATACATTCTTATATGATGTGTATCTGATTGTGTCACGAGGTTTATACATTCTTATCTGATACGTATCTTATTGTGTCACGAGGTTTATACATTCTTATCTGATACGTATCTTATTGTGTCACGAGGTTTATACATTCTTATATGATGTGTATCTGATTGTGTCACGAGGTTTATACATTCTTATATGATGTGTATCTGATTGTGTCACGAGGTTTATACATTCTTATATGATGTGTATCTGATTGTGTCACGAGGTTTATACATTATTATCTGATACGTATCGTATTGTGTCACGACGTTTATACATTCTTATATGATGTGTATCTGATTGTGTCACGAGGTTTATACATTCTTATCTGATACGTATCTTATTGTGTCACGAGGTTTATACATTCTTATATGATGTGTATCTGATTGTGTCACGAGGTTTAGACATTCTTATCTGATACGTATCTTATTGTGTCACGAGGTTTATACATTCTTATCTGATACGTATCTTATTGTGTCACGAGGTTTATACATTCTTATCTGATACGTATCTTATTGTGTCACGAGGTTTATACATTCTTATATGATGTGTATCTGATTGTGTCACGAGGTTTATACATTCTTATATGATGTGTATCTGATTGTGTCACGAGGTTTATACATTCTTATCTGATACGTATCTTATTGTGTCACGAGGTTTATACATTCTTATCTGATGTGTATCTGATTGTGTCACGAGGTTTATACATTCTTATCTGATACGTATCTTATTGTGTCACGAGGTTTATACATTCTATATGATGTGTATCTGATTGTGTCACGAGGTTTATACATTCTTATCTGATACGTATCTTATTGTGTCACGAGGTTTATACATTCTTATATGATGTGTATCTGATTGTGTCACGAGGTTTATACATTCTTATCTGATACGTATCTTATTGTGTCACGAGGTTTATACATTCTTATATGATGTGTATCTGATTGTGTCACGAGGTTTATACATTCTTATCTGATACGTATCTTATTGTGTCACGAGGTTTATACATTCTTATATGATGTGTATCTGATTGTGTCACGAGGTTTATACATTCTTATATGATGTGTATCTTATTGTGTCACGAGGTTTATACATTCTTATATGATGTGTATCTTATTGTGTCACGAGGTTTATACATTCTTATCTGATACGTATCTTATTGTGTCACGAGGTTTATACATTCTTATATGATGTGTATCTGATTGTGTCACGAGGTTTATACATTCTTATATGATGTGTATCTGATTGTGTCACGAGGTTTATACATTCTTATATGATGTGTATCTGATTGTGTCACGAGGTTTATACATTCTTATATGATGTGTATCTTATTGTGTCACGAGGTTTATACATTCTTATATGATGTGTATCTTATTGTGTCACGAGGTTTATACATTCTTATATGATGTGTATCTGATTGTGTCACGAGGTTTATACATTCTTATATGGATGTGTATCTGATTGTGTCACGAGGTTTATACATTCTTATATGATGTGTATCTGATTGTGTCACGAGGTTTATACATTCTTATATGATGTGTATCTTATTGTGTCACGAGGTTTATACATTCGTATATGATGTGTATCTGATTGTGTCACGAGGTTTATACATTCTTATATGATGTGTATCTTATTGTGACACGTGGTTTAGACATTCCTATCTGATACGTATCTTATTGTGTCACGTGGCTTAGACATTCTTATCTGATACGTATCTTATTGTGTCACGTGATTTAGACATTCTTATATGATACTATCTTATTGTGTCACGTGGTTTAGACATTATTATATGATGTGTATCTTATTGTGTCACGTGGTTTAGGCCTTCTTATCTGATGCGTATCTTATTGTGTCACGTGGTTTAGACATTCCTATCTGATACGTATCTTATTGTGTCACGTTGTTTAGACATTCCTATCTGATACGTATCTTATTGTGTCACGTGGTTTAGACATTCCTATCTGATATGTATCTTATTGTGTCACGTGGTTTAGACCTTCTTATCTGATGTGTATCTTATTGTGTCACGTGGTTTAGACCTTCTTATATGATATGTATCTTATTGTGTCACGTGGTTTAGACATTCTTATCTGATACGTATCTTATTGTGTCACGTTGTTTAGACCTTCTTATATGATATGTATCTTATTGTGTCACGTGGTTTAGACATTCTTATCTGATATGTATCTGATTGTGTCACGTTGTTTAGACATTCTTATGTGAAATACTATTAATATTAGTGTCAGACGGGGGATCGAACCTGCGATCCCGGGATTCGCAGTCCAACGTGTTAACAACTGGACTACTAACCCGTCTATTTTTGTATGATATAGTCCAATAAGGTTTGCTATGTCTACTTTGGTAGATTGATATCCGATATTACAGACGGATCTGTAGTCCAGTGGTAACACGCTGAACTGGTAATCCAGGGATCGCAGGTTCGATCCCCCGTCTGACCCTAATAAAATTATCAGTCTTTCAGATGGGACGTTAAACCGAGGCCTCGTGTCGGTGCTTTACACCTTGCACGTAAAAGAACCAGAGGAGACTCTGGAATGGGTCTCTGTCTGTATCATGCACTATCCTCCAAAATCTAAAATAACTAATCTCTTCAGGAGGCGTCGCTCATATGGGCAACCGGTAGTGACGATAAATAAACGTAAAAACACACGATATCCGATATTAAGACACTGTCGTGACGTCATACCTTTGTACTGCTTCCAAAAGGCCATGGTATTGTATGAAACCCTATGTGTAATAAACTAATAATAGTAAGATCTTGTTATATAAGTGTGTGTTTTAATTAAAATATAAGCATCAAACGGATCCGATATGTAAACTAGTGGCTACGCGCCATACAAAGTCCAATATTTTACATATTGGATTGTTTTCGACTTATATCCAATACTTAACAGATAACATGCAGATGTCATTCTGCTTAGACGCATAGTGATCGTGCTCATAACATGCTATTTATTCGGCTGTCCGATTAGCGCAGTGGTTAGCGCGCTCGCTTCTCACCAATGCAACCCGGGTTCGATTCTCGGACCGGGAAGTATGTGAGATGGTACGGTGGTCGCAAGATCAGACAGGTGGGTTTTCTCCGGGTATTCCCGTTTCCTCCCACACGAATGACCACATTTATGCTTTCATGTGGGTTTTCTCCGGGTACTCCGATTTCCTCCCACACGAATGACCACATTTATGCTTTCATCCACGCCAACGAGAGTTATTAATATAAGTTGTTAGAACTTGCTTCGCAATCGTTGTAAAATACATAAAGTTTAAACTAAGCTATTTATTACAATTTATGTTCCAGAACCAGAGCCTCTGATAGAAGATGAGCGTACATTCAAAAATGTTTCTGACAATAGCTTAACTGTAGTGCTAACACCTGCATCTAACAAAGGCTGTGATAAATACCAACTCCAAATAGCACCTTCACCAAGCGACGGACAGGACACGTATGCAATTAATAGGACTAATGAAACAAGTTTTAGACATCAGTTTTCCAATTTGAAAGCAAGTACTGAATACAGAGTTTCATTTATTGTGATAGCCGGAGACTTTCAAAATTCATTGACTGCTCCTTTACAGATATATACCCGTAAGTATCACACGTGACTTTCTCAGTTTTGTTTTTAAAATGATCCAGTCTATCTAAGATCACCTAACGGAGGTCTCTAGTTCATACTATCCAAATACGTTATCCACTTATGTTACGATGTGGACTCGGCGAGGCTCTCTGGACGTAATCACAGCAAGAACAAAGTCTTAATAGTATTTAATTACATCTAAGAGCCGACATTATAACCAACACAGATTCGCTAGTCTCAATAGTAACCAACCAGGCTCTCACTGCCAAAGCTGTCCGAGATGGCTTTATAGACAATTGTGAGGAGAGCTATAAGCTCTGCCCACAATTCTTTTAACTAATCAAATTCATTTAGCTTTTCAATTGTTGACAATTTGGCATGGAATAGCAAATAGGCTTGATCACACGATCATGCGTTTCCATAACCCTGTGACCCCGTCCGTGTCTACTGCCAGAGAGAGTGCAACACCTCTGCAAACCATGCATTAATTCCGGCTTGCACCAGTCAATTCATTGTGTGTACGCAGCTTAGTAAGCACTCTACCACCACATGTCTGGCGAAATCCCATATGATGGTCGCGTGATCCAAACACTGGAATTCCCCCATCCATTTTATCAAGTGCAGACTTGTATATCAGATGTCCCCAACAAAGGACACACACATAATGAAAAGACTGTTGTCCTATAATATAATCATACATGTTTAAATAATTAAATTAAGAGTCATCAAAACATAAGGTCACTTATAATTAATTAATCACTACACATGTATATAGACGCATGGCAAAATGTAACTATGCTACACTTATCACATTATTCTAAAAAAATCTGTTTTTCTTTTTCATTTTACGTTTTCTCTAAATTATGTAATATTTATCGTTTCCTATACAGTTTTGACGAGTGTATGGATTATTGGGAAGGGCCAGTTTGTAATATTAGTCATAACTTGTGGTCCGACCCTTTTTCTATGTTACACAAATGTATCCATGTGATTTATTAACGAAATTCTGATTCAGACAAGTATACAATATTATATTGTCTACTGTAATACATATGCATTAAATATGCATAATTCAAACACAGTGCATTCGAAATTATTATCACATCTTTAGTAAAATTAATTTATTCTTATTAATACCATTAATAAAACAGTCTGTAAAACCGCTTCGCTGCCATAAGAGCGAAAAGGAATGATAGCAGTTAATTTTAAACTTTCCCCCAATCATGTAACGTATATATGTGTGAATTGTTTCATTGCCATTGTATTATTTAAGAAATAATAAGTATCAACCGTTTCGGCCTTCGTGATATATTTCTACGCATAAGAACGTCAAACGAGGGTTATTCTGTGATATACCACGGTTGATACTTATTATTTCGATTCTAACACGACTTACTTCTAATAATTTTAGACAAGAAAGGAGTATTTTCTTCAAACGCCGTGCTATTCCCCTGCATTTGGCTTTCGAAATGTCCTCCCGTGTAAGGGGTGGGTGACGTTATTTTTTATGGAAAATATCAATGTAGTGCATAAATGAACAAAAGTTGTAACTGATCAATAATTTTATTTATTTTGTCAAATAAAACTGTACAGAATAGTAACTGAAACGTTACTTAACAGAAAAACAAGACGGACAAGAGATTAATCTGATTCTAAAAATAGCTCACTTCCGCGAATGCCCAAGGTTGTATTTACAAACATCACGTGACTTTCATTCATAAAACTTTACAAGCATTGTATAAATGGAATAGCCAAAACACGGTGCGCGCGCAGCATAGTTCAAGGTAGGTATATCGCAGAATAACCCGAGGTAGATTTTACTCTACAAGTATGTATGTTATTAGCTGGGTCGTGTTGGAATATGAAATATCACTATATTGGAAACTGTTTAATTTAAACATTCAAATAATGTTACAACATATACGAATTTACATTTGATATATTTATGATAATATATCAGAATGGAAAACTTAGAGGTCTTCTCCTATAATAGAGTACAGTATGTATCCGATATGTCGAATCCCGTTGGACCGAACAAAATACTTCGACATAACCGAAGTTTGACTTAACGAAATTCGATATAAACGGAACCAGTTATATGTAAAATGATAGTTTCTGAAACGGGACTTTGATTCGACTTCGAAATAACCGGAGAATTCGACATAACCGACTTTGCCATAACGGTGGTAAACTACTTATTCGACATAAGCGACTTTGGCATAACGGATGTAGACTGTACTTATTGTAATAGACTGAATGATTGTATCATAACTGTTTGGCAGCTGTCATGTATTTATCAGGAACTGCACGATATAAACTGTTTGGCAGCTGTCATGTATTTATCATGAACTGCACGATATAAACTGTTTGGCAGCTGTCATGTATTTATCAGGAACTGCACGATATAAACTGTTTGGCAGCTGTCATGTATTTATCATGAACTGCACGTTAGAAACTGTTTGGCAGCTGTCATGTATTTATCATGAACTGCACGTTAGAAACTGTTTGGCAGCTGTCATGTATTTATCATGAACTGCACGTTAGAAACTGTTTGGCAGCTGTCATGTATTTATCAGGTACTGCACGATAGAAACTGTTTGGCAGCTGTCATGTATTTATCATGAACTGCACGTTAGAAACTGTTTGGCAGATGGCATGTATTTATCATGAACTGCACGTTAGAAACTGTTGGCAGCTGTCATGTATTTATCATGAACTGCACGTTAGAAACTGTTTGGCAGATGGCATGTATTTATCATGAACTGCACGTTAGAAACTGTTTGGCAGCTGTCATGTATTTATCATGAACTGCACGTTAGAAACTGTTTGGCAGCTGTCATGTATTTATCATGAACTGCACGTTAGAAACTGTTTGGCAGCTGTCATGTATTTATCATGAACTGCACGTTAGAAACTGTTTGGCAGCTGTCATGTATTTATCAGGTACTGCATGATAGAAACTGTTTGGCAGATGCATGTATTAACATGAACTGCACGTTATAAACTGTTTGGCAGATGGCATGTATTTATCATGAACTGCACGTTAGAAACTGTTTGGCAGTTGGCATGTATTTATCATGAACTGCACGTTAGAAACTGTTTGGCAGATGACATGTATTTATCATGAACTGCACGTTAGAAACTGTTTGGCAGTTGGCATGTATTTATCATGAACTGCACGTTAGAAACTGTTTGGCAGATGACATGTATTTATCATGAACTGCACGTTAGAAACTGTTTGGTAGATGACATGTATTTATCAGGAACTGCACGTTAGAAACTGTTTGGCAGATGACATGTATTTATCAGGAACTGCACGTTAGAAACTGTTTGGCAGGTGACGTGTATTTGTCATGAACTGCACGTTAGAATCTGTTTGGCAGGTGACGTGTATTTGTCATGAACTGCACGTTAGAAACTGCTTGGCAGATGACATGTATTTATCATGAACTGCACGTTAGAAACTGCTTGGCAGATGACATGTATTTATCATGAACTGCACGTTAGAAACTGTTTGGCAGATGGCATGTATTTATCCTGAACTGCACGTTAGAAACTGTTTGGCAGCTGTCATGTATTTATCATGAACTGCACGTTAGAACCTGTTTTGCAGGTGACGTGTATTTGTCATGAACTGCACGTTAGAAACTGTTTTGCAGGTGACGTGTATTTGTCATGAACTGCACGTTAGAAACTGCTTGGCAGATGACATGTATTTATCATGAACTGCACGTTAGAAACTGCTTGGCAGATGACATGTATTTATCATGAACTGCACGTTAGAAACTGTTTGGCAGATGACATGTATTTATCATGAACTGCACGTTAGAAACTGTTTGGCAACTGACATGTATTTATCATGAACTGCACGTTAGAAACTGTTTGACAGATGACATGTATTTATCATGAACTGCACGTTAGAAACTGTTTGACAGATGGCATGTATTTATCATGAACTGCACGTTAGAAACTGTTTGGCAGATGGCCTGTATTTATCATGAACTGCACGTTAGACACTGTTTGGCAGATTGATTGATTGATTGATTGATTGTGATTGATTGATTGATTGATTGATTGATTGATTGATTAATTGATTGATTGATTGATTGATTGGTCGATTGATTGATTGATCGATTGATTGGTAATACCGGGCTCTAACGAGTAAATATGTGCATGTTAGTGTTTGGTTGTCATTCTTGTGACGGTGTTTGAGTCTATTGTTCATATTGCCACTTTTCTCGCTAATCCAATCACTCACTTATATACTGTAATGGTGTAGATATTATGATATAATATGTTCTTAGCCAATTACTAGAATCCTAGTTATATATATGTATACATTTTTATTTATATTTCCATATATTATTGTCATGTGTAGATGTTTAAAATTACATCTGTAATAAATAAAAAATATATTGATTGATTGATTTGATATATTATGACAGTTCCAGGGAAGATTAAAGAGGCGGACGTGACTGAACGACACAATAATTCTCTTGAAGTCAAAGTTTATTATGAAGGAGGTAACAAGGAAAACATAAAATATCGCGTGAATGTTAACAATTCACTTGTTTCACAAGAGCATTGCGGAGATGACATTCCTGAAACGACAAGCTTTGTGAACTCAGACAACACAACGACAATCAATGTAGCTGAACTAGAAGCAGGAACATTTTACACCATGAAAATATACACTTGCCTATATAATATATCAAGTGAATCAGCTTATATCCTCAACACTTTCACAAGTAAGTGATTAAACTACAGAAGAAATAGTCCGCGATCATGATACATTCAATGTGATTGGTCAACATTAGGCTTCTGTAGTGCGCGTTATGCGTCATGGAGAATGACCTCCTCGCTAAAAACCGTTGTCCGGCTGCGCGTTTTTTTTTAAACTTTATTTATTTTACAATGATTGCGAAGCAAGTTTTAACAACTTCTATTAATCACTCTCGTTGGCACGGATGAAAGCATATATGTGGTCATTCGTGTGGGAGGAAACCGGAGTACCCGGAGAAAACCCACCTGTCCGATATGGCGATCATCGTACCATCTCACATACTTCCCGGTTCGAGGATCGAACCCGGGTTGCATTGGTGAGACACGACACCCTGTGGGAACTGTAGTTACTACACTTTAAGCATTGTAGAAATTATAAACAAATTTACATTATACAACTGTAAATTGCGTTTATATGCAGATCGATATTACTCTATTTATTTTTATAATTTATATATTTACAACAATTGCGAAACAAGCTTTAACAACTTATATTATTATAGCGTAAATGTGGTCATTCGTGTGGGATGAAACCAGAGTACCCGAAGAAATTGTATATGTAGTATTATGATGATGAGCTATGTAATGCTTAAGTCTACTAAACAATATGTTCTGTTCTGTAAACATTAATTGTTTCAAATGTATTCAAGATGGCCAATTGTCAAACACAAGGAAAAACATTAACCGTTTCTGATTGACTGATTGATTGATTGATCGATCGATCGATTGATTGATCGATTGATTGAATGATTGGTTGTTTGTTTGATTGATTGATTGATTGATTGATTGATTAATTGATTGATTGATTGATTGATTGATTGATTGATTGATTGATTGATTGATTGATTGATTGATTGATTGATTGATTGATTGATTGATTGATTGATTGATTGATTGATTGATTGATTGATCTATACTCTATCATCAGATATTGCAATCAGTACTTTAGGACGAAAGGTACATGCGTATCTTACATATCAGCAATACAGTTAATCACATGTGTTAGGCTAATTGTGATTCCTGTACTCCACCCAACTCCTACTATATATGTTTATTTTAAACAATATTGTATTCAAGAATGGTACATAACATAGCAATAGTTGCAATAGCACAGTTAGGATTGGGGGGAAAGTTACATAGTAACTTATTCGAATCCCTTTCCTTCCTCCTATGTTTGAATTGTTACTATGCTATCTAAATGAAAAAGAAAAAGAGTTCGACAAACATATTGCAATAATAAAGAACCAGGTTGCTAGTCATAGCAAAAAAATAAGATCACATAAATGTGCCAGGTAGTTTCTCAGAAATGATCTTTCCCGTAAAGAAACGGACGAATCTCGTCTTTTAACTCGTCAATTCTCTCATTTATATCTAATAAAACATCTTGTTCTTTAGTTCATGCCACATTATTTTTATTATCTGACTGAAATGTTTAAAAAGGTTCCATGTACAATCTACATCCGCTATGTCAAAGTCGGTTAAGTCGAATTATCCGGTTATCTCGAAATCGGATCCCGTTTCAGACACTATCATTGTACATATAACTTACTGTGCTTATATCGAATTTCGTTAAGTCAAACTTCAGTTAAGTATTTTGTTCCGACGGAATTCGACATAACGGATGTAGATTATATATGTATGTAGTTTGCTATTGTAATAACATGAAAAGGAAAATCAAAGCATTGTTTTTAAAAACGCTATATGAAATGTAAACTCGTCAACGATTATCTATACATGTCAATGTATTTCTTTAGTCTGTATTTTTTAAATTTTGACAGCAAACAGAAACTAACTTAAACCGGAACTATTTCTTATTACGGACGTTTACTCTAACATAGGTGGTTGTGTGGCTGTGGAATGTAGTGAAATGAGGCTCCAGACAGGGGTACTTAAAATGAATTAAATTTGATAACGACTATTATATTAGCCAAAATCTAACATAGGTGGTTGTGTGGCTGTGGAATGTAGTGAAATGAGGCTCCCGACAGGGGCAGTTAAAATGAATTAAATTTGATAACGACTATTATATTAGCCAAAATCATTTGAAATCATAAAGAACAAGAAGATGTGTGCGTACATGTGTTAGTGTAAGATAACACCACGCGTGGAAATACAAATGTCGGTGATCTCTCGATGAAATAAAATCCTATCTTACACTAATAAAACACAAATATCATCTATATCCTAAACTACGTCATTGTTTATGGCATTTTCTTTTACAGAGCCACAAACTCCATCTAATCTTCATATTGTGAGTTGGGGAGACACAATGTTAACGGTAAACTGGTCCGTTACATACATCAATACCAATGAACAGATTGTCCTAGAGATAACTCCTAGACAAAATACATCTGTACCACTTCCTAAGATTATTAATAAAAATGAAACAGTATCCGGTATCCAGATGTTCAACGATTTATTCCCCGGAACAGAATATACTGTCTCTGCGTATACAATATTGCAAGGAAAAGACACTGGAACAAACAATGAACCAATCAGAAGTGAAGGAACTAACACAGTCACAAGTTATACAAGTGAGTTACGTATTTTTGCTTAAATGATTGGAAACGCAAATAGTGTAGAAAATTGGACAGAGGTTTTAAACCTGTTTCTGAGATCTTAAAATCGAACTCTCACGAACTTTGATTGGTTGAGTCTGAGATGTACACTCAGCTGAACCATTCAGCAGCTTGAGACTGAGTTTGAGATACAAGAAAGCATGGCCATTGTGAAGAGTCGATACAATGTATCACGCACATTGGTTTAAGTAATTGATGCGGTGTTGCAGCAGTTTCAATCGATTCTTAACTAAACCACATACGACACTCAAACTCTGTTTGCAATGGGCAAGACGTGCGATCGTTTATTCAATTAATGACGAGGTTTATTAAAAGTACAAAACAAAATGTTTTCAAATCTCTTTGACTGTACTACGTACATATAGTCGAATACATGAAACATAGCCTCGGCGCAGACCTAGATACACGGGACCAGGGTAAAATCCAGTGGTAAAAATTCATTAATGATATAAATGTAAAAAAACTCTGGAAAACTGTATCCAATGTACCTCAGGGGTGTTTCATATATTTTACTAACAATGGAAAACTGTATCCAATTGACCTCAGGGATATTTGATATATTTTACTAACAATGGAAAACTGTATCCAATGTACCTCAGGGAAATGTCATATATTTTACTAACAACATATCTTTCATTGTTTGTAGATTCAAATAATATTTTCCAAACGATAACATATTCGTACTCGGTTTTACGATATAGTGCATGGTACGCATAACGAATCTGAATTCAATTCGATTTGAACATTTAAATCAATATGGAAACCCGTTCATAGATCTCAATCTGTATCATTGCATTATCCTCCAAAGATCTAAAATTACTAATCTCGTCAGGAGGCGTTGCTCATATGGGCAACCGGTAGCGACGATGAATAAACGTAAAACACACAAACACGCGTGACTTCTGTCACATAGATTCATTTTATCGTCTGCTTATATATGCAATACACGTTTTCATCCATTAACATCACCACGTGAGAACCGCCATTGTAAATTGCTATGTTATATATATATTTGAAGAGTCATATTGCCGAAAGATTCACATTTTTGTAAAGCGTAAATGTTGTGGGAGTAAACCGGAGTACCCGGAGAAAACCAACCTGTCCGATATGGCGAACACCGTACCATCTCACACACTTCCAGTTCCGAGGATCGCACCCGGGTTGGGTTGCATTGGTGCCCGGCCGGGCCGGAGAAGCGAGCGCGCTAACCACTGCGCTAATCGGACACCCTTTAATGTTGAAGGGTAAGACGGTAAGGATAATACATTCAAATCAAGTTTTCTCAAATATACTTTTATTTGACTCTGATATTTCTGAAAATTGACACTTCATTTATGAATGTTTATTCTTTTACTAGGGCCGCTGAAGCCGACAGTAAATATAACGTACCAGAACGAAACAAGCATACAACTCTCGGTACAGAGTGATAGTTTTTTCAAACAATTACATATACGCATCAATGGAAGGCTCAATGAAACAATTGAAATAACTAATGGTACTGGAGTTGTGAGCGAACTAACAATTGGCACAGAATACAATATGACAATTTTCAGCATGATTGGCGATATAAGAAGTTTACACTCGACTAATATATCTACATTTACAAGTAAGTAATGCTAATATTACCGCGACTATCTAATGTTTAATTATCCAAGTTGTATTGTATCTTTGTCTTTGTCTAAATGCAATTTACTATGCAACTGCGACAAAAGCTTGACCGATGCATTGTGCTGCAATACATTCATATAATAAATGTGTATTGTCCTATGCTTTGCTAGTACACATATGCCAACTTACTCTAATGCACCTCTTATTAACCCGGATATTGATTTTGACTGAGTGTATCCGGCAGTGTGCCTGTCTTGGACCAGGATAGCTGTATCCAGCAGTATGCCTGTATTGGACCAGGATAGCTGTATCCGGCAGTGTGCCTGTCTTGGACCGGGATAGCTGTATCCGGCAGCGTGCCTGTCTTGGACCAGGATAGCTGTATCCGGCAGTGTGCCTGTCTTGGACCAGGATAGCTGTATCCGGCAGTGTGCCTGTCTTGGACCAGGATAGCTGTATCCGGCAGTGTGCCTGTCTTGGACCAGGATAGCTGTATCCGGCAGTGTGCCTGTCTTGGACCAGGATAGCTGTATCCGGCAGTGTGCCTGTCTTGGACCAGGATAGCTGTATCCGGCAGTGTGCCTGTCTTGCACCAGGATAGCTGTATCCGGCAGTGTGCCTGTCTTGGACCAGGATAGCTGTATCCGGCAGTGTGCCTGTCTTGGACCAGGATAGCTGTATCCGGCAGTGTGCCTGTCTTGGACCAGGATAGCTGTATCCGGCAGTGTGCCTGTCTTGGACCAGGATAGCTGTATCCGGCAGTGTGCCTGTCTTGGACCAGGATAGCTGTATCCGGCAGTGTGCCTGTCTTGGACCAGGATAGCTGTATCCGGCAGTGTGCCTGTCTTGGACCAGGATAGCTGTATCCGGCAGTGTGCCTGTCTTGGACCAGGATAGCTGTATCCGGCAGTGTGCCTGTCTTGGACCAGGATAGCTGTATCCGGCAGTGTGCCTGTCTTGGACCAGGATAGCTGTATCCGGCAGTGTGCCTGTCTTAGACCAGGATAGCTGTATCCGGCAGTGTGCCTGTCTTGGACCAGGATAGCTGTATCCGGCAGTGTGCCTGTCTTGGACCAGGATAGCTGTATCCGGCAGTGTGCCTGTCTTGGACCAGGATAGCTGTATCCGGCAGTGTGCCTGTCTTGGACCAGGATAGCTGTATCCGGCAGTGTGCCTGTCTTGGACCAGGATAGCTGTATCCGGCAGTGTGCCTGTCTTGGACCAGGATAGCTGTATCCGGCAGTGTGCCTGTCTTGGACCAGGATAGCTGTATCCGGCAGTGTGCCTGTCTTGGACCAGGTTAGCTGTATCCGGCAGTGTGCCTGTCTTGGACCAGGATAGCTGTATCCGGCAGTGTGCCAGTCTTGGGCCAGGATAGCTGTATCCGGCAGTGTGCCTGTCTTGGACAAGGATAGCTGTATCCGGCAGTGTGCCTGTCTTGGACCAGGATAGCTGTATACGGCAGTATGCCTGTCTTGGACCAGGATAGCTGTATCCGGCAGTGTGCCTGTCTTGGACCAGGATAGCTGTATCCGGCAGTGTGCCTGTCTTGGACCAGGATAGCTGTATCCGGCAGTGTGCCTGTCTTGGACCAGGATAGCTGTATCCGGCAGTGTGCCTGTCTTGGACCAGGATAGCTGTATCCGGCAGTGTGCCTGTCTTGGACCAGGATAGCTGTATCCGGCAGTGTGCCTGTCTTGGACAAGGATAGCTGTATCCGGCAGTGTGCCTGTCTTGGACCAGGATAGCTGTATCCGGCAGTGTGCCTGTCTTGGACCAGGATAGCTGTATCCGGCAGTGTGCCTGTCTTGGACCAGGATAGCTGAAAGAGTTCTTGGTGTATTTTGATGAAACATTGTTGAGAGAGTTTGTCTATAAGGACGTGTTTCGACTTTTGGAGAACTCGATCAAGGATTGTTTTCAAAGTGGTATTTATAGATAGTAAACTAGATATGCGTGTAGCTCGAAAACGAAGCAAAATAGACATATAGTGTCAATAAACACATATCTGAAGTCTCATGTAACCTTTCAAATAAGTCATACCCAGTCACCTTGAGGTTGACCTTTCAGTGTCATATCAAGGTCATTTGAAATCAAACATTTGTTCTTGTGTCAAATACGAGCGCTGAGGTTTGCATTTCTGCGCGACTACATATACAAGTATTTAAACTTCACTGTTCTTTTATGACTACTACACCTAAAACTTAGAGAATTGCTCACGTTAATGATACAGTTATACCAATGAAAGGTTACCTGGTTCCTAGACGCAAAACAAAATTAAACATATAACGACATTATTCAAAGAAAATATGTCGGCTGGTCGAATAATGTGGAAGTCATGATAGCGCAGTAGTGGTGCGTTCGCTTCAGGTGCAAAAGGCATGGAGTTCGCGTCCAGCTGTAACAGTTACGAGTGTGCCCTTATGCAAGGCATTTAAATTCCACGTTGTCTCTTCTCTCTCCCTCGTGGCGCTGGATTCCATCAGCAATGAGGTCTCGAGAGTGATTAATATAAGTTGTAGGAATTTGTTTCGTAATCTAGCTAAATTAAATTGGTATTTACTAAATATTTTGGAATAATATACCAAAATGCATTCGCTTTTGCGAAACTCTTAATAAGTTCACTTCTATCTTGGCGATATGGGTCAAACATATTTAAAGCAATTTAATTCTATATTGCTAAAGTACTGTTTTGTTCAAGCTATAGGTTTGTCCGTTTATTTTGAATATATAAGCTAAGTTGAAACATTATGGAATGAATTTAATGTTGCTATTATGCTAATGCACTTACATGTGAACTCCAAAACAATTGTGAATTGTATCAACTCTAAAACGTCTTCTTTTTAATTCAGAACCCGGGAGCGTTACACATATCACTGCAGACTTAGAGAACACGACTACACGCGCATTATATATAAAATGGGATAAACCGACCGTCAGTCATTCTGATTCGTTTCATCTACATGCAACTTGCAAGAGTCCAAATAGAGACACAACTATGACATTAAATATGCAACGACTTGTAAACACGTCATCCGCCGTGTTGTCACCGTTGGATCCAGGAACATTTTGTAACGTTACGATCAGCGTTATAATACAGGATGTAAACAAGCAGCTAGTTGGTGAAAATGTCACTCAAATGATCGCTATTAGCACTCGGGAAGCAGGTAAACAGAAAATGAGAGACATTACTGGTTTTTCTATTACCTCCCTTGATGGATAAAGTCAGATTTATCCCGAAATATATATTGGTCCTTTTAGTTGGAATCCTTTATTTTTACTGTTGTCGTCTAACCAGATGTTGCGTTAGGATAAATGTAATTTTATTAAAATTATGTTAATTAATTAAACCAATTTTTACAATAATGTATCCATTGGATATGCTAAAGGATATATGTCGAGATTTAATAATTACATAATTATAAGACGAGAATACAGATAAAATGGAAACATGTGGTGCAAAGGAAACAACGGTAAAAACAGAGGAACCCAATTAAGAGGACCAATATACGTTTAGGAGTATTCAGGGGCAGTAACTGACTAATATTTAGGAGTATTCAGGGGCAGTAATTCACTAATGTTTAGAAGTATTCAGGGGCAGTAAATCACTAATGTTTAGGAGTATTCAGGGGCAGTAACTCACTTATGTCTAGGAGTATTCTGGGGCAGTAACTGACTAATGTTAAGGAGTATTCAGGGGCAGTAACTCACTAATGTTTAGGAGTATTCAGGGGCAGTAACTCACTAATGTTTAGGAGTATTCAGGGGCAGTAACTCACTAATGTTTCTCATTGAATGAATAGCATGCGAATATTTAGTACTATAAACGAACAGACTTGAGAATGACAGTTTCCTTTCCAAAACATATACAGTCTACATCCGTTATGTCGAATTCCGTCGGACCGAACAAAATACCTCGACATAACCGATATTTGGTTTAAACATATTTATTTATCAGGATACATGTAATAGGCCTATACATTGAGAAATATACAGAAACATACATTTATATCGTGATATGTGGATTGAACTGAAAGCTAAAAGCTTAAGGTATTTCTTTCCACTGCGTACTAGATTTTAGTACAAGGTGTATATGGCAATTTTAATAACTTGGCATAATATCGAAAATGACTAGAACTTAAATATGTTTAATTCAAATTGGAAACGCATTGAAACGCTTATAAATATCTGAAAATCGGTAGCTATGGGCTTAGAAATAGAAAAAGGAAATAAGAATGAAAATGGAATAGAATAAAGTATGCAGAAATGAGAGTTAGAAGTATTGACGTGTAGTATTGAATGAGAGTAAGAAATAGGGGTGGAGCGGATTGTGAAGTTGATTCCATAGTGGACGTCTTGGAATAGACAACTCAGTCATATCGTTTTGACTTTTCTATGAACTTGTGTACGGCAAGGCAGATCAGTTTGTTGGCGTCATCTGGAATAGAAGTATTCCCAGAAAGAATGGTTTTATGGAAACATTGCGGTTAGCATTGATGTTGTTTGTCAGTCGTACTCTGATTGTGTCACACAATCTGCATTGAAGGAAGAAGTGATAAGTAGTTTCACCGATAGTTGCATGTCTTTATTCAGATGATCCTATTGTAAAATAAATGAAGTGTTCAAGAGTGTTTGAGATATTATCTGCCATGCTAGTACATTATTTGGACATGCTCAGGAAGAAGAAGAGTCGTTTATTAAGACACAAACATAAACAGTTTATGGTCTACAAACAAATGAATATAATAATACTAAATACTAACCAATCAATCTTGTATTACATTTGTAAATCTCTGACATACATTACCCATTTATATATACATATAAGGTATTATTATAAGTGTGCTTACAAATTGGAGCTTTTAAATGTTTAATATATTAATAATGTTGATTATATTGGAGGATAATCTCAAAACATCCTAAAAGTATAATTCAAGGGATTAGTGCAAAACTACCGTAACCCCTTCACTGTATCCATGTGGTTACACTAGTTTTGCACCAAGCACTCAAGAACAGCTGCAACAAAGCATTCAGGAACAGCTGCAACAAACTTGTTTGTTTAACTTTCAGCCCCTGAAGGTGTAACAGATGTAAATTCAACTACATCTAATCGATCTTTAACGTTTTCCTGGAATAAACCTTCCAATCCAAATGGTGTTGTAAGACAGTACAGGACATATATCATTGATACGAAATCAAATTGCACTCGTGCAAGGGACAAAAGCAACACTGAAGAAAGTCAACAAATTGACACAGACATGTGTCAGGTAGGTAGTTTGTTTAATAAACAGTTTTATTCACCTCACATGTAAACGCATCCCTGCCATAATAAGATAGCAGGTTAGTTCCAACAATAATAATAATAAACATAATAATATATTCTTTAATTATGGAGGGTAAGACATTAAGTCAATGTACAAATAAAATACTTATTTGCAATATGGCATTCACTTACTATACAAACATTATTCTTAATTTCTGGACAACAGTTGAATGAATAAATTAATGCATGAATTTAATGAATGAAGTAATTAATCAATTGATTAATTTATTTATTTATTTTATTTATTTATTTTATTTATTTATTTTATTTATTTTATTTATTTATTATATTTATTTATTTATTTATTTATTTTATTTATTTATTATTTATTAATTTATATCTGAATGAATGAACCACTTTCTCAAAACGTGTAACCTCATATGTGATATTTATGCTACGAGAAGTCACTACAACGAATACATTATAATTCTTTGTTTGCTACGTGTAATATATATAATGAATATATAATATGCTGGTATAATGCGATTCATGTGCATTGTATTGTAATGTATTGCAAGATGTAAGTTGGCAGAACTATTTGTTCACAGAACCGCAAACCAACCATGTGCAGATGTTTGCAAAGGGATGCGTGAGGAAGTTATCCAGCTGGATTGTGCAAGATCGGTGGTTCTACCCGGGTGCCCGTCCGTGCCTGAAATACGGCACAGGGGACATCAGGGGTCTTCCTGTACCACTAATAGCTGGAGAGTCGCCAAATCACATCAGCTATTTGTGCGAATTTAAACTTAAGAAAACAGAAGGATTTGTGCATTATTCAAACTAGGACTTTTTTCATTCACACATTGAAATTACATTACTGTATGTATGTATGTATGTTCTATACTACTTAGAGTATCAGTAACATTCAGGACGTGTAAGCAGATCAAACAGAGAGTGTGTGTGTTTTATGTTTATTTATCATCACTACCGGTTGCCCATATGAGCGACTCCTCCTGAAGAGATTAGTCATTTTAGATTGTTAGCGGATTGTTGGCGGATAGTGCAATGATACAGACAGAGACCCATTCCAGAGTCTCCTCTGGTTCTTTTACGTGCGCGGTGTACAGCACCGACACGATACCTCGGTTGTATGTCCCATCTGAAAGACTGTTAATTGTATTAGGGTCAGACGGGGGATCGAACCTGCGATCCATGGATTAAATATCTGAGAAGTAGTGTCAGCATTTTTATACTTTTTCAAAAGACTCCCCTCTCCATTCCCTCAACCGCCTCAATTTATATAACGAAGTTTCCTATACATAAACACAGTGTAAACTTTAATATAAATTGTTAATTGCCTAGGAAGAAGAACACGTTAACGAACCAATGCCGTGTGATACTACAATTGAAAACACGGCACTTGATATATCAAAACTGCAGCAAACCATAGAAAACTTACACCCTTACCGTAACTACTCGGTGAGAATCCAAGCGTTCACCAGATGTTGGGGGAAGATTGTCACTAAACTATTGCCAACAAAGATCGGTGGTAATTATGCATAAATAACACTACTAGTGGCAACTATGAGCATTCAATAGTACGACGAGGTCGTTACACTGCACGAAATTATGATTAGCCGGTATTGATTTCTTTTTCTGTATTGGTTTGATGTAGGAAATTTGGATATTAGTACATCCTAGGAGTTTACATGTATTCAACCAATAATCTCCATTCACAGTACACATGAAATGACACATTAGCATTAGTGCACATTAGTGCACATTAGTGTACATTAACATTAGTGCACATTAGTGCACATTAGTGTACATTAACATCAGTGCACATTAGTGCACATTAGTGCACACTAATGTGCATTAGCATTAGTGAACATTAGTGCACATTAGCATTAGTGCACATTAGTGTTTTAGTATATGTACTATTTCTATGTTCCCAATCATTCAGTAAATGGTGCCAACGTATAGCCCTTGAAACGTTTATATGGTGTCTTATTCCATTCATCCGTATCCAGCGTTTTTTAAAAGCCGTATACTCTATAAATAATAACATCTATGACAAGCTTGAATGGTACCAGAGTAGGGCCAGGATTATGACCTTTTACCTAAGTCATTCACGTATGTACTTCACGGGTGTACCTGTAACCTCGGCTTTCCATTTATTATAAAGTTCCTCTCAATCCTTATATTCCATATCCGGTATTTCTGTAATTTGGCTAGTTTATTTATGGACTAAACGTTATTGGCCAGCTTGGTAATCAACCGTAATGCCCTTGGTAACGCAATTGCTATGACCCTTAGATTGTTAACATGCCCATGGAAATGTTTATCAGATGGGTATCGAATTCCTTTATTTCGAAAAGAATTCCGAAACATGGCCAATGTGTTTATGTGAACAATGCTTAGAAAAGCATTATAAGATTACCAAATACGCTAACAACATTGGAGCAATGTTTACATCACTGTTTAGAATTGCTTAGTCTACAAATATGACGATAAAAAATGTATCATAACAAAACCTCAGTGACATTGAAAACTATAAACCAATTACAAAATGGGAATATTGATAGTACTGGCAGGAAAGTATGTAAGCTGCTAATAAGTGTATTTCCTATCACTTTAGTACCAAGCGTTTCTCCAAACATAACGATCAACAACACAACGGAATCATCAATCCAACTGAGTTGGAACCCATTAAATGAACTGGAAGATGGGAATGGACCAATAACAGTCTACACCATACGTTCGTCATTCTCCGAGAGTACTTGTTCAGAAAAACATGATAATAACATGACGACGAGTACAAACACAAGTACAACTGCAAACATAACGCTAAGCAACCTGCGGCCATATTGGAACTACACCATTACCATAAGCGCATCGACATCAGTTGGTGAAGGAGGATTCAGTGCACCCGAAACATATAGAACAGATGAATCTTGTGAGTACTAACATATTAGTAACATTTATTACTTCATCGAACACTTATAATAACACGTACTGGTTCAGAGAAGTCAATCGGTATGTACAGACAAGGACGACGCATTGAGCAAACATATACTAGAGGACATAGAAAACGCACACCTACATTATATGATTATTAGTATTAGTACATGAAAAGGAAATACGAAGGATTCCATCAAAGATATATCACATCTTTATTACAAAACACAAACTGAACAAATAAATATTTTCCAAAATGTTTAAATATATGTATTTATATTGTTATTGTTTTTCATGTAAAAACACACTTATCCGAAATGTGCGTTTTCTATATCCTCTAGTATATTAGCACTCTCAACTCTTTCAGATCCAGGAAATATCACATCTACGATAATCGTTGCTCGCATTAATGCAACTGAAGCCACAGTAAGCTGGTCGCCACCATGTCGGACTAATGGAGTCATCACTAAATACAATTTGACAATCCTCAACACTAACACGGACGCTAAACATACGATTTCATCAAAAGATACAACGACAGTGATACCGAGACTTGATCCATACAGTAACTACACCGTAGCTGTAGCAGCGCACACAAAGATTGGACAAGGTGATAGATCAGCTGGAATCTCATTTAGGACAAAACTGGGAGGTATGGTACATTGCTAATCAGTAGTTCCGGAATTAAGGCATACCGCAGTTTGTCGAACCTTACTTTTTCTGCATCGTATTCATCTCTAATTACCCACTCATGTTTTACCTATTTTCAGGTGCCTTTGCTTTATTAATGCATTTCTTATGCTAATTTTGAATGCTCTTGCATGGTACCCTCGTGGTTCACATCCATTATTATTCAAATCCGATTTACGACAACACTGGAATGTATGCTTGTGGCTAATTTACATAGGCGTCGGAGCAGGGGCCACAGGGACCGCAATCCAATAGTTTGGCCAGGCAGGCGCGTTTTTTATTTTATACTTGTGGAAGTTATGTCCGCGGCACCAATATTTTGGTAAGCTGGGTGTATTTTTTATTTTATACTTGTGGAATTTATACGCCACACTGCAAGTGCCGGCTATGTAGAACTACCCTGTGTTCCTACGCATTGTACGCAAGGCGGGTAACATGTACCTGGTACCCGTTTATAGAATGTACATTTATGTTTGTTATTAACTATAGCACCTATAAATGATACTACGGTTTATAGTACCATCTGCCCGGTATATAGCACCTATAACTGATACTACGGTTTATAGTCCCATCTGCCCGGTATATAGCACCTATAAATGATACTACGGTTTATAGTCCCATCTGCCCGGTATATAGCACCTATAAATGATACTACGGTTTATAGTCCCATCTGCCCGGTATATAGCACCTATAAATGATACTACGGTTTATAATCCCATCTGCCCGGTGTATAGTACCGATACATGATACCATGGTTTATAGTCCCATATGCCCGGCGTATAGTACCGATACATGATACCACGGTTTATAGTCCCATCTGGTCGGTGTATAGCACCGATGCATGAGACCACGGTTTATAGTCCCATCTGAAACTGTTAATGTCCCTGGATTCGCTGTACAGCGTGTTAACCATTGAGCCACTGGCCAGTCTCTAAGGACAACGTCTAGTATTAGAATACTAAATATAGTCCACATTAACTAATTTGATTATTAATTTCTAATAACTTGATCTGTTTTGATCGATCTAGGTTTCTGCAAATATTGAGTTATTTTAAGATAGATATTTTATGATATTATATTTATATTTACAGTGCCTAAAGAGCCCACAAGTGTCAATGTGACATCCAGATCACAATCATCACTTCTAGTTACATGGACAGCCCCTGGACAGTACACTGGTCCGACATGTTACAAAGTCACAGCCATTGATGATAAATCTAAACACATAACGTCATGTGTTACAGGATACAGTAAGTACATATTTGTACAATGTTTCTTATCATTATACCATAAATGTAACAGTTAGCTTACAGTTTCGGCTGTCCGATTAGCGCAGTTGTTAGCGTGCTCGCTTCTCACCAATGCAACCCGGGTTCGATCCTCGGAACGGGAAGTATGTGAGATGATATGGTTGTCGTCAAATCGGACAGGTGGGATTTCTCCGGGTACTCCTGTTTCCTCCCACACTGATAACCACATTTACGCTTTCATCCGCGCCAACGAGAGTGGTGAATATAAGTTGTTAAAACTTGCTTCGCAATCGTTGTAAAATAAATAAAGTTTAAAGTTAGTTTATACACATTTAGTTCAGCTACATTGCGAAACAAGTTAGTATGTTATAATCAAATTGCTTTGTCGGTCGTTTCCAATTTTGACAGCCGAGATAGATACTAACTTATACCGGATTGTTTTTATATTTCTAGCGTTCACACTAACATGGTGGTTGTGCCTTGTAGTGAAATGAGGTTCCCGGCTGGAGCAGTGAAACTGAATTAATATTATATACATATTATATTAGCCAAACATCATTGGAAGTCATAAAAATGAAAATAAGATGGGACTTTATTTCCTCCTTTCGTGAGATTTTCAAAAATAATAACAATGTCCTAAATATGTTAATAATCGCTGCATATTGGCCATATAGAGCACAGCTATATAGGATAGGATAGTATTGTACTTTCCTCTTGTGGTAATCCAGGGATCGTAGGTTCGATCCCCCGTCTGACCCTAATAAAATTAACAGTCTTTCAGATGGGACGTTAAACCGATGTCTCGTGTCGGTGCTTTACACCGTGCACGTAAAAGAACCAGATGAGACTCTGGAATGTGTCTCTGTCTGTATCATGCACTATCCTCCAACAATCTAAAATGACTAATCATATGGGCAACCGGTAGCGACGGTAAATAAACGTAAAACACACATTTCCTCTTTTAATCACCGTAATAAATCATTGGAAACAATAAGATTAAACAATATGTGTGTGTATTAGCATAAGATAAATTTGATTTCATCTCGTGACCGCTGATATAGTGTTGTTCAGCTTACGCTACTCGTGAACATACAACGTTCGTTGCTCACTCGATCAAATAAACTCCAATCTTACACTAATAAACACAATGGAAGTCGTGATGGCATTTCAGATGCAAAAGGCCTGGAGTTCGAGCCCCGCAAAGCATTTAAATTCCACGTTGCCTCTTCTATCTCCCTCGTGGTGATGGATTCCACCAAGAATGATGCCTCGAGAGTGATTAATATAAGTTGTAAGAACTTGTTTCGCAAAAGAGTTCAAATAAATTTGTATAAACTAATAAACACAAATGTATAATTTCAATAATACTCTTGTGAAGATACTAATTTATATTTGTGCAACATTTGTCCTTTTCAGACTTTAATGCAACTTCGTGTACAATAAAGGGACTTGATGCTTACTGGAGTTACAGTGTTTATGTTACAGCAAACACTGGAGCAGGAAAAACTAAATCGCAAAACACAACAGGAATAACGATGCAGTCATGTACGTTCTGGTCTGTTTCTATCACAGTCATATATAATGTCCTATATATGTGTATGTATTACACACAACTTCTATTGGTAACACGCTGGACTGGTAATTCAGGGATCGCAGGTTCGATCCAGGTTCGATCCCCAGTCTGACCCTAATAATATTAGCAGTCTTTCAGATGGGACGTTAATCCGAGTTCTCGTGTCAGTGCTTTACACCATGCACGTAAAATAGCCAGAGGAGACTCTGGAATGGGTATCTGTCTGTATCATTGCACTATCCTCCAACAATCTAAAATGACTAATCTCAAGGAGGCGTCGCTAAATTTTCTTTATTTAACCATATTGTATTGCAAATCGAGTGTACATATGTCATACACATAAAGATACAATACATAGCATGACAATACAAATGGCTTGGGCTACAAGTTTAAACAACATTAGACAACGACCCGCACAAGGCGTAGCTCATATGGGCAACCGGTAACGACGATAAATAAACGTAAAACACAAGAATCAGAAATGTCACGGACGCTGAAGAGTAACTATTATATGGCATGTTTTAAAAGAGGAGGTATCGATCCGAAGTTCAAATAATAAAACTACATAATAACGTATTAATAACAATATTATTAAATTAAATAATAAACACTCAACAAAATTTATAATCGGTCACCTGGTGTTCTACAGTATTGTGAGCAAACTAATAACCATATTATATCAATATTCAAATAATTTTATTTGATATATTTTATTACAGATCGTTAAACAAGGAATTCCTGGAATACAATGCATTGAACGACAATCTGGAAATATTTATATTGTACGAGTATTAGTTGGCTGCAAAACATTAGTTGACCGATTAGGAATTTTGAGTGTATATAAAGATACTACATATGTAATATAGTATACCAGAGGACATAGAAAACGCACACCTACATGATATACTAGAGGACATAGAAAACGTACACCTACATTATATACTAGAGGACATAGAAAACGCACACCTACATTATATACTAGATGACATAGAAAACGCACAGGTACATTATATACTAGAGGACATAGAAAACGCACACCTACATGATATACTAGAGGACATAGAAAACGCACACCTACATTATATACTAGAGGACATAGAAAACGCACACCTACATTATATACTAGAGGACATAGAAAACGCACACCTACATTATATACTAGAGGACATAGAAAACGCACACCTACATTATATACTAGAGGACATAGAAAACGCACACCTACATTATATACTAGAGGACATAGAAAACGCACACCTACATTATATACTAGAGGACATAGAAAACGCACACCTACATTATATACTAGAGGACATAGAAAACGCACACCTACATTATATACTAGAGGACATAGAAAACGCACACCTACATTATATACTAGAGGACATAGAAAACGCACACCTACATTATATACTAGAGGACATAGAAAACGCACACCTACATTATATACTAGAGGACATAGAAAACGCACACCTACATTATATACTAGAGGACATAGAAAACGCACACCTACATTATATACTAGAGGACATAGAAAACGCACACCTACATTATATACTAGAGGACATAGAAAACGCACACCTACATTATATACTGGAGGACATAGAAAACGCACACCTACATTATATACTAGAGGACATAGAAAACGCACACCTACATTATATACTAGAGGACATAGAAAACGCACACCTATATTATATGATTATTATTACATAACAACGAAATAATAAGGATTCCATCAAAGATATATCACATCTATTTTACAAAACACAAACTGAACAACTAAAAATATTCCATAATGTTTAAAAATATGTATTTTTATAGTAATTATTTTTCACGTAAAACACACTTATCCGAAATGTGCGTTTTCTATGTCCTCTAGTATAATATCTTACTAGTACTACTTTATGATATTAATTATTAATTTCTTAATTTCGCAGCTCCTGGAAAGGTATCCCTAATATTATTGAACCCTGAACAGGAAGTAACAAAACCTAGATCGATGACAGTATCGTGGGCTGCTCCAGTAGAACGAGATCTGAATGGAAATATTACTAAATATTACATACAGTACACTAAAACAGGAGTAAGTAACAATCTATTATATAACTAAACTCTAAAATATAGTGCTGGAACGTATGCTCGGCGTAAATCCCACATATAATGACCAGTATAAAATGTTAATTGCACTTGTCGTATATTATTATTTTCTTAAGTCGTGAAAACAACTTTCAAAACACATTTTTAACTTCATCACATGACCTTGCTGCTCAATATAGCTATCGCAACGGTGTCGGGTCGACACCAGTTAATATGGGTAAATCAAGACACCACGGCACCTATGCATGGCATACTTGTTATTTTTTATTTATCCACCATAACTTGTAGTACATCATTGAATAAAAACACGTATTGGTCTTAATCAGAAATGGTATAGAAACTATGTTTCGGGTTAGGTGTAGATTTTTTAAATTCGGATAGCTACCTGAATTGCTCATACACCGTATCAATGTCGGTGGAAATATTCTCCGAATGATTTGCTTGTTTATATGCGTCTGCTGGACAAGTCACGTGGCAGTTGCATCAGCCTACCGATACATTCAACGGAATGCTATTGAACCATGCTTCAGCTCTGTCAGCGAAATTAGCCTAGGACTATATAAATATTTTAAATACGGATGAAAATGGAAAATACGCCGAGCATAGGAATACGCCAAGCATAGGTTCCACCACTCTTGATATCGTGTTTAGGTGACATATATGCCCATTGGGCTGTGTGATTGTGCTTAATGTTTATTGCTATGCATTATAATATATATACTCGCTATTCATTTCCACTTTGTAGTGATTATTGACATATTTATAACAACAAATAATGGCATAGAAATATTAACAAAATATCAACATTTCAAATTATATATAGGCCTACAATCATATGATGTTTTGTAAAATGTAATAATATTCTCTATCGTGCTATAAGTTCGACGAATTATTGAGAGAATGATAACAGGTTCAGTTCTGTTCAGGATTCGCTCTTCCATTTTATCATATAATGAATGACTTATGAACCATTGGAACTCATATATTGCTACAGACGAATCTGTAGTCCAGTGTTAACACGCTGGACTAGTAATCCAGGGATCACATGTTCGATCCCCCTTCTGACCCTAATCAAATTAACAGTATTTCAGATTGGACTTAAACCGATGTCTCGTGTCGGTGCTTCACACCGTGCACGTAAAAGCACCAGAGGATACTCTGGAATGGGTCTCTGTCTGTATCATGCACTATCCTCCAAAATTTAAAATGAATAATCTCTTCATGAGGCGTCGCTCATATGGGCAACCGGTAGCGACGATAAATAAACGTAAAACACACACTAATGAATACTTATTTGTTTCTGTTCCATTCGTATTACTGGGAATTTGCTGCGTGCTAAATGGATATATTTCTCTACTCGGTGTTTTAATATTATTTTCATTTAACAAATGTTTAATGTAAAGATTAGCAACTACTCCTTGGCTTTTATATTGTAGATACAAGTATAAGTCAATGATGATGTCTATTTATTGAGTTTTAGTCTCTTATAATTCATATATTGAATGGCAATGCATATTATTTTATTGTGTATATTGTGATTTGTGAATGTATTATGTGATATGCATTGATGAGATGATAATAAAGATTATTAAAGATAATTTCTGAAAGTAGTTCCAACAAAATGGTGTGAGAAATTAAAGGTGTTATTCCGCTGCCTTCAACGGGTGGAACAACACATTTTATTTCACTGATAAATTGCTATAGTTCATTGGTAAGCATACAATAAAGATATGTATATTGTGACAGCTTAATATACTATGACATTTCAATTAAGGTTGACAGTACCACCTACAGCACAGACAGCAATAGAACGTCGCTTGTGGTGACAGATATCCGGCCTGGCAATTATAATGTGACGGTGAGTCATTCATTCATCCCACTGCGTCCATTATGTTTTATATTGTGAATATTCAGGTCGATATCTGGAAAATACCCCAGCAACCCCCAAAAAATTGCTACAAAAGGTTTCTCAACTGATTCTGGTAGGGTTTAGTGTACTTTATAACATACTAAATGTTTACCAAAGTAGGACCCCCGGAAAAGTTTTTTTTTCAAAATGGCGTCCAAGATGGCTGCCGAAACCTCTTAATGATCATAACTATGTAACTATTGACTCAAATGTGATGATCCTGATGTATATCCCTAGGTTTCTGGGGGCAAAGAACACATTAAGATCATAAAAAATGATGCTGGCCTATATATGTAACACAAAAATCCAATATGGCGTCAAAAATGGCCGCCAACACCTCCAAATGACCGCAAGTCAATAACTATTGACTGAAATGTGATGATCTTGATGTCTATCCCCAGGTTTGTGTGGGCAAGTAATACATTAAGACAACTTTGGATATCACTCAGCTGTTGAATCATTATGAAATTGAACTCATGACCTAATGCACAAACACCTTTGTCTATAGAATAATTCTCAGAGCGTTCAGATTTGAGTGTCATCCTCCTCCTCAGTATCGACCTCTTGAGTGTTGTTTGGAGGGATAAACTGTATTTTAACCTGACTAGTATATTAAACAGAACTCAAAAAATAGAAGAAATAATTGCTTTCATAAAAGCAAGCAATTAGAAAATTGATAATGTTTGGCAATAGAATTAGGAAACATGGTTTTAAACATGTAATATATGACATCAGTTTGAGAATGGAAACAGGACGATTGACGATAGTATATATATATTGTATATGACAAAAATAAATACCAACACTACAGACGGATCTGTAGTTAGTCCAGTGGTAACACGTTGGACTGGCCATCCAGGGATCGCAGGTTCGATCCCCCGTCTGACCCTAATAAAATTAAGTCTTTCAGATGGGACTTTAAACTGATGTCTCGTGTCTGTGCTGTACACCGTGCACGTAAAAGAACCAGAGGAGATTCTGGAATGAGTCTCTGTCTGTAGCATTGCACTATCCTCCGAAAAATCTAAATCTCTTCAGGAGGCGTCGCTCATATGGACAACCGGTAGCGACGATAAATAAACGTAAAACCACAACACACAACTATCCACAGTTAGTCAGATATATCATGTATTTCAATGTGTAGTATTTGTACTATGTATGCAGTTATCTACACTTAGTATTGTATGAGAGCTTCAATAGCAAATTAAGTCGTGAGCATTTGTTCAAGGAATCTGTTCATTAAATAAATACACGTGTTATACGGGGAAAGCCTGGTCGGACATGTGTAGAAAAATATACTTGAACAAGTACAGAAAGCTTAAAACTCAATTGTCTAAATTTAATATACTCGCAAATAATTTTCCGTGGACCGATACATTATCACAGTGGGTAAATTACACGATATTACCGCTATATACTTGATCACGCAGGTTCGATCCCCCGTCTGACTCTAATAAAATCAACAGTCTTTCAGATGTGACTTTAAACTGATGTCTGCATAGGGGTATTTTTGGCATTTTATTTATTTAATTTTTCATTTATATTTGGGGGGGTTTGGGGAAATTTTAACCGAGGGAGCTGCCTCGATGTGCCTCAGTGTGGCTACGGGCCTGCCACAATATATGTGCACATAGGTCGAATATGCTATGCCTAAGAATATGTGTAAGCATAGACAATTGCTTGCAAGCTTTATTACTAATATTGAGGAATTATCCTAACAAGGTGTCACGTATTATATTTTACTATTTAGGTGTTTGCGGCTACATCGGAAGGAAATGGAACTCATTTATCAAACACGACTGTCGTAGACTCCGGAGGTGAATACATACGATTTATGTCAAACTTTTAATAACTACGGAATTAATCACCATAGTAACCACTTGCATTGTTTTATAACAGTTAAGTATCTAATTGTTAGAATAACTGCTGTTACGTGTACATATCAATTTACGATAATATTATGGCAGACTTGTCATTCTCCAATGCATACTGATAACTTCAAATTAAAAGCATTGTCACACTTGTTGGGGGTGTGTCTTTAAAGCAGAATTACATCGTATGATAATATCCTTTATTACGATGTAATGCTGCTTTAAAGGAAAAACGCCAACAATGGTAACAATGATGTTAGTTTGAAGTTATCATTATATTAATTTATGTCTGGCTGTAATATTGAAGGATTATATGTTATATTTCGGGTTTTACGCCTGCATTAGCACCATTTTTGGGCTATATCGCCGGTGGGCAGTTTACCTAACAACACCTTTCATGGACAGGCGGTTAACCAGTACTTGGGTGCATCAACCTCCGTAAGAATAATATTGAAGGAACTTATAACGATTAAAAGTCCACATGCATTGCGCAATAATTAGATCATGGTCTTAGCCATTTTAAGAGTAATTTACTCGGATTACTTTTGCTTTTATCACTTTTGCAAGGTGCGTGTGTGTGTGTGACGTTACAACCGCACTAGCCAGTTTTTATACAGAAATAACTCAAATCGTGGCATGCAAGTGAACAACAATTTTTGAACATATGTACCTTCTGGTTCTAAATAATATTGCACCGAGTCCTACTATTCTCGGCTTCCATTGCATACACATTTAACGATAGTCTGAATAAAACGCAATTTTAAAACAAAGTCGCTGAATCTGGCCGAGAATTTATATTACGAGCACTGTATCGTCTTATATGGCAACGGTTGCTATGACATCTCACATGTAACAGAAATGGCGGCGGCCTATAATCGCTGTCATCTGACTACTTTAGTAGTATTAAATTGCTGTACAAAATTCGTTTTATTTTTTGGTTTAAAAGTAATATGAACACATTTCTGAAAAGGTATAAACGTTCCTATATCGACTGCTGTCCACGAGAACGCTGTTAGCTATGTGCTTTTAGTATATTCAGTTCACACGTCAGTTTACGTGTTGTCCTCATTTATTAATATGGAATGTCTTTATTATTTCGTATACCATTCTACACCATCAATATCCTTTGATCATGTATCTACCAACATCCTCTCCTCGTTCATCACAGCTCCAATAAAGCCGGACGAGGAGACAGATGGGATTCTATTGATGCAGCCGGGTAATTCCAAGGTTTCAGACAACGAAAGACAGATATCCGTACAACTACCGCTGGAGAAGCTGTTGTGTAACACACGTAGTGGAAACCTTACAAGATGGGGAGTAATCGTTTCTGAAAGTAGTCAGGCAACAGGTACTGGATTTCTTCAAGAGTTTATGTCAGTGGGTAGCGGGGGCTTTGTTGTTCATTTAAAGAATGAATCACTGGTTAGTAGTTTCTTTCCATCGGTGGATGAACTGCAGTTGGTTTGTTTAAAGTATGTGGAGACCGAAGGTTCAAACCCCGATGGAAACTATTAACTCGCGATTCGCTACTTATATTTACATTAAATCATTGTTTTTAATGACAGCAAGATAAAGATAGCGCACTTTGCATTTAAAATGTTTTAGTCCAGATTTGCTACTTATCGTGTGTCAGACCTTGGAACATCGTAATCTGTAAAACACGCATGTTCTTGCGTAATCTGTAAGTCAGGCCTTTCCTTGCGAGGAACACTGCCAAACACTGCGAATGCGCATGTCCGTAACTTCGAGTGCGCATGTCAGCTGCATATCATTAGTGAGGAAATTCATACGAAAATGGATACAATCAGGGCATATACCTTCATCGAAGGAAATAAATGATATAGAAATGTAAATATATGACTTTTGTAAGCGGGTTAATCAATGACAGTTTCACAACTATAACGGAATACTAGTACAGCGGCATAAGTGTGTGTTTTACGTTTATGTTTTGTTGCTACCGGTTGCCCATATGAGCGATTCCTCCTGAAGAGATAAGTCATTTTAGATTGTTGGAGGATAGTGCAATGATACAGACAGAGACCCATTCTAAATTCTCTTCTGGTTCTTTTACGTGCACGGTGTACAGCACCGACACGACACCTCGATTTAATGTCCCAACTGTAAGACTGTAAATTTTATTAGGGTCAGACGGAGGATCGAATAAGTCTGCATACAAATACGAATACATATCACTATTGACAATAACACAAGTATACAAGCATACATAGCCCAAATACCCGGTTAGTAAGCAGGACTTATACCATAGCGCAAGTACAATCTCGCGTTAATAGTATGAATGTATTACAAATTATGTAATTGTGTTCTTTTTATTTCTATTTCAAAGACACGCCTTTCTTTGGAAGCCATCTGCAATTTGACGAGAAAGTAGCAGCTGCATACACAAATTGGTTTACGGTGAACGATATGGACTCCATCCCACCTTACATAGCAACACCTGTGGACTGGAAAGTTGGATGCCAAACGAACAGTGGTATGTCTTGATTTATTCACGGCGTTTTCTCGCATGGTAAATGGGGCTTGTGACTCGTGGTCAATCCCTTTGTTAAAACTAAGGTACAGCGAGTGGATGGTGTTAAAACAGTTGCTGAAGGGACTGTAGTATCATAACGGTATACATGTATAACTGGCCATAACTCTTCATCACTCAGAAGTTAACCCGTAACCTGCCAATCACAAGAAAAGTCACTTTTGAAAACAGCATAAAGCCAGATCAGCAACGTTCTCAGGATCAATGCTGTTTGCTATTCGGATAGTGCAGTTAAACCTTTGTCTGAATAGCAAACAACATAGATCTTGATATGTTGTTTGCACACTCCAATTTCTTCTGCATGTCAAGGTTGTACAAAACTGTACTGGAAATCACAACCTACAAAGTGACTCAGGCGACTTCTGTCACTTTATTATTTATTGTTTCGCCATCAAAGCAATGTCCAAATTTGCCTTATTTCTGGAATACATCATTGCTACGGTAATTACTGTAACAGTAATCCGTTTGTTTGGTAAAAAGGGTGTCGCTTAACAGCCGCTGCTAGGCGTAAACCAAGCTCTGCTTACTAAGAGACATCTCATCGTATGTGTTCATCCAATAGTGATATGTATAATGAACATACAGAACATAAGTTTATTTTGACGTATACATAAGTACATAGTCATTAATAGAAATATACATACATGCATATCAATATATATCCACACATAACAACATAATTACATATCACAATCAATCAATGTAATAGCCATTATATACAAGTGCTACGAATTATGTCATGTAGCACGGAGGATAAACTCTAATATCATATTTAAATCTAAGAAGTCAAGGTATTTAATATATTATTTCGTTTGTTTAAAGCATGTTTAATGTAAAGAGCCAACTTATACAAGTCACTTCTGTTATCAGAGCTTAACAATTTCAAAAACTTATGCATACTTTGTCTTGTATAAAATCTTTTAATAATGTAACGTTTCCTCAAATCTATATAGCATGAACAAGATAAAATGAAACTCATCTTCCACATCAGAGTATTACAGCATTGACAGTATCTTTCGTTTCTCTGTATTCTATTTGATGCATATCGACCAGTTTGTATTCTCATGCTATCAAAATATGCATGTTACTGAATGGGGCTTCGTAAGCAGCAGTAATATAAATAAAATACAACTACGTTTTATCTATCGTTTTCTATATAATTAGGAAGGAATAAAGACTAAAAGCCCAGGATATACATGATATGCTTAAAAAACAATATATAGGTACTATAGCCTTATTAGTTGTCCGATTAGCGCAGTGGTTAGCGCGCTCGCTTCTCATCAATGCGACCGGGTTCGATCCTCGGACCGGGACGTATATGAGATGGTACGGTGCTCGCCAGATCGGACATGTGGGTTTTCTCCGGGTACTCCGGTTTCCTCCCACACGAATGACCACATATATGCTTTCATCCGAGCCAACGAGAGTGATTAATATAAGTTGTTAAGACTTGCTTCGCAATTGTTGTAAAATAAATAGAGTTTTAAAAAAACCTTATTAACTTACCCAATGTTTTATTTTCACTATGTAAATTATACATATAGATCTACATTGTCATTTATAATCCGCTGTGTGGCTATATGAGTATCTTCTGTATTGCTACGCTATATATGTTCAGGTCAATCCGGTAGTAGACGGAAGAGGTCAGCATTGCCACAATACAAAGAGTTTGTTGTGGGTGAGGCCGGCGAGTGCTCAAACACACAGTCAAACCAGTACTGTAACGGTGAGCTGCAGCCAGGAAGAAGCTACAGGTTGTTCTTTTCGTAATCGATTCATATCTTCCTGCCACACAATGAAATACACTCGACAGTTACTCCACCATGAATACTTAGAAACAAAATAATAGAATTTCCCGCTATTTTCCCATCTCCAAACTTGACTCTTTTCTCTACTGTACTCTTTATTATTTATATATCAACCCGTGTCACAACATCTGTTAACCAATTACATGTATACTCATGTCTCAGGTAAATGATCTGAATTAATAAAGAATAATTGAATTGAATTGATTAGATTGGTTTCCTCTGTTTGTATCGTTGTTTCCTTTGCACAACATGCTATCCGTTTCTCAGCTTATTCTTATTAAATTAGTAAATCTCGACAAATATCCTACTCAATATCCAAAGGGTACTTTTACTGTAGAAAACTGTTATAAATGAATGATTTTGATAAAATAACATTTATCATAACGCAACATCTGGTTAGGAAACAACAGTAAATACAAAGGATTCCAACTAAAGGACCAATATACATCTCGGGATGAATCGGACTTTATCTGTCAAGGGAGGTAATGAAAGAACAACATTTTTAATGATGTCGCTCTTTGTTTCTTGAGTATAGGCTCCAATGTTATGAAACCATTGAACGTTTGACCTCATCCATTGAAATTGTATATCGCTTGGCATATGCAAATACGTTTCTGATCGTTTGCTTGCGATACACAGACGGTATACCAGTAGATAACGCTATGTATATATACATGTATACTTTAATTATTATTTATCCTATGACGTATATGTATATTCTTCTAAGTTATGCATGTTCTCTATTTATTACATCAAATATATATTCATATTTCAGGGTTAAATCGTTTGTATGTACAGAAGGGGGATGCACGGAAACAAAATATTCACAACCCATAACTACTAGTAAGTTTGCTTAACATAATAGTCGACTCAGTGAGGGCTGACTGGGCTGAAGTCAGGGGCCCCCGATATTTAGGGGCCCCCAAATTAGTATTTTAAATCTGTAATTAATTGAATAAAATTTAACGAACATTTTTTTAATGACTACATAAATAGATAGAACTTAGAAAATATCCTGAGCTTTCCAACGATGTATGACTTTAATAATAGTTTGTGTTTAGTCTATTGCAGCAATAACGTATAGTGCACTGTTCCCCGAGTCTAATAGTCCCGCAAAACGCGTCGACAGGTGAAATCCCTTCTTACCAACCAATGCGATAGCGGAAAACCGTAATTTAAGTGAATGTCGGCCAAGCGGGGGTAATGTGAGAAAGGTGTATTCAATAGAATGTTCTTGTTTGGCTACACTAGTATTTATCTTGATGAAAGGGCCGCTGTTTGAGCTACAGCCAGGGCCCCATGCAACCTTAATCCGCCACTGATAGTTGTACATATTATATTTATAATTAGTGCATGTATCCTTGTTGTTGGCGGACCAGTTTCTATAGTTTACATCCATCTTGTAGTTTCGAGCCAGGATAATAATGTATAGTGATGGATTGTAGCAAAAACGCACACCGTGGAGTGGTTGGGCTGTTGGCTATGTGCGATTCGTCGTACACGTCTGTCGTGATAGCACAGTGGATGCGCGTTCGCTTCAAGTGCGAAAGGTCCGGGGTTCGAGCCCCGCTGGAGTCGTTGCGATTGTGGCATTAGGGCAAGGCATTTAAATTCGTTGCCTCTTCTCTCTCCCTCGTGGCGATGGATTCCAACAGGAATGAGGTCTCGAGAGTGATTAATATAAGTTGTAACAACTTGTTTCGCAATCAATCAAAAATAAATTTGTATATAAATTCCTCCTGCCTGGGCCCGGCTTTCGGCTAACTCCTATTCACTACAATGGACTGCGGGGGCAATCAATACGTTTTTGATGTGTATTTGTAATAACTCTTAACAAAAACCTTGAACTTAGTAGCATGGCATAATATAATTACTTATGAATAGTTATAGCAATGATAAACACATACAAAACACATACAGTCACCTGTGCACCATGAATATTCACTCGCCCTCTCGATAAAATGAGATGAGCAACACTAAACTTTCACTTATTATTTTCATCCAACGAGCGTAACACAAAATAATTCCAAATCAATTGTAGTCTTTGGTTAACACACTCGTTGATTTAAGTCACCTTTAGTCTTTGGTTAACACACGCGTTGATTTAAGTCACCTTTAGTCTTTGGTTAACACACTCGTTGATTTAAGTCACCTTTAGTCTGTGGTTAACACACTCGCTGATTGAAGTCACTTTTAGTCTTTGGTTAACACACTCGCTGATTTAAGTCACTTTTAGTCTTTGGTTAACACACTCGTTGATTTAAGTCACTTTTAGTCTTTGGTTAACACACTCGCTAATTTAAGTCACTGTTTGTCTTTGGTTAACACACTCGCTGATTTAAGTCACGTTTAGCCTTTGGTTAACACACTCATTGATTGAAGTCACTTTTAGTCTTTGGTTAACACACTCGCTAATTTAAGTCACTTTTTGTCTTTGGTTAACACACTCATTGATTGAAGTCACTTTTAGTCTTTGGTTAACACACTCGCTAATTTAAGTCACTTTTTGTCTGTGGTTAACACACTCGCTGATTTAAGTCACGTTTAGCCTTTGGTTAACACACTCATTGATTGAAGTCACTTTTAGTCTTTGGTTAACACACTCGCTAATTTAAGTCACTTTTAGTCTTTGGTTAACACACTCGCTAATTTAAGTCACTTTTAGTCTTTGGTTAGCACACTCTCTGATTTAAGTCACGTTTAGTCTTTGGTTAACACACTCACTGATTTAAGTCACGTTTAGTCTTTGGTTAACACACTCACTGATTTAAGTTACCTTTAGTCTTCGGATAAAAACACTAACTAATTTTAAGTCACTTTTAGTCGTGGGTATATTTGAGATGTAAACACACTCGCTGAGCACTGGATATGGTAAAACTTAACCCTGGGTTGGGTAAATTAACTTTATAGGAACACTGGGCTTAAATCACTAAGCTTCCTCGTATCGTCTTGGATAAACACTTAAGCACTTGGGTTTTACCAATTTATTTGGCAACCAATAATAGTCCTTCAGATATCAGACCGTAATATTGTTCACTTGGATGTCAAAGCAACACCTCCGGTTTGGTGATGATGATTGAGCTTATTTACCCCCATTTTTTTTATTTAAGTTTATTTAACGTCGCTACCGGTTTCCCATTTGAGTGACGGGCAGCTTACCTAACAACACCTTTCCTGGGCAGGCTCTGGCGGTTAACCAGTACTTGGTGCACCAACCTCCGTAAGAAACTGCCACCCCCGTTTTTTTTTTATTTAAGTTTATTTAACGTCGCTACCGGTTTCCCATTTGAGCGACGGGCAGTTTACCTAACAACACCTTTCCTGGACAGGTTCCAGCGGTTAACCAGTACTTGGTGCACCAACCTCCGTAAGAAACTGCCAACTTTTTCATATAAATGAGACACGGTCTGGTTTCGATGATGATGATTGAGCTTATTTACCCTCATCATCGAAACCAGACCGTCTGGTTTCTAACTAACACTGTTCTCACTTTTATACTAGCTGGTGATGTCATAAATATGATCAAATGATGACGTCATATCGATATCACGCGCTCGGTAGCAAATATGGCTGACTGAATGCGGAAGTATTCATATAATTGTCATGATTTCTAATCACTAAGGTTTATTCGGGAGGGAATTAATAAATTAATTGGTAAGTTTCCATATTGCTCTATCGATTGCTACCACAGTTTCGCATTGACAATGTGTCGTAAGCTGTAATTCAGCCATAATCCGGAATGCACATTTACTGAAATGTGTCGGGAACAATTACGAAAGTGCATAGTGGTTCTCACAGTAGTACAGCTAATGTACCTTTCTATAAGCTAAAGTAAATCAAGTAGCATGCATATTTACATATGTAGAACACCATAGTACATTCATATATTTAACAATACATGCGTAAAGGCCCAATAAAATATCCATGGTATCAATGAAAATAAGTGGGTGGGGTAACTCGAATTAGGTGTGCAGTAGCAACAAGTTGTCTAAATTGTCATTCATAATTGTTCAAGGTAATACAACTGCAAGAACAGTCATATCAGGCATTAGTATCTGTCGAGGTACCGTCTCGTTACACAATGCTTGATTTCATTAATACATATGAACACGTTTAATATTTGTATATGTCAATTTAATAATCCACGTCCTATCTCTAGCGTCCTTGGTGTAAATGATATTGTGTTCATCTCGTAATCGAGAGGTTGTGATTTCGAACACCAACCCATACAGATGATGTCCTTAGGCAAGACACACATATCAGCATTACCTTTTCTCTATCCCATAGTGATGGATCCCATCGAATGTCATTCGAGTGTGATAAAACTCTTGTTCTAAGAACTTGATTGGCAATCGAGTTAAAAGCACTTTGTATAAACTAATTGGATACGTAAATAGCGCATTATATAACAAGAACTGGACGATTTGAACTTGTGGCCAACCAAATAGTCTAGATGCCAGCCAGTGATATATATGTGCATAACCTAACTTTGGAGTACACACAAAATGTTTTGGTATCAAAATGTTCAAGAAGAAGTCCTCTCTTAGAATCTGTTGTATGACACTTTGTCACCCTTGAGCATTTTGAAATAATCCAAGATGGCCGCCAAAAATTGCTACTGTCTGTATCTTTATATATCTTCATAGTTATGTTATTTTGAGGATATAAAAATGTGCAAAGTAATGTGTTTTGTGTTACTAGGGTATTTTGTATCTTATAAATACGTGCATATGAAATCAAAATCTAAGATGGCCACCAAAATGGCTGCTGAAAAATAAAACGAAATAAAAAATTGTTCATTTTGAATTATTTATGCAAAATACCTACTGCAATCACTGGAACTAAATGGAATTATGATGCTATATTTCATAATCTATCTAAATGAGTAAAACTTAGGAAATAATACATCCACTATAAAAAAGGAATAAATATGTAAAAATGTATATCCTACCCACATATACGGAACAGATGGTATGTGTAACTTTGTACAAGAAGAAGATATTTATTATGAGTGACTTATATGAATTATTTTATTTGGTGTGTTTCCTTGTAAGACTCTGTTGTACTGCAAGTTTATCAATATATGTTAAGGGGAAGTAAGAAAATTGGTTACTTTTTCCGATAGTAGTTCCCCTTTGTTGTAAATTAGCCATTTGCAAATTGCTTCTGCTTAACATCAATTATGCCAGTATGGTCTCTATTACCTACGATCGATGGAAAAACTCCCCGAAAACGTACAGGCTAATTTCCTTGCCGGTGAACATGTCACGAGACACCAGACCGGGTTGTGGAATGGGCTGTGGTCGGACATGTTTATTGAAACAACCGTTATGAGGTATGGACATGGGCCAGGTGGTCTTATTGGAATCACATTGAAAGACGAATCTGTCAAGCGTTGGGCCCTAAGTCTGCATACCTGCAGTCTTCTCTTGCAAGACATCAAACGCATGAGAGATACTGATGCGTCTACCACTGTCACTAAGCATAAAGAGGAGGGAATTGCCCGCATAGAAGCTGATAGTGAAGACCGTATTAAGATTCGCAAGAAGTTAGATATGTCAATACACCCCATGCAATCAGACGAACATCCTGAAGGAGTAGTAAATATTGTTTCTGGGAAGATCAGTTCAAACCTGGTGAATGTAGACAATGCTGTGACAATAGGAAATAAACAAATGGAAATGTTTGAATGTTCTTGGCCAGAAGGGTTAATACAACCATCACAAATAAAGTGGTTACAATGAAGATTAATAAAAAGAATGTGAAAGTTGATGAAACTGCAATTATATATGACACACACACAATTGATTTACAGCCGAGTTATTGGACTACTGCCATCAAGAGCAGTGGATTTGAAAGACATAATGTCTCATGAGCTTGCACCAGTCCCCACAGCTATGTTCGATGACAATGGCGACATGAGGATAGCAACTTCAAAATCTATCCTTAAGAAGAATACTCCAGATTACGCAGCCTACCAGATCAGCTGAGAAACCAGATACAATTGTGGTTGATGGTTGCGCAATGTTGTGGTGCATTCACTGGCCAAAGAGTGGTACTATTCAAAACTACTTAAATGAATTCTGGAGTTACATATCACTACTCTTGCGCACAAGCAATGTCTTCTTGGTATTTGATAGATACTTCAAATACAGTATCAAGAGCTGCACGAGAATAGGAAGAGCGGATCCGCAATCCATAGCATATAAGTTGACACACGAAATTCCATTACCAAAACAATCGACATTCTTCACAAATACAGAGAATAAGGTACAGTTGATAAACCTAATATGTGAAGACCTGACACAGAAAGCGCTCACATATACTGGATCTAGTAAAAGTTTGATGATAACTGGATCTTCTGATGTTCCTTTAGAAATACAAATGGGTGTTCCTGTTTCCCGTTATGATATAAGAACAAGTCATGAGGAAGCAGATGTTATCACGTGTGTATAAATAGAAAATGTATAATAAATATTGTGTACGTATTCAAAACATAAACAGTATAATAAATACAAAGATATGATTTGACAATATATGTGAATCTAGTCAATAATTATGTGCATTGTTTAAAAAATAAATGACTTCAATACCTTGTACTATATTCAAATGATATCATTTTCAAGGCTACGGGTACATGTATACTATTTGTTTTGAATACTACAACATGTATTGAAAAGTTAAGTTGAAATATTAGTTTATATTCTAAGTCACTACTATTAGCTAAAATTTGAATATACAATTGTCCAATTTACCATTGTTGAAACAGTGATAAAAATACAGTTTTCATACTTTGGCGGCCATTTTGTCGGCCATTATGGGATTTAGAACCTGCCTCTAAATACTTTTGAGTCTACAAATGCAATAATAACACACAAGTCATACCATTATGTATGATTTAGGGTATGTGAAATAACTATTAAGACGAAATACAAAGGTATAGACAGCTTTATTATTTTGGCGGCCATCAGATTCTAAGAGAGGACATCTTCCTGAACAATTTGATACCAAAACATTGTGCGTGTACACCAAAGTTAGGTTACCCCCTTTGGCATCTGGACTAAAACCCATTTCCTAATTATCTATATGTAATATGATTGTGATAATTACATGCATGCCAAGAGCAGATAACTACATCAACTTATACGTAGTAGGCATCGCCAGGATCGTCTTGATCTGTATTCCTGGCATCATCAGGATCGGCTTGATCTGTATTCCTGGCATCATCAGGAACGACTTGATCTGTATTCCTGGCATCATCAGGATTGGCCTGATCTTTATTCCTGACATCATCGGGAACGGCTTGATCTTTATTCCTGGCATCATCAGGAACGGCTTGGTCTTTATTCCTGACATCATCAGGAACGACTTGATATGTATTCCTGGTATCATCGGGAACGGCTTGGTCTTTATTCCTGACATCATCAGGATCGGCTTGATCTTTATTCCTGACATAATCAGGATCGGCTTGATCTGTATTCCTGGCATCATCAGGATCGGCTTGATCTGTATTCCTGGCATCATCAGGATCGGCTTGATCTGTATTCCTGGCATTATCAGGATCGGCGTGATCTTTATTCCTGGCATTATCAGGATCGGCTTGATCTGTATTCCTGGCATCATCGGGAACGGCTTGGTCTTTATTCCTGGCATCATCGGGATCGGCTTGATCTTTATTCCTGACATAATTAACATACTCTGGTGAAGCATGTTGGAGGTTCCCAATATAGTATGTGCTACATGTCTGTGTGTATATCTACAGTGTGTTCAGTATGCATCAACTCTGCTCTATCTATATTAGAATCAGATCCAACAATACAGATCGTAGCAGGGATATCGTCAGGCGTCGTTGTGTTGGCCATTGTGTGTGTAGTTATCTTCTATTTAAGGAGGAAACAAAAGGCGTAAGCATATCTTATATTTTATACTAAGTCTTCTGAATTACAAATCGTGTTTATTTCAGCCGGTTCCAGGTATAGGTGTATAGTACATAATAAATGTTCAATCTCTTTTATTCCGTACTTTGCATGAGACAAAATACAATGACTCTTTGAAATACAAATGATAACTTGCGGAGATGAAACTTTTTGAAAGTTTATTTAACGTCCCCACCGGTTGTCCATTTGAGCGACAGGCAGTATACCTAACAACACGTTTCCTGGGCAGGCTCCAGCGGTTAACCAGTATTTGGTGCACCAACCTCCCTCCGTAAGAAACTGCCAACCTTTTCATATTATAGAGACACAATCTGAACAAGGCTTGAACCCGTGACCATCAGTGATGGTACATTACAGTGATAGACAAGTCAGCGACATTAACCACTCGATCGCGGAGGCGGACATAAAACCATGCGGAGATATAGGGTGTTGGTCTAGTAAGAAGTGATTCGATTATGAGAGAAATCGGTCTAGCTCTGTCTGCGGTCAGGGCCATAGTTATCTGGAATGATTGATGGTAATCAAATACACATGAACAAAATTGAAACCATACGAAAAGGAAGTATGGGAATAGCATATGTGTGTTTTACGCTTATATATCGTCGATACCGGTTGCCAATATGAGCGACGCCTCTTGGAGTGATTAGTCATTTTAGATTTTTGGAGGATAGTGCAATGATGGAGACCCACTCCAGAATATCCTCTTATTCATTTACGTGCACGGTGTAAGGCACCGACATGATACCTCGGTTTAAAGTCCCATCTGAAAGACTGTTAATTTTATTATGGTCAGACGGGGGGTCGAACATGCGATTCCTCGGTATAGCACGTGGCCATACAACTTGATGCGTATGTGCTTTATAATTTCGTAGCTAATTTCTCATATGATTCATGCATGTATGTAAAATTGTATTGTATAATGTATTGCATATGCAATAAAATATGATTTAAATAACACGTATAATTTCATTCAATTAATATGTTTTGCAGGTGCTTTGAAAAAGATATCGAGGAGGATACGAATACACATAGACATGGTAATGAAATACACATGGACAAAATAGAAAGTACGAAAAGGAAGTTTTTCAGGTATACGATACAAGTACATGTATAATACTAGTCCAAGCATGCATCCTTAACTAACTGTCCTAACTAACTAACTAACTAACACAAAGCCCAGAATCCGTAAGCATATAATTAGTTCTTGCAATTAAAACACAAAGAAAATAGATTTAATAATTGTTCACTAAAGTGTAGAAATTACCATAGCACTTAAATGCAATGTCATCCATACCAATTTAATTATTAAAATACTCTAAATACATAAATTTGACAATCTCTACAGCGTACTGTATGCTTATATATTTTTCTAATAGTCATTGCGATTGATATTAATATAATATGTATTTTGCACTAAAACACTGTGTCACCTAGAGAAAATAATCGGGTTTGCCCATTAGTGGCCTCAAAATTGAAATAAAAACAATTAGTGTTTGAAATTATTTTTGGTCCAATGAGATGGCAGCATTTTTCAAACTTTGAACGAATTCATTTTAATAAATCAGCTTTAAAACACTAAGCAGGTTAAAGTTTATTAGTACGTATTTAAACGATTTAGATGTTTCGGGGTGTCAATCAATGCCGCGGGACGAAAGCGGGCACAGACATGTAGAGAGTGAACACAAATAATCTAAAACACTAAGCAGGTTAAAGTTTATTAGTACGTATTTAAAAGATGACATGCGCGATTTTGGTGTTTCGGGGTGTCAATCAATGCCGCGGGACGAAAGAGGGCGCAGACATGTAGAGAGTGAACACAAATAATTTAAAACACTAAGCAGGTTAAAGTTTATTAGTACGTAATTACAAAATTAAATTGATCGCGCCGTGCCTGACCAATTTAATGTTGTAAATACGTACTAATAAACTTTAACCTATACTTATTGGTGCAGAGTGTAATGCATTAATTGGAGATATGACGTATTTCCACGTCAAATAATATGTATCTATATATTACATATATCTATATGATGATGTCGTATTTCGAAAAAATGTGTCTAGCAATTACTTTAAACATTAATTATTTATTGTATGTGGGTAAATATCTATAATTGTATACTGTTATTAGTTTATAAACACTCCGACAATGATAAAGTTTGAATCGAATTAAATTGATTATGTTGTTACTATGGTAGCAATTATAAATTAACTTACTTGAAAACAGACCTAAACAGATTGGTGTAAATTTGTTTTTGTTTTTTGTTTTTTAGACCTGAAACAATGAAGCTGTCTGAGTTTCCAGCATGTGTACACAATATGCATAAAGATTCGGACTTGCTTTTTGCTGATGCATATAAGGTTTGTTTTACGTATTCAACATAACTTTACTCACAAATACTACAACAACACAATTATACTTACAGCACATTCTAGCGTAATGTAGTGAGAAGGGGTTGGACTGGAAGCCAATGGCTTATTAAAGTCGTTTCCGGAGAACATATTTATAATAATAAACGCCACCATAGACACTCACAGTGGATATATTAGTGAACCCTAAAAGTACTGTATTTATGTGTTCAAACTCTTTGTTTGTTTGTGGAAGTCGTGATAGCACAGTGGGTGCGCGTTCGCTTCAGGTGCGAAAGATCCTGAGTTCGAGCCCCGCTGGAGCCGTTACGATTGTGCCCTTAGGCAAGGCATTTAAATTCCACATGCCTCTTCTCTCTCCTTCATGGCGATGGATTCCATCAGGAATGAAGTCTCGAGAGTGATTAATATAAGTTGAAAGAACTTGTTTCGCAATCGAGCTAAAATAAATTTGTATAAAATAAATTCTTTGTTAGCAGGTACATATAATGTACTAGGAATAAACTCTTTGTTAGCAGGTACATATAATGTACTAGGAATAAACTCTTTGTTAGCAGGTACATATAATGTACTAGGAATAAACTCTTTGTTAGCAGGTACATATAATGTACTAGGAATAAACTCTTTGTTAGCAGGTACATATAATGTACTAGGAATAAACTCTTTGCTAGCAGGTACATATAATGTACTAGGAATAAACTCTTTGTTAGCAGGTACATATAATGTACTAGGAATAAACTCTTTGTTAGCAGGTACATATAATGTACTAGGAATAAACTCTTTGTTAGCAGGTACATATAATGTACTAGGAATAAACTCTTAGAGTACATAAATGTACTAGGAATAAATTTTGTTAGCAGGTACATATAATGTACTAGGAATAAACTCTTTGTTAGCAGGTACATATAATGTACTAGGAATAAACTCTTTGTTAGCAGGTACATATAATGTACTAGGAATAAACTCTTTGTTAGCAGGTACATATAATGTACTAGGAATAAACTCTTTGTTAGCAGGTACATATAATGTACTAGGAATAAACTCTTTGTTAGCAGGTACATATAATGTACTAGGAATAAACTCTTTGTTAGCAGGTACATATAATGTACTAGGAATAAACTCTTTGCTAGCAGGTACATATAATGTACTAGGAATAAACTCTTTGTTAGCAGGTACATATAATGTACTAGGAATAAACTCTTTGTTAGCAGGTACATATAATGTACTAGGAATAAACTCTTTGCTAGCAGGTACATATAATGTACTAGGAATAAACTCTTTGTTAGCAGGTACATATAATGTACTAGGAATAAACTCTTTGTTAGCAGGTACATATAATGTACTAGGAATAAACTCTTTGTTAGCAGGTACATATAATGTACTAGGAATAAACTCTTTGTTAGCAGGTACATATAATGTACTAGGAATAAACTCTTTGTTAGCAGGTACATATAATGTACTAGGAATAAACTCTTTGTTAGCAGGTACATATAATGTACTAGGAATAAACTCTTTGTTAGCAGGTACATATAATGTACTAGGAATAAACTCTTTGTTAGCAGGTACATATAATGTACTAGGAATAAACTCTTTGTTAGCAGGTACATATAATGTACTAGGAATAAACTCTTTGTTAGCAGGTACATATAATGTACTAGGAATAAACTCTTTGTTAGCAGGTACATATAATGTACTAGGAATAAACTCTTTGTTAGCAGGTACATATAATGTACTAGGAATAAACTCTTTGTTAGCAGGTACATATAATGTACTAGGAATAAACTCTTTGTTAGCAGGTACATATAATGTACTAGGAATAAACTCTTTGTTAGCAGGTACATATAATGTACTAGGAATAAACTCTTTGTTAGCAGGTACATATAATGTACTAGGAATAAACTCTTTGTTAGCAGGTACATATAATGTACTAGGAATAAACTCTTTGTTAGCAGGTACATATAATGTACTAGGAATAAACTCTTTGTTAGCAGGTACATATAATGTACTAGGAATAAACTCTTTGTTAGCAGGTACATATAATGTACTAGGAATAAACTCTTTGTTAGCAGGTACATATAATGTACTAGGAATAAACTCTTTGTTAGCAGGTACATATAATGTACTAGGAATAAACTCTTTGTTAGCAGGTACATATAATGTACTAGGAATAAACTCTTTGCTAGCAGGTACATATAATGTACTAGGAATAAACTCTTTGTTAGCAGGTACATATAATGTACTAGGAATAAACTCTTTGTTAGCAGGTACATATAATGTACTAGGAATAAACTCTTTGCTAGCAGGTACATATAATGTACTAGGAATAAACTCTTTGTTAGCAGGTACATATAATGTACTAGGAATAAACTCTTTGCTAGCAGGTACATATAATGTACTAGGAATAAACTCTTTGCTAGCAGGTACATATAATGTACTAGGAATAAACTCTTTGTTAGCAGGTACATATAATGTACTAGGAATAAATATAGTAGTATTCTATAATACATAGAAAACAATGAGAACATATCAACATAAGCATGATGAAAAAAAATAACCAAAGGTGGAGGCTTCAGTAATACAACATTCTACATAGCCATTCAATTCAACAACAACAACAACAATATGTTTTATTGCAAAATCGGCAATAACCTTGCCTTTGGCAATACAATATACATACATAATAGTATACACGGCATGAGAAATGAAATGTAATATAGACGAATTACATTAATAATAGGTTGACATCGTGTTACTTAAAGCAACGATAAACCAGCTAAGAAGCTATATTGGCAAAGAGCGAAACCAATTTGTCTTTTTGTGATAATACATATTAATATGATAGCTTGCATATACATTTATTATTGTTAGTCACGTAATGTTGTTCTTAGTTTAAAGGCATTCTTAATATATTTAGCAGTATTTATTAATATTTTACTATTCTTACTTCTTGTAATAAGGATGGCAAGTGACTATCTACCCATATATATCTCTTTATTTATAGAGGGTGACCTAATTAGTTATATATATATATATATATTTCTTTATTTATAGTGGGTGACCTAATTAGTTATATATATATATATATATTTCTTTATTTGTAGAGGGTGACCTAATTAGTTCTATTTATATTTCTTTATTTATAGAGGACTAATTAGTTATATATATATATATTTCTTTATTTGTAGAGGGTGACCTAATTAGTTCTATTTATATTTCTTTATTTATAGAGGACTAATTAGTTATATATATATATATTTCTTTATTTGTAGAGGGTGACCTAATTAGTTCTATTTATATTTCTTTATTTATAGAGGACTAATTAGTTATATATATATATATATTTCTTTATTTATAGAGGGTGACCTAATTAGTTCTATATATATATATCTCTTTATTTATAGAGGGTGACCTAATTAGTTCTATATATATATATATATATTTCTTTATTTATAGAATGTGACCTAATTAGTTCTATATAAAAAATCTTTATTTATAGAGGGTGACCTAATTAGTTCTGAACTAATCTTCCTTAGGGCCCTCAAAATTTAATCAATACTTCTATATCCAATTATAAAAAGTGCCTTCATTAGTTTTGACCTGGAACATGTGTGGATTTTCATTACACTATTTTTGTATTTGACCATATTTTATTGCAGATCAATAGTACATATGTCATACACGTAAATATATAATACATAACATGGCAATAGTACATATGTCATACACGTAAATATATAATACATAACATGGCAATAGTACATATGTCATACACGTAAATATATAATACATAACATGGCAATAGTACATATGTCATACACGTAAATATATAATACATAACATGGCAATAGTACATATGTCATACACGTAAATATATAATACATAACATGGCAATAGTACATATGTCATACACGTAAATATATAATACATAACATGGCAATAGTACATATGTCATACACGTAAATATATAATACATAACATGGCAATAGTACATATGTCATACACGTAAATATATAATACATAACATGGCAATAGTACATATGTCATACACGTAAATATATAATACATAACATGGCAATAGTACATATGTCATACACGTAAATATATAATACATAACATGGCAATAGTACATATGTCATACACGTAAATATATAATACATAACATGGCAATAGTACATATGTCATACACGTAAATATATAATACATAACATGGCAATAGTACATATGTCATACACGTAAATATATAATACATAACATGGCAATAGTACATATGTCATACACGTAAATATATAATACATAACATGGCAATAGTACATATGTCATACACGTAAATATATAATACATAACATGGCAATAGTACATATGTCATACACGTAAATATATAATACATAACATGGCAATAGTACATATGTCATACACGTAAATATATAATACATAACATGGCAATAGTACATATGTCATACACGTAAATATATAATACATAACATGGCAATAGTACATATGTCATACACGTAAATATATAATACATAACATGGCAATAGTACATATGTCATACACGTAAATATATAATACATAGCATGGCAATAGTACATATGTCATACACGTAAATATATAATACATAACATGGCAATAGTACATATGTCATACACGTAAATATATAATACATAACATGGCAATAGTACATATGTCATACACGTAAATATATAATACATAACATGGCAATACAAATGGCTTGGGCCACACGTTTTAACAACACTAGACAACGGCACATACCGCATTACACTATATACTATATTGTAGATATTTTATGTTTTAGATGCTGAAAGAAAAAAGTCCGAACCATCCAATGACTGCGGCAGAACAGCAGTGTTGTAGACCGAAAAATAGATATACCAACATTCTTCCCTGTGAGTTTATTTTATATGTCATTATAAATTAGTTACTACATCAGCCACGCGCATCACCTCACTTTTGAAACCGCCCTCTCTTTTTTCACACCGCCGCCTTCAGCTCAATTATATTGACTAAAAGAAATATGGTTCCTACATTCTAACCTTAACTATATACGAATAGCTATAAATACTAAAATAAGACAAAACAGTATGTCGCTCGTCATCATTTCAGACAATAATTTATGAAAATCGATCAATTATTATTGACTAATGGAACCTAACTGATTCGGTTTCCCCTCTAGATTGAGTTCAATTTCACATTGTAACAGTTGTTACATGTACAGTCTACATCCGTTAGGTCAAAGTCAGTTATTCTTGGGTTATTTTTTATCAAAGTCCCGTTTCAGACACTCATTTTACATATAACTGGATCTGTTTATATCGAATTTCGTCAAACTTCGGTTATGTCGAAGTATTTTGTTCGAGCCGACGGAATTCGACATAACGGATGTAGACTGTACAAGTATAATATTACATGTACTGTATGTGTATGCTTAGTAACTTATAATTATCCCACGGTGAAAAAGCCGGGCGACTATATTGTATGATATGTAGGAAATATCATACGGTAGGAGAATCATTAAGATTGACAAACGTCCAGACACGTAGCTATTATAAGGCCCCGAAAGCCCGGGCCTGAAGATTGTCCAAGAAAATAAAAAATCTAAAACCCCAAAATTGCAATAAAACTGTAGGGGCGTGTGGGTGGGATATGTCGAGTTGGGTTGTACGTGGATGTCACATGCATTCTGCACAACATAAAAAGTCATTTTGTATCTCAGAAAATATCGAAATTTGAACATCCAAGACGTAAATTTAAATGCGCCAGAGTGCACCATTGCAGTGCATCAAACTTGTCCTGGTGGAGCATACCGCCAGACCCCTCTATCAAAATCGTAGTAGTTGGTGCTCACTTTATTAGTCAGGCCTTCAAATTCAAAATCTCTATCTACGCACCTGATGACAAAATGTTTGGAATGTGTAAACGTAGCATTTTCATTACAATTGAAAGAAAGAATACATTTAAAGCGAATGTCATTGGCTGATTAGAACAAAAATGTGGGATGTTCGTTAAAACAGGATCAAATGTTATACACGTAGTTAGAATGCCTAATAATAGATAATAGATTGGACAAAGCATTGAAAGCAGAAATAGATCAGATATGCGATGAAATGGAATCTGTTGTCATACATTCGGTGAAGCCTTTAACTATATGTTGCTACACAAGTTATTGTATTGTGTGAAGTACTTCACACAATACAATAACTTCTGTTTTTCATATTGCTTAGAAACTTAATTAAACCTATTAAACCATATACTTTGGCTTAATCATATTTTATTGCTTATTTATACACACTACAATTACAAATATAAACATGATAAATATATAAGCACAATGATACAACTGCAATGCTATGCTTATACTTGAACACTGTAAGAATACAATCTAGAAGCAAATGGGTTGCTGGGCAACAGGTTTTACCAACATTAGAGAGTGCCCTCACCAATATTAAACCTATAGAGTTGGGTTTATCCCACCGAAATACCGGTACACCTGCGTTACAGGGTTATGAGTTATAGTTTGTTTACAGTCGATCATTCTAGAGTAAAGCTGCGGCCCTCAGACGATATAGAAGGATCAGATTACATCAATGCCAACTACATTCCTGTAAGTTATATAATGTTTACATTGTCATATGTTCCTGATAAACGGTGGCCAAATTGGATAACATGAATACTGAGATATGATGAATGTAAAAAAACAACACACACAGTTAATACAATTGCGTGTTCTCTTAAAACTTAACAGTGTGTACATACAAATGAATGTGTCACGCAAACGAACGTATAGGGTGTTACCATAGCAACCGATAGTATGCATGCAGTCCAACCCTGAAAATCACAACGCTGGACTGGTAATCCAGGGATCGCAGGTTCGATCACCCGTCTGACCCTAATAAAATTAACAGTCTTTCAGATGGGACGTTAAGCCGAGGTCACGTGTCGGTGCTTTACACCGTGCACATAAAAGAACTATATGAGACTCTGGAATTGATCTCTGTATCATTGCACTATCCTCCAAAAATCTGAAATGACTAATCTCTTCAGGAGTCGTCGCTCATATGGGCAACCGGTAACGACGATAAATAAACGTAAAACACACAACGCTGTTTTAATAAGGAATAGCTATCCAAATACATAAATTGGTTTAGAATTAGTAGTTAGTATTTATGTACTACTCTTGGACAAAAATTGTACAGAAAAATAATAACAGAGACAATAACTATATAAACTTTTAGCATTATTCTCTTGGCTATACTGGCTGCCATCTTAGGATTTGTGACATCTATATTATTTCACTACATATACATGGTAATATTATATACCTGTATGAACATCAATTAAAACAAACATGTTTTAGTAGGTCAAAATAGCAATGATACTATAATTGATGATAATGTGATTTTACAATGGCCGCCATTATGACGCGGGTTGAGTGAATGATATGAAAACAACCTGTTATTTCCGATAATTTATTATTTAATAAAGGGGAGCTACTCTTTTAAAGAATGCGATTGAGTTATAGAACTTGATTCAATCATCTCAACTACTTCTTAGGGAACAATTGTTCAGAGTTATTCAAAACTATATGGTGGTTCGAGATATATAGCAGCCTTGCTATAAAACATAGATTCTACAACGCTGAGGTGTACAATGGTCTTACTTGTTCACTGTATAGTACGATCTAACTAAATGTGAACATAATAATCGTGATAGCGCAGTGTTAGCGCGTTCGCTTCATGTACGAAAGGCCCTGAGTTCGAGCACCGCTGGAGTCGTTACAATTGTACCATTAGACAAGGTATTTAAAATCCACGTTGCCTCTCCCCCTCGTGGCGATGTACTCCATCAGGTATGAGGTCTCGAAAGTGATTAACATAAGTTGTATATACTTGTTTCTCAAATCGAGCTAAGATAAATTTGTATATACTAAATTTGAACATAATAAGTTCATGTCCAGATGACATGCGAAGATGATCTAGCACCAGCAACCCTGTTACTACTATTCCACAGAAGCTATGACAGAACATATCGTATAATAGTTTTGCATACGTGAGCAACGTTAACTCACGCTATTAGATACTAACTACAGGACATTACTTGTGTCCCTGTGTATGCAATGAATAGACAACGGAATGGAGGATCGGATAAAGTATGGGGTTTTTTTCATGTTGAGGCCCCTATCCGGGTAACCTCGTTTATTTCTTTATTGCATATACATTTAGTTGATACATATTTCGACATTTTTTTGGGGGGGTTTTAATAGTATGCATATTACTTCAGTTCGAGTATCTATATGTACAGTGTGTCCCTTAAGAATGAGTGCATACAAAGATTGTCAAAAGTTAAAAGTGAACAATGGGTAACTAAGGTGTAGTTGTTAAAGTGAGAGAGAGAGAGAGAGGGGAGAGAGAGAGAGAGAGAGAGAGAGAGAGAGAGAAGAGAGAAGAGAGAGAGGAGAGGAGAGGAGAGGAGAGGAGAGAGGAGAGAGAGAGAGAGAGAGAGAGAGAGAGAGAGAGAGAGAGAGAGAGAGAGAGAGAGAGAGAGATGTAATGAGTGGCTGATCGATTCTGCAGTATGGTTTTATCGTTGATCCCGTTGGTTCAATATACACTTGTTTGGTACTGTTTTTGCTACTGTTAGGGATATACATCAAGGAGGGAATATATTGCCACCCAGGGTCCTATGCAAGCGACATTTGATGATTTCTGGCGTATGGTTTGGGAACAAAATGTGGACACAATTGTCATGCTAACCAAGCTGATGGAGAAGGGTCGGGTAAGTTGGGGGTTTTTTCTTAGAAATAATTATTTTACGATTAACTTACTGTCGAGTATCGTTTATAGCTGAATTAGATTCAAATTCCTTTGTCATTTATTTATTCAAGCTATATAAGTCGTTTACGTGGTGTATGTCTAGAAAACTGCTATTCTGGGCTAATTTCAAAATGATGTTAAACAATTTATTTTTAGGTGACCGTCTGTACCAAATGTCTTTAAATCAGGTTGATAACGAAGTTGGTACAAATCGACAATATTCGCCAGTAATATGGCTATGTTTGATGCTTGCTTTTCCATTTATACAGTGTATATATGTATATATATATATATATATAGCCTAGTAAACAGTGAAACCCGTCAACCCTGTTGGCATTACTGAACTCGGTTTAGCATTGTTTGACATTGGAGATTAGCCTGCGAACAGGCGTTGATATATTTTGCCTTGTCCGTCATATAAATATATTAACACCCAAACCGTTAATTGGGCCCTATTGAGTTTCTGATAATATAAAATGTCGTTTTGTCAGAAGTAAGAAGTGAAAAATCGACAGACTGGAACCCAGGAGGTCTGTGCCTGACATTTATGAAATATACCCGAATGTTTATTTGTCGAGTCTTCACTATTTTAGCACAAATGCGACAAGTATTGGCCGGATCTGAGCGAACCAGTATTCTATGGAGATTTGGTCGTGACTTTGCAATCGGAATCTAACCTGTCTGATTATACCATCAAAATATTTGAAATAAAGATGGTAAGTGTACGACTTATATCTATATACAATATTTATTTGTTGAAATAAAGATGGTAAGTGTACGACTTATATCTATATACAATAAGTATGTATTGAAATAATGATGAAAAGTGTATGAGTCATATCTATATACAATATTTGTGTGTTGAAATAAAGATGTTAAGTGTACGACTTATATCTATATACAATATGCATGTGTTGAAATAAAGATGTTAAGTGTACGACTTATATCTATATACAATATGCATGTGTTGAAATAAAGATGTTAAGTGTACGACTTATATCTATATATAATATGCATGTGTTGAAATAAAGATGGTAAGTGTACAAGTTATATCTATGTACAATATTTATGTGTTGAACTAAAGATGGTAGGTGTACGAGTCATAACTGTATACAATGTCTTAAGTGTTGACAGATATGGTATACAGTAACAAATCTTGTTTAGAATAGTATACAGTTATTTACTGAAAATGCAACTATATGAGTTATGTACCTGCGTTTTCACTCAGGCCCGCATACTTGTAGTCTAGTTTAATAATAGCTATGCATAATCCAGTTATAAACAGCTTGCATAAATGTATCCATACGATGCTTTCAGATTGGTATTACGGTAATCATATACCGGTAAATGCCCAGTTTTAAACGTTTCCAATTTATTCTCCAATTCAGGGCATAAAAATGAAGAAAATTAAGCATTTTCATTTTCTTCAATGGCCAGACTTTGGTTGTCCAGAGAAACACTGGCCTGTAATTAACTTCATCTCAATGGTTCGACAATACCGGCCACCTTTTCCAAAGGGGCCTTTACTGGTACACTGCAGGTAAACAGCATGCTCTATGTCGTGACTGACTATATTATATTAACCCAACAGTAGCTGCATCTTGATTGGTTGCATGCGAATGAAAATATATTACTTGTATTACTGCTAAATGAATGCAAATAGAAAACTGTAAAACTGTCGACAGCTACGAGTAGCTTGGATGAAGCTTTATTTACGTTTAAAATATGAATGTTAGCCTACTTTTGCCATTATTTGCCTACAGCAATACTGTCTACTACCCAATGTTAGCCTACTGTTGCCATTATTTGCCTACAGCAATACTGTCTACTACCCAATGTTAGCCTACTTTTGCCATTATTTGCCTACAGCAATACTGTCTACTACCCAATGTTAGCCTACTTTTGCCATTATTTGCCTACAGCAATACTGTCTACTACCCAATGTTAGCCTACTTTTGCCATTATTTGCCTACAGCAATACTGTCTACTACCCAATGTTAGCCTACTTTTGCCATTATTTGCCTACAGCAATACTGTCTACTACCCAATGTTAGCCTATTTTTGCCATTATTTGCCTACAGCAATACTGTCTACTACCCAATGTTAGCCTATTTTTGCCATTATTTGCCTACAGCAATACTGTCTACTACCCCATGTTAGCCTACTTTTGCCATTATTTGCCTACAGCAATACTGTCTACTACCCAATGTTAGCCTATTTTTGCCATTATTTGCCTACAGCAATACTGTCTACTACCCAATGTTAGCCTACTTTTGCCATTATTTGCCTACAGCAATACTGTCTACTACCCAATGTTAGCCTACTTTTGCCATTATTTGCCTACAGCAATACTGTCTACTACCCAATGTTAGCCTATTTTTGCCATTATTTGCCTACAGCAATACTGTCTACTACCCAATGTTAGCCTACTTTTGCCATTATTTGCATACAGCAATACTGTCTACTACCCAATGTTAGCCTACTTTTGCCATTATTTGCCTACAGCAATACTGTCTACTACCCAATGTTAGCCTATTTTTGCCATTATTTGCCTACAGCAATACTGTCTACTACCCAATGTTAGCCTACTTTTGCCATTATTTGCCTACAGCAATACTGTCTACTACCCAATGTTAGCCTATTTTTGCCATTATTTGCCTACAGCAATACTGTCTACTACCCAATGTTAGCCTACTTTTGCCATTATTTGCCTACAGCAATACTGTCTACCACCCAATGTTAGCCTACTTTTGCCATTATTTGCCTACAGCAATATTGTCTACTACCCAATGTTAGCCTATATGTTGCCATTATTTGCCTACAGCAATACTGTCTACTACCCAATGTTAGCCTACTTTTGCCATTATTTGCCTACAGCAATACTGTCTACTACCCAATGTTAGCCTATATGTTGCCATTATTTGCCTACAGCAATACTATCTACTACCCAATGTTAGCCTATTTTTGCCATTATTTGCCTACAGCAATACTGTCTACTACCCAATGTTAGCCTATTTTTGCCATTATTTGCCTACAGCAATACTGTCTACTACCCAATGTTAGCCTATATGTTGCCATTATTTGCCTACAGCAATACTGTCTACTACCCAATGTTAGCCTATTTTTGCCATTATTTGCCTACAGCAATACTGTCTACTACCCAATGTTAGCCTATTTTTGCCATTATTTGCCTACAGCAATACTGTCTACTACCCAATGTTAGCCTATTTTTGCCATTATTTGCCTACAGCAATACTGTCTACTACCCAATGTTAGCCTATATGTTGCCATTATTTGCCTACAGCAATACTATCTACTACCCAATGTTAGCCTATTTTTGCCATTATTTGCCTACAGCAATACTGTCTACTACCCAATGTTAGCCTATTTTTGCCATTATTTGCCTACAGCAATACTGTCTACTACCCAATGTTAGCCTATATGTTGCCATTATTTGCCTACAGCAATACTGTCTACTACCCAATGTTAGCCTATTTTTGCCATTATTTGCCTACAGCAATACTGTCTACTACCCAATGTTAGCCTATTTTTGCCATTATTTGCCTACAGCAATACTGTCTACTACCCAATGTTAGCCTATTTTTGCCATTATTTGCCTACAGCAATACTGTCTACTACCCAATGTTAGCCTATATGTTGCCATTATTTGCCTACAGCAATACTGTCTACTACCCAATGTTAGCCTACTTTTGCCATTATTTGCCTACAGCAATACTGTCTACTACCCAATGTTAGCCTATTTTTGCCATTATTTGCCTACAGCAATACTGTCTACTACCCAATGTTAGCTTATATGTTGCCATTATTTGCCTACAGCAATACTGTCTACTACCCAATGTTAGCCTACTTTTGCCATTATTTGCCTACAGCAATACTGTCTACTACCCAATGTTAGCCTACTTTTGCCATTATTTGCCTACAGCAATACTGTCTACTACCCAATGTTAGCCTATTTTTGCCATTATTTGCCTACAGCAATACTGTCTACTACCCAATGTTAGCTTATATGTTGCCATTATTTGCCTACAGCAATACTGTCTACTACCCAATGTTAGCCTATTTTTGCCATTATTTGCCTACAGCAATACTGTCTACTACCCAATGTTAGCCTATTTTTGCCATTATTTGCCTACAGCAATACTGTCTACTGCCCAATGTTAGCCTACTTTTGCCATTATTTGCCTACAGCAATACTGTCTACTACCCAATGTTAGCCTACTTTTGCCATTATTTGCCTACAGCAATACTGTCTACTACCCAATGTTAGCCTATTTTTGCCATTATTTGCCTACAGCAATACTGTCTACTACCCAATGTTAGCCTACTTTTGCCATTATTTGCCTACAGCAATACTGTCTACTACCCAATGTTAGCCTATTTTTGCCATTATTTGCCTACAGCAATACTGTCTACTACCCAATGTTAGCCATTATTTGCCTACAGCAATACTGTCTACTACCCAATGTTAGCCTATTTTTGCCATTATTTGCCTACAGCAATTCTGTCTACTACCCAATGTTAGCCTATTTTTGCCATTATTTGCCTACAGCAATACTGTCTACTACCCAATGTTAGCCTATTTTTGCCATTATTTGCCTACAGCAATACTGTCTACTATCCAAGATGCGCTGTGTTTTCCAGTATGATATATCGTTTGCTGGTTTCTTATCACGTTTTCTGGTTTGGTAGGGCTACGTGCTCGTATTTTACCAATTCCTGAGAAATTAATGCAAGCCCATTCATTGTTAGTTTGTTTACTTCTCTGCATGGCAATTGTGATAGATAACAGATGTTTGTACATGTAGTTTCGTGGTACTATTTCAATCGTGTTCGTGTATCTAATTCAGTAATTGTGATTTATTCATGATAAATGGATAACGGAGAGCAGGATTTTGATTATTAAGTTTTCATATTTATAAAACTATCAGATGCTGCTGTCATGGAAACTTGTTTAACCCAGCAAAAACTGAAGTTTTGTTCTTCTCACTCAGAAATATTACTCGTTCTTCCCTCATTTTCCAAGACGTTCCGCTACATGTTGTTAGCCATGGTGGGTCCACAGGGATTTGGCACGTTTGGGGGTACTAGTATATATATTTAAGTACTTAAATATATATACTAGTACCCCCAAACGTGCCGAATCCCTGTGGGTGGGTCATGGCATACACATATTAACAATATTACTGCTTCTGCTTCTAAAGTGCTTGGCTCCATTAGAGCTACAGACTTAAACGTTATACTCTCAATACTATTTACATATCATATCTAAGAACTGTACTTGAATATACCACAATAGTATGGGACAGCTGTACCCAATAACCCAAAATCCAATACGAAGCTGCTCGATTGGTCACATGTTTGACGTACTCTTTATTCATAATTTTGGCAAAGACATCGATTGGTTATGATTAGTTCTCTAGGACTGTATTTTTGCGTAATGATATATTTTAGCAAGAGGAACATAAGATGGTCCGACAATTTAGTTACCTAAAATGGCCGGATATGGGCTGTCCCGACAGTCCTGAGCTGCTCATTGAGTTTGTGAAAGCTGTTCGACAGTATACAGTTCGCGAAAGACTGTCAACATCAGGACCGGAAGTTGTACACTGCAGGTATTGCTATGCTCTTCGCCAATGTTTTAATAAATGATAATGTAACTTTTAAATTATATAATAACTGATAAGTATGGTAAGCTTGGTAGGTTTTATTTCACAAACGTTAATTGACCAGTTTTGTTATTGAGACAACACAGTATATGTTTAAAGTCACATGATTGGTGAACAAGTTCATTGATATAAGTTATTTATCATTCTAACACGACCCAGCTAATAACATACATACTTGTAGAGTAAAGTCTACCTCGGGTTATTCTGCGATATACCTACCTTGAACTATGCTGCGCGCGCACCGTGTTTTGGCTATTCCATTTATACAATGCGTGTAAAGTTTTATGAATGAAAGTCACGTGATGTTAGTAAATACTACCGTGGGAATTCGTGGAAGTGAGCTATTTTTAGAATCAGATAATCTCGTGCCCGTCTTGTTTTTCTGTTAAGTAACATTTCAGTTACTATTCTGTACAGTTTTATTTGACAAAATAAATAAAATTATTGATCAGTTACAACTTTTGTTCATTTATGCACTAGATTGATATTTTCCATAAAAAATAACGTCATCACCCGTTACGCGGGAGGAAATTTCGACGTTTGAAGAAAATACTCCTTTGATTCTCGTCTAAAATTATTCGAAGTAAGTTGTGTTAAAATCGAAATAATAAGTATCAACCGTGGTATATCGCAGAATAACCCAGTATCAACCGTGGTATATCGCAGAATAACCCAGTATCAACCGTGGTATATCGCAGAATAACCCAGTATCAACCGTGGTATATCGCAGAATAACCCAGTATCAACCGTGGTATATCGCAGAATAACCCAGTATCAACCGTGGTATATCGCAGAATAACCCTCGTTTTCTTAAATAACAATGCACATAATATATACAAATAATCAGACATTCAAGTATGTCTTTCAGCATAATTATAATGGTCTTGCCTAAATGCTTACAAAGTTGCTATTGTATTCATAATCTGCTGAGTATTTCCGTGCATGTTATAGCTGTATCTCCCACTGCCTCCAGCATGTTAACCTACTCATCTATGATTTATAATTTTTCTTTTAGTACTGCATGGTTACCCTTACTGTGTGTCTGTTTCTTTTTGTTTGTTGTTTTTGTTGCTGTTTTTGGGGGGTTGTTGTTATAGTCGTACACACAACTTATATACTAGAAAACGCAAACTTCTGATAAGTTTGTTTTTACATGAAAAACAATAACTATATAAATACACAGTTTTAAACATTTAAGAATATTTTTAGTTGTTCAGTTTGTGTTTTGTAATAAAGATGTGATATATCTTTGATGGAATCCTTCGTATTTCGTTTTCATGTAATAATAATCATATAATGTAGGTGTGCGTTTTCTATGTCCTCTAGTACAGGTCATACGGCAACTCTCCGTATGGCCGGGTACCAGGGGAAAACCACTTCGGATGGATAGCTTCATGTGAAAAGATTCGACACCCACAGTGGGATTCGAACCTAGGTTACAGCGGTGAGAGGAAAGTGATTTGAAATCAACGACCTTAACCACTCGGCCACGGAGGCATCGTGACGTCTGTCAGACAACTTTAAAAGAAAAATGACATACATAGAGAAGGAGCATACAGTCAAACCTGTCTTAAGCAGCCAGCCAAGGGAATCACAGAAAGTGGCTGCTTAGTACAGGTGGCTGCTTAGTACAGGTGGCTGCTTAGTACAGGTGGCTGCTTAATCGAGGCCAACTGTATAATAAAACAACACATTGGGAATCTGAAACTGGCTGCTTAATACAGGTTGGCTGCTTAATAGAGGTGACCACTAACACAGGTTTGACTGTATATACAGTACTTAATCAAGCATGTATCAATATCTACTATGGTGTACAATATTGCTGTTGGCATATTTCAGTTATTTTGAACAAACGGGATAATAGTTACCATGGTAACGTATTCGATTTTGGGTTTTTAAATATGTTTGTTAATTATTATTATATTTACTAGAGGACATAGAAAACGCACACCTACATTACATGATTATTATTGCATGAAAACGAAATACGAAGGATTCCATCAAAGATATACCACATCTTTATTACCAAAACACAAACTGAACAACTAAAAATATTCCAATATGTTTAAAACGATGTATTTATATAGTTATTGTTTTTCATGTAAAACACATACTTATCCGAAGTGTGCGTTTTCTATGTCCTCTAGTATATTTAATACAAACGAATCTTTATTCTGTTTCCTACACTATTAGACATTTGCAGAGTAAGCCAAGGTCGTATCCGATAATGATCATACAGCCACGAGGGAGCGAGAATATGCAATGTGGTTTGTGGTGGTCTGGCAATGAGCTCGAACTCATAAACCCTCGGTTACTAAGTAAGAGGATATGTGTTTGTTTCAGTGAATGCTCGAGGTATGTTTGACATTGAAAGCATGATACTCACTAGCCATGATAATAGCTTTATATGTTCATGAGTGGAATGTTGTTCGACCATTCTCGGTTCCTGATGTCCTGTATTTACATCATCGATCACTAGCCATGAGTGATAATAGCTTTCTATGTTCATGAGTGGAATGTTGTTCGACCATTCTAGGTTCCTGATGTAGTGTATTTGCATCATCTATCACTAGCCATGAGTGATAATAGCTTTGCTTTCTATGTTCATGAGTGAATGTTGTTCGACCATTCTAGGCTCCTGATGTAGTGTATTTACATCATCGATCACTAGCCATGAGTGATAATAGCTTTCTATGTTCATGAGTGGAATGTTGTTCGACCATTCTAGGTTCCTGATGTAGTGTATTTGCATCATCTATCACTAGCCATGAGTGATAATAGCTTTGCTTTCTATGTTCATGAGTGAATGTTGTTCGACCATTCTAGGCTCCTGATGTAGTGTATTTACATCATCGATCACTAGCCATGAGTGATAATAGCTTTCTATGTTCATGAGTGGAATGTTGTTCGACCATTCTAGGTTCCTGATGTAGTGTATTTGCATCATCTATCACTAGCCATGAGTGATAATAGCTTTCTATGATCATGAGTGAAATGTTGTTCGACCATTCCAGGTTCCTGATGTAGTGTATTTGCATCATCTATCACTAGCCATGAGTGATAATAGCTTTCTATGTTCATGAGTGGAATGTTGTTCGACCATTCTAGGTTCCTGGTGTAATGTATTTACATCATCGATCACTAGCCATGAGTGATACTAGCTTTCTATGTTCATGAGTGGAATGTTGTTCGATAATTCTAGGTTCCTGGTGTCCTGTATTTACATCATCGATCACTAGCCATGAGTGATACTAGCTTTCTATGTTCATGAGTGGAATGCTGTTCGACCATTCTAGGCTCCTGATGTCCTGTGTTTACATCATCGATCACTAGCCATGAGTGATAATAGCTTTCTATGTTCATGAGTGGAATATTGTTCGACCATTCTAGGTTCCTGGTGTCCTGTATTTACATCATTGATCACTAGCCATGAGTGATAATAGCTTTATATGTTCATGAGTGGAATGTTGTTCGACCATTCTAGGTTCCTGGTGTCCTGTATTTACACCATCGATCACTAGCCATGAGTGATAATAGCTTTCTATGTTCATGGGTGATATAATACAGTCTATATGGAATGTAGACTGCTTCTCAACCAACATCATCAGCATGGATGCCGCCGTCCTTGAGTGTTTCGGCCTTTTAATTCCATGGACACTCTGGTGGCGGTGGGCCCACAGTGGTGATAAGTCACTGCGCGTTGGTTGATTGCTTCCAGCTCTTCTCCTCTCGTCTCAGCCACAGCCAGCTTGAAGCCCGTTCAGCTGCTTGGCTCAGTCTCTGGATAGCCATCCTTTTCTCTCTACCAGTAGTCCCAACTGCTGTCATCAGTCTGCAAACGGACTGGGAACAGAAGCCTCTCGCGCCTACTTCTACTGGGAACAGCCAAGTATGCCAACCTCGTTGCTTGCAGAGTTCCAGAAGCTCTGTATACTTCGCCTTCTTCCTTTCGTAGGCCTCTTCGCACCTTGTCTCCCATGGTACTGTCAGCTCAATGACGATGAGCTTCTTCCCTGTCTTGGACCACAGTACGATGTCTGGCCGTTGGGTCGTCTGGACCACGTCGGGGAAAACAAGTCTCTTCCCAAGGTCAACCTCCATGTTCCTGCCTGTTGTGCCATCCAGAATCGATGACCTGTGTGGTGTCTGTGTCTTCCTGGTCTCACCCGGCTTGACAAAGGCGATGTGCCCATGGTGGGGATGTTTACCACGTTCCTTCTTCCGCTCTTTCTCCAGCCAGTCAGCCAACTCCCTGAGGACTGAGTCGTGTCTCCATCTGTATCTGCCCTGTGTCAGTGATGTAGAACAGGATGACAGGACATGCTCTAGTGTGCCTGTTCTGTCACATAAGCTGCATTTGGGATCAGCCGTGAGTCCCCATCGGCACAGCTTCGCTGTGCATGCAGTGGAATGTTGTTCGACCATTCTAGGTTCCTGATGTCCGGTATTTGCATCATCGATCACTAGCCATGAGTGATAATAGCTTTCTATGTTGTTCGATCATTCTAGGTTCCTGGTGTAATGTATTTGCATCATCGATCACTAGCCATGAGTGATAATAGCTTTCTATGTTCATGAGTGGAATGTTGTTCGACCATTCTAGGTTCCTGATGTCCGGTATTTGCATCATCGATCACTAGCCATGAGTGATAATAGCTTTCTATATTCATGAGTGGAATATTGTTCGACCATTCTAGGTTCCTGATGTCCTGTATTTGCATCATCGATCACTAGCCATGAGTGATAATAGCTTTATATGTTCATGAGTGGAATGTTCTTCGATCATTCTAGGTTCCTGATGTCCTGTATTTACATCATCGATCACTAGCCATGAGTGATAATAGCTTTATATGTTCATGAGTGGAATGTTGTTCGATCATTCTAGGTTCCTGGTGTCCTGTATTTACACCATCGGTTTTAGAGTATCTAGTATAATTATGTAGATAGATCTAATTGTTTTATGTGTCTACTTTTAACACTATTTGCAGTGCTGGAGTTGGTCGAACAGGGACGTTTATAGCAGTGGATTACTTGCTGCAACATATCAGAGACCATGACGAGGTAGACATCTATAACCTCGTACTGGACATGAGGAATCACAGATTGAACATGGTGCAGACCGAGGTATGATATGTCTTAACAGTTCAAACATCAACAGACTCTGCTGTAACGTAGAATTTCGATACTTTAATTCAGAAAATCAAAGGCATAAATCGACAAATACATATACAGTCTACATCCGTTATGTCGAATTCCGTCGGACCGAATAAAATACTACGACATAACCGAAGTTTGACTTAACGAAATTCGATATAAACATAGCCAGTTATATGTAAAATGATAGTGTCTGAAACGGGACTTTGATTCGATTTCGAGATAACCGGATAATTCGATATAACCAACTTTGACATAGCGGATGTAGACTGTAGTATGTTTGAAAAGCTCTCTAATTATAACTATTTTAATATTTACAACATATACTGCTTTCATTTCTTGTCCTTTATTTGGTATTACAGTATGTCAAGTGTGTATGTAGCTAATTAAATAATACGACATGTTAAACTGAAATAAATTGGGTCTCAATCGAGATATGCTGACCCAAACCTTTTGTTTTATTAATTTGCATGTGTATACTAGAGGACCTAGATTATTATTACATGAAAACGAAATACAAAGGATTCCATCAACGATATATCACATCTTTATTACAAAACACAAACTGTTTCGAGCCCCGCTGAGTTCGAGCCCCGCTGGAGCCGTTACGATTGTGTCCTTAGGCAAGGCATTTAAATTCCACATTGCCTCTTCTCTCTCCTTCATGGCGATGGATTCCATCAGGAATGAGGTCTCGAGAGTGATTAATATAAGTTGAAAGAACTTGTTTCGCAATCGAGCTAAAATAAATTTGTATAAAATAAAACACAAACTGAACAACTAAAAATATTCCAAAATAATGTTATTTTGTATAAACTAATTGTTTTTCATGTAAAACAAACTTATCCGAAGTGTACGTTTTCTATGTCCTCTAGTATACATGTACACACTTATCCGAAGTGTGCGTTTTCTATGTCCTCTAGTATACATGTACACACTTATCCGAAGTGTACGTTTTCTATGTCCTCTAGTATACAAGTACACACTTATCCGAAGTGTGCGTTTTCTATGTCCTCTAGTATACATGTACACACTTATCCGAAGTGTGCGTTTTCTATGTCCTCTAGTATACATGTACACACTTATCTGAAGTGTGCGTTTTCTATGTCCTCTAGTATACATGTACACACTTATCCGAAGTGTGCGTTTTCTATGTCCTCTAGTATACATGTACACACTTATCCGAAGTGTGCGTTTTCTATGTCCTCTAGTATACATGTACACACTTATCCGAAGTGTGCGTTTTCTATGTCCTCTAGTATACATGTACACACTTATCCGAAGTGTGCGTTTTCTATGTCCTCTAGTATACACACTTATCCGAAGTGTGCGTTTTCTATGTCCTCTAGTATAACACCATTGTATTTATTGTATATATAGCTTTTGTATTATACATGTAAATAATAAATGCAATAAAAGATGATCAAACTGACTAGATATGCTGAATATTTATGTTAGGAACATCGTAGTAGTATCATATATGTAATGCATGTGATCACAACGTGCATGTCACGATCAAACTGACTAGGTATGCTGAATATTCATGTTAGGAACATCGTAGTAGTACCATATATGTAATGCATGTGATCACAACGTGCATGTCACGATCAAACTGACTAGGTATGCTGAATATTCATGTTAGGAACATCGTAGTAGTACCATATATGTAATGCATGTGATCACAATGTTCATGTCACGATCGGGCACACAAAGTTATATTACCCTTTGACAGTGTTTATTCACATATCTTGTAGGACCAGTATGTGTACATCCACGAGTGTCTAAAGGCGTTCGTAACCACCGACGAGGACGACGAAGATGAAGAGGACGATGATGAACGTAGGTTTTCTGCATAATGCTTTTATGGTCATGCAGACACCGCCAAATTAATTTAACCAAAATACCAACCAAACTGACAGAGAGTGATAGCACTGTGGTAGCGCATTCGCTTAGTTTGCCAAAGGCCCGGAGTTCGCGCCCAGATGTAGCCATTATGAATGTGCCCTTAGGCAAGGCATTTAAATTCCACGTGGCCTTTTCTCTCTTCCTTGTGGCGATTTATTCCATCAGGAATGAGTTCTCGAAAGTGATTATTATAAGTTGTAAGAACTTGTTTCGCAATCGAGATAAAATAAATGTGTACATACTAACTGACAGAGAGATTTATTTATGGTTAGTGAAATAGTATTAGTCAATGCATTACTCATGTCTGACCCTTTCATATAGGACGTTAAACCGAGGTCTCGTGTAGGTGCACCGTCATTTAAAAGAACCAGAGGAGACTCTGGAATTGGTCTCTGTCTGTATCATTGCACTATCCTCCAAAATCTAAAATTGCTAATCTCTTCAGGAGGCGTCGCTCATATGGGCAACCGGTAGCGACGATTAAACGGTATAGAGCACCGATACATGCGACCACGGCTCATTGTCTCATTCCAAAGACTGTTAATAGTTTTTTTTATTTATTTAAGTTTATTTAACGTCGCTACCGGTTTCCCATTTGAGCGACGGGCAGTTTACCTAACAACACCTTTCCTGGGCAGGCTCCAGTGATTAACCAGTACTTGGTGCATCAACCTCCATAAGAAACTGCCACGTTTTTTCATCACCTTCTCAGGAAATTCATGGTTTTCACTATTTACAATGTATCTTGTTGGTGGCTATAATATGTAAATGTTTAATGCCAATAAAATCGATGTTATGTTATATAAAGAGACACGGTCTGAGCGTGGCTCGAATCCGTGACCATCAGTGAGGATAGGTTAGTGATATACAAGTTGACCGTAACCACTCGACCACGGAGGCGGCTGTTGATAGTATTATGATTAGATACTAATCAATCTCACGATCCCTGACTTTCCAGTCTGGACAGCGTGTTGATCACTGGTCTACTCAACTGTCCCTTATTATTTTCTTGGCACGTTATGTTATATTCTAACACGACCCAGCTAATAACATATATACTTGTAGAGTAAAATCTACCTTGGGTTATTCTGCGATATACCACGGTTGATACTTATTATTTCTTAATTAAAATTTGATTGCATATCAGAATACTGCTTTGTTTATATCACAGTGCAGAAGATTATGTATACGGTTGTTGCTACGTATATGGTCCATCCGTAACCCATTCAACACCAAGTAACTCACATGGACTGGTCCATGATATTTTTAGACCAATAAATTAATAACAAAATTACATTTGGATCAGTTCATTTATCAAAATGGGTAATTTTTTTTCTAAAAATAGTTATATTACTTGAAAAAAGTGCAGATCCTGATGAGACGGCTCGTCACGAGCCGGCTCATCTGGATCTACACTTTTTTGTAAGCCAATTTAGAGGCCTGTGGTGTTGAAAGGGTTATGGATAATAATATTGCTCTAGAGAATAGTTTTGTCTGCACTCTCCAGATGACATATTATATTTGAACGTTTATGTACGTTTTTTTTATTTTAGCTTTGTATGAAAATACACCGGCTGGAGCTAAAGAAGAAAATGTGTACGAGAATACGGGTTTCTCGAATGACTAATGGATTCGAGAGTACGGGTTTCTCGAATGACTAATGGATTCGAGAATAAGGGTTTCTCGAATGACTAATGGATTCGAGAGTACGGGTTTCTCGAATGACTAATGAATTCGAGAATACGGGTTTCTCGAATGACTAATGAATTCGCGAACGCGGGTTTCTCGAATTAGTAATGGATTCGAGAATGCGGGTTTCTCAAATTAGTAATGGATTCGAGAATACGGATTTCTCAAATGATTAATGGATTCGAGAACGCGGGTTTGTCGAATGATTAATGGATTCGAGAATACAGGTTTCTCAAATGATTAATGGATTCGAGAACGCGGATTTGTCGAATGATTAATGGATTCGAGAATACGAGTTTCTCAAAAGATTAATGGATTCGAGAACGCGGGTTTGTCGAATGATTAATGGATTCGAGAATGCGGGTTTCTCGATTGATTTGTAGACTAGAGTATAAATAGTACATTATGTGGTGTACATATGAACATACCATTTGTTTGCTGACTTTGTCAAACGAATTTAACAAAGAGTATGATATATTTCTGTGACATCGTGGCCGGGTGTTTAAGGACATTAACTTCAAGTCACCTGCCACATACCGCTGTAGGTTCGAAATCCCACTGGTGGTGTCGATTAGTGCAACCAATCAAAATTTGAAATAAAATTCATAAAACTTAGACAATAAGTACACTGCCGATACCATCAAAGTCGATCCCAATCGAACATGACTTGAAGGTTTATTCTTTATAATTTCATGAATTTTAGTGTCTCACTGTTTAGTTTATTCATCTTTGCTGATTATTTTATTCTTCTATGCTATGCTAATCAGTTTCAATCCGAAATGATCAAAGTTGATATTTGTATTCTGAAACCATATTTTAGTACGCGCAAAAATGCCTTTATGCAATTATCAACATTTAACGAAAAGTTCCTTGGTAAACATAGTTTAGCTTAGATTTACACATCCCCATATATCATTCCCGTAAGACAAAAAGGTATTTACTGTGTTGGAAGCAATGTCAACTTGCAATTCAATAAGCAATTCAATAGGCAAATTGAGACACATGTACCCGCAACCCCAAAGTGTTTGTATTGTTACCACATCTATACCAGAATAATGATTAGGCGTATATTTAGATACATGTCGGTTGTTATTTCTTATAAACCTTTCCAAAATACTGCTATTGGATTTAGAATTTTGGGTATAAACAGTATCGACACAATAATAACGCTGTTTAACCCTTTCAACCCCACAGGCCTCTAAATAGGCTTATGAAAAGTGTAGATCCAGATGAGCCGGCTCATAACGAGCCGTCTCATCAGGATCTGCACTTTTTTGCCAGTAATAATTATTACTATTTTTAGATAAAATTACCCATTTTGATAAATGAACTGATCCAAATGTAATTTTGTTATTAATTTATTGGTCTAAAAATATCATGGACCAGTCCATGTCAGTTACTTGGGGTTGAAAGGGTTAATGCTTAAATATAACGCTGCTTTGCGTAGTGACGTCATAACACTTGGCGCCAAATTGAAAGTAGCAACATTATTTATTAAAACCTGCGCGCTATGGTAATGTGATCAAAAGGATCTTACATGCGTAAGTCAAAAGGCTCACTATAATAGCAAATAGGGTTTTCTCCGGGTACTCCGGTTTCCTCCCACACGAAAGACCACATATACGCTTTCATACGCGCCAACGAGAGTGATTAATATAAGTTGTTAGAACTTGCTTCGCAATCGTTGTAAAACAAATAGTTTTTAAAAAAAAGTAAACATGTGGCTAGTCAAACATGCACCGTGTCCGGTTCAATTGTCAATTGAGTAGACAACAGTCGGTTATGTCAAAGTCGGTTATGTCGAATTATCCAGTTATCTCGAAGTCGGTTCAAAGTCCCGTTTCAGACACAATCATTTTTACATATATACCGTCTCCGTGGCCTAGTGGTTAAGGCGTCCACCTACGGAGCGGGAGGTCGAAGGTTCGAATCTCGTCAGGGGTTCGTTCTGATATGGCCGGTTGGTGAGCCGCCAGCTAGTTAAATAATGGTTACCGATTGCCTACCAGCCTGACGTCTTGCACACAAACATAGGATTCGGGAAGTACTGATGTTCATAAAAAAGAGGTGTCTCATAAGTCAGAAATGGCTGGCCCTTTAAATAGGGGTGACACTATAATAAACAAACACTTTACTTTTTACTTTTATACCTGGCTCTGTTTATATCGAATTTCGTTAAGTCAAACTTTGGTTATGTCGAAGTATTTTGTTCGGTCCAACGGAATTCGACTGTATATACATGTAATATATAAATGTCTGTATAGCTTGGTTGAACTTTTAGTTTTCATGTCATTTTGTTATCATATACATGTATATAATATTCAGGTTTTTGCTTAGCTATAATAAATTGCATTTTGCTATGTACTCATGCTAAAATATACTACGTTATTCTTGCGCCATACAACTGCAACCCTGAGGGAAGTACACATCTTCTCCGATGATTACCAGTCGATCTCCATCTTCTGGAAATACGATCGTATGTGTTTGTCGACACCGCCGAGTAGATTAGCCTAGTATGCAGATTTATATATCGACTGTATCACATATCGTTTATTTATCGTCGCTACTGGTTGCCAACATACGTGATGCATCCTGAACAGATTAGTCATTTGGCGGATAGTGCAATGATACAGACAGAGACCCATTCCAGAGTCTCCTCTGGTTCTTTTATGTGAATGGCGTAAAGCACTGACACGAGACCTCGATTTAAAGTCTGTATAAAGCACCGACACGAGATCTCGATTTATGGGACTTTAAACTGAGGTCTGAGGTAAAAGAACCAGAGGAGACTCTGGAATGGACTCATATGGGCAACTGGTAACGACGATAAATAAACGTAAAACACACACTCGATTTAAAGTCTATATAAAGCACCAACACGAGACCTCGGCTTAAAGTCTGTATAAAGCACCGACACTAGACCTCGGCTTAAAGTATGTATAAAGCACCGACACGAGACCTTGGCTTAAAGTATGTATAAAGCACCGACACGAGACCTCGGCTTAAAGTATGTATAAAGCACCGACACGAGACCTCGGCTTAAAGTCTATATAAAGCACCAACACGAGACCTCGGCTTAAAGTCTGTATAAAGCACCGACACGAGACCTCGGTAAAGTCTGTATAAAGCACCGACACGAGACCTCGGCTTAAAGTATGTATAAAGCACCGACACGAGACCTCGGCTTAAAGTCTGTATAAAGCACCAACACGAGACCTCGGCTTAAAGTCTGTATAAAGCACCGACACGAGACCTCGGCTTAAAGTCTGTATAAAGCACCGACACGAGACCTCCTTAAAGTCTGTATAAAGCACCGACACGAGACCTCGGCTTAAAGTCTGTATAAAGCACCGACACGAGACCTCGGCTTAAAGTCTGTATAAAGCACCAACACGAGACCTCGGCTTAAAGTCTGTATAAAGCACCGACACGAGACCTCGGCTTAGTCTGTATAAAGCACCGACACGAGACCTCGGCTTAAAGTCTGTATAAAGCACCGACACGAGACCTCGGCTTAAAGTCTGTATAAAGCACCGACACGAGACCTCGGTTTAAAGTCCTATCTGAAAGACTGTCACTATTATTAGGTTCAAACCTGTGATCCCTAGATTTGCAGTCATTATGAGTCGGCTCATCTGGATCTACACGTTTTGTAAGCCTAGTATTGAAAGTGTTAACAGTATAATATTGGGAAATAAAATATGATCAAACTGACAATAATTAAGGAAATGACGACTGCTCATATATCTTAATGAATATCAAATAATCTACATTCTGCAGCACAATGTGAACAGATACTGTCCAGAAATAATGAACCACCATGCAGGTAGCTTACGCTATCCCGTTACAATACAGTTTGGGTGAATATATTCTTAATTATGGATTCATAGATACATGTACAGTCAAACCTGTCTTAAGCAGCCAGCCAAGGGAATCACAGAAAGTGGCTGCTTAACACAGGTGGCTGCTTAATAGAGGTCAAATGTATAATAAAACAACACATTGGGAAGCTGGAAACTGGCTGCTTAATACAGGGTGGTTGCTTAATAGAGGTGACCACTAACACAGGTTTGACTGTATGTACAAAAATAGAGGACATAAACTATACAAATCCAGAGATATGGTTGTTTTTTGCAGCACAGACAGATGTGTAGTCCAGTGGTAACATGCTGGACTGGTAATCCAGGGATCGCAGGTTCGATCCCCCTGTCTGACGCTAATAGAATTAACAGTCTTTCAGATGGGACATTAAACCCAGGTCTCGTGTCGGTGCTTTACACCGTGCACGTAAAAGAACCAGAGGAGATTCTGGAATGGGTCTCTGTCTATCATTGCCCTATCATCCAAAAATCTAAAATGACTAATCTCTTCAGGAGGCGTCGCTCATATGGGCAACCGGTAGCGACGATAAATAAACGTAAAACACACATTGTTTGCAGCAGAGTATTATTATAAATGTATGCACCTTTGTAGCATGTTGACAAAATGTAACTACAGAAAATGGAGACAATATATATTTAACCCTTTCAACCCCACAGGCCTCTAAATAGGCTTATGAAAAGTGTAGATCCAGATGAGCCGGCTCGTAACGAGCCGTCTCATCAGGATCTGCACTTTTTTGCCAGTAATAATTATTACTATTTTTAGATAAAATTACCCATTTTGATAAATGAACTGGTCCAAATGTAATTTTCTTATTAATTTATTGGTCTAAAAATAGCATGCACCAGTCCATGTCAGTTACTTGGGATTGAAAGGGTTAACATATTTATTATTAACTTTTTTCTAAACAATATTAAATTCTTATATATAATATTTCTTAACCCATTCAACACCAAGTAACTGACATGGACTGGTGCATGATATAGGTAGACCAATACATTAATCAGAAAATTACATTTGGACCAGTTCATTTATCAAAATGGGTAATTTTATTTAAAAATAGTACCGTATTATTACTGGCAAAGAGTGCAGATCCTGATGAGACGGGGCTCATCTGGATCAACACTTTATATGTAAGCCTATTTAGAGGTATGTAGTGTTGAACGGGTTAATTAATCAATTTTGTTTGAGTCAAATAGAAATGTATTGTTACAATCTTTCAATTCCACACAATCAAGCAGGCAATGATAACAGTTAGGTAGAGATAATGCTATGTATATAAAAGTGCTGAGATAACTTGAAGGAACCCAATATGTTGTCAAGAATAAATGAGTCATGTTGTATGAAAACCAACAATATGGACAAGAAACTGTGAGGCTCACGAGGACTTTGTTTCCTCATTAAATAAAGTCGGGTTTTTTATTTATTAATTTATTAGTAATACAGTCAAACCTGTGTTAGTGGTCACCTCTATTAAGCAGCCAACCTGAATGAAGCAGCCAGTTTCCAGATGACCTCTCTTAAACAGCCACCTGTGTTAAGCATCCACTTTCTGTGATTCCATTGGTTGACTGCTTAAGACAGTTTCCAGATGACCTCTATTAAACAGCCACCTGTGTTAAGCAGCCACGTTCTGTGATTATTTTGGTTGACTGCTTAAGACAGTTTCCAGATGACCTCTATTAAACAGCCACCTTTGTTAAGCATCCACTTTCTGTGATTCCATTAGTTGACTGCTTAAGACAGTTTCCATATGACCTCTATTAAACAGCCACCTATGTTAAGCAGCCACTTTCTGTGATTCCATTGGTTGACTGCTTAAGACAGTTTCCATATGACCTCTATTAAACAGCCACCTGTGTTAAGCAGCCATTTTCTGTGACTATTGGTTGACTGCTTAAGACAGTTTCCATATGACCTCTATTAAACAGCCACCTGTGTTAAGCAGCCATTTTCTGTGATTCCATTGGTTGACTGCTTAAGACAGGTTTGACTGTAGTAGTATAACATTTTTATTAGTCTCCATGGTATTCTACAGAACATTACAAGCTTATATGACATAGTTAGCTTGCAGAAATTACTTAACTTAAAACTTTATTTATTTTACAACGATTGTAAAGCAAGTTTTAACAACTTATATTATTCACTATTCTTGGCGCAGATGAAAGCGTATATGTGGTCATTCGTGTGGGAGGAAACAGGAGTACCCGGAGAAAGCCCACCTGTCCGATCTGGCATCCACCGTACCATCTCACATACTTCCCGGTACGAGGATCGAACCCGGGTTGCATTGGTGAGAAGCGAGCAGAGATTACTTATACAATCACAGGCAGGTAGCTGGGCTATTTAGCAGGTGTAGGCCAGAGCAAGCCAGCATCGTAAATGCGTGGTGGGTCTGGGGGAATGCTCTCCCTCATACACCTGACGGTGGATGCTTCATGGAATACTCCAATACTCATTCATAGTACCAAAGTTTTCATTTTCCAGGTAGGTTTTCTCCGGGTACTCCGGTTTCCTCCCATACAAATGACCACAAATACGCTGTCATCCGAGCAAACAGGAGTGATTAATATATTAATAAATTGTTACAGCTTGTTTCACAAGATGCTTTATGGAATACTATATCATACTCATTCATATTAACAAAGTTTGCATTTTCCAATGAAATCGTGTGCTCCGGTTTCCTCCCACACAAATACGCTGTCATCGGCGCAAACGAGAGTGATTAATAGATTGTTTCACAATCGTTGTAAAATTAATAAAGTTATTACTTAAATCGTGACTCAAAAATAAGACACTTGCCCATATTGCCACGTCCCACTCCTCCTACCATATTTAATATATTTCCATCAGGGATTTTATTTCCGGAGCTAATTGTTAGCCAAAGCCTACAAGGCTTATAAGCAACTACCCACCTGCAATCATAGTTCCAACATTATCAGATCGTTCTAAATGCAGTTTATTGTCCACGTTGTTGATTCTCCTACAGCCCAAATCAAAAGTAATTTGAAACAACAAAATATAGCGCGTAAGATATACATTCTTTCGAAATAAAATAGTTCACAAAACATTTGACTGTACATTTATTTATAACAAAATGTTCATTTGTATCATGAAATCAATATTTTCAAGAAGGCAACATTACCTCTTAACCTGCCGAATAAATTGGAAGGAATATGCAAACAACATAGATCTAGATCAGCCGCGGTGTTAAGCCGCATCTGATCAGGATCTACTGTTTGCTATTTTGCAAAGTGTTTTAGCTCCACTATCCGAATAGCAAGCAGCATAGAACCTGATCAGACGGCACATTGTGTGTCGTCTGATCTGGCTCTATGCTATTTGCAAAAAGCGATTTTTGTCGTGATTGGCAGGTTATGGGTTAATTATTGCCAAGGCTATATCCTATTCCTGCTGTCACAGTTCACGTTCATAATCAACAGTCGTAGTCTGTACTTGTCATACATTTCCTGGTTAATGTCTAGGATCCACTGTCGAAATCATTTGATTTTACAGTCACTATCTAGTTTAGAATTCGTAGGTACACACTCCACAGTCTGTACTTGTCATACATTTCCTTGTTAACCCATTTCATTCTGGATACATTTAAAGGCTTTTGCAAACAACATAGATCCAGATCAGCCGCAGCATAACGCTGCGTGCTGATCAGGATCTATGTTGTTTGCTACATAGCCAAGTATCTTAGCGAGATCATCTGAATAGCAAACAGCATAGAGCCTGATCAGACAGCACGTTCCGTGGCAGCTGATCTAGCTCTATGTTCTTTGCAAATACTGTTAGAACGGTATCCAGAATGAAATGGGTTAATGTCTAGGATCCATAGTCGAAATCATTTGATTTTACAGTCACTATCTAGTTTAGAATTCGTAGGTACACACTCCACAATCTGTGATCTGGATTACGGTATTCGGTCGATCATTCATCGTGTCAACGGCTTCCATTTTCTGTAATGTCTGTGTTCCTTCTATCACTTGTCTTGAAAAATAAGAATGGTATATGCATAACAAATGTTTACCATTTATATATCAGTATATGATTAATGATAAAACATGTCCACAATGGCCCAAATCCACCCATTTTTACATTGTGATAATATCTATCAATTTCTGCTTTAATCTGACCTAGTTGTGTACATTTTTGACAAATTTTGACCCCGTTTGAACAAAATTGGATTGTACCCTTAGGCAAGTATTAAATTCCACACTACCTCTTCTCTCTCCTTCATGGCGATGGATTCCATCAGGAATGATGTCTCGAGAGTGATTAATATAAGTTGTAAGAACTTGTTTCGCAATTGAGCTAAAATAAATTTGTATAAACTAACCCTTCATTAGTAATTTAATCGAATCTAGCTACATGTACATGAATATACACAGACATGAACCTCTAGACAAGCAAGTATCAAACCTACCCAAATGCAACATAGTTCGTGTTCATCCATTTGGCTGGTGTTAGAGTAATATAGAACTGTGAACCATTCGTGTGTCGTCCTTTGTTTGCCATGCCAATAACACCACGGCGCGAGTGAGGCACAGCGAAATTCTCATCTGAAATATGAGAATGACAGTATGTTCAGAGACACCATACATTTATCAAATATAATTGACCAATCACTGTCTACCCATTGTCCCAAACAATAATGTCTTTTTGCCGAGAAATTAATTTTTATAAATACAAAAAAAACGTGTTTTTACGTTTATTTATCGTCGCTACCGGTTGCCCATATGAGCGACGCCTCCTGAAGAGATTAGTTATTTTAGATTTTGGAGGATAGTGCATGATACAGACAGAGACCCATTCCAGAATCTCCTCTGGTTCTTTTACGTGCACGGTGTAAAGCACCGACATGAGACCTCGGTTTAACATCCCATCTGAAAGACCGTTAATTTATTAGGGTCAGACGGGGGATCGAACCTGCGATCCCTGGATTACCAGTCCAGCGTGTTACCACTGGACTACAGATCTGTCTGAAATGATATGCTTGTTTTGGGTTTAACCCATTCAACACCAAGTAACTGACATGGACTGGTGCACCCATTCAACACCAAGTAACTGACATGGACTGGTGCACCCATTCAACACCAAGTAACTGACATGGACTGGTGCATTCAACACCAAGTAACTGACATGGACTGGTGCACCCATTCAACACCAAGTAACTGACATGGACTGGTGCACCCATTCAACACCAAGTAACTGACATGGACTGGTGCTTCAACACCAAGTAACTGACATGGACTGGTGCACCCATTCAACACCAAGTAACTGACATGGACTGGTGCACCCATTCAACACCAAGTAACTGACATGGACTGGTGCATTCAACACCAAGTAACTGACATGGACTGGTGCACCCATTCAACACCAAGTAACTGACATGGACTGGTGCACCCATTCAACACCAAGTAACTGACATGGACTGGTGCACCCATTCAACACCAAGTAACTGACATGGACTGGTGCATTCAACACCAAGTAACTGACATGGACTGGTGCATCCATTCAACACCAAGTAACTGACATAGACTGGTGCATCCATTCAACACCAAGTAACTGACATGGACTGTCAAACCTGTGTTAGTGGTCACCTCTATTAAGCAGCCAACTTGTATTAAGCAGCCAGTTTCCAGATTCCCAGTATGTTTATTTATTATACATTTTACCTCTATTAAGCAGCCAACTTGTATTAAGCAGCCAGTTTCCAGATTCCCAATTTGTTTATTTGTTATACAGTTTATCTCTATTAAGCAGCCAACCTGTATTTAGCAGCCAGTTTCCAGATTCCCAATATGTTTATTTGTTATACAGTTTACCTCTATTAAGCAGCCAACCTGTATTAAGCAGCCAGTTTCCAGATTCCCAATATGTTTATTTATTATACATGTTACCTCTATTAAGCAGCCAACCTGTATTAAGCATCCAGATTCCCAATATGTTTATTTATTATACATTTTACCTCTATTAATTAAGCAGCCAACCTGTATTAAGCAGACAGTTTCCAGATTCCCAATATGTTTATTTATTATACATTTTACCTCTATTAAGCAGCCACCTGTGCTAAATAGCCACTTTCTGTGAATCCCTTGACAGGCTGCTTAAGGCAGGTTTGACTGTACTATTAAAATATTTTTGCTGCTTAAGGCAGGTTTGACTACTATTAAAATATTTGTGCTGCTTAAGGCAGGTTTGACTGTACTATTAAAATATTTTTGCTGCTTAAGGCAGGTTTGACTGTACTATTAAAATATTTGTGCTGCTTAAAGGCCTGCAGTTTGACCCCGTCCAATTGTAAAGATTTATACTTTACTACCTGTTCCATGTGATTAGTGGCTTGTATCAACAATGTAGCAGTACATTCAGTATAATTTGGCGTATGTAGGTATTTTCTAACGGTTAATATGCACGATCACTCTGTGAGCTGAGAATTAGTCAAAATGAGGCCCTGACAATTTAAGTAAACGTATATTATTGATTGTAAAGAAAATTGATAGTTATGAGTATTCAAACTACATAATCCAGATCAGCCCAGGGACATAGATTACATGTTATGTAGGTGCCTCATCAGCCGTAGCGTAATCACTGAGACTGATAATTTGTATGCATGTATATAATATATGTGTATGGGCCGGAGGCCTTGAATTACGAATAAACTGTTAAACTGATCAGGATCTATGTTGTTTGTAAGGTCGGAGTTTCGTCACTTTCATATTCTGTTCTGTCACTTTCATGTATCATCTGGTTTAAAAAGGCCGCCAGATTAAGTGTGAAAATAATGCCTGTTTATACCTTGCCCAAATGTTGGATTTGAACTGGAGCGTACAACGGAGTCTTGTATTATTCTTGACTTGCACTGTCTCATTCCATTGACATATTGCCAAATTTGAGCGTATAGTGTAGTGAAGAGCAGAGAAGGTTCCGATACGTTTGTCATGGAAAACATTCAAGCTGTTGTCGAATGATTCCACGCTACTAGTGTCCATGTGGTAGATATAATTTTGCGCTTCCTTATAAACATAGCATTTTCTAACACATGACAGCAACAGTTCTACAGCAACAGGACTTGTAAGGTTTTGGGCAATGCTATATAATTGTGGCGCATGGAAAGATGTCAGATATATAGAGAGAAAAGTAGCGGCTAGAAGAGGAGACTGTACTTGGCATAAGAGGGAACTGATGCCTGAATGTGTGGTACAGCAATGCAGGAACTGGCTGCCTAACCCGCGCAACCAGCCTTATTTGGGCCATAAGTGGAGTTGAATTGTTTATACCAGTTGTAAGTACTATAAAAATACAGAACTTCAATTTCAGCAATTTATAACCTCTGATATGTACGTGGGTCATAATAGATATAAGTGGTGCTCATGTATTAGATGTATACCATGCCGGGCCTCACATGTGGCAAATACGATGTGCGTCGACCGTCAGATTTGTACCGCTATTCCTCGTGTGTTTAGTGCGTCGACCGTCAGATTTGTACCGCTATTCCTTGTGTGTTTAAGGTCAAATATAGGTCAACCTGCAGGCCTTTAAGGCAGGTTTGACTGTACTATTAAAATATGTATGCTGCTTAAGGCAGGTTTGACTGTACTATTAAAATATTTATGCTGCTTAAGGCAGGTTTGACTGTACTATTAAAATATTTATGCTGCTTAAGGCAGGTTTGACTGTACTATTAAAATATTTTTGCTGCTTAAGGCAGGTTTGACTGTACTATTAAAATATTTTTGCTGCTTAAGGCAGGTTTGACTGTACTATTAAAATATTTTTGCTGCTTAAGGCAGGTTTGACTACTATTAAAATATTTTTGCTGCTTAAGGCAGGTTTGACTACTATTAAAATAGTTTTGCTGCTTAAGGCAGGTTTGACTGTACTATTAAAATAGTTTTGCTGCTTAAGGCAGGTTTGACTGTACTATTAAAATAGTTTTGCTGCTTAAGGCAGGTTTGACTGTACTATTAAAATAGTTTTGCTGCTTAAGAAGGCAGGTTTGACTACTATTAACATATTTTTGCTGCTTAAGGCAGGTTTGACTGTACTATTAAAATAGTTTTGCTGCTTAAGAAGGCAGGTTTGACTGTACTATTAAAATAGTTATGCTGCTTAACCCTTTCAACCCCACAGGCCTCTAAATAGGCTTATGAAAAGTGTAGATCCAGATGAGCCGGCTCGTAACGAGCCGTCTCATCAGGATCTGCACTTTTTTGCCAGTAATAATTATTACTATTTTTAGATAAAATTACCCATTTTGATAAATGAACTGATCCAAATGTAATTTTGTTATTAATTTATTGGTCTAAAAATATCATGGACCAGTACATGTCAGTTACTTGGGGTTGAAAGGGTTAAGGCAGGTTTGACTGTACTATTAAAATAGTTTTTGAACACCTGGTGAGGATACATTTGTCTCAACCAAGAATAACTCAAACATCACTAGTGACTACCTAATTAATCAAGCGCTTTCGATTAAATCCATTTTCATTCTGTATACAATAGATATGTACTGTACATTATGAATGAATAAATATGTTTAAACCAAACAAGCAGAGAAATGAAACTACAATGGACATTTAGCATGCTCGCTTCTCATCAATGCAAACCCGGGTTCGATCCTCGGACCAGGAAGTATGTGAGATGGTATGGTGGTTGCCAGATCGGACAGGTGGGTTTCTCCGCTTTCCTCCCACGCGAATGACCACATTTACGCTTTCATCCGTGCCAACGAGAGTGATTAATATAAGTTGCTAAAACCTGCTTTGCAATCATTGTAAAATAAATAAAGTTTAAACTTATATATTTATTTCTGTCTCATCTATATACAATACATACAATTCAAGTAATATATAAACACATACATTGCACATAGCCATTCCACAAATGCGAAGTATAAGAGACAATAGCATTTTACAATACTTGAAAGATGTCACAAGTGTCACAGTTTATTAAGTCTGGCAGAAACATATAAATATGTACCTTCAAAAACTGGACCAAAAATGGATTCTCCCCCATTCCCTCGTCCGTGGTAAATGTCTGCAATCAGGAATAGTACATTTATGATTATAGAACATGGGTATATAAAATCTATACAGTAAACTTCACTCTATATTAAATCGCTAACCATGAATCAAGTTCATTGGTCTCTGCTGATATTCTATTTATATCTATATATAGATGTGTGTCTCGCCGATATTCTATTTATATTTATATATAGATGTGTGTCTCGTCGATATTCTATTTATATCTATATATAGACGTGTGTTTCGTCTATATTCTATTTATATCTATATATAGACGTGTGTCTCGCCGATATTCTATTTATATCTATATATAGACGTGTGCAAATTCACAAGTGCCCCATTAATTACCTTTGTGGACGAGATTGTAATTTGAATAAATAAAGCTTGCCACCCCACTATCCAACATCACAGACAGATCTGTAGTCCAGTAGTAACACGCTGGACTGTTAATCCAGGGATCGCAGGTTCGATCCCCCGTCTTACCCTAATAAAATTAACAGTCTTTCAGATGGGACGTTTAACCTAGGTCTCGTGTCGGTGCTGTACACCGTGCATGTAAAAGAACTAGAGGAGACTCTGGAATTTGGTCTGTATCGTTGCACTATCCTCCAAAAATCTAAAATGACTAATCTCTTCAGGAGGCGTCGCTCATATGGGCAACCGGTAGCGACAATAAATAAAGCTTGCCACCAACTATCCAACATTAAAAGCTATTCTCACCTCCTCCCTGTATCCAGCCATTGCGCACAATTCTGTGGAACTGCGAATTCTTGTAGTGCATATTGTAATCTGTTTCCTCCGATTTACCTTTTTCACCCGTAATCAATGCTTTAAAATTCTCACATGTTTTTGGCACAACATCTGTAAACAACTGAAACACAAATGAATTCTTAGTTAATTATTTAAATAGCCATGAAGCAATCAATTCATGACAGTTTAGTTTAAACTTTATTTATTTTACAACGATTGCGAGGCAAATTTTATCAACTTATATTAATCACTCCCGTTGGTGCGGAAGAAAGCGTAAATGTTGTCATTCGTGTGGGAGGAAACCGGTGTACCCGGAGAAAACCCACCTGTCCGATCTGGCGACCACCGTACCATCTCACATACTTCCCAGTACGAGGATCGAATTCATGACAAATAAACTAACTCATAATAGAGGACTGGTTTTTGTTTTGCTTTCCTATTAACATAGAGAGTTTATTACAATTAGCCTTGTCAAGTGGACATGTGCCTAGTTTCATATAAGTACCCCAAGAACAAATCCAAGTCATGCCATCAAATACCACCTCCCTAAATGTACCAATCCAAGGTATTTCCCAATTAATATTACCTCTAGAAACATTACCAATCTGGAGTATTTCAATTATTACCTCAAGTTACCATTATCAATTCACGGTATTTCAATTATTACCTCAAGTTGCCATTATCAATTCACGGTATTTCAATTATTACCTCAAGTTACCATTATCAATTCACGGTATTTCAATTATTACCTCAAGTTACCATTATCAATTCACGGTATTTCAATTATTACCTCAAGTTACCATTATCAATTCACGGTATTTCAATTATTACCTCAAGTTGCCATTATCAATTCACGGTATTTCAATTATTACCTCAAGTTACCATTATCAATTCACGGTATTTCAATTATTACCTCAAGTTACCATTATCAATTCACGGTATTTCAATTATTACCTCAAGTTACCATTATCAATTCACGGTATTTCAATTATTACCTCAAGTTGCCATTATCAATTCACGGTATTTCAATTATTACCTCAAGTTACCATTATCAATTCACGGTATTTCAATTATTACCTCAAGTTACCATTATCAATTCACGGTATTTCAATTATTACCTCAAGTTACCATTATCAATTCACGGTATTTCAAATATTACCTCAAGATATCATATCAGTTCAAGGCATTTCAAATTAATATTACCTCAAGAAAACATTACAAATTCAGAGCATCTCAATTATTGCCTTAACCCTTTCCTTCATAGAGATTTAGGTTAATATACTATTATATGTCCATACAAACGACAGCCATTTAGCTATCATGCAGTGGATAAGTAGTGGCCATATCTATCCCACCTCCATAGATATTACTGGGACTACATGAGATTTAGGTTAATATACTATTTTATCTCCGTACAAACGACAGCCATTTAGCTAGCATGCAGTGGTTAAGTAGTCACCATATCTATCCCATAGATATTACTGGGACTACATGAGATTTAGGTTAATATACTATTTTATCTCCATACAAACGACAGCCATTTAGCTATCATGCAGTGGATAAGTAGTCGCCATATCTCCCACCTCCATAGATATTACTGGGACTTCATAGAGATTTAGGTTAATATACTATTTTAACTCCATACAAACGACAGCCATTTAGCTATCATGCAGTGGATAAGTAGTCGCCATATCTATCCCACCTCCATATATATTACTGGGACTACTTGAGATTTAGGTTAATATACTATTATACCTCCATACAAACGACAGCCATTTAGCTATCATGCAGTGGATAAGTAGTCGCCATATCTATCCCACCTCCATATATATTACTGGGACTACATGAGATTCTGGCCTTTATTATGAACATTGGTTTGGCTACTACATTATTAATGTATGTCGCATTGGTAATGTCGCCAAGAGGTGTTTCTATGAGGGAAAGGGTTAATGTATGTCGTATTGGTAATGGCGCCAAGAGGTGTTTCTATGAGGGAAAGGGTTAATGTATGTCATATTGGTAATGGCGCCAAGAGGTGTTTCTATGAGGGAAAGGGTTAATGTATGTCGTATTGGTAATGGCGCCAAGAGGTGTTTCTATGAGGGAAAGGGTTAATGTATGTCATATTGGTAATGGCGCCAAGAGGTGTTTCTATGAGGGAAAGGGTTAATGTATGTCGTATTGGTAATGGCGCCAAGAGGTGCTTCTATGAGGGAAAGGGTTAACAGAACATTACAAATTCAGGGTATCTCAATAATTGCCTCAAGAGAAAATTACAAATTCAGGAAATTTCAAATATTACCTCAAGAACAAGTCTCCCAGCTGGTTCTTCACCAATGGAAATGTCCATAAAAACAAACTCATGCTACAAGTATAAAAACAACATGCTTTATATATAAATAGGACCTTGCACTCTGGTGATTTCATACCATATTTTATGAAACCCGATTTGGATTATGTTTTTATAATATTAAGTTCAATATTCTCACAAAATGACATATAATCTCACATAGGCGACTTGCCTATGATAGATCTGTCAGCGGGCTCAGTTTACTACAATACAAAGTCTGGCATTGTGGAAGTCGTGATGGTGCAGTGCATGCGCATTCGCTTCAGGTGCGAAAGGTCTGGAGTTCGAGCCCCGCTGGAGCCGTTACGATTATGTCCTTAGGCAAGGCATTTAAATTCCACGTTGCCTCTTCTCTCCCTCGTGGCGATGGATTCCATCAGGAATGAGGTCTCGAGAGTGATTTATATAAGTTGAAAGAACTTGTTTCGCAATCGAGCTAAAATAAATTTGTATAAACAATAAACAAAGGCTGGCATAGGTTCGAATCTTTATTACTAGTCATAGTAATAGGTAGGAAATAGGGCCACAGTGTATTAACAATTCTTCCAATGTATATTGGAAAGACTATTACAGATCTTTCATCTATAAAGTTACTTTAACCCATTTCATTCTGGATACCGTTCAAACGGTATTTGCAAAGAACATAGAGCCATATCAGCCGCCACGGAACGTGCAGTCTGATCAGGCTCTATGCTGTTTGCTATTCAGATGATCTTGCTAAGACACTTGGCTATGTAGCAAACAACATAGATCCTGATCAGCACGCAGCGTCACGCTGCTGCTGATCTGGATCTATGTTGTTTGCAAAAGCCATTATATGTATCCAGAATGAAATGGGTTAAATAAACATTCTCATAACAGTTGATGAAGTATTTCTGTCCTGAGAAACAGTTCCAGAGACAGTTCCAGAGAAGGGATTATATTTTGCAAGGAGCCAATGCATTCAAACCTTTCATACAACTCTCATTCATATACATACAACAGACGAAACGATTGGACATGTACAATACAATACAGTGACAACTGTTCACCTAGGGTTGATTCGCCGAAAGTCAACGTCACAGACGTACAGACAATGACAAGACATGAAGTACATGTAATTGAAACAGAGTTAATCTATGGAACGCCGCATCCGCCTTATAAATACAAATATACAAAACAAAAACTCAACCTGTGACAGATCATAATGTGAGTGAAAGTACTACATAACCTGTGTGCACACCACAAGTTAGAAATTGACACAGAAATTTGGGGGTTCAAAACCACAAACTACAATTCTTTTCATTTTTTTAAGAACACTATGATACACTATAGGCTCGACTTCATAAAAAAAAAAAAAAGGTTTTTAGTTTCGTGATTTTGAACCTTTGTCCAGACCCCAAGCGCCTGTGGAAATTGATGCATCATGTGACACAAATATTATAGAAATATCATTGTAGTGTACCGACACTAGGTACCAATATCTACACCAACATGGTTCATTTTTAATTTTATTGATTTTTTTATGAGACTGCCTGGAATTCATGGTTATTCCCCTTTAACTAGCTACCGTAAATCTGTTCACTTTGTCAGTTTAAAGCTCAGCAGTTAGGATATAGCCTCGAGAGTCTTCATTCCGGTAGGATACGAAACAATCATTAAAATTTGCATAATAGTTTGTAAAATATACAAACACGTATACATATCTTAGTCAACAAATCTTTTTCCAATTCCTGGTAATCCAGGGATCGCAGGTTCGATCCCCCGTCTGACCCTAATAAAATTAACAGTCTTTCAGATGGGACGTTAAACCGAGGTCTTGTGTCAGTGCTTTACACTGTGCACGTAAAAGAACCAGAGGAGACTCTGTAATGGGTCTCTGTCTGTATCATGCACTATCCTCCAAAAAATCTAAAATTACTAATCTCTTCAGGAGGCGTCGCTCAGATGGGTAACCGGTAGCGACGATAAATAAACGTAAAACACACACTTTTTCCAATATTTTGCATCAAATTTCAACATAAATGCACGTGTTTTCAAAGAATAATCACGATTTGTTCGGAAATACTGTAAATTCGTCCTTAATTTTCCATGTTACCCATTTCCGATATATACAATTTTTATGTCTTGCAGTCACAGAATCAATCTTACCTTTTCTTATATAATTATAGATTTATATTGACTTACATTTTTACAATTAAGACAATTTTTATAAGCCTCCTCTGTGAGAATGTGAAGTAATGGCTTTGGTCTGTATTCTTCATAGTTATAGTTTTCCGTGGCCCACGCCATGAACTCACGGATTCCACCAATAAGTTTGCCATTTTTAAATGTGATTGTCTTTCCATCAAATGACCATGTGTCCCCTCTTAACTCCTGAAATAATCGAGCAGTATATTATAACTACATGTATATGTACAAGACCTATGTATTTATTATACTAGTAAATGTTGTATTTAAGAAATACTGAAAATGTTCTTTGTTTCTAAATATTGTAATATCAAAACTATCAAATTACAATAAATAACACCCATTACGGTTTTGTGGATACTCTGTGATACGGTGTTCTCATTGTGCCCTTAGGTAATGCACGTAAATTCCACATTGCATATTCTTGCTCCCCCATGGCAATTGATTCCATCAGAAATGAGGTCTCAAAAGTGATTAATCTAATGTTCTAAACATGTATGTATGTTCCCTTCCTGGGACATAGACATGTTTTCCTGGGCATGCTTAACCAACCATAGCAGTTAACCAGTACTAAGCAATGTGTGTGAGGTGCCTTGCTCAATGACACTACATACATGGTCTTACTGAGGATCAAACCCGGACCGTTCCATTCCAAATCCGTCGCTCTACCATTGGACCACGGACGCCACATTGTTTCACAATCAAGCTAAAATAAAAACAATTTGCATAACTCAGTTACCTTTTTTTTGGCGCTTATGTATAGTTCCCACTCAAACTCTACAAATCCTTCAACAGCTGAATTTTGGAATACATTTGGATTTCTGTTAGCTAAATCCTGTAGCAAAGATAATAATATTAGTTAAATTATATAATACATAACAATATCAAAGTATGAGGTATGTCCCTAATAACCATATACATGTACAGTAATAATTATATTTAACAAAATTCAACGAAAATGTTTATATAATTATACTTCTGTGGCATATTTTATCATTTTCGGTTAATTTTATTTTGAAAGTAATATAATGCAATTTTGTTTTGGTAATTTTTGGCATCAAACTCTGCAAAGCAATATGAAACATTATATTAACAATTTCATTACATTTTTCATAGGCTGCAATGCAAATCACAGGGATTCGGCACGTTTGGGGGTACTAGTATAATTATATATTTAAGTATACTTAAATATATATACTAGTACCCCCAAACGTGCCGAATCCCTGTGATGCAAATAACAATATATATTGTCAGTTGACAATTTTGAAAACAATACATTGGTGCATGTCTTTCACTTTACTGGGATATGGTTGAACCCCTTGTGAAATATATGACGATAATGATATATATTGTGCAAAAAGATAAAATATACTAGGTAGAACAACTCGGGACATGCTTCATCTATTGATCAAACTTTATTTAAGAGCCTGTTCTTTGCTGGACACCTTCAATTTGATCTATGAGTGTTTGGATATGGGGCGACCAAATCTCGAAGAAATGACATTAATCTAAGATGTAACATGCAAAACTTAAATGTGAAGCACAGTAGGCTGGATTGCAGGAAATACTTCTTTTCGCAATGAAATGAACTTCCAGAAGACGTAAGCAACAAATCAAAATTGGCAATAGTGTAAGTTGTTGGACAAACATAAAAAGGGAGTTCCTCAGGGATCGATATTAGGACTATTACTTTTTAACATTTTTATTATTGACATATTTTACTTTACTGTGTGTGTTTTTACGTTTATTTATCGTCGCTACCGGTTGCCCATATGAGCGACGCCTCCTGAAGAGATTAGTCATTTTAGATTTTGGAGGATAGTGCAATGTTACAGACAGAGACCCATTCCAGAGTCTCCTCTGGTTCTTTTACGTGCACGGTGTAAAGCACCGACACGAGACCTCGGTTTAACGTCCCATCTGAAAGACTGTTAATTTTATTAGGGTCAGACGGGGGATCGAACCTGCGATCCCTGGATTACCAGTCCAGTTACTTTACTTTATTCAGAAAGGCACTTTATACAACTATGTTGATGAAAACACCATTTCATTTCACACACCAGATTTCTATTTACTTAGACAAGAGTAAAACTTTAATAAACTGGTTCAATTTTACTTGCATGCAAGCAAACCCAGAGAAGTTCCAGGCAGTAGCTGTTGGTAAACAAACCCATAATAAAACCTGTTTTTAATCCTGGACATTTTGGAGGGTGACTTTTTTTATAGATCAACAAGGTATTTATTTTAGGATTAATGCTTTACAAATGCTCTGTGCAGGCAAAGTTGGAGATTGTGGAGGGACAGGCTTTAGTATCAGTGCATCAACAGCTTCAACAGAACCGATTTGACAAATTCCTAAAGAGAACACACAAGGTGGTTATGTATACCAAACCGCTCACCCCGAACCCGCAGCTATGTGGCCCACTGGTTCCATAGGGTATAGAGCATAGAGTATAGGGGTAGTTAACTGTAAGCATGGAAGTATTTTTCTGGTTCAAACATATGGTTTGCTTATGCAATTATGGTAATACAAAATACCATCTTACCTCTGCACAGAGACGTGCCCGTTGGAAATTAATGTCATTAACCAAGCCATAAATTTCCAATCGAATAGTTTGTGCCATCTTTGTTTACCTTAGTGACAAAAATCGGGATTATCGGGATGCATGCAAATGGTTGTGTTCCTTTATATTTGAAATAAAACTGGCGCACAAATAATCGATTAGAGGAACACTTATTGGGTAGACAAAGTGTTATCAACATTAGATTAGACTAGATTGTTATATTTCGGGTTTTACGCCTGCATCAGCACCATGTTGGGCTATATCGCCGGCGGGCAGTTTACCTAACAACACCTTTCCTGGGCAGGCTCCAGCGGTTAACCAGTACTTGGGTGCACCAACCTCCGTAAGAAACTGCCAACTTTTCATATAAATGAGACACGGCCTGAGCGGGGCTCGAACCCGTGACCATCAGTGATGATAGGTTACAGTGGTATACAAGTCAGCGACCTTAACCACTCGACCACGGAGGCAGACAGACTAGATTGTAGTTATGCATACATCCACATACCACAGTCATTTACAATGGAAAATACAAAAATACACAATTCATGCAAGAGTATTTAACCATATAATATGAATAAGGCGCAGCCTCAAAGCCAGCTCAAGCACAGATATAATAATTTAGAATAGATATAACTTATCTAAAGAATAATCTGAAACAGACACTACCTATCAAAGCTAAAACTACGTAAAGAGACATTATTGAAGGCATATGACTACATATATATGGGAGATTAAGATGATATGTGTTTGTTTCCGCGTATGGTCGAATTATATTTCACAAGGATCTATTTGATTTAAAACTTTAAATATTTCACTGACTGAAAGTTGAAAGCATTATAACCACGAGCGCCGCTAGCCACGAGTGAACATAATAGCTTTCCATATTCACAAGTGAAATATAATTTGATCATTCACTTTAAGCAAACAGGAAAGACAGAAAATGTGTGTGTGATAGAAAACGATGCAATAGTGCGTTAAATGGCGCTAGAACATCGTGTCTAAAAGACTACAAGTGACGTCATAGTAGGCGTCACGCATGACGTCACTGACGGCATTGAGTGCGAAAACGTTCTCGTTGACAATATTTCAACATGCAGTGGCTAGGTCCCACGCGTGCAAAGTAGTTTCTGTCTGCATCATTGCACTATCCTCCAAACTTCTAAAATGACAAATCTCTTCAGGAGGCGTCACTCATATATGGGCAACTGGTACAATGATAAATAAACGTAAAGCACACACAATTAGTGATAGCTAATAGGATGATAATTGTTTGTTTCAGTGTATAATCGAATTATATTTCACTGAATGAACATTAAAAACATTATTATCACGAGTGGTGTTACATGAGTGGTAGTAGCCACTCATAATAATTAGCTTTCTATGTTCATAAGTGAAATATTATTTGATCATTCACGTAACTACTATTTTTATTGATCGTTAAAAGTAAATAACTATAATAAAAATGATGTTTTTTGTTTTCCGTTATTGTACCACTAGCATTTCACATGGAAAATAATCGATGTTGTCTGATTTTGTTTTCATTTGGAACATATCTTAAACCATTAATTTGAATGAATACAAAATATATTTTGATGAATGAGCCAGCATGTACTGATTATAATGTCTTAGTACAACCTTCCTAGTGCCTAGTTCATATTAAGTTATAATTAAAGCGACATTACATCGCAAAAAGCAAATAAAATGCATTTGTTCACGTAACGTATAAATGCATTGCTACTACAAATTATTCTGAATACATTCGAATACTAACATTGAATCAATAAACAATGTTTTTGTGGATTGAAAGTATGATTGCATATAACGATCAGCCATGCTCCTGAATTGACGTTTGTTTGTAACCGGAGTCAATACTAAGCGCGAGATAATGTCGTTTAAAGATCATTTAACTAAGAATGTATATAGACACAAATGTGAGATATAACTGTTAATCTGTACCATAAATCGTGATATTCAGGATACACTAGTTGTATTACACATGGATGTTTACATTATTTTGTTATGTAAACAAAAAGTGTATACAACGTTTGTTTATTAATTGAAATACTCAGTATTTGAGGCAAATATTTGGAAAATAAATTATAATATAATAGGGAAATACATTCTGCAGAAGTTTGTGTTTTCACTGATGTAGCTTTAACTAATGCAGAGTTTACATGTTTATGTCATTGTCAATCAACTGGAATATAATTTTTAGTAACATTTTATAATCAGTTGTTCCTGCAAGCATTTGTTGACCTTGACTTTCTGTTGATTTTATTCTTGACCTTGTACTTTTCGGTTACAGTTTTCAAGATGCTGTCAACAATGAAATTGATCAGAGGTGGATTGCATAGAAAGAATGTAAGTCATTTTTTCTATGCATTGTATGTTTTCAATTGTGGTACATTCTAACAATTGTAAAACGATGTTTCGTTATTTGCGGTGTAATTCGGACATGCTCTTAATTTGGATAGACGTGTTACACGAGGATGTTCCACAGAGTTCCATTCGAGAGACAGTCAGAGGACATGTGTCCAGTCGACCTGAACCTCTATTGGAGACTACTTCTATGGAAAACACCTCAACTTGCTTTCACATAGGTGGTGTCTGAATAAAGCTATAAAGTTGTGGAACCTATGCTCGGCATAAATCCTAGAGTGGTGGAACCTATGCTCGGTGTAAATCCCACATATAATGACCAGTATAAATGAATTGCTCATACACTATCAGTTTCAGTGGAAATATTCTCCCAATGATTTGCTTGTTTATATTCGTCTGCTGGACCAGTCACATGACAGTTGTAGAGTGGTTGAACCTATGCTCGGCGTATTCCTATGCTTGGCGTATTTTCCATTTCCATCCATATTTATATAGTTCTAGGCTATTTCGCTGACCGAGCTGAAGCATGGTTCAATAGCATTCCGTTGAGTGTATCCGTAGGCTGATGCAACTCTCACGTGACTGGTCCAGCAGACGAATATAAACAAGCAAATCATTGGGAGAATATTTCCACCGAAACTGATACGGTGTATGAGCAATTCAGGTAGCTATCCGAATTTAAAAAATCTACACCTAACCCGAAAAATAGTTTCCATACCATTTCTGAATAAGACCAATAAGTGTTTTTATGCAATGATGTACTATGTCAAAATAAGATATTCAAGTTATGGTGGATAAATAAAAAATACCAAGAACGCCGTGCATAGGTGCCCTGAAGTCTTCAGTTCCCCATATAAACGGGTGCCGACCGACGCGTTGCGATAGCTATATTGAGCAGCAAGGTCACGTGTCAACAAGAGTGTTTTGAATGTTTTCACGACTTAAGAAAATAATCATATACGGCAAGTGCAATTAACATTTTATACTGGTCATTATATGTGGGATTTACGCAGAGCATAGGTTCCACCACTATATCAGTCTACCGATACAATCAACGGAATGCTATTGAACCATGCTTCAGCTCTGTCAGCGAAATTAGCCTAGAACTATATAAATATTTTAAATACGAATGTAAATGGACAAATACGCCGAGAATAGGAATACGCCGAGCATAGGTTCCACCACTCTAGATATTTGATATTATCATGGGCATATCCTAGGTACACCTGTAACCGGTGACATAAGCAATAACCTGTGTAGTTGTGTGTCAAAATGAAGCTGTTCAAATAATGTTCACTCTCAATTACAAGTAACATGTAAGCATAATGATATTTATTTTATTCAAATTTATTGTATACAATTTTACATGCAATATCAGTTACATTTGGTAAGAAATAAATCATAACTGAATGATGACTCAATAACAAAGTGAAAGCAACAGTACTGGCCCCGCTGGAGCCGTTACTAGATTGTGCCCTTAGGCAAGGCATTTAAATTCCACATTGCCTCTTCTCTCTCCCTCGTGGCGATGGATTCCATTAGGAATGAGGTCTTGAGAGTGATTAATATAAGTTGACATAACTTGTTGCGCAATCGAGCTAAAATAAATTTGTATAAACAAACAGTACTGGCCTCTCTTTTATTTACGCAGTGATACCAATGACTTGTGACAATGTAAATTTTGGATACCAATGACTGGTGACGATGTAAATTTCGCCTCATAAATTTATACCAGTAGCAATACATGCCGTAAAAGGCAATCATGTGACGTCACACGAGTAGCAGGCACCTTACAAACGTCAAATGCAGCCGATAGATAACAAATTCATTGAAATTAACCAAAATATTTACTACATGAACGAAAATGTACGAGTGTATTGAAAAAAAAAAAATTTGGAATAAATGAATGTAAATTTACCCGTAGAAATGACATTTCAGCTTGTATTTGCTATGGACAGTTGCAGAAATCCGACAGAAATTGTCAATAATGTATGTATGTTCCATTAATGTCAAACCCCTTGCGGGGACGTAGACATGTTTTCCTGGGCAGGCTTAGCCGACCTAAGTGGTTAACCAGTACTAAGCAATATGTGTGAGGTGCCTTGTTGCTCAATGACACAACATACGTGGCCTGACCGAGTATCGAACCCGGGACAGATCGATTCCAAATCCGACACTGGACCACGGATGCCACATAGACAAAAGGATGGACTCTTTCTTCCTTCATTATATGACAAGCCAATTGTTGATATATGAATATTTGAATTGCAAAATGATTTGCAAATACAAATATTGTACGACATGTGTTAACTATTTTTATCTTTGGTCTTTCAGCTAATAGTTGGTCTGGTACAAGCTAACAATTATGCAACCGAGGCAACTTTCCAGACTCGAGTAAGTATGTTTGTCTTATATAAATGAAGTTCTCTATCTTCAATATCATCTTCAATATGCACGTAAAAGAACCAGAGGAGATTCTGGCATGGGTCTCTGTCTGTATCATTGCACTATCCTCCAAAAATCTAAAATGACTAATCTCTTCAGGAGGCGTCGCTCATATGGGCAACCGGTAGCGACGATAAATAAACGTAAAACACACACGCACAGTACTAGTGAACAAGTTCTAGTATTGTAAACATTTTTGACAAAACTATAGAGAATGCCTTTAAAGCGACACTACATCAGTGAAAACGCAAATTTATACAGAATGTAATTTCCTATTATATGGTTTTAATTTTTTCCAAATATTTTCCTCAAAAATTGAGTATTTCAACTAATAAACAAGCGTCGTATACGCGATTTGTTGACATAACAAAATAATGTAAACAGGGTCGACATACATGCGTAATACAACCTGTGTATCCCGAATAACGAGATTTATGGTACATATTTACCGTTATATCTCACATTTGTGCATATGTATATTTATTTGTAGACTAATCTTAGTTAAATTATCTCTAAAATTCAATTCAGGAACATGGATGACCAATGTATGATTATCCTACTCTCAAAAAAGTTTGTAGACCACAAAAACACTGTTTATTGATTCAATGTTAGTGTTCGAATATGTTCGGAAGAATTTGTAGTAGCAATGCAGTTATACGTGAAATAATGCATTTTATTTGCTTTTTGCGATGTACCGTAATGTCGCTTTAAGGTGTTTTTCTGTTTTGTAATTGAGCGCTCTGTAACTATGTCATGGAATTATGAGCTATGACACAATTCTAATGAAATTGCATGACATATTTTACCATTAGTTTCACCGCTAGCGTGTAAAGAGTTAATTCAATTATTTTGTTTATTTCGCAAATACATGGAAAACAATTATAAACTGTAATAAGAAGAAAAATTCCTTAGAAACGTGCACACGGTCCGCCTCCGTGGTCGAGTGGTTACGGTCGCTGACTTGTATACCACTGTAACCTACCATCACTGATGGTCACGGGTTCGAGCCCCGCTCAGACCGTGTCTCATTTATATGAAAAAGTTGGCAGTTTCTTACAGAGGTTGGTGCATCCAAGTACTGGTTAACCGCTGGAGCCTGCCCAGGAAAGGTGTTGTTAGGTAAAACTGCCCGCCGGCGATATAGCCCAAAATAGTGCTGATGCAGGCGTAAAACCCGAAATATAACATAATTAGAAACGTGCACTACTCTACCACAAACTTCCATTTATTCTGTTTTTATGCATCTGTGTGCGCATTCCAATGTATATGCATCTGTGTGCGCATTCCAATGTATATGCATCTGTGTGCGCATTCCAATGTATATGCATCTGTGTGCGCATTCCAATGTATATGCATCTGTGTGCGCATTCCAATGTATATGCATCTGTGTGCGCATTCCAATGTATATG
>CM026387.1:11759309-11791025 GCA_014843695.1 Archivesica marissinica
CACAATTCCAATAAACACTAACAAATCACGTTGAGTTTGATGATTCGCATGGTCTAATAAAACATTGATTCTACTGTTGGGTACTCAATATTTATTTTATACTACTTATGCATTACTTGTGAATAGGTTTCCTGCAGGAACCAACATTTTAGTTAGTGTTGGTTCAAAAACATTGAATGCTGTGGTAAGTAAAATGTTCAAAATTGTGTTAAAAGTTATTATTCCCCCAGAGGTATATGGGCATTTTGACTTTACTTTGTTGGTTTTATGTATTTGAATATTGAAAACGTTAAAATGAGCATTTTTAATCATTTTAATCACTTTGAAATAGACGTCGGTTGGAATTATAAGGAATACACGACTTTTGTTGAGAATTTATCGGGGATATAAACATTGAAAAAGCGTGTAATACAAGTTGAAGGCCTTCTGGCCTTCAACTAGTATTTTCCCGCCTTTTCAATGTTCATACCCGCTAAATTCTCAACAAAAGTCGTTTATTCCTATAATATATCGCTCTTATTCAGCTGTTCATGTATATAATTTCAGGTTGTCCCAAAGACTGATGAAGTCGAGGAATATGGATTATGGATTCAGTTTTATCGTCCATATAAGAAACGTCTATGGACCTTGGAAGAAAAACAATTTTTTGTTTGCTGGGAAGATATTGTTAAGGAGATTAATCAGCCGTCACTGGTCATGATTGGATCTAGAATCTATTATACATTTTAATAGAATAAGACTGGAACTGTGCTATCTGTGTTGATGTCAGATAAACCATTTTGATGTGTTTGTAATTCAGAAAAGAGTGGGCTACATGATTGTTGTGCACAATTCAAACACACTTTGCCTTTTGTACTGGCCTCACACTTGTGTTTCTCAACTGTCCGTATGTCTGTCTGTAAATTTGAGATTGGAAAGCAATGAAACACTCCGAAATGTTCAAGGAAAAACTCTAAGACACACCTGACCGTCCTTTGTAGAATATTGATTGGTCAACATGAAATGAGATGAATTCTCTAAAAGCCCTTTATTTATACAGGGTTGATACAATGATATGTATACTTGTTCTTCAGTTTACTTTATCTTGCTGTCTGTCAGGTGTGTTTCGTCCTGCTTTTGTTGGTGACCCGTACAGTGTTTCCAGGACTCGTCAGTTAGAGAAACACCATAAACTTGAGTCAACAAACATAAATGAACAAGAACAGTAACTAACAGTAACAGTAACAGTAAAGAATGCAGAACATTTTTTAAAAAGTTAATTATAGTAGGGTTAATAACTTCAGTAACAAGGAGTACTTAACAATAATTGTAAGCGAATTAGCTACACTCGCTCGATACGACCTATTAATATGCAAATTAGCCACGCCCACTTCCATTGTTATGCTAATAAGGCCCCATTGTTATGCAGTGAGGCGAAACCGGCCCATATATTACTCATACATTATGTTCTGTCCTAATGTAACACTAGCATACATTATTTTCTGTCCTAGTGTAACACTAGCATTGATATTCCGTCCAAGTGTAACAATAGCAAACAAAAAACATAAAAAGAAGATAATTAATACTTTTTAAAAGTTTATGATTATTCTTTGATTTTATTTCTTGAACTAACTCTGTTGGGCATCTTTCAGTTCATTTCAAACCATATGGAGTCTTTAATTTGTATATTAGAAGAACAAATATTTTGTTTATTGGCCATTTTTTCTGTCTCCATATTATTAACTTCTAATTTCTAATTTCTTAATTTTACGGTGACAAATTTGGTTATATTTACTTCATATATATACCTAGTAATTATTTAACTGTAATTCATGTCTTGAATTCTTCCAGAATATACCTAATTTTTTAAAATATATTTCATGGTGACGACTTTGGGATTTTTACATGGTGGTATATTTTAAAACAAATTTACTTCATGAAAAATGAAATTTATCCAAAAAAAATTGTTTTCAGACTTATGAATGTTTTAGTCAACTGTATACTGAAGGAAAAGCAAGAAAAGTCAATACAATTTTGGAAAATTTCACGGGACATACAATTGAATTTTCCGTCATGTAACACTAGCAAAAATGAAATCTGCCATATGCATCTGTGTGCGCATTCCAATGTATATGCATCTGTGTGCGCATTCCAATGTATATGCATCTGTGTGCGCATTCCAATGTATATGCATCTGTGTGCGCATTCCAATGTATATGCATCTGTGTGCGCATTCCAATGTATATGGCATCTGTGTGCGCATTCCAATGTATATGCATCTGTGTGCGCATTCCAATGTATATGCATCTGTGTGCGCATTCCAATGTATATGCATCTGTGTGCGCATTCCAATGTATATGCATCTGTGTGGGCATTCCAATGTATATGCATCTGTGTGCGCATTCCAATGTATATGCATCTGTGTGCGCATTCCAATGTATATGCATCTGTGTGCGCATTCCAATGTATATGCATCTGTGTGCGCATTCCAATGTATATGCATCTGTGTGCGCATTCCAATGATATGCATCTGTGTGCGCATTCCAATGTATATGCATCTGTGTGCGCATTCCAATGTATATGCATCTGTGTGCGCATTCCAATGTATATGCATCTGTGTGCGCATTCCAATGTATATGCATCTGTGTGCGCATTCCAATGTATATGCATCTGTGTGCGCATTCCAATGTATATGCATCTGTGTGCGCATTCCAATGTATATGCATCTGTGTGCGCATTCCAATGTATATGCATCTGTGTGCGCATTCCAATGTATATGCATCTGTGTGCGCATCCAATGTATATGCATCTGTGTGCGCATTCCAATGTATATGCATCTGTGTGCGCATTCCAATGTATATGCATCTGTGTGCGCATTCCAATGTATATGCATCTGTGTGCGCATTCCAATGTATATGCATCTGTGTGCGCATTCCAATGTATATGCATCTGTGTGCGCATTCCAATGTATGCATTCTGTGTGCGCATTCCAATGTATATGCATCTGTGTGCGCATTCCAATGTATATGCATCTGTGTGCGCATTCCAATGTATATCATCTGTGTGCGCATTCCAATGTATATGCATCTGTGTGCGCATTCCAATGTATATGCATCTGTGTGCGCATTCCAATGTATATGCATCTGTGTGCGCATTCCAATGTATATGCATCTGTGTGCGCATTCCAATGTATATGCATCTGTGTGCGCATTCCAATGTATATGCATCTGTGTGCGCATTCCAATGTATATGCATCTGTGTGCGCATTCCAATGTATATGCATCTGTGTGCGCATTCAATGTATAGCATCTGTGGCGCATTCCAATGTATATGCATCTGTGTGCGCATTCCAATGTATATGCATCTGTGTGCGCATTCCAATGTATATGCATCTGTGTGCGCATTCCAATGTATATGCATCTGTGTGCGCATTCCAATGTATATGCATCTGTGTGCGCATTCCAATGTATATGCATCTGTGTGCGCATTCCAATGTATATGCATCTGTGTGCGCATTCCAATGTATATGCATCTGTGTGCACATCTTGTTCAACAAATAAATGATGATTTATAGAAACCTAATTACATTCATGCAAAACTATAAACTAGGGATGGCAACGAATATTTGAATATTCGCTCGTTCTAGTATTCGAATATTCGGAAATAAATATTATATTGTCCTCAAAAACGCCACCCGCTCAGTCACGCGTTTGGAAATGCTTGAATCGCTCTGCGAATAAGAACACTGCTAGGTGTAATCTATGCAAATTGGATTTAAGATATTCGGGTACAATATCAATCTGAATAATCATTTGAAGATGATGACATTTACGCGTAAAACAGAAATTAGGTTAGTTTGGCAATTTTTATAAGAGTTTTGAGTGCTCTTGAGTTTTTGATAGAATTCTATCGAATATTCGAATACCTTCCCGACCGAATATTCGAATAGTAAAATCGCTATTCATTGCCATCCCTACTATAAACATATATTCATATTTGACAGCCCTACAAACTCCACAAGTTAACAGAAGGTCCCAGCACAACCGTTACCTTGACGAGGGATGAGGGTCTCAAATTCTACAATGAAATGGTAGTAATACGGAGAATGGAAACAGTGGCTGCAAACCTGTACAAATCCAAGGCGATCAGAGGCTTCTGTCATCTCTACTCTGGACAGGTGAGAGCTTTGTTTACTCTGGACAGGTGAGAGCTCAGGTGAGAGCTTTGTTTACTCTGGACAGGTGAGAGCTTTGTTTACTCTGGACAGGTGAGAGCTTTATTTACTCTGGACAGGTGAGAGCTTTGTTTACTCTGGACAAGTGAGAGCTTTATTTACACTGGACAGGTGAGAGCTTTGTTTACTCTGGACAGGTGAGAGCTTTATTTACACTGGACAGGTGAGAGCTTTGTTTACTCTGGACAAGTGAGAGCTTTATTTACACTGGACAGGTGAGAGCTTTGTTTACTCTGGACAGGTGAGAGCTTTGTTTACTCTGGACAGGTGAGAGCTTTCACTACAAGGTCAGCTGAGAGTATTTTGTACTCAGGACAGGTTAGAGCTTTTTATACTCGGGAGTCGGACAGGTGAGAGCTTTGTATACTCTGGACAGGTGAGAGCTTTGTTTACTCTGGACAAGTGAGAGCTTTATTTACACTGGACAGGTGAGAGCTTTGTTTACTCTGGACAGGTGAGAGCTTTATTTACACTGGACAGGTGAGAGCTTTGTTTACTCTGGACAAGTGAGAGCTTTATTTACACTGGACAGGTGAGAGCTTTGTTTACTCTGGACAGGTGAGAGCTTTGTTTACTCTGGACAGGTGAGAGCTTTCACTACAAGGTCAGCTGAGAGTATTTTGTACTCAGGACAGGTTAGAGCTTTTTATACTCGGGAGTCAGGACAGGTGAGAGCTTTGTATACTCTGGACAGGTGAGAGCTTTGTATACTCTGGACAGGTGAGAGCTTTGTTTACTCTGGACAGGTGAGAGCTTTGTTTACTCTGGACAGGTGAGAGCTTTGCATACTCTTGACAGGTAAGAGCTTTGCATACTCTGGACAGGTGAGAGCTTTGTATACTCTGGACAGGTGAGAGTTTTGTATACTCTGGACAGGTGAGAGCTTTGTTTACTCTGGACAGCTGAGAGCTTTGTATACTCTGGACAGGTGATAGCTTTGTTACTCTGGACAGGTGAGAGCTTTGTATACTCTGGACAGGTGAGATCTTTGTATACTCTGGACAGGTGAGAGCTTTGTATACTCTGGACAGGTGAGAGCTTTGTATACTCTGGACAGGTGAGAGCTTTGTTTACTCTGGACAGGTGAGATCTTTGTATACTCTGGACAGGTGAGAGCTTTGTATACTCTGGACAGGTGAGAGCTTTGTATACTCTGGACAGGTGAGAGCTTTGTATACTCTGGACAGGTGAGAGCTTTGTATACTCTGGACAGGTGAGATCTTTGTATATTCGGGACAGATGAAATATATACATATATATATACTCAACACTGTTGAGTGTTATGTACTCGGGACATGTGATAGCTTTGTGTACATGGAACATTACTTTGTTTTCTCGGTATATTGAGAACTTTATATGCTCAGGACAGGTGAGTACTTTGTGTACTCGGGATAAATTCAGTTTTCAGTAAATATCACGCTTTCATCAAAAATTGTATATTGAGAACTTTATATGCTCAGGACAGGTGAGAAATTTGTGTACTCGCCTACTTGGAATAAATTACGTTTTCAGTAAATATCACGCTTTCATCGAAAATTCAGTTAGTGAAAAGCAGAAGATACACTCAGTTTGTACAATTTAGTATTGGAATTTTTAATATGTCATTACCGGTAGTTTGAAAGCATCAATTCAAGAATTTGTTCAAATCTTCTAGCATTGCAGGACTAGTTGGTGGTTTAGTTTAAACTTTATTTATTTTACAACGATTGCGAAGCAAGTTCTAACAACTTATATTAATCACTCTCGTTAGCGCGGATGAAAGCGTAAATGCTGTCATTCATGTGGGAGGAAACCGGAGTACCCAGAGAAAACCAACTTGTCCGATCTGGCGACCATCGTACCATCTCACATACTTCCCGGTCCGAGGATCAAACCCGGGTTGCATTGGTGATATGCTAGCGCGCTAACCACTGCGCTAATCACACAGCCAACTAGTTGGTGGTTAAACAATACGCTCGTCATGGAGAGAAACCATTGGCTCCGTGTAATTTAAATTCCAGGATATGTTAGTCTGTGATTCTACCTGTCCGTCCTGAAATACTGCTCGGAGGTGCATCCCGGGTCTTCCTCCACCAATAATAGCTGGAGAGTTGCCATATGACCTAAGCTGTTGGTGCTACGATATTCATGTTAACCTCGCAAAAAAAACAATCGTATAGGTAAACTTTGAAACTCATAAATCGTAGCCGAAAGACGTATGTGGCATTTGTTTGTGATTTAGCCGACGTTTATCTCTGTAGGAAGCATGCTGTGTAGGTATGGAGGCGGCCCTCACGAAGGAAGATGCTGTAATCACTGCCTACAGAGCACATGGCTGGGCGCACGTGCGTGGAGTTACTGTGCTCGAAGTACTTGCGGAACTCACAGGTTAGTTCCACTATGTGACTACCCACTACAGTGCATACCTACTTCTATATCAAAATATGTCCCGTTAGGTATTACAACCATGGCTGGAGGTTATAAAACTTTTCTCCAATCTCAAACTCGGTCTCAAGCTTCTGATTGGTTCAGCTGAGTGTGAAACTCACAATCAACCAATCAAACTCAGTCTCAAGCTTCTGATTGGTTCAGCTGAGTATGAAGCTCACAATCAACCAATCAAATTTCTTGAGTTTGAGATCTGAACAAAGTTTTATAACCCCGGAGCATCATGTCTGGGTTAATCACATGTGTGAATTGTCACATAATGGTTTGTTAGCTGTCTGGAGCATACACTGCTAATTTGAGCTATTGTAACCGATATGCCATTGTTATGCATCCGTCCTACATCCGCTGTATATCTCTATGCATATGTAATACATCCACGGCTCATACTAGAGGGCGACTTGGTTGAAATAGTCGCCCTAGCGACCCTGACTGCCCCCTGGTGACCAAACTTCTTCCCTAAAAAAAATTGGTTTTTACAATTTTCATACATTTTCATGTGGCATCTGTGGCCCAGTGGTAGAGCGTCGGATTTAGAATCGATCGGTCCCTGGTTTGATACTCGGTGAAGCCACGTATGTAGTGTCATTGAGCAGGGCACCTCACACACATTGCTTAGTACTGGTTAACCACTTCATTGTGTCAAATGAACTGAATCCTTGTATAACTCTAGTTGCCATGGCAACTTACAGGAATAATCTGTTTATAATCTCTAGCTTGCTCATCTGGATCTACACTAGTCTATTTAGAGGTCTGTAGTTTGAAAAGTTTAATACAAAATTTCTAGAAATGCGTTTTATTCTTTTCAAAATTTCTAGAAAGAACAAAATGTTTTTTTTTATTTGTCAAATGGTCGGACGTCTGCTCTGGAAGTTTAGAGTGCTGGTCTTTTTTATTTGGAATTTGATTCTGAAACTGTACTTTATTTTCAACAGGTCGGATATCGGGCTGCGCTCGTGGAAAGGGAGGCTCCATGCACATGTATGCGCCTAACTTCTATGGAGGAAATGGTATTGTTGGTGCCCAGGTAGGTCGGTTAATAAGAATTTTCCTGCATCGTCTAAATGGGGATATATCTATGATCATATATTTAATTATCGTACAGAGTTGTCACCCCTTCTTGGAAGTTACAAACACTAGTCTGATTGTGATATTTGGTCTCCGTGCTTCGTTAACCCATTCAACACCAAGTAACTGACATGGACTGGTCCATGATATTTTTATACCAATAAATTAATAAGAGAATTACATTTGGACTAGTTCATTTATCAAAATAGGTGATTTTGTCTAAAAACTAATATTACTGGCAAAAAGTGCAGATCCTGATGAGACAGCTTACCACGAGCCGGCTCATATGGATCTACACTTTTTGTAAGCTTATTTAGAGGTCTGTAATGTTAAAAGGGTTAATACAAATTTTCAGTAATTATGTTTTATTCTTTTCAACATTTCTAGAATATTTTTATGTCGAAAAAGAACAAAATGTACCAATTTCATATTTTTGGGGTCATTTTCAGGCAATAATTAGTGTCTGATTCCTGTTAATAGCGCTGTAATATATTTTTAAAATAGCTGTATTTCAATGAATTCGTTAAAATAAAATTTATTCCGAGTTAGCAAGATATATAACATTTTAATCATAAGATCAGAGGAGCTTTTGAACCGACCATACAATCAAGACTTAGTGTAAATTGTTAGCAAAAGCTATAGTACAAACAACATTTAAACATAGTACATGTTAAGGAAATCAGATGTATTATTACACAAACTAGGCTTGTTGTAGTTACTGACCTTGACCCGGGGCCTTTTGACGAATCAAAGGGCCAGGAATAGATACTACCATCAGTACCTGTCCGTCTCCGTGGTTAAGGTCGCTGACTTGTATACCACTGTAACCTAGCATCACTGATGGTCACGGGTTCTCCGTGGTCGAGTGGTTACGGTCGCTGACTTGTATACCACTGTAACCTAGCATCACTGATGGTCACGGGTTCTCCGTGGTCGAGTGGTTACGGTCGCTGACTTGTATACCACTGTAACCTATCATCACTAATGGTCACGCGTTAGAGCCGTGCTCGGGCCGTGTCTCATTTATATGAAAAAGTTTGCAGTTTCTTAAGGAGGTTGGTGCACCCAAGTACTGGTTTACCGCTGGAGCCTGCCCAGGAAAGGTGTTGTTCGGTAAACTGCCCGCCGGCGATATAGCCCGAAATGGTGCTGATGCAGGCGTAAAACCCGAAAAATAAATAAATACTTCACACATAAGCAGTCAGTCAAATGTGAGAGAGAAAATGTTGCTGCATTATAAAGGCGACTGCTGGCGACTGCGTAAAAAAGGTTAAATATTCATTCAGACTTGGACTCAGTAAATGGCTGCTAAATTCAGGTTGGGTGATTAATAGGTGTGTAACCAGTCCAAGACGAGCCTGCCTGTGCTTGGGCATGCTTGAACTTGGCTACCGTAAGTGGATGGGTGTAGTTGTTGTTGAAACGTGATTTATAGTGTGTTTACATTCCACTATTTACATTCCACTATTTACATTCCACTATTTACATTTGTATTTACATTCCACTATTTACATTCCACTATTTACACATTTGTATTTACATTCCACTATTTACATTCCACTATTTACATTCCACTATTTACATTCCACTATTTACATTTGGTTTCACATTCCACTATTTACATTCCACTATTTACATTCCACTATTTACATTCCACTATTTACACATTTGTATTTACATTCCACTATTTACATTCCACTATTTACATTCCACTATTTACATTTGGTTTCACATTCCACTATTTACATTTGTATTTACATTCCACTATTTACATTCCACTATTTACACATTTGTATTTACATTCCACTATTTACATTCCACTATTTACATTTGTATTTACATTCCACTATTTACACATTTGTATTTACATTCCACTATTTACACATTTGTATTTACATTCCACTATTTACATTTGTATTTACATTCCACTATTTACATTCCACTATTTACATTCCACTATTTACATTCCACTATTTACATTCCACTATTTACATTCCACTATTTACATTCCACTATTTACATTTGGTTTCACATTCCACTATTTACACATTTGTATTTACATTCCACTATTTACATTTGTATTTACATTCCACTATTTACATTTGTATTTACATTCCACTATTTACATTCCACTATTTACATTTGTATTTACATTCCACTATTTACATTTGTATTTACATTCCACTATTTACATTCCACTATTTACATTCCACTATTTACATTCCACTATTTACATTCCACTATTTACATTTGGTTTCACATTCCACTATTTACACATTTGTATTTACATTCCACTATTTACATTTGTATTTACATTCCACTATTTACACATTTGTATTTACATTCCACTATTTACACATTTGTATTTACATTCCACTATTTACACATTTGTATTTACATTCCACTATTTACACATTTGTATTTACATTCCACTATTTACATTTGTATTTACATTCCACTATTTACACATTTGTATTTACATTCCACTATTTACATTCCACTATTTACATTTGTATTTACATTCCACTATTTACATTTGTATTTACATTCCACTATTTACATTTGTATTTACATTCCACTATTTACATTTGTATGTACATTCCACTATTTACACATTTGTATTTACATTCCACTATTTACATTTGTATTTACATTCCACTATTTACATTTGTATTTACATTCCACTATTTACATTTGTATTTACATTCCACTATTTACATTTGTATTTACATTCCACTATTTACATTCACTATTTACACATTTGTATTTACATTCCACTATTTACATTTGTATTTACATTCCACTATTTTACATTTGTATTTACATTCCACTATTTACATTTGTATTTACATTCCACTATTTACATTTGTATTTACATTCCACTATTTACATTTGTATTTACATTCCACTATTTACACATTTGTATTTACATTCCACTATTTACACATTTGTATTTACATTCCACATTTACATTCCACTATTTACACATTTGTATTTACATTCCACTATTTACATTTGTATTTACATTCCACTATTTACATTTGTATTTACATTCCACTATTTACACATTTGTATTTACATTCCACTATTTACACATTTGTATTTACATTCCACTATTTACACATTTGTATTTACATTCCACTATTTATTTACATTCCACTATTTATTTACATTCCACTATTTACATTTGTATTTACATTCCACTATTTACACATTTGTATTTACATTCCACTATTTATTTACATTCCACTATTTACATTCCACTATTTATTTACATTCCACTATTTACATTCCACTATTTATTTACATTCCACTATTTATTTAGGTTCCACTGGGAGCTGGCATTGCTTTTGCCTTTAAATATGAAAAAAAGCCAAATATTTGCCTAGCATTGTACGGAGATGGTGCTGCCAATCAGGGACAGATATTCGAGGCCTTCAATATCGCCAAGCTTTGGAATCTGCCGTGTGTGTTTATTTGTGAGAACAATGGATACGGAATGGGAACCAGCGTAGGCCGAGCATCAGCGAGCGTAGAATACTACACAAGGGGAGACTATGTCCCAGGAATTTGGGTACCAACATTTATGTTATGAATTCATAAAACAGGTGTCCACATATTTCATTAACCATTCATGTACCAATGAGCGACCTCACTGGCTTTTCTGTTACCTCCCTTGGCAGATAAAGTCGTGGAAGTTGGGATAGCGCAGTGGTAGCGCGTTCGCATCAGGTGCGAAAGGCCCGGAGTTCGAGCCCTGCTGGAGCCATTATGATTGTGCTCTTAGGCAAGGCATTTAAATTCCACATGCCTCTTCTCTCTCCCTCGTGGCGATGGATTCCATCAGGAATGAGGTTTCGAGAGTGATTAATATAAGTTGTAAGAACTTGTTTCGCAATCGAGCTAAAGTAAATAAGGGCTAATTTACTATTTCGCATTATGGTACTGTATAATACTATAGTTTCACGAACACTTCATTTTGCGATTTTCACGATTTTGAACATTTTCAATTAATTCGGAGTTTTGAATTCGCGCATCCGTGACGTATCACGAATAATGAAAGTGGCTGTACAACTGTATTGACCTTAAAATTTTTGATAAATTGTACATATTTACGGATATAGCTCTACATTCGGACACATTATCAACACTGATCGCGAAATATTTAATCTCGCAATTAAATAGTGTTCTACAGTAACAGTATAATTAATTAATATGCATGTTTGTTGACATCAGGTGGATGGTATGGATATATTAGCTGTACGTGAAGCAACCAGGTTTTCCAAGGAATACGTATTGAAAAATGGACCCTTAGTCATTGATTGTGCTACATACCGTTACCATGGACACAGTATGAGCGACCCAGGAACCAGGTAATTTATGATTAAATGTGTTCACCATACAATGTAGATTGGTACCAATCATTCACTGCATTACCATGGACACTGTATGAGTGACCCAGGAACCAGGTAATTTATGTTTAAATGTGTTCACCATAGATTGGTACCAATCATTCACTGCGTTACCATGGACACAGTATGAGTGACCCAGGAACCAGGTAATTCCAACTGATTCACACATGTTCTAGCCTGACCCATAAACTATGTCTTGCCTATACTAGTTCACACATTCCCATAAACTCGATACGCAAGCTCTGTACACTTGTGTAGATGTAACCATTTTCCTGCTGCGTTCCATCCTATTTGGAAAGCTCCAGTCATGAAAACAGGAATGATCCATCCTAGAAAACTGGAAAGATCCAGCCTTAAAAACAGATATAAGAACTTGAGAACAGAATTTTAAGATTCTATGGAGAATCGAGCAACACTTTTTTATTTTACGATTGCGAAGCAAGTTTTAACAACTTGTATTAATTACTCTCATTGTCATTTGTGTGGGAGGAAACCGGAGTACCCGGAGAAAACCCACCTGTCCAATCTGGCGACAACCGTACCATCTCGCATACTTCCCGTTCCGAGTATCGAACCCGGGTTGCATTGGTGAGAAGCGAGCGCGCTAATCGGACAGCCAAGAAGGAGAATCGAGTGTAAATAATGTATAAACTATTGTCAATGTACTTCAGTTATCGTACTCGGGAAGAAGTACAGGAAGTCAGAGAGCGACGGGATCCAATCATCAACCTCAAAAACAAGCTGATTGAGAGCGGTCTTGCTGATGCCGAGGAACTCAAGGTACTCATAATAAGCATCATTATATGCAATGTCCGTCCGTCCGCATTACATTTTGTATGACAACTGTTGGGTTAATCAGGGATCAGTTTAGAGGGCGATGTGGGCGAAATAGTCGCCCTAGGGACCCTGACTTCGCCACCTTGGGGTTCCACCTCTCCCTATATTTTTTTTTTTTTTTTTTTTTTTACATGCACAATTTTGGCCAGTAAGAGACACATTCCCATTGCAAAGCACTCGTATTCAAATATATTTAATAGTCATACTGTGCATTTTAACTATATTTTGTTGAAATTTATTAAATAACACCATTTAAGGACGCAATCGCGCGCTTTCTCACTTCTCCCAAAAATTCTGACCTAAAATGAACCCTGGGTTTTATCACAGACTACCATTTACCATGTCAACTCAGACTAACATTTTACCAAATTCTAACTGTTTTTCGTTAAAACAGAACAAGCATAAGATAATTGAAAGACTTGACACATCCTATTTACTAGTATTTTATTTAGTCCGCCTCCGTGGTCGAGTGGTTACGGTCGCTGACTTGTATACCACTGTAACCTATCATCACTGATGGTCACGGGTTCGAGCCCCGCTCAGACCGTGTCTCATTTATATGAAAAAGTTGACAGTTTCTTACGGAGGTTGGTGCACCAAAGTACTGGTTAACCGTTGAAGCCTGCCCAGGAAAGGTGTTGTTAGGTAAACTGCCCGCCGGCGATATAGCCCGAAATGGTGCTGATGCATGCGTAAAACCCGAAATATAACATAAGTATATGGGGGGGGGGTCTTTTATTAAACAAATGATGTGTATTCTTTGGTTTATTTTTTCAGAAAATTGATCAAACTGTAAGAAAACAAGTAGACGAAGCAGCCAGCAAGGCAAAAACGGATCCAGAACTGCCGCTGGAAGAATTATACAATTCCATCATGATTGACCCACCTGCCGACATGTTGGTGCGCGGCTGCGATGATTCTATATGGGCTAAGACCACATCTTAAACAGGCTACAACTGAGATTTAGTGCGTTTTATTATTCGAAGTAAAACTGATACACAGTACACGCTTTAGGTGTTTACATTTGATCAATTCACAATTCAGTGTCATTCGATTTGATCGATTCAACAAGAACATAGGAGTGGATTGTTCAGGATGCGTGTTGTGTTCCTTGTAGAGACCAGGAGACTTGCAGAAGGTAGGTGGTTCTGCCCAGGTGTCCAATCATGACTGAAACCGTGCCCAGAGGTACATCAGTGATTTTTCTGCACCACTTTTTATGGGTCAATAGTTAATATATACACTCATAGGTAATGTTGATTTGTTTTATTTTTGGACGTCGGGTGAGTGTGTGTATCTCGTGTCATTGAGAGTTGGAAAGTTGCTGTGTTGCCGTAGATGTTAGTGTGTCTCTAAATCTGAAGCCGTCAAATACCGGGAATGATTAATATTCGTTGAGTATATGTAGATGATGCAAATCTCACAATATCATTATACGACTGTATTCACGTACGACATTTGTGACACGATTCATTGACACTGCACGTTAAAACAACAATGTACACAGACATATCCATATAAATTGATACATTCTAATTATCATTATTCAGGGTAGATGATGCAAATCTCATAATATCATTATACGACTGTATTCACGTACAACGTTTGTGACACAATTCAGTGACACTGCACGTTAAAACAACAATGTACACAGACATATCCATATGATACATTGACATTAAATTATCATTATTCCGGTATTAACAATGCTTAAAGCTTAAAGCTAGGTACCATGAACTGTCTTATGCAGAGCTGTACCTAGACGTACAAATAGGGGTATGAGTATATTTAATAGTATTGATGCTTAAAGCTAGGTACCATGAACTGTCAAAATAGAGAGCTCTATGAATGTATAGAATCTGTTTCTACACATTTTATGAAAACTTGTCAATATTTTGCAGCTACCATTTGAAATATTCTCAATGTTTGTATTAGAGTTCTATCTTCTATGTGTAGTCGGTCCCACGCTAGTGTAGTAGTCTGCGGAAGCATTGGTTTTATACACTCTTCCAGAACATCACTTTCTCGTTTACATCAAATCCTGTATATCACATCGCTATGTTTCTCTTATAATTGTCGTTGGAATGTAAGTTGCCATTTTGAGAAGTCAGCCAAACTCTGTTTATATGGCACGATTCTATTGGTCAATTTCGATCATTGATAGATTTAGTCGGATCTTTTGTGTAGATCGAAGCAAACAAAAGGGATTTGATTACACCGAAGATTGGTGGCATCATGATTTGGGGACCACTGTCGTACCATTGCATCGAGTGTAAGCAGTAACTAGTAACATAAATGCATGCATTTCTTGGTTTCTTTCCGTGATTCCACTACTTACATCATCATTTTATGTAAACAGGCAAGTTTCAACAATACATTAAAATATACTTATGGACAAAAGTTTTGCACTGTTATTTTTTTTATATCGGCAATAAAAGTCAATAACAAGCAGTACCACATTAAATATTATGTAACCTAAATTATCAATGTGTCATACAAATTCTCTAGAAAGTTAGTCAAAATCAATTTAGGTTACGTAATATTTAATTTTATATATACTGCTTGTTATGGACTTTAATTGCTGATATAAAAAATACCGGTGCAAAACTTTTGTCAGTAAGTATATATTATTTGCGACACCCCAATGCAGAGATTAGTCATTTTATTTGCACAGATGTAATGAAAAACTAGGTTACTAGATCAAGTTAAAAGGGATACGTTTAACAAGACTACTTCTTGTAAACCAATGATGAGATAAGATCTTATCAAATTTGGTCAGCAGCATCCTTACAATGCCATCTACCGACTTTGTTCAAATGTTACTCAGTGAACCAGTTAAGCATAATGAAGATCTGATACGCAATTTTATATCGTTGCAATTATATGAATTTTGTCAAATTTGGTATTCATGCAACAAACTCCATCAATGAGAGACATCGGTAAGTTACTGCCCCTGATTACTCCCTGAAAGTTGATAGGTCCTATTACGTGTTTTCCTCTGTTTCCTCTGTTTTTATCGTTGTTAACTTTGCACATGTTAGGAATTTTATTCCACTATCTGATATCGATTCTTATGATTATTAAATTATTATATCTCGACATATATGCTTTGGGTACTTATTTGTAAAACAATGGTATAAGTTAATTAGCACGCTTTTGATAAAATCACATTTATCATACCTCAACATCTAGTTAGGGAACAACGGTAAAAACAAAGGATTCCAACTAAAATGACCTATTTACATTTTGGGATAAAGCAGACTAGGTAATAGAAAATTCGAGATGTCTCTCATTGGCGATTCTAATTGCATACTGATTGCGAGGCGAGCGATTTATTACCCTTGGGCACTCCTGGTCTCGATTCCAGTGCTAGTGTTCAGAACACATTTATTGCCCTTGGGCACTCCTGGTCTCGATTCCAGTGCTAGTGTTCAGAACACATTTATTATCCATGAATTACCCGGTATTGTAAATTGGTGCATTTAAGTTTATTATTTGATTTTTGATTCTCCTATTATTTGCTTGTAGACGATATATGTTGAAGTTGTTAAATAGTGCTTATTAATCTTGTGTTTGCTATTCCATATTACGTTCATCCATTTTACATGATCATACTTAATGCAAGATTAAACTTGTTACTTAACTTGTTCGTATTTATTTCTAGTCTGAGTTCCAGTCTGTCGATTTTTAACTTCTGGCAAAATGACATGATCAGAAACTCTATATGGCCCAATTAATAGTCTCGGGTGTTAAAATATATTTATTTGACTGACCAGGCAAAATATATGTACGCCTGTTCCCAGGCTAATTTAATTTGTGTGATACAGTGAAACCTGTCTTAAGCAGCCAGCCAAGGGAATCACATGAAGTGGCTGCTTAGCACAGGTACCTGCTTGATAGAGGTCAAATGTATAATAAAACAGCATATTGGAAACTGGCTGCTTGATACAGGTTGGCTGCTTAATGGAGGTGACCATCAACACAGGTTAATCGGCTGTCCAATTAGTGTGCTCGCTTCTCACCAATGCAACCCGGGTTCTATCCTCGGACCGGGAAATATGCAAGATGGTACGGTTGTCACCAGATCAGACAGGTGGGTTTTCTCTGGATTCTTCCCACACGAATGACCACATATACGCTTTCATCCGCGCCAATAAGAGTGATTAATATAAGTTGTTAACAAATGTTTGCAATTGTTGTGAAATAAATAAAGTTTAAACTAACACACTAACACTATATACATTGACAAGTTGTATTGATGGTTTTTTGTACATAGAAGATATTTGAGTGTTTCAGTGTGTGATCAAAGTTCACCACTTGAACATGAGAACATTATCACGAGTGCTCAGTGGCACTAACCACTTGTGATAATAATAGCTTTCAATGTTCATGAGTGAAATATAATTTGATCATTCTCTTTATTTTAACCTGAAAACTGCTTTTATAATTAGAAAATCATGGTGTTTAGAACGGTGCATTTAGACGTCGTAAATGACGTCGCCGACAGTTTGGGTCCGAAAACGTTTTCGCATTGACAACATTTCATAAAGCAGTGAGAGAAATAAATAGAGGATATTTGTTTGTTTTGAGTGAATATGGAATATATCTCACTGAGAAATGAGAAAATTTCAAATATTTTCAGGAGCGTGTCACTCAAAACAAACAAATTTTTATTTTATGCTAATTGATGAATTGCGCGGATGAATATATTGACGACTACGTCGTGAGTCGATACACAAATATGCCGCCATCTTGAATTTAAAATTGAATCCAGGAAAAATACATGAAAACATTTATTGGATTTATTGTCACAATTTGCAGTCACAAAATTCGACACATTGTCAGTTGTATTTCGCTTTTGATTTGTTTCATAACAAAAACAATAATACAGGTAAATAGTGTCATTGAAGCCAGGTAAATGGTGAAAATTAAATGACACGGTGCAAGTTGGTGTATTGGGAAGGGAGATAATAAAAAAAGTAGTCCGGCAAAATACAGTGAGTGATATGGATTATATCTCACTGATAGAACACTGTATTTCATTGAAAAGCATAAAATAAAAGGTCGTGTACACTAGCCGATAATTACATACATGTATATAATATCTACATTATAAAACACAGCTTAAAGCGACATTACATTGCCAAACAAATGCATTGTTCACGTATAAATGCATTGCTACTACAAATTTTTCCGAATACATTCAAACACAAATAGAGAATCAATAAACAGTGTGTTTGTGGTCTACAAACTTTCAAAAGTAAAAGTAGTATTTCATATACCGGTCATCCACGCTCCTGAATTGACATTTCTTTGTCATTGTAGTCAATACTAAACACTTGATACTGTCGCTTACACAGGGATTCGGCACATTTGGGGTTACTAGTATATATATTTAAGTATACTTAAATATATATACTAGTACCCCCAAACGTGCCGAATCCCTGTGGTCGCTTAGAGATAATAAATTTAACTATGAGTAGTCTACAAATAAATAACATCAGCACAAATGTGAGATATAACGGTAAATCTGTACCATAAATCCGGTTGTATTACATATGTATGTCGACACGGTTTACATTATTTTATTATGTCGACAAACCGCGTATTACGACGCTTGTTTATTAGTTGAAATACTCAGTTTTTGAGGCAAATATTTAGAAATAATTATAACATTTAATAGGAAATTACATTCTGTATAAATTTGCATTTTCACTGATGTAGTGTCACTTTAACCACCAGTGGGTGTGTACATACAGTGTCTACATAAATGAGAATTAACATTTTCAAACCAAATATAGCTTGCATTATGATACCATACATTACATCATTCTATCATACAAATACTATGTACTACGTGCACTGTGAGAACATACATTGCATTTAATGTAACAATATTATGTGCTTCAGTACAAGCTGTACTATGTTTAGGATAATTACAGTAATTGGTCTCGGTGTCCGAATATTTAGGGTAATTACCGTAATGTGTATGCCCCCTTTATGCTATGCTAGTTATCATTCACCCTGGTGATAGCAATGAAGTATCACTCGTGGGATGAAGGCTGCGTCTCCAGGATGCTACAGGAAACTATCAATCACGGGATGAATGCTGCGTCTCCATGATGCTACAGGAAACTGTCAATCACGGGATGAATGCTGCGTCTCCAGGATGCTACAGGAGACTACCAATCACTGGATGAAGGCTGCGTCTCCAGGATGCTACAGGAAACTATCAATCACGGGATGAAGGCTGCGTCTCCAGGATGCTACAGGAAACTATCAATCACGGGGTGAAGGCTGCGTCTCCAGGATGCTACAGGAACTATCAATCACGGGATGAATGCTGCGTCTCCAGGATGCTACAGGAAACTACCAATCACTGGATGAAGGCTGCGTCTCCAGGATGCTACAGGAAACTATCAATCACGGGATGGATGCTGCGTCTCCAGGATGCTACAGATAACTCAATCACGGAGTGAAGGCTGCGTCTCCAGGATGCTACAGGAAACTATCAATCACTGGATGAAGGCTGCGTCTCCAGGATGCTACAGGAAACTGTCAATCACGGGATGAATGCTGCATCTCCATGATGCTACAGGAAACTGTCAATCACGGGATGAATGCTGCGTCTCCAGGATGCTACAGGAGACTACCAATCACTGGATGAAGGCTGCGTCTCCAGGATGCTACAGGAAACTATCAATCACGGGATGAAGGCTGCGTCTCCAGGATGCTACAGGAAACTATCAATCGCTGGGTGAAGGCTGCGTCTCCAGGATGCTACAGGAAACTATCAATCACTGGGTGAAGGCTGCGTCTCCAGGATGCTACAGGAAACTATCAATCACGGGATGAAGGCTGCGTCTCCAGGATGCTACAGGAAACTATCAATCACGGGATGAATGCTACAGGAGACTATCAATCACGGGGTGAAGGCTGCGTCTCCAGGATGCTACAGGAAACTATCAATCACGGGGTGAAGGCTGCGTCTCCAGGATGCTACAGGAAACTATCAATCACGGGATGAATGCTACGTCTCCAGGATGCTACAGGAAACTATCAATCACGGGATGAAGGCTGCGTCTCCAGGATGCTACAGGAAACTATCAATCACGGGATGAAGGCTGTGTCTCCAGGATGCTACAGGAAACTCAATCACGGGGTGAAGGCTGCGTCTCCAGGATGTTACAGGAAACTCAATCACGGGGTGAAGGCTGCGTCTCCAGGATGCTACAGGAAACTATCAATCACTGGGTGAAGGCTGCGTCTCCAGGATGCTACAGGAAACTATCAATCACGGGATGAAGGCTGCGTCTCCAGGATGCTACAGGAAACTATCAACCACGGGGTGAAGGCTGCTTCTCCAGGATGCTACAGGAAACTATCAATCACGGGATGAATGCTGCGTCTCCAGGATGCTACAGGAAACTATCAATCGTGGGATGAAGGCTGCGTCTCCAGGATGCTACAGGAAACTATCAATCACTGGGTGAAGGCTGCGTCTCCAGGATGCTACAGGAAACTATCAATCACGGGATGAAGGCTGCGTCTCCAGGATGCTACAGGAAACTATCAATCACGGGATGAATGCTGCGTCTCCAGGATGCTACAGGAAACTATCAATCACGGGATGAAGGCTGCGTCTCCAGGATGCTACAGGAAACTATCAATCACGGGATGAAGGCTGCGTCTCCAGGATGCTACAGGAAACTATCAATCACGGGATGAAGGCTGCGTCTCCAGGATGCTACAGGAAACTATCAATCACGGGATGAATGCTACAGGAGACTATCAATCACGGGGTGAAGGCTGCGTCTCCAGGATGCTACAGGAAACTATCAATCACGGGATGAAGGCTGCGTCTCCAGGATGCTACAGGAAACTCAATCACGGGTGAAGGCTGCGTCTCCAGGATGCTACAGGAAACTATCAATCACGGGATGAAGGCTGCGTCTCCAGGATGCTACAGGAAACTATCAATCACGGGGTGAAGGCTGCGTCTCCAGGATGCTACAGGAAACTCAATCACGGGGTGAAGGCTGCGTCTCCAGGATGCTACAGGAAACTATCAATCACTGGGTGAAGGCTGCGTCTCCAGGATGCTACAGGAAACTATCAATCACGGGATGAAGGCTGCGTCTCCAGGATGCTACAGGAAACTATCAATCACGGGGTGAAGGCTGCTTCTCCAGGATGCTACAGGAAACTATCAATCACGGGATGAATGCTGCGTCTCCAGGATGCTACAGGAAACTATCAATCGTGGGATGAAGGCTGCGTCTCCAGGATGCTACAGGAAACTATCAATCACTGGGTGAAGGCTGCGTCTCCAGGATGCTACAGGAAACTATCAATCACGGGATGAAGGCTGCGTCTCCAGGATGCTACAGGAAACTATCAATCACGGGATGAATGCTGCGTCTCCAGGATGCTACAGGAAACTATCAATCACGGGATGAATGCTGCGTCTCCAGGATGCTACAGGAAACTATCAATCACGGGATGAAGGCTGCGTCTCCAGGATGCTACAGGAAACTATCAATCACGGGATGAAGGCTGCGTCTCCAGGATGCTACAGGAAACTATCAATCACGGGATGAATGATACAGGAGACTATCAATCACGGGATGAAGGCTGCGTCTCCAGGATGCTACAGGAAACTATCAATCACGGGATGAAGGCTGCGTCTCCAGGATGCTACAGGAAACTATCAATCACGGGATGAAGGCTGCGTCTCCAGGATGCTACAGGAAACTATCAATCACGGGTGAAGGCTGCGTCTCCAGGATGCTACAGGAAACTCAATCACGGGTGAAGGCTGCGTCTCCAGGATGCTACAGGAAACTATCAATCACGGGGTGAAGGCTGCGTCTCCAGGATGCTACAGGAAACTATCAATCACGGGGTGAAGGCTGCGTCTCCAGGATGCTACAGGAAACTATCAATCACGGGGTGAAGGCTGCGTCTCCAGGATGCTACAGGAAACTATCAATCACGGGATGAAGGCTGCGTCTCCAGGATGCTACAGGAAACTATCAATCACGGGATGAAGGCTGCGTCTCCAGGATGCTACAGGAAACTATCAATCACGGGATGAAGGCTGCGTCTCCAGGATGCTACAGGAAACTATCAATCACGGTGAATGCTACAGGAACTATCAATCACGGGATGAAGGCTGCGTCTCCAGGATGCTACAGGAAACTATCAATCACGGGATGAATGCTACAGGAAACTATCAATCACGGGATGAAGGCTGCGTCTCCAGGATGCTACAGGAAACTATCAATCACGGGGTGAAGGCTGCGTCTCCAGGATGCTACAGGAAACTATCAATCACGGGATGAAGGCTGCGTCTCCAGGATGCTACAGGAAACTATCAATCACGGGATGAAGGCTGCGTCTCCAGGATGCTACAGGAAACTATCAATCACGGGGTGAATGCTGCGTCTCCAGGATGCTACAGGAAACTATCAATCACGGGATGAATGCTGCGTCTCCACAAGAACTTAAGATCCAGTGCCGATATTCCAGAAAGAAGGCCAACCGTATGCAGAGTGGTCGTGGGCAGGTGCCAGCTCTACCTTGCCACATTCTAAATCACACAATGACTAAAATAAATTTACAATCCAAGGTAGGCTACTGTATTTAGTGGTCTTAGTACAATACAAATATTACAAGTGACAAATAATTTTTTTTTTAAATGTTAACATTAAAACTGAGTAGTTCAAACATTCTCCTTTCCCATACTATCCTCTCCCCTTGCATCACCCGCAACATAACTTCAAATAGTACCTATATTGTAAGTCGTTGAATAAAATATTTGCCTGCAGTTACAGTACTCTCTATATCATTTCAATTACTTTTACTTTAAAAAAAATTTGAGCACTCTGGTATCGTTCTTAAGATACAATCTAAATTTAAAAAAACAACACCGAAATACAATGTAGCAGGATGCTGAAACTACTATGTCCGAATTGTGAACAGAGGGTAGCCACAGGGGTTCGGCACGTTTGGGGGTACTAGTATATATATTTAAGTACAGGGATTCTACTCTGTGGGATGTCAGAGTTCGCATCGATCAGTAAAATGGCCCTATCTGAAACAATTGTGTACAAAGCTGTCCAAATATAACGCCTATCCCGAGTCTTTATATTGTTCTTCAAATAAAACACAACGTTAAGCTGCATGCATGTACATGTATACTTTGCAAACAATTGCCACATACATTGGCCATAGCAGGTCACATTTCCATACTAGGACACGGGTTCTGTCAGCAACAACAAAAATCTTCGACGGGAGAGTTTTAACTGTGAATAACATTATCAATAAAATGTGTGTCCACTAACGTGTAGGTTTATTCGGCAAAAATGTACGTCAAAAAGAGATTTCGTAGAATTTTTCAATTTGTTTTGAAAATTTCTAAAGCGGCGCAATTCGCGTTGAAACTAGCGTTTTTTTGTTGCTGACAGAACCCGTGTCCTAGTATGGAAATGTGACCTGCTATGGCAATTGTTTGCAAAGTATACATGCACGCAGCTTAAAGTTGTGTTTTATTTGAAGAACACTATAAAGACTCGGGATAGGCGTTATATTTGGACAGATGTGTACACAATTGTTTCAGATAGGGCCATTTTACTTATCGATGCGAAATCTGACATCCCACAGAGTAGAATCCCTGTTTAATATATATATACTAGTACCCCCAAACGTACCGAATCCCTGTGGGGGTAGCATGGCCATTTTGATGTACATAATATTAAGAATTTTGTTTTTATTTCTGCTTACTGTTATGGAATTAATTGTTTTTGCAAACAAAATTAAGTATCACATTGAAAATGGCTCATGTAAAATTTAATATCAGCTAATTTCCCAATTCTAGCATTCTCCAAATAAAAAGTACTGTAATTCCAGCACGATAAATTACATAATTCTAAACGTTCTTGTTGGAATTGAATACTGAGTTTCTCTCAATGAGATCTAACTGTTTGCATTAATCTTTGTTCGGTATTGTCGAGTTAATAGCTTTGTCGTTTTGTCTTCTTTAATACTGTTTAGTCATTTTTATTTTTATTCAACTTTTAGTATGCTCTTGAAAGAAAACTCAGCCATTTAGTTTAATCGAACCTTATCTTGACGTTCTTGTAGCCTACACGTGGACCGTTGTCTAATGATGCTAACACTTGTGGCCAGACCATTTGCATTTTCATGCTGTGTATTGTATCTTTTTCTAGATGACTTATTTATTATTGATTGGCAATAAAAGATTATTAAACTAATATGAAATTGTCACAGGATGAAATGTTAATGTTTTATATTCACGCGGACCATAACTTGTAATATAAATAAATACCATCAACTACCACTTGTCCCTGTGATTCTCTTTAGATCATTACCATATGTCCCGTTATGTTTGTTCTTCCCACTTATCCTCAACTCCGATAGCCTATACTCTAACTGTTACTAACCCGGCACATGTAACTCGATCTACCATGTCCGGATACTTTGTGCAATGCTTGGTTGCACTTGTTATCTCGACGTTGTTGGGTCGAGTTACGAACACAATAAATATCTATGATATATATGAATAGCTGTGTTGTTTCAGGTTAGTTACGTTTATTATCTCGTTATAGGTATCTTTATAACATACTTACTGTGACTGGGACATGTAAGAACTATGTGTTTATTAACTGTGCATTTCTTCACCATATATGTACATAGCCTGGTGTATCTTATACATTTTGTAATACCTTGTGCAATGCTTGTCACGATTTCCAATCTCCCGTCGTCATCCATTTCGGTTGCTTGTGCTGTCTTACTGGTCTGCATGGTGGAGACAATCCCATATCTCCAGGCTTCCGTCTCCTGGGGATAATATATGGACGAACAGGCTGGATACTTGCTTTGTCACTTTCATCCTCAGATGCATTGATAAATGCATTGCCCGTATCATCCATGTCCAAATCATGCTCTCCATCTGCTTCAAGTGGATCATCGACTACGTCGACAAAATGTTTGTTGGATTTCCAACAAAGGAATTGATGGATGGGTGGATGGGATGCGATGGATGGATGGATGGCAGGGATTCGGCTCGTTTGGGGGTATCATACTATTAGTATATACATTTAAGTAAATGTATGCACTGGTACCGCAAAACGTGCCGGATTGGATAACATTTTATTGTGAGATTAACCTATGAAAGACACTTGTTCGAGCAGCTAGAGTATTGTTCCTCGATCTGGTCGGCTCATACAGAAGTCCAAATAAATTAGATTGAAGCCGTATTGCTGCGATATGTACAATGTACGACTATAGACAGACTTCGACTGTCATCTTAGGGATGCTCGAAACACTTTGTTGGCACAGACCAGACTTGCGGAGAGCATACAATCGACTGACGCTATTGTATAAGATTGACTACAATAGTGTAACTGTTCCATCCGAACACCATCTAATACAGTATCCCAACTATCCAGACATTCCCACCCGCACACACTAAGGCTCATCACGGCCATGTGCAACTGACTACTACAAATACGCTTTCCTCCCAAGCACGGTCTACTATTGGAATAATCTTCCAGCAGATATTCCCAAGGTCTCAACGATCCCGCAGTTCAGGACGGCTATAAGCCGTGTTGAACATGTAAGCCCTTAGTACCCATATTTTATCATTTTATGAATCTCACTTGCTTTAATACTGGCTTCTCGTGTTATTGATAGGCCCATATTCTCGAGGTGAAATGTAATTTGAACACAGTGTTGTCCACACAGTGTATGTACTTCATTAAATGTTTATTCGACCGTAAATGCTATTGTAAAACACCGGGCCAGTATAAATATCAAACACGTTGGTAAATAATCGATTCAGAGATGAACCTGTAGTCCAGTGGTAACACACCGGATTGGTAATCCATTGATCGCAGGTTCGATCCCCCGTCTGACATTAAAATTAAGTCACTCAGGTGGGACTTTAAACCGAGGTCTCGTGTCGGTGGTTTACATCGTGCACGTAAAATAATCAGAGGAGACTCTGGAATGTGTCTCTGTCTGTATAATTGCACTATCCTCCAAACATCTAAAATGACTAATCTCTTCAGGAGGCGTCGCTCATATGGACAACCGGTAGCGACGATAAATAAACGTAAAACACACACTATGCATCGATTATGAAAGGATCAAGTTACTAAATTAGAAAACAGAAACTAGTCTCACATACACCCTTCATATACATGTTTATTTATTGGCAGTGAACTTACAATGTTCAAACAATCCCTTTGTTTTGATACCGTCTGATAATTCATGTTTCATGAATGAATCACGCTTGAGTGTGTGTGAAGTATGAAGGTGAATGTAGGTATTCCACGACACTATTACAATGCCAATATAAGACTACATGGTTGTATTTATAAAAAAAGATGACAATATTGCTAGTGTCGCTTAAAGTCTTATGGTACCTCGAGAACGTCCACCATCTTATGTTTAATATTAAACATTTCACTATACTATGTAATATGTTGTATCCTTTATTACAAATAACACCTTGTCAGAAGGACTCGCACTATCAAGGTACTCAAAACAGGGATTTGATAAAATTGGAAGATAGATCCATAGCGACGATAAATAAACGTAAAACATCCACTGTCCAAAACAGTTGATATGTTTAGACGATAGCGATTTCACAATTTAATTGATTCGTCATTAAGTAACAAAATGGGTGACAAAATGACAGGTAAACACATGTGTAGTTAGTTTTTATCGTGTTACCGTTTTATCTGAAACTACTGGCGAATAATGCATGAGCGGTTTAAACACTTTTAAACTGTTTATTTAATTGACATATGAAACTTTGGGTAAAAGCTTATGAAGGGCTGGTAAATCGAGTTTCATTTTTCAATGTAATGTGTTTACGCGATGCTCATCTTTGGAGACAATCACATGAGCCAGTCGCACTATTTTTAAGAGGCCACAGTGTTCTATATGTATAATATTACCGAGTAGCTATAATGTTGATGCATCTCTTCATTAATTTGTGAATGAAAAGTGTCAAATTAATCGAATATTTATGAAACGTTATTCATGCACATGTGTCATGTAATAAATGATCATGTATGTTAAACATATGATCTACGAATACATTTGATCTCATCATTAATCAGCGTTAATTGTCTTTCATGCTTGATATCGTCATCCTGGTATTGAATTAACAAATCCTATGTAATGTTTTATATATAGCATTAGTCCAAATATTTAGACTTGAAAAATCTGACATTTTACTAGATCTTAAAAGGCATTTTTCAAAGTCTAAACGCTATACCTCAATTACGTGTAGCATATTTTATATTCTAAAATGTGTTTTTTATAAATTGCTAACAAGATGAACACACATACCGTTGTTTGAATTATGCACAGTTTATAACGTCTCTTGACACAATATTATATACAAGAAATCAACGTTTAAATTTCATGGGAGAATTTCACCATTTCATTTCGTCCATTTCAAATTTTATGTTTATTACAAAAGCCAAAATTGAAGATTTATCTCCCGTACCATTATGATGAACCAAATAAGATTTCGTTCAATATCAAATTGTTCATACGCATGAAATGTACTAACAAATAATTCATGCATGCACACGTATTATCATACATCTGTTATTCTTTTTGACTGGTTGTCCGATTAGCGCAGTGGTTAGCCGCTCGCTTCTCACCAATGCAACTCACGTTCGATCCTAGATGGTACGGTGGTCGCCATATCGGACAGGTGTGTTTTCTCCGGGTACTCAGGTTTCCTCCCACATGAAAGATCACATATACGCTTTCATCCGAGCCAACGAGAGTGATTAATATAAGTTGTTAATACTTGCTTTGCAATCGTTGTAAAATAAATAATGATTAAACATTAACTTAGCTCTATCATTTGCATTTAAATAGTATCTATTGACTTTAAAATTCAGCTGGGGTTGCAACTACAATTATCCGCACTTTCATAGATGTTCAGACATTCTTCATGTTTATTCCACTGTCAAATGTGAAATAACATTAAATATTAAAATGACAATGCTAATAATAATTCACATGATACAAATTTATTTTAGCCCAATTGCGAAACAAGTTCTTACAACTTATATTAATCGCTCTCGAGACCTCATTCCTGATGTAATCCATTGCCATGAGGGAGAGAGCAGAGGCAACGTGGAATTTAAATGCCTTGCTTGCCTAAGGACATAATGGTAATGGCTCCAGCGGAGGCTCGAATGATAATAATTTAGATGCCTTGCCTAATGGCACAATCGTAACGGCTCCACCGGAGGCTTGATTGATAATAATTTAGATGCATGTGAAGTGCTTCTCACTATGATAATACTTCTAGTAAATCTGAGCAAGGAAACCTGAATTGATGGCCGGTATTTCCCGGGGGTGATATTTCCTGGCATGACACTTCCCTGCCACAACCTTTTCTCATTTTTAATTAAGAGAGGCGAGATCGACATCAATATTAAAGAAAATGAATTAACCAGATTTTTGTTTTCCTTGAAAAACCGCTTTTTAAGCCGACAATTCAGATGTAGAGAGGACCACATATATATATATATATATATTACTAGTTCCCTGTTTGGAACAATCAACAGATATATACATATTGAAAATCAAATATTGTGTAAGTCTCCACATGAATTGCTTCTGAATCTTCTTTCAGAGAAACGTCTTAAGAAGAAAATGAAGATGAAGTCTGAAAAGGAGAAGTTGTTGAAGGAGCAACATGTAAAACAGACTGGACGCAGCAATATTAAATGTAACTTGGTTTTAGTTATGCACTTCAAAGTACAAATGTACAGTATATGATGTTCATAAAAAGAGAAGTCTCACTGTTTGTGTGTTTTACGTTTATTTATCGTCGCTACCGGTTGCCCATATGAGCGCCGCCTCCTGAAGAGATTAGTCATTTTAGATTTTTGGAGAATAGTGCAATGATACAGACAGAGACGCATTCGAGAATCTCCTCTGGTTCATTTACGTGCACGGTGTAAAGCACTGACACGAGACCTCAGTTTAATATCCCATCTGAAAGACTGTTAATTTTATTAGGGTCAGACGGGGGGGAAGTGGCTGGCCCTTTAAATAGGGGTAACACTATAATAAACAAACACTTTAATTTACTTTTATATGGATATTTATTGTACTTGACTTGCATGGGTTAAGAAGTGTTTAACTGTCCGAATAGCGCAGTGGTTAGCATGCTCACTTCTCACCAATGCAACCGGGGTTCGATCCTCAGACAGGGAAGTATGTGAGATGGTACGGTGGTCACCAGATCGGACAGGTGGGATTTCTCCGGGTACTCCGGTTTCCTCCCACACGAATGACCACATTAACGCTTTCACATCCGCGCCAACGAGAGTGATTAATATAAGTTGTTAGAACTTGCTTCGCAATCATTGTAAAATAAATAAAGTTTTAAACAAGTGTTTAACTTTTAGATGCTTTATTGAATGAACCACTCAAATTTAGCCTTCAAAATGAAGTCGTGACAGCGCAGTTATAGCGAATTCGCATGAAAGGCCTGGAGTTTGCACCCAGCTGTACGCATTAGGATTTTGCTCTTAGTCGAGGCACATTGCCTCTTCCCTCCCTCATGGCGATATATTCCACCAGGAATGAAGTCTCGATAGCGATTAATCTTAATGTTGTAAAAACTTGATCCGCAATTCAAGTTAAATTAAATTTGTTAATTAACCCATTCAACCCCAAGTACATGGACTGGTGCGTGATATTTTCAGACCAATAAATTAATAAGAAAATTACCTTTGGACCAGTTCATTTATCAAAATGGGTAATTTTATCTAAAAATAGTAATAATTATTACTGGCAAAAAAGTGCAGATCCTGATGAGACGGCTCGTCACGAGCTGGCTCATCTGGATCTACACTTTTCATAAGCCTATTTAGAGGCCTGTGGGGTTGAAAGGGTTAAGCTTCAAATGAGAATGTAAATTGTATTTCATTAATCAACTTCAGTAATAGCTCCAGGGATCAGTTTAGTGGGCGAAATTGTCGCCCTAGGGACCCTGACTTCGCCCACTTCTCCCTAAAAAAAATAATATGTTTTGGTTTTTACGATTTTCAAACAAAATTTTGTCTAGTAAGATACACTGGCCTATTATAAAGCACTCCTTCTATTCAAATGTTGTATTTAATGGTTGTACTGTGCATTTTAAGTTTTACCCCTATTTTGCAGAAGTATATTAAAGAACACCATTTAAGGAAGTGATCACGCGCTTTCTCACTTCTCCCAAAAATTCTGACCTAGAATGAACCCTGAGCTCACCCAGCTAATCCGTAAACCTCACTAATTGGAAGAAATGAGATAGAGATTTCACTGTTTTAGCTCACCTGAACTGTTCATATACATGTAGGCAGGTCATCGTGACCATTCTATCTACACTTGCTTCCAATAACATCCCCTAAAACCACTTGGTAAATTGTAATGAAACTTAGTATAAGAGCGACTAGTAGATAGAAGATGGCTAAAATTGTTCCGATCCGAGAACAAAGTAGATCACCGCAGCAGTCATCTAGAAAATCTATTTTTTTACACCACTGGAGTCTGTCAATGAGTGTCGGGAAGCATATTGGGTTTGGTCCATCCCTCAAGCTTTCTTGTGGCTGCTTTCATCCAATTCAAATGAAACGTGATCAGCAAGTGGACAATTTCTTTTTTGTGAGTTATTACCCCTTTTGTAATATACCCTATTTGGCTGGCCGATTAACGCAGTAGTTAGCGCGCTCGCCTCTCACCAATGCAACTCGGGTTCGATCCTCGGTCCGGGAAGTATGTGAGATGGTAAGGTGGTCACCAGATCAGACAGGTTGGTTTTCTCTGGTTTCCTCCCACACGAATGACCACATTTACGCTTTCATCCGCGCCAACGAGAGTGATTAATATAAGTTGTTAAAACTTGCTTCGCAATCGTTGTAAAATAAATAAAGTTTAAACAATAAACAATATATAATAGTATATTTGAGCCTTGTGGCCTCGACTCCTCAAGAATTTTGGATCTGATGAACTTTTCTAGAGTTATGCCCCTTTAATATGTACATTTCTTTATTACAATACAACCTGAACCTGGTGGCGTCCGCTGCTCCTAGAAATATCATCCCATTTACTTGAGAGTAGATGTACATCATCGATATCGAGTAGCCAAAACTGACTTTCAATTCTGGTAGCCTCTTCTCCCCACTATACAGTCAAACCTGCCTTAAGCAGCCAGCCAAGGGAATCACAGAAAGTGGCTGCTTAGCACATGTGGCTGCTTAATAGAGGTCAAATGAATAATAAAACAACATATTTGGAATCCGGACACTGGCTGCTTAATAGAGGTGACAACTAACACAGGTTTGACTGTGTTGCAACATTTACCTCTGTTAGATAGACACAAATCAACTTAACCACATGCTTATTTTGTCAAGGGTGTGTATGGGGCATGCGTCATACAATGTTGGCATATTTTAGGAAAGAGGTAACCATACAAGCAGGTTGCTTTCTCCTCAATCGGAATCCTACATGTATGTACATAATATTTAAACTTGACTATGTTTATTCAAAGAAATAAATATTGTTTAAGCTAATGTTGGCTGACTTCTCGATCCACTGATATTTGCCGAACATTTTACTGCAGCTCTGGGATGGCCAGTATTTGAAAAGTAAATCACATTTCTTCCAGACGATCTGCACAAAGAATAATGTTTGTCGAACTTTCATGAATGT
>CM026387.1:11792025-11898633 GCA_014843695.1 Archivesica marissinica
ATGATACAGGAGATTATCAATCACGGGATGAAGGCTGCGTCTCCAGGATGCTACAGGAAACTATCAATCACTGGGTGAAGGCTGCGTCTCCAGGATGCTACAGGAAACTACCAATCACGGGATGAATGCTGCGTCTCCAGGATGCTACAGGAAACTGTCAATCACGGGATGAATGCTGCATCTCCATGATGCTACAGGAAACTGTCAATCACGGGATGAATGCTGCGTCTCCAGGATGCTACAGGAGACTACCAATCACTGGATGAAGGCTGCGTCTCCAGGATGCTACAGGAAACTATCAATCACGGGATGAAGGCTGCGTCTCCAGGATGCTACAGGAAACTATCAATCGCTGGGTGAAGGCTGCGTCTCCAGGATGCTACAGGAAACTATCAATCACTGGGTGAAGGCTGCGTCTCCAGGATGCTACAGGAAACTATCAATCACGGGATGAAGGCTGCGTCTCCAGGATGCTACAGGAAACTATCAATCACGGGATGAATGCTACAGGAGACTATCAATCACGGGGTGAAGGCTGCGTCTCCAGGATGCTACAGGAAACTATCAATCACGGGGTGAAGGCTGCGTCTCCAGGATGCTACAGGAAACTATCAATCACGGGATGAATGCTACGTCTCCAGGATGCTACAGGAAACTATCAATCACGGGATGAAGGCTGCGTCTCCAGGATGCTACAGGAAACTATCAATCACGGGATGAAGGCTGCGTCTCCAGGATGCTACAGGAAACTCAATCACGGGGTGAAGGCTGCGTCTCCAGGATGTTACAGGAAACTCAATCACGGGGTGAAGGCTGCGTCTCCAGGATGCTACAGGAAACTATCAATCACTGGGTGAAGGCTGCGTCTCCAGGATGCTACAGGAAACTATCAATCACGGGATGAAGGCTGCGTCTCCAGGATGCTACAGGAAACTATCAACCACGGGGTGAAGGCTGCTTCTCCAGGATGCTACAGGAAACTATCAATCACGGGATGAATGCTGCGTCTCCAGGATGCTACAGGAAACTATCAATCGTGGGATGAAGGCTGCGTCTCCAGGATGCTACAGGAAACTATCAATCACTGGGTGAAGGCTGCGTCTCCAGGATGCTACAGGAAACTATCAATCACGGGATGAAGTCTGCGTCTCCAAGATGCTACAGGAAACTGTCAATCAGGGGATGAATGCTGGGTCTCCAGGATGCTACAGGAGACTACCAATCACTGGATGAAGGCTGCGTCTCCAGGATGCTACAGGAAACTATCAATCACGGGATGAATGCTGCGTCTCCAATGCTACAGGAACTATCAATCACGGGTGAAGGCTGCGTCTCCAGGATGCTACAGGAAACTATCAATCACGGGTGAAGGCTGCGTCTCCAGATGCTACAGAAACTTCAATCAGGATGAAGCTCGTCTCAGGATGCTACAGGAAACTATCAATCACGGGATGAAGGCTGCGTCTCCAGGATGCTACAGAAACTATCAATCACGGGATGAATGCTACAGGAACTATCAATCACGGGGTGAAGGCTGCGTCTCCAGGATGCTACAGGAAACTATCAATCACGCGGTGAAGGCTGCCTCAGTGCTACAGAAACTATCAATACGGTGACTGCTTCCAGATGCTACGAATCACACGGGGTGAAGGCTGCCTCTCCAGGATGCTACAGGAAACTATCAATCACGGGATGAAGGCTGCGTCTCCAGGATGCTACAGGAAACTATCAATCACGGGATGAAGGCTGCGTCTCCAGGATGCTACAGGAAACTCAATCACGGGGTGAAGGCTGCGTCTCCAGGATGCTACAGGAAACTATCAATCACGGGATGAAGGCTGCGTCTCCAGGATGCTACAGGAAACTATCAATCACGGGATGAAGCTGCGTCTCCAGGATGCTACAGGAAACTATCAATCACGGGATGAAGGCTGCGTCTCCAGGATGCTACAGGAAACTATCAATCACGGGATGAAGGCTGCGTCTCCAGGATGCTACAGGAAACTATCAATCACGGGGTGAAGGCTGCGTCTCCAGGATGCTACAGGAAACTATCAATCACGGGTGAAGGCTGCGTCTCCAGGATGCTACAGGAAACTATCAATCACGGGATGAAGGCTGCGTCTCCAGGATGCTACAGGAAACTATCAATCACGGGATGAAGGCTGCGTCTCCAGGATGCTACAGGAAACTATCAATCACGGGATGAAGGCTGCCTCCAGGATGCTACAGGAAACTATCAATCACGGGATGAAGGCTGCGTCTCCAGGATGCTACAGGAAACTATCAATCACGGGATGAATGCTGCGTCTCCAGGATGCTACAGGAAACTATCAATCACGGGGTGAAGGCTGCGTCTCCAGGATGCTACAGGAAACTGTCAATCACGGGATGAAGGCTGCGTCTCCAGGATGCTACAGGAAACTATCAATCACGGGATGAATGCTACAGGAGACTATCAATCACGGATGAAGGCTGCGTCTCCAGGATGCTACAGGAAACTATCAATCACGGGATGAAGCTGCGTCTCCAGGATGCTACAGGAAACTATCAATCACGGGATGAAGGCTGCGTCTCCAGGATGCTACAGGAAACTATCAATCACGGGGTGAAGGCTGCGTCTCCAGGATGCTACAGGAAACTATCAATCACGGGATGAAGGCTGCGTCTCCAGGATGCTACAGAAACTATCAATCACGGGTGAAGGCTGCGTCTCCAGGATGCTACAGGAAACTATCAATCACGGATGAAGGCTGCGTCTCCAGGATGCTACAGGAAACTATCAATCACGGATGAAGCTGCGTCTCCAGATGCTACAGGAAGTGAAGCTGCGTCTCCAGGATGCTACAGGAAACTATCAATCACGGGTGATGCTGCGTCTCCAGGATGCTACAGGAAACTCAATCACGGGGTGAAGGCTGCGTCTCCAGGATGCTACAGGAAACTATCAATCACGGGATGAAGGCTGCGTCTCCAGGATGCTACAGGAAACTATCAATCACTGGATGAAGGCTGCGTCTCCAGGATGCTACAGGAAACTATCAATCACGGGATGAAGGCTGCGTCTCCAGGATGCTACAGGAAACTATCAATCACGGGGTGAAGGCTGCGTCTCCAGGATGCTACAGGAAACTATCAATCACGGGATGAATGCTGCGTCTCCAGGATGCTACAGGAAACTATCAATCACGGGATGAAGGCTGCGTCTCCAGGATGCTACAGGAAACTATCAATCACTGGGTGAAGGCTGCGTCTCCAGGATGCTACAGGAAACTATCAATCACGGGATGAAGGCTGCGTCTCCATGATGCTACAGGAAACTGTCAATCACGGGATGAATGCTGCGTCTCCAGGATGCTACAGGAGACTACCAATCACTGGATGAAGGCTGCGTCTCCAGGATGCTACAGGAAACTATCAATCACGGGATGAAGGCTGCGTCTCCAGGATGCTACAGGAAACTATCAATCGGCCCCCAAACAAAACACATCAATCACGGGGTGAAGGCTCGTCCCAGGATGCTACAGGAAACATCAATCACGGGAAGGCTGCCCAAACAAAACACAACAAAACCGTCTCCAGGATGCTACAGGAAACTATCAATCACGGGATGAAGCTGCGCCCACACAAAACAACACAACTCTCCAGGATGCTACGGAAACTATCAATCACGGGATGAAGGCTGCGTCTCCAGGATGCTACAGGAAACTATCAATCACGGGTGAAGGCTGCGTCTCCAGGATGCTACAGGAAACTCAATCACGGGGTGAAGGCTGCGTCTCAGGATGCTACAGGAAACTATCAATCACGGGTGAAGGCTGCGTCTCCAGGATGCTACAGGAAACTATCAATCACGGGATGAATGCTGCGTCTCAGATGCTACAGAAACTAAATCGGGATGAAGGCTGCGTCCCAGGATGCTACAGGAAACTATCAATCACGGGGTGAACTGCCCCATACAGGAAACTATCAATCACGGGATGAAGCTCGTCCCAGGATGCTACAGGAAACTATCAATCACGGGATGAAGGCTGCGTCTCCAGGATGCTACAGGAAACTATCAATCACGGGGTGAAGGCTGCGTCTCCAGGATGTACAGGAAACTCAATCACGGGGTGAAGGCTGCGTCTCCAGGATGCTACAGGAAACTATCAATCACTGGGTGAAGGCTGCGTCTCCAGGATGCTACAGGAAACTATCAATCACGGGATGAAGGCTGCGTCTCCAGGATGCTACAGGAAACTATCAATCACGGGGTGAAGGCTGCGTCTCCAGGATGCTACAGGAAACTATCAATCACGGGATGAATGCTGCGTCTCCAGGATGCTACAGACACAGAAACTATCAATCACGGGTGAAGCTGCTCTCCAGATGCTACAGGAAACTATCAATCACGGGATGAAGCTGCGTCTCCAGGATGCTACAGGAAACTATCAATCACTGGATGAAGGCTGCGTCTCCAGGATGCTACAGGAAACTATCAATCACGGGATGAAGGCTGCGTCTCCAGGATGCTACAGGAAACTATCAATCACGACACAAACATCAATCACGGGATGAAGGCTGCGTCTCCAGGATGCTACAGGAAACTCAATCACTGGATGAAGGCTGCGTCTCCAGGATGCTACAGGAAACTGTCAATCACGGGATGAATGCTGCATCTCCATGATGCTACAGGAAACTGTCAATCACGGGATGAATGCTGCGTCTCCAGGATGCTACAGGAAACTATCAATCACTGGATGAAGGCTGCGTCTCCAGGATGCTACAGGAAACTATCAATCACGGGATGAAGGCTGCGTCTCCAGGATGCTACAGGAAACTATCAATCACGGGGTGAAGGCTGCGTCTCCAGGATGCTACAGGAAACTATCAATCACGGGGTGAAGGCTGCGTCTCCAGGATGCTACAGGAAACTATCAATCACGGGATGAAGGCTGCGTCTCCAGGATGCTACAGGAAACTATCAATCACGGGATGAATGCTACAGGAGACTATCAATCACGGGGTGAAGGCTGCGTCTCCAGGATGCTACAGGAAACTATCAATCACGGGGTGAAGGCTGCGTCTCCAGGATGCTACAGGAAACTATCAATCACGGGATGAATGCTGCGTCTCCAGGATGCTACAGGAAACTATCAATCACGGGATGAATGTACAGGAAACTATCAATCACGGGATGAAGGCTGCGTCTCCAGGATGCTACAGGAAACTATCAATCACGGGATGAAGGCTGCGTCTCCAGGATGCTACAGGAAACTCAATCACGGGGTGAAGGCTGCGTCTCCAGGATGCTACAGGAAACTATCAATCACGGGTGAAGGCTGCGTCTCCAGGATGCTACAGGAAACTCAATCACGGGATGAAGGCTGCGTCTCCAGGATGCTACAGGAAACTATCAATCACGGGATGAATGCTGCATCTCCATGATGCTACAGGAAACTATCAATCACGGGATGAAGGCTGCGTCTCCAGGATGCTACAGGAAACTATCAATCACTGGATGAAGGCTGCGTCTCCAGGATGCTACAGGAAACTATCAATCACGGGATGAAGGCTGCGTCTCCAGGATGCTACAGGAAACTATCAATCACGGGGTGAAGGCTGCGTCTCCAGGATGCTACAGGAAACTATCAATCACTGGGTGAAGGCTGCGTCTCCAGGATGCTACAGGAAACTATCAATCACGGGATGAAGGCTGCGTCTCCAGGATGCTACAGGAAACTATCAATCACGGGATGAAGGCTGCGTCTCCAGGGTGCTACATGAAACTATCAATCACGGGAGAAGGCTGCGTCTCCAGGATGCTACAGGAAACTATCAATCACGGGATGAATGCCGCGTCTCCAGGATGCTACAGAAACTATCATCACGGGATGAATGCACAGGAGACTATCAATCACGGGATGAAGGCTGCGTCTCCAGGATGCTACAGGAAACTATCAATCACGGGATGAAGGCTGCGTCTCCAGGATGCTACAGGAAACTATCAATCACGGGATGAAGGCTGCGTCTCCAGGATGCTACAGGAAACTATCAATCACGGGATGAAGGCTGCGTCTCCAGGATGCTACAGGAAACTATCAATCACGGGATGAAGGCTGCGTCTCCAGGATGCTACAGGAAACTATCAATCACGGGATGAAGGCTGCGTCTCCAGGATGCTACAGGAAACTATCAATCACGGGATGAAGGCTGTGTCTCCAGGATGCTACAGGAAACTATCAATCACGGGATGAATGCTGTGTCTCCAGGATGCTACAGGAAACTATCAATCACGGGATGAATGCTGCATCTCCAGGATGCTACAGGAAACTATCAATCACGGGGTGAAGGCTGCGTCTCCAGGATGCTACAGGAAACTGTCAATCACGGGATGAAGGCTGCGTCTCCAGGATGCTACAGGAAACTATCAATCACGGGATGAATGATACAGGAGACTATCAATCACGGGATGAAGGCTGCGTCTCCAGGATGCTACAGGAAACTATCAATCACGGGATGAATGCTGCGTCTCCAGGATGCTACAGGAAACTATCAATCACGGGATGAAGGCTGCGTCTCCAGGATGCTACAGGAAACTATCAATCACGGGATGAAGGCTGCGTCTCCAGGATGCTACAGGAAACTCAATCACGGGGTGAAGGCTGCGTCTCCAGGATGCTACAGGAAACTTAATCACGGGGTGAAGGCTGCGTCTCCAGGATGCTACAGGAAACTATCAATCACGGGATGAAGGCTGCGTCTCCAGGATGCTACAGGAAACTATCAATCACGGGATGAAGGCTGCGTCTCCAGGATGCTACAGGAAACTATCAATCACGGGATGAAGGCTGCGTCTCCAGGATGCTACAGGAAACTACCAATCACGGATGAAGGCTGCGTCTCCAGGGTGCTACATGAAACTATCAATCACGGGAGAAGGCTGCGTCTCCAGATGCTACAGGAAACTATCAATCACGGGATGAATGCCGTGTCTCCAGGATGCTACAGGAAACTATCAATCACGGGATGAATGCTACAGGAAACTATCAATCACGGGATGAAGGCTGCGTCTCCAGGATGCTACAGGAAACTATCAATCACGGGATGAATGATACAGGAGACTATCAATCACGGGATGAAGGCTGCGTCTCCAGGATGCTACAGGAAACTATCAATCACGGGATGAATGCTACAGGAAACTATCAATCACAGGATGAAGGCTGCGTCTCCAGGGTGCTACAGGAAACTTTCAATCACTGGGTGAAGGCTGCGTCTCCAGGATGCTACAGGAAACTATCAATCACGGGGTGAAGGCTGCGTCTCCAGGATGCTACAGGAAACTATCAATCACGGGATGAAGGCTGCGTCTCCAGCATGCTACAGGAAACTATCAATCGTGGGGTGAATGCTGCGTCTCCAGGATGCTACAGGAAACTATCAATCACAGGGATGAATGCTGCGTCTCCACAAGAACTTAAGATCCAGTGCCGATATTCCAGAAAGAAGGCCAACCGTATGCAGAGTGGTCGTGGGCAGGTGCCAGATCTACCTTGCCACATTCTAAATCACACAATGACTAAAATAAATTTACAATCCAATGTAGGCTACTGTATTTAGTGGTCTTAGTACAATACAAATATTACAAGTGACAAATATTTTTTTTTTTAAATGTTAACATTAAAACTGAGTAGTTCAAACATTCTCCTTTCCCATACTATCCTCTCCCCTTGCATCACCCGCAACATAACTTCAAATAGTACCTATATTGTAAGTCGTTGAATAAAATATTTGCCTGCAGTTACAGTACTCTCTATATCATTTCAATTACTTTTACTTTAAAAAAAAATTGAGCACTCTGGTATCGTTCTTAAGATACAATAAAATTAAAAAAAACAACACCGAAATACAATGTAGCAGGATGCTGAAACTACTATGTCCGAATTGTGAACAGAGGGTAGCCACAGGGGTTCGGCACGTTTGGGGGTACTAGTATATATATTTCAGTACAGGGATTCTACTCTGTGGGATGTCAGAGTTCGCATCGATCAGTAAAATGGCCCTATCTGAAACAATTGTGTACAAAGCTGTCCAAATATAACGCCTATCCAGAGTCTTTATATTGTTCTTCAAATAAAACACAACTTTAAGCTGCATGCATGTACATGTATACTTTGCAAACAATTGCCACATACATTGGCCATAGCAGGTCACATTTCCATACTAGGACACGGGTTCTGTCAGCAACAACAAAAATCTTCGACGGGAGAGTTTTAACTGTGAATAACATTATCAATAAAATGTGTGTCCACTAACGTGTAGGTTTATTCGGCAAAAATGTACGTCAAAAAGAGATTTCGTAGAATTTTTCAATTTGTTTTGAACATTTCTAAAGCGGCGCAATTCGCGTTGAAACGAGCGTTTTTTTGTTGCTGACAGAACCCGTGTCCTAGTATGGAAATGTGACCTGCTATGGCAATTGTTTGCAAAGTATACATGCACGCAGCTTAAAGTTGTGTTTTATTTGAAGAACACTATAAAGACTCGGGATAGGCGTTATATTTGGACAGATGTGTACACAATTGTTTCAGATAGGGCCATTTTACTGATCGATGCGAAATCTGACATCCCACAGAGTAGAATCCCTGTTTAATATATATATACTAGTACCCCCAAACGTACCGAATCCCTGTGGGGGTAGCATGGCCATTTTGATGTACATAATATTAAGAATTTTGTTTTTATTTCTGCTTACTGTTATGGAATTAATTGTTTTTGCAAACAAAATTAAGTATCACATTGAAAATGGCTCATGTAAAATTTAATATCAGCTAATTTCCCAATTCTAGCATTCTCCAAATAAAAAGTACTGTAATTCCAGCACGATAAATTACATAATTCTAAACGTTCTTGTTGGAATTGAATACTGAGTTTCTCTCAATGAGATCTAACTGTTTGCATTAATCTTTGTTCGGTATTGTCGAGTTAATAGCTTTGTCGTTTTGTCTTCTTTAATACTGTTTAGTCATTTTTATTTTTATTCAACTTTTAGTATGCTCTTGAAAGAAAACTCAGCCATTTAGTTTAATCGAACCTTATCTTGACGTTCTTGTAGCCTACACGTGGACCGTTGTCTAATGATGCTAACACTTGTGGCCAGACCATTTGCATTTTCATGCTGTGTATTGTATCTTTTTCTAGATGACTTATTTATTATTGATTGGCAATAAAAGATTATTAAACTAATATGAAATTGTCACAGGATGAAATGTTAATGTTTTATATTCACGCGGACCATAACTTGTAATATAAATAAATACCATCAACTACCACTTGTCCCTGTGATTCTCTTTAGATCATTACCATATGTCCCGTTATGTTTGTTCTTCCCACTTATCCTCAACTCCGATAGCCTATACTCTAACTGTTACTAACCCGGCACATGTAACTCGATCTACCATGTCCGGATACTTTGTGCAATGCTTGGTTGCACTTGTTATCTCGACGTTGTTGGGTCGAGTTACGAACACAATAAATATCTATGATATATATGAATAGCTGTGTTGTTTCAGGTTAGTTACGTTTATTATCTCGTTATAGGTATCTTTATAACATACTTACTGTGACTGGGACATGTAAGAACTATGTGTTTATTAACTGTGCATTTCTTCACCATATATGTACATAGCCTGGTGTATCTTATACATTTTGTAATACCTTGTGCAATGCTTGTCACAATTTCCAATCTCCCGTCGTCATCCATTTCGGTTGCTTGTGCTGTCTTACTGGTCTGCATGGTGGAGACAATCCCATATCTCCAGGCTTCCGTCTCCTGGGGATAATATATGGACGAACAGGCTGGATACTTGCTTTGTCACTTTCATCCTCAGATGCATTGATAAATGCATTGCCCGTATCATCCATGTCCAAATCATGCTCTCCATCTGCTTCAAGTGGATCAATGACTACGTCGACAAAATGTTTGTTGGATTTCCAACAAAGGAATTGATGGATGGGTGGATGGGATGGGATGGATGGATGGATGGCAGGGATTCGGCTCGTTTGGGGGTATCATACTATTAGTATATACATTTAAGTAAATGTATGCACTGGTACCGCAAAACGCGCCGGATTGGATAACATTTTATTGTGAGATTAACCTATGAAAGACACTTGTTCGAGCAGCTAGAGTATTGTTCCTCGATCTGGTCGGCTCATACAGAAGTCCAAATAAATTAGATTGAAGCCGTATTGCTGCGATATGTACAATGTACGACTATAGACAGACTTCGACTGTCATCTTAGGGATGCTCGAAACACTTTGTTGGCACAGACCAGACTTGCGGAGAGCATACAATCGACTGACGCTATTGTATAAGATTGACTACAATAGTGTAACTGTTCCATCCGAACACCATCTAATACAGTATCCCAACTATCCAGACATTCCCACCCGCACACACTAAGGCTCATCACGGCCATGTGCAACTGACTACTACAAATACGCTTTCCTCCCAAGCACGATCTACTATTGGAATAATCTTCCAGCAGATATTCCCAAGGTCTCAACGATCCCGCAGTTCAGGACGGCTATAAGCCGTGTTGAACATGTAAGCCCTTAGTACCCATATTTTATCATTTTATGAATCTCACTTGCTTTAATACTGGCTTCTCGTGTTATTGATAGGCCCATATTCTCGAGGTGAAATGTAATTTGAACACAGTGTTGTCCACACAGTGTATGTACTTCATTAAATGTTTATTCGACCGTAAATGCTATTGTAAAACACCGGGCCAGTATAAATATCAAACACGTTGGTAAATAATCGATTCAGAGATGAACCTGTAGTCCAGTGGTAACACACTGGATTGGTAATCCATTGATCGCAGGTTCGATCCCCCGTCTGACATTAAAATTAAGTCACTCAGGTGGGACTTTAAACCGAGGTCTCGTGTCGGTGGTTTACATCGTGCACGTAAAATAATCAGAGGAGACTCTGGAATGTGTCTCTGTCTGTATAATTGCACTATCCTCCAAACATCTAAAATGACTAATCTCTTCAGGAGGCGTCGCTCATATGGACAACCGGTAGCGACGATAAATAAACGTAAAACACACACTATGCATCGATTATGAAAGGATCAAGTTACTAAATTAGAAAACAGAAACTAGTCTCACATACACCCTTCATATACATGTTTATTTATTGGCAGTGAACTTACAATGTTCAAACAATCCCTTTGTTTTGATACCGTCTGATAACTCATGTTTCATGAATGAATCACGCTTGAGTGTGTGTGAAGTATGAAGGTGAATGTAGGTATTCCACGACACTATTACAATGCCAATATAAGACTACATGGTTGTATTTATAAAAAAAGATGACAATATTGCTAGTGTCGCTTAAAGTCTTATGGTACCTCGAGAACGTCCACCATCTTATGTTTAATATTAAACATTTCACTATACTATGTAATATGTTGTATCCTTTATTACAAATAACACCTTGTCAGAAGGACTCGCACTATCAAGGTACTCAAAACAGGGATTTGATAAAATTGGAAGATAGATCCATAGCGACGATAAATAAACGTAAAACATCCACTGTCCAAAACAGTTGATATGTTTAGACGATAGCGATTTCACAATTTAATTGATTCGTCATTAAGTAACAAAATGGGTGACAAAATGACAGGTAAACACATGTGTAGTTAGTTTTTATCGTGTTACCGTTTTATCTGAAACTACTGGCGAATAATGCATGAGCGGTTTAAACACTTTTAAACTGTTTATTTAATTGACATATGAAACTTTGGGTAAAAGCTTATGAAGGGCTGGTAAATCGAGTTTCATTTTTCAATGTAATGTGTTTACGCGATGCTCATCTTTGGAGACAATCACATGAGCCAGTCGCACTATTTTTAAGAGGCCACAGTGTTCTATATGTATAATATTACCGAGTAGCTATAATGTTGATGCATCTCTTCATTAATTTGTGAATGAAAAGTGTCAAATTAATCGAATATTTATGAAACGTTATTCATGCACATGTGTCATGTAATAAATGATCATGTATGTTAAACATATGATCTACGAATACATTTGATCTCATCATTAATCAGCGTTAATTGTCTTTCATGCTTGATATCGTCATCCTGGTATTGAATTAACAAATCCTATGTAATGTTTTATATATAGCATTAGTCCAAATATTTAGACTTGAAAAATCTGACATTTTACTAGATCTTAAAAGGCATTTTTCAAAGTCTAAACGCTATACCTCAATTACGTGTAGCATATTTTATATTCTAAAATGTGTTTTTTATAAATTGCTAACAAGATGAACACACATACCGTTGTTTGAATTATGCACAGTTTATAACGTCTCTTGACACAATATTATATACAAGAAATCAACGTTTAAATTTCATGGGAGAATTTCACCATTTCATTTCGTCCATTTCAAATTTTATGTTTATTACAAAAGCCAAAATTGAAGATTTATTATGATAAGATTTCGTTCAATATCAAATTGTTCATACGCATGAAATGTACTAACAAATAATTCATGCATGCACACGTATTATCATACATCTGTTATTCTTTTTGACTGGTTGTCCGATTAGCGCAGTGGTTAGCCGCTCGCTTCTCACCAATGCAACTCACGTTCGATCCTAGATGGTACGGTGGTCGCCATATCGGACAGGTGTGTTTTCTCCGGGTACTCAGGTTTCCTCCCACATGAAAGATCACATATACGCTTTCATCCGAGCCAACGAGAGTGATTAATATAAGTTGTTAATACTTGCTTTGCAATCGTTGTAAAATAAATAATGATTAAACATTAACTTAGCTCTATCATTTGCATTTAAATAGTATCTATTGACTTTAAAATTCAGCTGGGGTTGCAACTACAATTATCCGCACTTTCATAGATGTTCAGACATTCTTCATGTTTATTCCACTGTCAAATGTGAAATAACATTAAATATTAAAATGACAATGCTAATAATAATTCACATGATACAAATTTATTTTAGCCCAATTGCGAAACAAGTTCTTACAACTTATATTAATCGCTCTCGAGACCTCATTCCTGATGTAATCCATTGCCATGAGGGAGAGAGCAGAGGCAACGTGGAATTTAAATGCCTTGCTTGCCTAAGGACATAATGGTAATGGCTCCAGCGGAGGCTCGAATGATAATAATTTAGATGCCTTGCCTAATGGCACAATCGTAACGGCTCCACCGGAGGCTTGATTGATAATAATTTAGATGCATGTGAAGTGCTTCTCACTATGATAATACTTCTAGTAAATCTGAGCAAGGAAACCTGAATTGATGGCCGGTATTTCCCGGGGGTGATATTTCCTGGCATGACACTTCCCTGCCACAACCTTTTCTCATTTTTAATTAAGAGAGGCGAGATCGACATCAATATTAAAGAAAATGAATTAACCAGATTTTTGTTTTCCTTGAAAAACCGCTTTTTAAGCCGACAATTCAGATGTAGAGAGGACCCTGTTTGGAACAATCAACAAATATATATATATTGAAAATCAAATATTGTGTAAGTCTCCACATGAATTGCTTCTGAATCTTCTTTCAGAGAAACGTCTTAAGAAGAAAATGAAGATGAAGTCTGAAAAGGAGAAGTTGTTGAAGGAGCAACATGTAAAACAGACTGGACGCAGCAATATTAAATGTAACTTGGTTTTAGTTATGCACTTCAAAGTACAAATGTACAGTATATGATGTTCATAAAAAGAGAAGTCTCACTGTTTGTGTGTTTTACGTTTATTTATCGTCGCTACCGGTTGCCCATATGAGCGCCGCCTCCTGAAGAGATTAGTCATTTTAGATTTTTGGAGAATAGTGCAATGATACAGACAGAGACGCATTCGAGAATCTCCTCTGGTTCATTTACGTGCACGGTGTAAAGCACTGACACGAGACCTCAGTTTAATATCCCATCTGAAAGACTGTTAATTTTATTAGGGTCAGACGGGGGGGAAGTGGCTGGCCCTTTAAATAGGGGTAACACTATAATAAACAAACACTTTAATTTACTTTTATATGGATATTTATTGTACTTGACTTGCATGGGTTAAGAAGTGTTTAACTGTCTGAATAGCGCAGTGGTTAGCATGCTCACTTCTCACCAATGCAACCGGGGTTCGATCCTCAGACAGGGAAGTATGTGAGATGGTACGGTGGTCACCAGATCGGACGGGTGGGATTTCTCCGGGTACTCCGGTTTCCTCCCACACGAATGACCACATTAACGCTTTCACTATCCGCGCCAACGAGAGTGATTAATATAAGTTGTTAGAACTTGCTTCGCAATCATTGTAAAATAAATAAAGTTTTAAACAAGTGTTTAACTTTTAGATGCTTTATTGAATGAACCACTCAAATTTAGCCTTCAAAATGAAGTCGTGACAGCGCAGTTATAGCGAATTCGCATGAAAGGCCTGGAGTTTGCACCCAGCTGTACGCATTAGGATTTTGCTCTTAGTCGAGGCACATTGCCTCTTCCCTCCCTCATGGCGATATATTCCACCAGGAATGAAGTCTCGATAGCGATTAATCTTAATGTTGTAAAAACTTGATCCGCAATTCAAGTTAAATTAAATTTGTTAATTAACCCATTCAACCCCAAGTACATGGACTGGTGCGTGATATTTTCAGACCAATAAATTAATAAGAAAATTACCTTTGGACCAGTTCATTTATCAAAATGGGTAATTTTATCTAAAAATAGTAATAATTATTACTGGCAAAAAAGTGCAGATCCTGATGAGACGGCTCGTCACGAGCTGGCTCATCTGGATCTACACTTTTCATAAGCCTATTTAGAGGCCTGTGGGGTTGAAAGGGTTAAGCTTCAAATGAGAATGTAAATTGTATTTCATTAATCAACTTCAGTAATAGCTCCAGGGATCAGTTTAGTGGGCGAAATTGTCGCCCTAGGGACCCTGACTTCGCCCACTTCTCCCTAAAAAAAATAATATGTTTTGGTTTTTACGATTTTCAAACAAAATTTTGTCTAGTAAGATACACTGGCCTATTATAAAGCACTCCTTCTATTCAAATGTTGTATTTAATGGTTGTACTGTGCATTTTAAGTTTTACCCCTATTTTGCAGAAGTATATTAAAGAACACCATTTAAGGAAGTGATCACGCGCTTTCTCACTTCTCCCAAAAATTCTGACCTAGAATGAACCCTGAGCTCACCCAGCTAATCCGTAAACCTCACTAATTGGAAGAAATGAGATAGAGATTTCACTGTTTTAGCTCACCTGAACTGTTCATATACATGTAGGCAGGTCATCGTGACCATTCTATCTACACTTGCTTCCAATAACATCCCCTAAAACCACTTGGTAAATTGTAATGAAACTTAGTATAAGAGCGACTAGTAGATAGAAGATGGCTAAAATTGTTCCGATCCGAGAACAAAGTAGATCACCGCAGCAGTCATCTAGAAAATCTATTTTTTTACACCACTGGAGTCTGTCAATGAGTGTCGGGAAGCATATTGGGTTTGGTCCATCCCTCAAGCTTTCTTGTGGCTGCTTTCATCCAATTCAAATGAAACGTGATCAGCAAGTGGACAATTTCTTTTTTGTGAGTTATTACCCCTTTTGTAATATACCCTATTTGGCTGGCCGATTAACGCAGTAGTTAGCGCGCTCGCCTCTCACCAATGCAACTCGGGTTCGATCCTCGGTCCGGGAAGTATGTGAGATGGTAAGGTGGTCACCAGATCAGACAGGTTGGTTTTCTCTGGTTTCCTCCCACACGAATGACCACATTTACGCTTTCATCCGCGCCAACGAGAGTGATTAATATAAGTTGTTAAAACTTGCTTCGCAATCGTTGTAAAATAAATAAAGTTTAAACAATATATAATAGTATATTTGAGCCTTGTGGCCTCGACTCCTCAAGAATTTTGGATCTGATGAACTTTTCTAGAGTTATGCCCCTTTAATATGTACATTTCTTTATTACAATACAACCTGAACCTGGTGGCGTCCGCTGCTCCTAGAAATATCATCCCATTTACTTGAGAGTAGATGTACATCATCGATATCGAGTAGCCAAAACTGACTTTCAATTCTGGTAGCCTCTTCTCCCCACTATACAGTCAAACCTGCCTTAAGCAGCCAGCCAAGGGAATCACAGAAAGTGGCTGCTTAGCACATGTGGCTGCTTAATAGAGGTCAAATGAATAATAAAACAACATATTTGGAATCCGGACACTGGCTGCTTAATAGAGGTGACAACTAACACAGGTTTGACTGTGTTGCAACATTTACCTCTGTTAGATAGACACAAATCAACTTAACCACATGCTTATTTTGTCAAGGGTGTGTATGGGGCATGCGTCATACAATGTTGGCATATTTTAGGAAAGAGGTAACCATACAAGCAGGTTGCTTTCTCCTCAATCGGAATCCTACATGTATGTACATAATATTTAAACTTGACTATGTTTATTCAAAGAAATAAATATTGTTTAAGCTAATGTTGGCTGACTTCTCGATCCACTGATATTTGCCGAACATTTTACTGCAGCTCTGGGATGGCCAGTATTTGAAAAGTAAATCACATTTCTTCCAGACGATCTGCACAAAGAATAATGTTTGTCGAACTTTCATGAATGTTTACAACAGGAAGTATCAGAATAAGCTAGTTGTGCATGTTACCATTGTGTTCAACTTGGCGGCTGATTTCTCCGAGTTATGGCCCGTTGAACATGTATATAATACGGTCATAGTTTGTGTACACTAATATTGCTACGCCCCTAGCCGTATTTATTAATGTGTTTAATACAATGATTTTCTCCAACAGCTTCCGGTTCTTCTAAATCACATGAAAACCTGCCACCAAAACAAAACATGACGCCAAAGCAACAGAAAAACAAGAAAACGAGGAAAATGGAGGAGAAAAATCCAGGTAGGTTACAGGGTGTGTTCATAAGTGCATAACAATCATCAATTACTGGGTGTTAGCACAATACATCAATGAAATGGTGGACTGTGTGACCTCTTGACACCTAATGCCTTGGTACAGACTACAATCATCAATTACTGGGTGTTAGCGCAATACATCAATGAAATGGTGGACTGTGTGACCTCTTGACACCTAATGCCCTGGTACAGATTACAATCATCAATTACTGGGTGTTAGCGAAATACATCAATGAAATGGTGGACTGTGTGACCTCTTGACACCTAATGCCTTGGTACAGACTACAATCATCAATTACTGGGTGTTAGCGCAATACATCAATGAAATGGTGGACTGTGTGACCTCTTGACACCTAATGCCCTGGTACAGATTACAATCATCAATTACTGGGTGTTAGCGAAATACATCAATGAAATGGTGGACTGTGTGACCTCTTGACACCTAATGCCTTGGTACAGACTACAATCATCAATTACTGGGTGTTAGCGCAATACATCAATGAAATGGTGGACTGTGTGACCTCTTGACACCTAATGCCCTGGTACAGACTACAATCATCAATTACTGGGTGTTAGCGAAATACATCAATGAAATGGTGGACTGTGTGACCTCTTGACACCTAATGCCTTGGTACAGACTACAATCATCAATTACTGGGTGTTAGCGAAATACATCAATGAAATGGTGGACTGTGTGACCTCTTGACACCTAATGCCTTGGTACACTTGGTACAGACTACAAAGTACACATGTATGTATGTATGTATGTTCCTTTAATGTCAAACCCCTCGCGGGGACTTAGACATGTTTTCCTGGGCAGGCAGGCGTAGCCGACCTAAGCGATTAACCAGTACTAAGCAATGTGTGTGAGGTGATGACACTACATACGTGGCCTGACCGAGTATCGAACCCGGGACTGTTCTATTCCAAATCTGACGCTTGACCACGGACGCCACACATGGAATTACTTTGAAGCTTCTGTGGAAACACCACGCCCAACAGCACAGCAAAGCAATTTCATACCTTCCAAAACAGCTGCATGTATATTGTGAGCTATGATTATTATTGTTGTTTGAGCAACACATATAATATGTATGTTCAGAGTGAGTAATCAGAAATGTTAAATTTTGGAGTACCTCAATCAGGGTTCCGTCTGTCTGAATTTTTGTCTGCACCACTTCTGTCATCAATTGAAAACAACTAGAGTTACTTTGAAAACCTAGGTGCCAACTAAGAGCCATATAGTTCACAGATAAATATTTGAAGTCGCGTATTTGGCAAAACATGTGCCAAAAAGAAAAATGTTGCGCCAAATATTTTCGCCAGTATTTGTTTTTTGACGACCGACAGTTGGAATCCTGCTCAATGATAAACGTGATACAAGGTTTGAAGTTTCTAATAACCTGTCTTGCATCTTTTTCTGAAACAATTGCATAACTCTCTCCAGTCTCTCCACTTGTACATCTGACATCTGTATGATGATTTGTATTTTTAGTGACCAGTCCTTCACAGTCAATCGAGAACAAGCCTTCAACACAACAGAAGAAAAACAACAAGAACAAGAAGAAAAGAAAATTGGAAGATGTGAATGGTGAGATATCTTACCATCTGTCGGGGCTTCATGATCGAGTGAATGTTCCTTTCTGTCATTGTTGTTCCATTCTAAATACGACAATATTGTCAAAATTCATCATGAAATAACGGGGAAATGTATATATGTAAAAATTACTTTGCGACTTTGTGAACAAATTTGAAGAATAATTTTCTTTAAGCAGTGTTTTTGCGGTCTACAAACTCTGAAATAGTGAAAGTAGGATTTCATATAGCATCAGTGGCGTCAGTCCAAGTGCCAAGAATTGTCGTTTATTTATTATCGGAATCTATGCATTCGAGTGATACTGTTGTTTAGAGATAATTTAAATCGTATCCGAATGGGATATTGACCAAAAACTGCCACATTTCCAAACATATATCAATGGAATGTAAATGTTCTGAACATTATTTTGATACTACATTTGTCGGACATGAGGTGGTCGAGCGGTTTTAAGGTCGGTGACTTCAAATCACTTACCCTTACAACCCCCCTCACTGCTATAGGATCGAATCCCAGATTCTTTTATTGTGAGTAGGCTATCCAGCTGGCTTGCAGAAGGTCAGTGGTTCTGCCTGGATAACCATCTGTGTGTGAAATACTACTCGGAGGTGCATCCAGGTTCTTCTTACACCAGTAACAGCTGGAGAGTCACCATATGACCTGCCGTAATCTGTCTGTCTGGCAACCAACGAAAATAAAACGTGCGTGCAGAAACAGCCGGAAATGCAATGTTGTCGATTTCGCTGGGCATTCATTTCCTGTCCGCCTCCGTGGTCGTGTGGTTACGATCGCTGACTTGTATACCACTGTAACTTATCATCACTGATGGTCACGGGTTCGAGGCCCGCTCAGGCCGTGTCTCATTTATATGAAAAAGTTGGCAGTTTCTTACGGAGGTTGGTGCACCCAAGTACTGGTTAACCACTAGAGCCTGCCCAGGAAAGGTGTTGTTAGGTAAACTGCCTGCCGGCGATATAGCCCGAAATGGTGCTGATGCAGGCGTAAAACCCGAAATATAACATAATAAATATTCATTTCCTGCTGTTCACGATGAAACAATGTGCCATTCTGGTGTTATTTGACCAATCTCCATCAAATAAAACGTAGTCGGGACCACAAGGACATATCAGTTATCTGGTCGATTTTACCTAGTTTCTCGTCGATGTTTTTGCATGCATGTTTTATTTCCGTTGGTTGCCATCAGTAAACATGTCTTACTATATGACCATAGAGCAAAAAAAAATTGTGTCTGTGGTTCGACCGATAAATAAAATAACAAACATTCACAACAACGGATCTATTAGTTGTGTATAAATCAATTTTACCTTGTTTTATTAAACTTTCTGCCATAAACAATGGGACTTGAGGATGCAATGTATTTTTGTCTCAGCAGGAATCCAGACGGTAATTGCTGTTTCCACGGTAACTCGTAGTTCGTAGAATTGCATATAGTTTTATATTGGTTACTTTAACGGTTCCTCCACCAATAAAAGCTGGAGAGTCGCCGTATGACCTAATCTGTTGGTGCGACTTTAAACCCCAAAATCAAAGCAAAATTTGAAAGTAATTTATTTCAAAATAAAATGTACATTTACAGATCAACATTATGACAGTACAACATGCATGAAGAATAATAAGATCTGTAAGCTGTTGCTTATACAGGTCTTTTCCTGTAATTCGTTATAATGTGTTGAAAAGATGACATTACGTGTGAACATGTCTGAAATAATAGTTTTGTGAAATTGTATATACATGTGCATGATTTGTGTGTGTGTGGGGGGGGTTCTATTTGTTTTCTTGTCTGATTAGCGCAGTGGTTGGCAACGCTCGCTTCTCACCAATGCAATGTTCTATCCTTGGTCCAGGAAGTATGTAAGATGGTACGGTGATCGCCATATCGCACAGATTGCTTTTCTCCGGGTACTCTAGTTTCCTCCCAGACAGAGGACCACATACAGTTTCATCCGTGCCTACGAGAGTGACTAAAGTTGTTAAAGCTTGTTTCGCAGTCGTTGTAAAATAAATAATTTCGTTCTCTTCATAGTCGCAGTGTATCATACCAAACAGTTTGTCATAAGGAATAATGTTCCATTTTCAGGGGTAAATAAAAAGAAAATTAAACTGCAAAGCATGAAAACATCAGAAGGGTCCGATGATAGTGATGACGAGGACAGTGAGCTTGAACAGATACAAGAAATACATGTAGATAAACCAGGACATGTTACTAACGATACGATAGAACTGGATAGTGATGTCAGTGAAGATCAGGACAGTGATTGTAGTGAGAATGAAAGTGATGATTGTGAAGAAAATGATGTTGAACCAGGAAATAATGTTGACATTGATGAGGATGAGGGTAGTGAAGAGGAGAGTACAGATATAAAACCAGCAGAGGAACAGTCTTGTATGTATCATTTGTGTCACTTATCAGTGTTCTCCTTACATCGATGAAACGCGGCGGGCCACCCTGTCTTTACTTGCTATCACCCTGTTTGTCAAGTGTTTAGATGAAGTTGCCCCTGTTTGAAAATGTCCCGCCCTATTAGAATTATGCTAGAATATGCTCAAATTCTTCCTACAGTGCATCTATTTTAAAAAAATATGCCACCCTCTTGCAATACTTTGACTCTCGCCTCGCGCTCCTTTTGTTTGCCCCGTAACAATTATTTCGGGGGAAAAGAAGTCTGTTAATAATTGTGAGGTTTTTACACATTTAAAATTAACTGTTATGAAATAATTTTTATCTTGATTATTCAAAGGATTTGTTGAACTATTGTGCTCGTCCAGTGTCAGTGTTGGCATCGCACCATGCCATAAAGCTTGAACCATTGAATGGAATTAATTGTACATGAAATTGTTCACACATCCGACATCGCTAGAGTCGGTTCTGCCTACAGTATATTCATGCTACAAGTCGACCATTTTCTCATCCAGAAATGCGATGAAAGTAATGCGTCGATTAATGGCCAAGAAACGCCACGTCTGATCAGGATCTATGTTGTTTGCTATTCAGCCAATTGTTTTAGCTCCACTGTCACATTTTGTGCCATAGGTTATAAAACTTTTCTCCAATCTCAAAACTCAATCTCAATCGTCTGATTGGTGAAGTTGACAGTAACACTCGGAATCAACCAATCAGATCACTTGAGCTCGAGTTTGAGATCTGAGAACAGTTTTATAACCTTGGGGCCTGATCTGGCTCTATGCTGTTTGCAAAGACAAATATAGTATACTCGTTTCCAGCACAGTAACTTCAGTAAGGGTTAAAAGGGAGTCGATAAATTTGATCGTATTGAATTTTACAACAGAAAGAACTACTCAACGTGCAGAAACAAGATATGTTATCTATTCAACTGACCAAGATGTCAAACTTCTCTGCAGACGTCTCTTGGATGGTTCTCTTTTGCACATGCGTACTGAAGCAAGATGCCCTGTAAAAATTGTAAATAATTATTTGACGGATCTGTAGTCCAGTGTTAAAACGCTGGACTGGTAATCCAGGGATCGCAGGTTTGATCCCCCGTCTCACCCTAATAAAATTAACAGCTTTCAGATGGGACGTTAAACCGAGGTCTTGTGTCTGTGCTGTATACCGTGCATGTAAAAGAACCAGAGGAGACTCTGGAATGGGTCTCTCTGTGTATCATTGCACTATCCTCCAAAAATCTAAAATGACTAATCTCTTCAGGAGGCGTTGCTGATGTGGGCAACTGGTAGCAACGATAGATAAACGTAAAACACACAATTGAAGATTGTCATTTTCGTAATTATGACGAGTTCATGTTACCGGAGAAACAACTACCAGTATCGTCTTCATTGAAACATGAGTTTATTGTTACCGGAGAAACGACTACCAGTATCGTCTTCATTGAAACATGAGTATTGTTACCGGAGAAACGACTACCAGTATCGTCTTCATTGAAACATGAGTATTGTTACCGGAGAAACAACTACCAGTATCGTCTTCATTGAAACATGAGTATTGTTACCGGAGAAACGACTACCAGTATCGTCTTCATTGAAACATGAGTTTATTGTTACCGGAGAAACAACTACCAGTATCGTCTTCATTGAAACATGAGTATTGTTACCGGAGAAACAACTACCAGTATCGTCTTCAATGAAACATGAGTATTGTTACCGGAGAAGAGTATTGTTCCGGAGAAACAACTACCAGTATCGTCTTCATTGAAACATGAGTATTGTTACCGGAGAAACTACTACCAGTATCGTCTTCATTGAAACATGAGTATTGTTACCGGAGAAACTACTACCAGTATCGTCTTCATTGAAACATGAGTATTGTTACCGGAGAAACTACTACCAGTATCGTCTTCATTGAAACATGAGTATTGTTACCGGAGAAACTACTACCAGTATCGTCTTCATTGAAACAGGAGTCTATTATGCTAGTTCTACACAAATATGTGACAACATTGTGAGAACACGCTTCCAATTAGCGCAGTGGTTAGCGCGTTTGCTTCTCACCAATGCAACCCGGGTTCGATCCTCGTACCGGGAAGTATGTGAGATGGTACGGTGGTCGCATGATCAGACCTGTGGGTTGTCTCCGGGTACTCCAGTTTCTTTCATCCCATACGAATGACCACATTTACGCTTTCATCCGTGTCAATGAGAGTGATTACAAGTTGTTAAAACTTGCTTCTCAATCGTTGTAAAATAAATCAAGTTTAAACTAAGAATACGCATATACAATCTGGTGATCGGGGACTGCTCGTGTACTGCTATTCCAGTAATGTTGGATGCTCTGTTTCAGTACCGGGAAGTTCTTTGGGTGCAAGGATAGTGACAGACAAATCATTCAAGAGCCTCGAGGGAAAGGTGTCCGCTAACACGTTGGATGGTATCAAGGACATGGAGTTCACGCATATGACAGAGATACAAGTGAACACTATACCCCATCTGCTAGAAGGAAGGTAATCTAGTAACCTTTGTGATCGATATAAGCATGGCGTTGTCTGTCTGACCACTACAATGTGTTTGTGGATTTGAATGGAATTAGAATATTGTTTCGCGGATCATATAGTTAGAATCTGATTGTGAGGCAAGGCATTCACAAGAATCTGATTGTGAGGCAAGGCATTCACAAGAATCTGATTGTGAGGCAAGGCATTCACAAGAATCTGATTGTGAGGCAAGGCATTCACAAGAATCTGATTGTGAGGCAAGGCATTCACAAGAATCTGATTGTGAGGCAAGGCATTCACAAGAATCTGATTGTGAGGCAAGGCATTCACAAGAATCTGATTGTGAGGCAAGGCATTCACAAGAATCTGATTGTGAGGCAAGGCATTCACAAGAATCTGATTGTGAGGCAAGGCATTCACAAGAATCTGATTGTAAGGCAAGGCATTCACAAACAACTTTTGTCTTTGTGTGCAACATGCGAGAACTGATTAAATAAGATTCTCATGATTCGAACATTTACAAATTTGGTACCAACTATAAACTACTGTATAACTATAAACATACAGTTGTAGGTACCTACTATAAACTACTGTATAACTATAAACATACAGTTGTAGGTACCAACTATAAACTACTGTATAACTATAAACATACAGTTGTAGGTACCTACTACAAACTACTTTATAACTATAAACATAGAGTTGTAGGTACCTACTATAAACTACTTTATAACTATAAATGTACAGTTTTAGATACCTACTACAAACTACTTTATAACTATAAATGTACGGTTTTAGATACCTACTACAAACTACTTTATAACTATAAATGTACAGTTTTTTGTACCTACTACAAACTACTTTAAGATTACTGGTATTCATGTACTGATATATAATTGGTGTACATGAGCTCTGGATTTAACCAAATATTGGGAGTGGTCTCCATAGCTTCCTCACCTCACTCTATCATCTCTATCCTGCCGAAACTTATTTCAGAACTTCACAAATGATAACCTTATAAAGGTAATGAAGTGCATGGGATACAGTCTTGTCGGGTCAAGGTCATACTTAGAGATAATTGTGGTGATCAGTATACAGTATGCAGTGTTTGTGGTGATCAGTTTACAGTATGCAGTGTTTGTGGTGATCAGTATACAGGATGCAGTGTTTGTGGTGATCAGTATACAGGATGCAGTGTTTGTGGTGATCAGTATACAGAATGCAGTGTTTGTGGTGATCAGTGTACAGGATGCAGTGTTTGTGGTGATCAGTGTACAGGATGCTGTGTTTGTGGTGATCAGTGTACAGGATGCAGTGTTTGTGGTGATCAGTATACAGGATGCTGTGTTTGTGGTAATCAGTATACAGGATGCTGTGTTTGTGGTGATCAGTGTACAGAATGTAGTGTTTATGGTGATCAGTAATAATGTATACAGGATGCTGTGTTTATTTCAGAGATTTGATGGGAGCCGCTAAGACCGGTAGTGGTAAAACTATAGCCTTCCTCCTGCCAGCAGTGGAACTACTCTATAGCCTCAAGTTTATGCCCAGAAATGGTAAGCACTTCCTATATCTTACACATAGTATTAAAGCAGCATTACATCGTAATAAAGGATGTTTTGGGTAAAACATAAATACAAAAATGGAAATAGTCGCTCAGAAACGATAAAATTCCAATAAATTTAAACCGTCGTATACGCGAATTTGTTTATCAACACACTAAATATAAACACGCACAGCGCGCATGCGTGAAACAACAGAGGATGTAGAAAACAACGTATATATTTTGAACATGAAAGACTATCTATCTATCTTCCTCTAATGTCGAACCCCTCGCGGGGATGTAGACATGTCCCTAAAAGACTTAGCTAACAGAGGTATGAATCAACATATCTAGTAATTTAATTAAAAAAGATTAACATGGGACAAATGGGGACGATGCATTCCGAATGTAAACAAGTGCGGACGATGCGTTCCGGTGGTAAACAAGTGCGTTACCGATCGACTCGGAAAGTCCTACTTTCGGTTTCGAGTTTGTTTTATCGCAAAATAACACTGTTTACCAAATGAACATAAGCATACAAAGTATAATGTTAGAATGTGTAGCAACATTGCTACCCTATACGTAAAAATTGAATTTTTCAAATATCTTTTATTTCATACGATGTAAATTCATGCTTTAACATACCTGGTGGTTTTTTTCTTCATGGCATCTGATGCTTGAGAGATATTGATCTCTTTGGCTTGGGATTCACGTCTCGTTTTCGTGTTTGCATGAGGGTATGTTATTAGTCACCATATGAGGTGTAAATATTATGTGTGGGAGCAGGGAGAGAGCCTGGGATCTTCACCACATAATGCTGGAAAGTCACTATTTATCATTTGGGTCCGCCTCCGTGGTCGAGTGGTTACGGTCGCTGACTTGTATACCACTGTAATCTATCATCACTGATGGTCATGGGTTCGAGCCCCGCTCAGACCGTGTCTCATTTATATGAAAAAGTTGGCAGTTTCTTATGGAGGTTGGTGCAGCCAAGTACTGGTTAACCGCTGGAGCCTGCCCAGGAAAGGTGTTGTTAGGTAAACTGCCCGCCGGCGATATAGCCCAAAATTGTGCTGATGCGGGCGTAAAACCCGAAATATAACATAATTTATCATTTGGGTGTGTTTTCTAAATCCAATAACAAGCAAGCAAGATTGTATCTATTTGTTAGGATCAGCCGGTCATTTAAACCTATGAATAATGTGAAATTAAAACATGTTACTTACCAGGGATCATTCTAGAGGGCGATGTAGGTGAAATAGTTGCCCTATGGACCCTGACTTCGCCTTTTGGGGTGGGGCCTCCTCCATAATTTTTTTTTTTTTTTTTTAAACATTTATTTTTTACAATTTTCATTCAAAATTATGTTCAGTAAGATACACTGGCCCATTATAAAGCACTTCTATTCAAATATTGTATTTAATGTCATACTGTGTATTTAAACCATATTTTGTTGAAATTTATTAAATAACATCATTTAAAGGCATGATTGCACGCTTTCTCACTTTTCCCAAAAATTCTGACCTAGAACGAACCCTGCTTACGATACATGACGTAAGGTTGTAAGCATTTCAACTGGGGTCATTGTTATTGTTGCAGGTACAGGTGTCATAGTTATATCACCAACCCGAGAGTTGTCCATGCAGACGTTTGGTGTGCTGAAGGAGCTGCTCAAGTACCATTGTCATACATACGGCCTCATTATGGGCGGGACCAACCGGCACGAGGAGGCCAAGAAGCTTGGGAAAGGTGTGAACATACTGGTGGCTACACCTGGTAGACTACTGGATCATCTACAGGTAATGCCATTTTGAAGTAATTGCTACATTATTTTTCATCCCAAGTTTTATGCTACATAGGTGTGTTAATGGTCACCTCCATTAATCCGTAACCTGCTAATCACGACTTAACCTGCCAATCACGACTTAACCTGCCAATCACGACTTAACCTGCCAATCACGACTTAACCTGCCAATCACGACTTAACCTGCCAATCACGACTTAACCTGCCAATCACGACTTAACCTGCCAATCACGACTTAACCTGCCAATCACGACTTAACCTGCCAATCACGACTTAACCTGCCAATCACGACTTAACCTGCCAATCACGACTTAACCTGCCAATCACGACTTAACCTGCATCACGACTTAACCTGCCAATCACGACTTAACCTGCCAATCACGACTTAACCTGCCAATCACGACTTAACCTGTCAATCACGACTTAACCTGCCAATCACGACTTAACCTGTCAATCACGACTTAACCTGCCAATCACGACTTAACCTGCCAATCACGACTTAAGCTGCCAATCACGACTTAACCTGCCAATCGCGACTTAACCTGCCAATCGCGACTTAACCTGTCAATCACGACTTAACCTGCCAATCACGACGTAACCTGCCAATCACGACTTAACCTGCCAATCGCGACTTAACCTGCCAATCGCGACTTAACCTGTCAATCGCGACTTAACCTGCCAATCACGACGTAACCTGCCAATCACGACTTAACCTGTCAATCACGACGTAACCTGCCAATCATGACGTAACCTGCCAATCAAGGCTTAACCTGCCAATCAAGGCTTAACCTGCCAATCGCGACTTAACCTGCCAATCACGACTTAACCTGCCAATCACGACTTAACCTGCCAATCACGACTTAACCTGCCAATCACGACTTAACCTGCCAATCACGACTTAACCTGCCAATCACGACTTAACCTGCCAATCACGACTTAACCTGCCAATCACGACTTAACCTGTCAATCGCGACGTAACCTGCCATCAGACGTAACCTGTCAATCACGACTTAACCTGCCAATCACGACTTAACCTGCCAATCACGACTTAACCTGCCAATCACGACTTAACCTGCCAATCGCGACTTAACCTGTCAATCGCGACTTAACCTGCCAATCACGACGTAACCTGCCAATCACGACTTAACCTTTCAATCGCGACTTAACCTGCCAATCATGACGTAACCTGTCAATCACGACTTAACCTGCCAATCACGACTTAACCTGCCAATCATGACGTAACCTGCCAATCACGACTTAACCTGCCAATCGCGACTTAACCTGCCGTTCGCAACTTAACCTGCCAATCAAGGCTTAACCTGCCAATCAAGGCTTAACCTGCCAATCAAGGCTTAACCTGCCAATCACGACTTAACCTGCCAATCATGACTTAACCTGCCAATCACAACTTAACCTGTCAATCATGACTTAACCTGTCAATCACGACTTAACCTGCCAATCACAACTTAACCTGCCAATCATGACGTAACCTGCCAATCAAGACTTAACCTGCCAATCAAGACTTAACCTGCCAATCAAGACTTAACCTGCCAATCATGACTTAACCTGTCAATCACGACTTAACCTGTCAATCACGGCTTAACCTGTCAATCACGACTTAATATCATTTTTTGCAAACATCATAGCACTAGATCAGACAGCACAGAATGTATATCAAGCTTTATGCTGTTGCTATTTGGCTAGTGGAGCTAATTCACTTGGCTGAATAGCAAACAACATAGATCCTGATCAGAACGTTGCGCTGATATGGATCTATGTTGTTTGCAAATGTTATTTCTGCGGCGTGCTAAGGGTTAAGCAGTCAACCTGTATTAACTATTAAACAGCCAATTACTTTAATTTGTTATACATTTCACCTCTCTATTAAGCAGCCAATTTCTGTGATTGCCTACCATAAGGCATGCTTGACTGTATGATTGTCTCAAGTCAGATTCTTCCACAATCCTTTTGTTAGAGTTTCAAATCTGAACTGAATATTGTAGAATACTCAAGACTTCATGTACAAGAACCTCCAGTGCCTGATCATAGATGAGGCTGATCGTATCCTGGATGTTGGCTTTGAGGAAGAGATGAAGCAAATCATTAAGCTACTACCCAGTAAGTCCCTTGTTTTAAACTTTATTTATTTTACAACGATTGCGAAGCAAGTTCTAACAACTTATATTAATCACTCTCGTTGGCGCGGATGAAAGCATATACAGTCCCACCTCCCCAAACATCACCTCCCAGGAGCGACACCCTCTTTATAACGTCACTTTTATTCCCTCCCGTTGGATTTTAATGTAATTTCACCTCTCACGAACGACACCTCTCAACAACGCACAACGACAGTCAATTTCCCACCCATCGATGCGTAAAACCTCCCAAGAACAGACAATAATCACAAAATACCAAAATATCTTGTACATGTATTTCCCAATTCTAAAAAAAGCTAACAATAGAATCACACTATGTATACGTCTGGTTTCCTAACAGTTATGTGTTTGAATATATATATACAAATTGCGGATGGGAACCAGGTTATTCGGAAGCCATTTATGTGATCAATTATAAAAGGCCGACCATATTTTGAAAACAAACTTACAATTAGCGCTATTTATGGAGCTTCTTTTATGAAATTTAGCATGGAAGTGATAATTGCCGTGAGACAGATCTATGTTTTATGTTGTTTGTTTTTTATACAATTGAAATGCGTAATTTATCAGATGTTTTGACTTTGATGTATTGAAAACATAAATCGTTAAATGTACACAATTGTCTAGATTTGCATAATCTGGGAGATTTTAACACATTTTGTCCTCAGAGTAAAATCAGTGACTTTTTTAAGCAAACATAAAATCTGTGTTTAGTTTCAGACTGATATATGTATACTATATAGTTATATGTATTAAAAAGAAGTTGAATTTTCAATGCTTTGAGTCAGTTTTAGAATTGTTTGGAATATTTACCGAAAGTACAATTGTACATAGGACCCCATTCTGTATGCTCTATATTCAATTCAGTATGAGCCACGACTATAAACTGACTATTCGCGCATTTCCAGACTTCAAAAAGTTGAACCTCCGTAGAACAACAACCTCTCTACAACAACCAATCTCGATGTATCCGGATGGTGTTTGCTCTAGAGAGGTTTGACTGTATGTGGTCATACGTGTGGGCGGAAACCGGAGTACCCGGAGAAAACCCACCTGTCCGATATGGCGACCACCGTACCATCCCGCATACTTCCCGGTCTGAGGATCGAACCCAGGTTGCATTGGTGAGAAGCGAGCGCTCTAACCACTGCGCTAAGTTCCTTACAGTGCAACCTTTCTGTAGGCTACCTCCGAGCAAGCAGCAACCTCCCAATAACAGCCACCTTTCCAATCTACAGTCAAACCGGTGTTAGTGGTCACCGCCATTAACAACCTGTAATTCTATTTTACCTCACTATAGTGTTTAAACTTTACCGAATTTACTTATTTTAGAACTAGATTTAATCACTCTTGTTTCGTGCTGTTGCAAGCTTGTATGTGTTCCCTTTGTGCAGAGGAAACCGGAAACCATCTTGTATGCTTCTCAGGCCAGGATCCAAACCGAAGTTGCATTTATGAAAAGCATGTGTACTAACCACACCACTAATCGACATATTTAGCACTCTCGTGGGGGGGGGGCAGTGTTGGTGTACTGTTAATCAAAGCTTAATTATCATTATTGTTGATTAGAATGTACATTCTAATGTTAAGAATACCGTCTACATCGATAATTAAAAAGATAAAGAATCGTATATATTGCCATGTTTCTATCAGAGGTGGAAAGATTGTAGGTGAGACCAACGCATGTACCTGATGTATCATATACAACCTCAGATACACAACTACCACCAAACACACCCACCAAACACACCCACCAACACACCCACCACTCAGATGCACAGCTATCTCACTCAGATACACAGCTGTCTCACTCAGATACACAGCTGTCTCACTCAGATCACAGCTATCTCACTCAGATGCACAACTATCTCACTCAGATGCACAGCTATCTCACTCAGATACACAGCTGTCTCACTCAGATACACAGCTGTCTCACTCAGATACACAACTATCTCACTCAGATACACAGCTGTCTCACTCAGATACACATCTGTCTGTCTCAGATACACAGCTGTCTCACTCAGATACACAACTATCTCACTCAGATACACAGCTGTCTCACTCAGATACACAACTGTCTCACTCAGATACACAACTGTCTCACTCAGATACACAGCTGTCTCACTCAGATGCACAGCTGTCTCACTCAGGTGCACAGCTATCTCACTCAGATACACAACTATCTCACTCAGATGCACAGCTATCTCACTCAGGTGCACAGCTATCTCACTCAGATACACACTGTCTCGCACAGCTATCTCACTCAGATACACAGCTATCTCACTCAGCTGCTCTGTTACAAGCCTTCCACGTATCGTTTTATAATGTACCATGAGCAGAACTTGTAGAACCATGAATGAATATTTGGATTGTATTTGTGTTTACAGAGAGACGACAGACGATGTTGTTCTCGGCCACACAGACAAGGAAAGTGGAAGATTTAGCGAGAATATCCCTGAAGAAAGAGCCTCTGTACGTGGGTGTAGATGACAAGAAAGATGAGGCTACCGTGGACGGTCTCGAGCAGGTGAGCTCATCATTTCAAATTGACAGATACATGTCCAGGATTAAAGCGACATTACATCGCAACAAGCATATTAATAACAATGTTACTACAAATTCTTCCGAAATAATCCAAACAATAACTTTCAATCAATAAACAGTGTGTTTGCGGACTACAGACTCTCAACAGTGAATGTAGGATTTTATATGATGGTCAGCCACGCTCCTGAATTGACATTTGTTCATTATTGGGGTCTATACTAAATGTGTGATGCTGTCGTTTAGATATAATTTAAACCGGATTTGTTAAAAAAAAACAAAATATGCGTAGGCACAAATGTGAGATGTAATGGTAAATCTGTACCATAAATGTTATTCAGGATACACACGGTGGATGTCGAACCTATTTACATTATTTAAGCTATCTCAACAAATGTCATATGCAAAGTTTGTTTATTAGTTGAAATACTGAAAGATTATACAATATACAATATAATAATAGCACATTGTGTATAAATAGTTGTTTTTGCACTAGTGTGGTGTCACTTGCTGGATACTTGGGATGATTGCCTGCTTGTGCTGTCACACTTCTCCCGATATACCACAGCCTTCTTACTATTTTGAAAGTGCAAGCCCCAATAGAATTGTGCATGGTATGGTGCGAGACCCCGAGTTTGAGCCCCACTGGAGCATTTAAGTGTGCACTTAAGCAAGGCACTTAAATCCACATTGCCTCTTCTCTCTCCCTCGTGGTGATGAATTCCATCAGGAATGAGGTCTCGAGAGCGATTTGAACTAATTGTTGTAAGAACTTGTTTCGCAATCAAGCTAAAATAAATGTGTATGAAACTCCAGATTGGCATGTCGAGCCGGCTGTACAGCTTGCCTAGATTGAAGTTTCGTTCCGTTTTTAAATGTAAAATGTAATCACGTGCTGTGTGTTTCAGGGCTACGTTATCTGTCCGTCAGAGAAGCGTTTTCTTCTGTTGTTCACCTTCCTCAAGAAGAACCGCAAGAAGAAGATGATGGTATTCTTGAGTTCCTGTATGGCCGTCAAATACTACCATGAACTATTGAACTACATAGACCTTCCTGTAATGTGTATACACGTAAGTTATACCTATTTACCAGTTACCCCACCCCCCCCCATCCTGAATGGCCGTCTAATACTACCATGAACTATTGAACTACATAGACCTTCCTGTCATGTGTATACACGTAAGTTATAGCTATTTACCAGTTACCCCCCCCCCATCCTGTATGGTCGTCAAATACTACCATGAACTATTGAACTACATAGACCTTCCTGTCACAGCAATCGTTAACTGCAATAATTTGTGAATTGTTGTTGAGTGTAGTATATTGAATCTTTGTAGTGAGGTTTGTAGTAGACGACTCTTATAGTCATTAGGAGAGGTCATTGTGTTGTGTTTAGTCATATTTTATTGCAAATCAATAGTAAATATGTCTTGCACAAAAAGATACAATACATAGTATGAAATTACAAATGGTTTGGGCCACAAGTTTTAACAACATAACGGCCCACACCAGAAAAGTCTGCCTCCGTGGTCGAGTGGTTACTTAAGGTAGCTGACTTGTATACCACTGTAACCTATCATCACTGATGGCCACGGGTTGGAGCCCCGCTCAGGTCGTGTCTCATTTATATGAAAAAGGTGGCAGTTTCTTACGGATGTTGGTACACCCAAGTACTGGTTAACCGCTGGAGCCTGCCCAGGAAAGGTGTTGTTAGGTAAACTGCCCGCCGGCGATATAGCCCGAAATGGTGCTGATGCAGGCATAAAACCCGAAATATAGCATAACATAACATAAGACACCAGAAAGTCAAGCTAATGTTTGGTTAAACTAAATGGGTTTTTTTCCCTAGAAAATAGCACACATAAAATAAAATGAAAATAAAATGACTCGTAAGATTATAGATAAAAATAATGACAAACCTAAAGCAAGAAAAAGTTGCTTAGACTGATAAATGTAACTCTTGATTCCACCTGTTGTTCCCCCAAGACCCGAGCATTTAAAGAAGAACTGATACGCATATTCAAGGTCATTGAGTTAAATCCCTCTTCTCCTCATTCATGATCCTCTTAGTTCTAGTCACTAGCGATCCACAGTCAAATATATATTTTGACTGTCACCCTGACTAGGGCCCGTGCTAGCAATCCCAACTTTAGCCATTGTGGAAGTCGTGGTTGTGCGTTCATTTCAGATGCATACGGCCAGGTGTTCGAGCCCTGCTGGAGCCGTTACAATTTTGTCCTTGGGCAAGGCATTTAAATTCCATGTTGCCTCTCTCTCTCTCTTGGAGATGGATTCCAGCAGAAATGAGGTCTCGAGAGTGATTAGTATATGTTGTGAGAACTAGTTTCGCAATTGAGCTAAAATATACGTATATAAACTTGAATTGACAAACAGAGATCCCCCGTCTGACCCTAATAAAATTAACAGTCTTTCAGATGGGACATTAAACCGAGGTCTCGTGTCGGTGCTTTACACCGTGCATGTAAAAGAACCAGAGGAGACTCTGGAATGGGTCTCTGTCTGTATCATTGCACTATCCTCCAAAAATCTAAAATGTCTAATCTCTTCAGGAGGCGTCGCTCATATGGGCAACCGGTAGCGACGATAAATAAACGTAAAACACACAGAGAAGAAGTTGTCAATATGTTAAAGATTAATAATGTTATTACCACGATAAGTGAATGCCGTGAATGTCAAGCTGCTGGGAGAAATATGTCTAGTCTAGTTATTCACACCTCATGCCAGTCAATCCGCGCTCACTTCTCACCAATGCAACCCAGGTTTGATCCTCGGACCGAGAAGTATGTGAGATGGTACGATGGTCGCCAGATCGGACAGGTGGGTTTTCTCCGGGTACTCCGGTTTCCTCCCACACGAATGACCACATTTACACTTTCATCCGCACCAACGAGAGTGATTAATATAAGTTGCTAAAACTTGCCTCGCCTCGCAATCGTTGTAAAATAAATAAAGCTTAAATTTAGTCAATCCGCTGTATAATTATGCATAGACTGAAGCCATAGATGTGTGATTAATTGGCAAAATGACTTGTGTTACTCATATTTTGACTGGTATTAAGAATCCGCCCCTTAATTTTGGTTAGGCATAAATCTTATTGAAACATGTAGAAAAAGTACCAATACATCACGGTTCTATCTCTATTAATAACTGGCACAGGTCTCTGCTTATTCCCTCGCTTTTCTCACAAATTCTGTGATTTGCAAACAGTTTTCTATCCGTTACCATCAGATGCCGAGTAAGATATCGGCAGAAATTTTAATGTGTTAAATATTAAACTGACATTGTTAACCCTTTCAACACCACAGACCTCTAAATAGGCTTACAAAAAGTGTAGATCCAGGATCTGCACTTTTTGCCAGTAATGTTACTATTTTTAGACAAAATTACTCATTTTGATAAATGAATGAACTGGTCCAAATGTAATGTTATTAATATATTGGTCTAAGAATATCATGCACCAGTCCATGTCAGTTACTTGGTGTTGAATGGGTTAATACTATTCTGATATTCGAATATTTGTTGCCATCACTATTGTTAGTTGCCATCAAAATTGTAAAATATCGATCCCTATGTGATCATATTGAGTTGCTTCCCCTTAACTCTATCCAGGTACTGCCTATTTCCGAATACTCTTGAAATGCCGTTCATGACTTCTCTCATCAACAAATGGCAGAACTGTTTCCTTGGTAACAAGCGTCCTTGCAACAATATCTACTAAGTTCTTTTCAAATGGTGACAGTGGTAATAAACTCTATGTAGATCAGACGACAGTCAAAGATAGTTTCTATAATATGGTCCTGAAATCTGTGGGTTTTGGCATGCACTTGCATATACTAGTATAAGATGGGTTGATCAAATGGACACTAGACCATGTGTAAATTGTATGGCCAATTCAAGTTGAAGAAATGTTCAATGTCAGAGAGCTTTTGTTCTAAAATATAATTATTAAAGCAGCATTACATCGTAATAAAGGATGTTTTGGGTAAAATATAATATTTATATGTGTGTGTTTACAAAAATCGAAATAGTCGCTCAGAAACGATAAATTTAAACCGTCGTATACGCGAATTTGTTTATCAACACACAAAATGTAAACACGCACAGCGCGCATGCGTGAAACAACAGAGGATGTAGAATACAACGTATATATTTTGAACATGAAAGACTATCTATCTATCTTCCTCTAATGTCGAACCCCTCGCGGGGATGTAGAAATGTCCCTAAAAGACTTAGCTAACAGAGGTATGAATCAACATATCAAGTAATTTAATTAAAAAAGACAACGTGGGACAAATGGGGACAATGCATTCCGAATGTAAACAAGTGCGGACGATGCGTTCCGGTTGTAAACAAGTGCGTGACCAATTGACTCGGAAAGTTCTACTTTCGGTTTCGAGTTTGTTTTATCGCAAAAAAACACTGTTTACCAAATGAACATAAGCATACAAAGTATAATGTTAGAATGTGTAGCTGCATTGCTACCCATACGTAAAAATTGAATTTTTCAAATATCTTTTATTTCATACGATGTAATGCTGCTTTAAACACAGTTTGATATTAAAAGACTTATAATACGATAAGCCACTTTGAGGCCATAATCTGGTTGTAATATATTTTCTTATAGGCGAGTATGTACCAATTATATCAAGTAGGGATGGCAACGAATATCGATTTTGGTATTCGATTATTCGGACGGGAAGGTATTCAAATATTCGATAGAATTGTATCAAAAACTCAAAATCACTCCAACTCAAAAAAGTACGTAAACGTCATCTTCTTCCTGTAAGGCCATGCAAATATGACGACGACTCATTCAGTTAGTGTTATTGGCCACTGTACATTCATGGGCGTTTTCACAAATGAAACCATTGAACTGCTTTCCGTTGAAAGGTGTTTGTTTTTTCAAATGATTATTCAGATTGATATTATACCCGAATATGTTATCCAATTTGCATAGATTACACCTTGCAGTTTTCTTATTCTCAGAACGATTGAAGTCTTTCCAAATGTGTGACTGAGTGGGCGGCATTTTTGAGGACAATATTTTTTATTATTTAACGTCGCTACCGATTGTCCATTTGATTGTCCAGTTTACCTAACAGCTCCTTTCCTGGGCAGGCTCCAGAGGGTAACCAGTACTTGGTGCACCAACCTCTGTAAGAAACTGTCAACTTGTTCATATAAATGAGACACAGCCTGATCGTGGCTCGAACCCGTAACCATAAGAAGAATCATACTTTAAATAGTACTTTTTGGTAATATTGAGCAGTAAATTAAAAATTTAAGATACGTGTGGGTGGATGTTGTTGCAAAGTGTCTGTAATATTTCATTCTCTGTCTAAACAGTTTTGACATCATAATTAAGCACTACCTACCTTAACACCTACTGTAATTATCCGATTACATGGCAGAGTATGAATCAACACCTGCCATGGATGCGACGACAACATAGTTTATTCACACATCCTGTGGCAATTTCTTTTGTATTGGATGGTTTTATGATGATTTCAAAAGAAAACAAAGTATTACTGTTTAATTCATTTTTGCAAATATAATATTTGATTCGAATACTGGAATAGTATTTGGATATTCGGACGTCCGAGCGAATATTCGTTGACATCCCTAATATCAGTCTATGTTGTGTTATGCTTATTTTATTAAATAAGTGTTAATTTACCCCTCTAAAAATGTCATGAAGATTTTGCACTCCACTTGCTCCTGGTGTCGTATCAATGATGTTGCATACTGTTTACTATGAGCCACCTTTTACTCATAGACTATATATGGCACACTAGCAGATATGTAGTGTTTGATCCCCCGTCTGACCCTAATAAAATTAACAGTCTTTCAGATGGGACTTTAAACCAAGGTCTCGTGTCGGTGCTGTACACCGTGCACACGTAAAAGAACCAGAGGAGACTCTGGAATGGGTCTCTGTCTGTATCCTCCAAAAATCTAAAATGACAAATCTGTTCAGGAGGCGTCGCTCATATGGACAACCGGTAGCGACGATAAATAAACGTAAAGCACACACATGTAGTGCTAACAACCATTAAAAGTGAACTAAAGGGTAGCACCCTTGTACTGATATTTGACCCTATAACAAATGCTTGGAGTTTACAGTAGTACATGTTTATAGTCATATGGACTTGACACTATCCTACAGTTTAATAATATTTTATTGCATTTTCTCACAATTATACACATAGAATGAAATACGTAGAAAACAATATGAAATTATATTAGGATTTCCTATTATTGCTGTATACAATTTAATCTGGGGAAAAAAGCAAATGGGTGCTGCTACAAGTTATGACAACATTATCGCTGGCCTCCCTGACAACCGACTGTCTGCTTTATCGCCACAATGCCTTTTTACTTATTCACCAAGCTTGGCATGAAACACCATGTCTATTTGTGCATATTGTAATCCCGTTCCACTTGGATGATTTCCTGTCAACATCATCTCCATCATCCATATTTTTTTTAAAAACTTTATTTATTATACAACGATTGCAAAGCAAGTTTTAACAACTTATATTAATCACTCTCGTTGGCGCAGCTGAAAGCGTAAATGTGGTCATTCACGTGGGAGGAAACCGGAGTACCTGGAGAAAACCCACCTGTCCGATCTGGCGACCTGTACCATCTCACATACTTCCCGGTCCGAGGTTGCATTGGTGAGAAGCGAGCGCTAACCACTGCGCTAATCGGACAGCCTCCATAAATTCATAATACTACATTTGTCTTTTTATTTCAATAGACTAATAAAATATATTGCTTGCTTTCATTACTCCTGAAGGAGCTGTGAACTGAACCTTTTATTTATCTAACAATCCACCGATTTGTCTGGCCCTATGCACATCATAGGAACCACTAACCAATGGGTGCAATTTTATTATGCTTTATATAAATATGTATCAGCATGTGGTGGGTGGTGCACATGATTGTACTATTCGTATGGATCGACCCAGTCACCCCAGTACATACGGATCTGTAGTCCAGTGGTAAGACGCTGGACTGGTAATCCAGGGATCGCAGGTTCGATCCCCCGTCTGACCCTAATAAAATTAACAGTCTTTCAGATGGGACGTTAAACCAAGGTCTCGTGTCGGTGCTTTACACCGTGCACGTAAAAGAACCAGAGGAGACTCTGGAATGGGTCTCTGTCTGTATCATTGCACTATCCTCCAAAATCTAAATGACTAATCTCTTCAGGAGGCGTCGCTCATATGGGTAACCGGTAGCGACGATAAATAAATGTAAAACACACACACAATAACCCCAGAGTTATTGACTTAAACATCTATGACTGTCCGTCACATTAATATACACGGTCTCCGTGGCCTAGTAGTTAAGGTGTCCGCCTACGGAGCGGGAGGTCGAAGGTTCGAACCTCATCAGGGGTTAATTCTGATATGGCCGGTTGGTGAGCCGCCAGCTAGTTAAATAATGGTTACCAATTGCTTATCAGCCTGGCCCACAAGGATAGGATTCGGGAAGTACTGATGTCCATAAAAGGTGTCTCATGAGACAGTAATGGCTGGCCCTTTCAATAGGGGTGAGACACTATAATAAACAAATACTTTACTTTACTTTTTAAGGAAATTATTTTCTCTATAAATTTGCTTATTTTACGTACAGTTACTGTAAGATCAGCATTTACTTCATGCCATTTGCTGTTGACAGCTTCAGACCCAATCCCACCATTGTGTTGTATTCTTTCATGTGACTTGCAGATGCTCAATGGTTCTGCCCGGCCTATCTGATATGCTGTCCAGAGGGGCACACATCAGGTCTCCACCACTTAAACAAATTAGCTGGTTAGTCACTGTATGGTCAAACAAATTAGCTGGTTAGTCACTGTATGGTCAAACAAATTAGCTGGTTAGTCACTGTATGGTCAAACAAATTAGCTGGTTAGTCACTGTATGGTCAAACAGATTAGCTGGTTAGTCACTGTATGGTCAAACAAATTAGCTGGTTAGTCACTGTATGGTCAAACAAATTAGCTGGTTAGTCACTGTATGGTCAAACAAATTAGCTGTTTAGTCACTGTATGGTCAAACAAATTAGCTGGTTAGTCACTGTATGGTCAAACAAATTAGCTGGTTAGTCACTGTATGGTCAAACAAATTAGCTGGTTAGTCACTGTATGGCCAAACAAATTAGCTGGTTAGTCACTGTATGGTCAAACAAATTAGCTGGTTAGTCACTGTATAGTCAAACAAATTAGCTGGTTAGTCACTGTATGGTCAAACAAATTAGCTGGTTAGTCACTGTATGGTCAAACAGATTAGCTGGTTAGTCACTGTATGGTCTTAGCTTTTGCTAACATAGATCCAAAAATAAACAAACAATACAATACAGATGCAAGTTGCAAGTGTCATTTTAACATTAACCCATTCAACACCAAGTAACTGAAATGGACTGGTCCATGATCAGTTTTTAGACCAATAAATTAATACGAAAATTACATTTGGACCAGTTCATTTATCAAAATGGGTAATTTTGTCTAAAATAGTAATATTACTGGCAAAAAGTGGAGATCCTGATGAGACGGCTCGTCATGAGCCCGCTCATCTGGATCTACACTTTTTGTAAGCCTATTTAGAGGTCTGTGGTGTTGAAAGGGTTAACTGATTGTTGTGAATATACTAAAGGTATTTTTCATGTTTTACACACAAAACAATAATATATAGTGTAAGCAAATATTATATGGAGTGAAATTATAGAAATACTATGTTAAGATATGTTATACATTTTCTTAGAAAGCGGCTTAACTTTCTCCCAGAATGCTCGTTAAATCGTAATAGAATCTGTAGGAACTTGAGTCTTGCTCTACCCCCAGATCATTGCCAGCAGTCACTGATTGTTTTAACTGATCAGGTATTCATCAATTTGAGAGAAAAAAAGAGGTAATTAGCGCCAATTGGCTAACCATTTTACCAGAATGCCAATTAGTTTGTAGAAAAGAGTTAAGACCAAAACAATAAATGTACTGTTGTAATGGAACCAGTGTGAATGATGCTCTGTCCACTTAAACATACATTTTACCAATAGTAATGCTTTTATGTCTTAAACAGACCATTGTAATCAATTTGACTCTTTGCATGCTGGGTAAAATAAAGGATATATAGTCAAAAGCTGTTTTAGTGGTCACCTCCATTAAGCAGCCAACCTGTATTAAGCAACCAGTTTCCAGATTCCCAGTATGTTGTTTCGTTATACATTTATTGGACCTCTGTTAAGCAGCCACCTGTGCTAAGCAGCCAATTTCTGTGATTCCCTTTGCTGGCTGCTTAAGACAGATTGACTGTAAATATAATAACTCTGAAATATGTCCTGAAGTCGTGATAGCGCAGTGGATGCACGTTCGCTTCAGGTGCGAAAGGTCCGGAGTTCAAGCCCCGCTGGAGCCGTTACGATTGTGCCCTTAGTTTATACAAATTTATTTTAGCTCGATTGCGAAACAAGTTATTTCACTTATATAAATCACTCTCGAGACCTCATTCCTGATGCCTAAATGCCTTGCCTAAGGGCACAATCATAACGGCTCCAGTGGGGCTCGAACTCCGGACCATTCACACCTGTGCCCTTAGGCAAGGCATTTAAATTCCACATTGCCTCTTCTCTCTCCCTCGTGGCGATGAATTCCAATTTCGCAATCGAGCTAAAATAAATTTGTATAAACTAAATATGTCCTGGAATTGCATTAGGCTGTTGTCAGTGTGATAAAATTCTAATGAAATTCCATGATAATGATGATGCTATATTGGACTTTATGTTCAATGCTAACGTGCACTGATTTTAAATTATTTCTGGTCTTAATTTTCGTACTACTGATACATACGTCCGCCTCCGTGGTCGAGTGGTTACGGTGGCTGACTTGTATACCACTGTAACCTATCATCACTGATGGTCACTGGTCCGCCTCCGTGGTCGAGTGGTTACAGTGGCTGACTTGTATACCACTGTAACCTACCATCACTGATGGTCACGGGTTCTCCGTGGTCGAGTGGTTATGGTCGCTGACTTGTATACCACTGTAACCTAGCATCACTGATGGTCACAGGTTCTCCGTGGTCGAGTGGTTACGGTCGCTGACTTGTATACCACTGTAACCTATCATCACTGATGGTCACTGGTCCGCCTCCGTGGTCGAGTGGTTACGGTCGCTGACTTGTATACCACTGTAACCTATCATCACTGATGGTCACTGGTCCGCCTCCGTGGTCGAGTGGTTACGGTCGCTGACTTGTATACCAATGTAACCTATCATCACTGATGGTCACGGGTTCTCCGTGGTCAAGTGGTTACGGTCGCTGACTTGTATACCACTGTAACCTATCATCACTGATGGTCACGGATTCTCCGTGGTCGAGTGGTTACGGTTGCTGACTTGTATACCACTGTAACCTATCATCACTGATGGTCACGGATTCTCCGTGGTCGAGTGGTTACGGTCGCTGACTTGTATACCACTGTAACCTATCATCACTGATGGTCCGCCTCCGTGGTCGAGTGGTTACGGTCGCTGACTTGTATACCACTGTAACCTATCATCACTGATAGTCCGCCTCCGTGGTCGAGTGGTTACGGTCACTGACTTGTATACAACTGTAACCTATCATCACTGATGGTCACTGGTCTGCCTCCGTGGTCGAGTGGTTACGGTCGCTGACTTGTATACAACTGTAACCTATCATCACTGATGGTCACGGGTTCGAGCCCCACTCAGGCCGTGTCTAATTTATATGAAAACGTTGGCAGTTTCTTACGGAGGTTGGTGCACCCAAGTATTTGTTAACCGCTGGAGCCTGCCCAAGAAAGGTGTTGTTAGGTAAACTGCCCGCCGGCGATATAGCCCGAAATGGTGCTGATGCAGGCGTAAAACCCGAAATATAACAAATTAATACGTAACCGTTCTTTCACACAATTAGTTTACAATTTAAATATTTATTTAGCACTCACTTATAAGAGACGGGAAGCCACTTTGAGATCATAATCGTGTGGTAAAATAGACGAGTATGGACGTTGCAAGCTGAAATTTGCATTCAGATCAATTGGCTAATTCAGGGTTCATTCCAGGTCAGAATTTTTGGGAGAAACTTGTGAGAAAGCGCGTGATCTCTTCCTTAAATGGTGTTCTTTAATATACTTCTGCAAAATAGGGTTAAAATGCACAGTACAACCATTAAATACAACATTTGAATAGAAGGAGTGCTTTATAATGGGCCAGTGTATCTTACTAGACAACATTTTGTTTGAAAATCATAAAAACCAAACTTTTTTTTTTAAGAGAGAAGTGTGGCCCCCAGAGGGCGAAGTCAGGGTCCCTAGGGCAACAATTTCGCCCACATAGCCCTCTAGAATGATCCCTGCTAATTAATTACCTGAAAGTGTTATTGATGTGTTATATAATTGATGAAACACTGGCCAGAGGGGCACCTGTGGTCTTCATCTAGAATAAATAGTGAAAAGTCACCATATAACATAACCCAGCAGGTATTCATTGCACCCACAAACAAAGCATGTCACCATATAACATAACCCAGCAGGTATTCATTGCACCCACAAACAAAGCATGTTACCATATAACATAACCCGGCAGGTATTCATTGCACCCACAAACAAAGCATGTTACCATATAACATAACCCGGCAGGTATTCATTGCACCCACAAACAAAGCATGTTACCATATAACATAACCCGGCAGGTATTCATTGCACCCACAAACAAAGCATGTTACCATATAACATAACCCGGCAGGTATTCATTGCACCCACAAACAAAGCATGTTACCATATAACATAACCCGGCAGGTATTCATTGCACCCACAAACAAAGCATGTTACCATATAACATAACCCGGCAGGTATTCATTGCACCCACAAACAAAGCATGTTACCATATAACATAACCCGGCAGGTATTCATTGCACCCACAAACAAAGCATGTTACCATATAACATAACCCGGCAGGTATTCATTGCACCCACAAACAAAGCATGTTACCATATAACATAACCCGGCAGGTATTCATTGCACCCACAAACAAAGCATGTTACCATATAACATAACCCGGCAGGTATTCATTGCACCCACAAACAAAGCATGTTACCATATAACATAACCCGGCAGGTATTCATTGCACCCACAAACAAACACAATCAAAGCATGTTAGACCATCAGTGAGGTATAGTACAGAAGATCCTGTTGAAAGACAAGAGGATAGTGGTAGATGATTACCAGGTAAAACGAAATGGATGGCTCGTTAGAGGAGCAATTAACAAGGTGTAAAACCATTCTGTGAACATACCTTGAGATAGACTAGAGAGACTATCTTGGCATTGTATTAAACATCTTCGAAGAGGCAAACAAAGGTGGTTTGAAAATATGCGTAATTAGGTGTCTGTGCAGACTTTGCTTCGTATATTCATAATTAGGTTTCTATGCAGATTTTGCTGGGTATATTCTTGAATGTTGATGTGTGTGCCGGTATATATGTGTTGTTCTGTTCGGAGCCTCATCCGGCCGAAATATCTCCTAACGAAATGTTTTTTCACCGTATTGCTGTCATATTGTAATTGTCACATTGTTGTAATTCTTTTTATTAATTAATGGTTTTTTATTGTCTTGGCTTTGTGGGTGTCTTTATTGCGTCCAAGACGTCCTTTGGTGTGTGTGTTTTACGCTTATTTATCGTTGCTACCGGTTGCCCATATGACCGACTTAATTTTATTAGGGTCAGACAGGGGATCGAACCTGCAATCCCTGGATTACCAGTCCAGCATGTTACCACTGGACTACAGATCCATCTGTAACATTTTGATGTTAGCCATAGGTTCTTTATATCTGGAAACTGCTGCTGCTGCTGCTGCTGCTGCTGCTGCTGCTGCTGCTGCTGCTGCTGCTGCTGCTGCTGCTGCTGCTGCTGCTGCTGCTGCTGCTGCTGCTGCTGCTGCTGCTGCTGCTGCTGCTGCTGCTGCTGCTGCTGCTGCTGCTGCTGCTGCTGCTGCTGCTGCTGCTGCTGCTGCTGCTGCTGCTGCTGCTGCTGCTGCTGCTGCTGCTGCTGCTGTACCACTCTATTGAAGAAGTACTTCAAAACATCAAACTTATGTAGATGTGAGATGTGAATTGTGTTTGAGCGATGATGTATATTACAGTCAAACCTGTGTTAGTGATCACCTCTATTAAGCAGCCAGTTTCCAGATTCCCCTAATTTTTATTATACATTTGATCTCTATTAAGTAGATTTCCAATATGTTGTTTCGTTATACATTTGACCTCTGTTAAGCAGCCACCTGTGCTAAGCAGCCAGTTTCTGTGATTTCTGTGGCTGGCTGCTTAGGACAGGTTTGCTTGCTTGTATGAGCAGGAAGTAGCCTGTATGGTTTGTTTCTGTTCTTGTTATGATAGTTGGGAAAGCATTATTGTTGTTAAATAATTTTGTATTTAGTCACCACCGCACAAATGCAATTACGCAGATATGGGAAAATCATTATGCCATAAATTCTCTCATATAACAAACAGATCTGTAAAGGGGAGGTAATGGCTGATTTGTGTGTTTTAAATAATCATTTGTCCGCCTCCGTGGTCGAGTGGTTACGGTCGCTGACTTTATCATCACTGATGGTCACGGGTTCGAGCCCCGCTCAGACCGTGTCTCTTTATATGATAAAGTTGGCAGTTTCTTACGGAGGTTGGTGCACCCAAGTACTGGTTAACCGCTGGAGCCTGCCCAGGAAAGGTGTTGTTAGGTAAACTGCCAGCCAGCGATATAGCCCAAAATGGTGCTGATGCAGGCGTAAAACCCAAAATATAACATATAATAAATATATTCAATCACTATCATGTAATAATAAAATAATCAAATATAATTACCCAATAATGATTATATGAATCGGTTAGTTTATACAAATTTATGTTAGCTCGATTGCGAAACAAGTTATTACAACTTATATTAATCCTTAAATGGTGTTATTTAATCAATTTCAACAAAATATGGTTAAAATGCACAGTATGACCATTATATACAACATTTGAATAGAAGGAGTGCTTTATAATGGGCCAGTGTATCTTACTGGACAAAATTTTGTATGAAAATTGTAAAAAGGTAATTATTTTTTTAGCGAGAAGTGGGACCCCCAGAGGGCAAAGTCAAGGTCCCTAGTAAGACTACTTCGCTCACATCGCCTTCTAAACTGATCCCTGCATAAGATGAGAATCCGGGTCCGCCTCCGTGGTTGAATGGTTACTGTCGCTAACATGTATACCACTGTAACTTATCATCACTGATAATCACAGGTTTGAGCCCCGCTCAGGCCGTGTCTCTTTATATGAAAATATTGGCAGTTTCTTATGGAGATTGGTGTACCAAGTACCGGTTAACCGTTGGAGCCTGTCATGGCAAGGTGTTTTTAGGTAAACTGCCAGCCGGCTATATAGCCCAAAATCGTGCCGATGAAGGTGTAAAACCAGAGCAGACAAGATGAGAATCCAAAACTGTCAGACCTAGATCAGAAAAGCCCAGTGAGCAATATGTATATGTCTTGTGTTTGTTTACAGGGTAAGCAGAAACAGACAAAGAGAACTCAGACATTTTTCCAGTTCTGTAACGCAAAAGAAGCTATTTTATTATGCACAGACGTGGCTGCTAGAGGCTTAGATATCCCAGCAGTGGATTGGATCGTCCAGTTGGATCCTCCAGATGATCCCAAGGTACTAGAGTCACATGATCATCACATGACCATCACATGATGATCACATGACCATTACACGACTATCACATGACCATCACATGATGATCACATGACCATCACACGACTATCACATGACCATCACATGACCATCACATGATGATCACATGACCATCACATGACCATCACACGACTATCACATGACCATCACATGACCATTACACGACTATCACATGACCATCACACGACTATCACATGACCATTACACGACTATCACATGACCATCACACGACCATCACATGACCATCACATGATGATCACATGACCATCACATGACTATCACATGACCATCACATGACCATTACACGACTATCACATGACCATCACACGACTATCACATGACCATCACACGACCATCACATGACCATCACATGATGATCACATGACCATCACATGACTATCACATGACCATTACACGACTATCACATGACCATCACACGACTATCACATGACCATCACATGACCATTACACGACTATCACATGACCATCACATGACTATCACATGACCATCACATGACCATCACACGACTATCACATGACCATTACACGACTATCACATGACCATTACATGACTATCACATGAGCATTAGACGACCATCACATGATCATCACATGACCATTACACGACCATCACATGACCACAATACAACTATCACATGATCATCACATGACCATTACACAACTGTACAGTAGATAATCACAAGTCAGATTAGACAATTGTAATTACTTGAAATCCTAGGAGCTTAATATGTTTGTGATAAGATTATCTTTCACTGTATCACATTTGTCAAATACAGACTGTACTTCTGGCCTGGAGGTCATAAAACATTTCTCCAATCTCAAACCCAGTCTCAAGCTTCTGATTGGTTCAGTCGAGTGTAAATCTCAAACTCAACCAATCAATTCACTTTAGGTCGAGTTTGAGATCTGAAAAAAGTTTTATAACCTCAGATATACGGTATTGATGTTTCTTGATAAATGTTAATGCAAATACTGTATGTACACAACAAGGGCAATAACTGCTACATTGCTCTAGCTGTATGTACACAACAAGGGCAATAACTGCTACATTGCTCTAGCTATATGTACACAACAAGGGCAATAACTCCTACAGTGCTCTAGCTGTATGTACACAACAAGGGCAATAACTGCTACATTGCTCTAGCTGTATGTACACAACAAGGGCAATAACTGCTACATTGCTCTAGCTGTATGTACACAACAAGAGCAATAACCCCTACATTGCTCTAGCTGTATGTACATAACAAGGGCAATAACTCCTACATTGCTCTATGTACACAACAAGGGCAATAACTCCTACATTGCTCTAGCTGTATGTACACAACAAGGGCAATAACCCCTACATTGCTCTAGCTGTATGTACACAACAAGGGCAATAACTCCTACAGTGCTCAAGCTGTATGTACACAACAAGTGCAATAACTCCTACAGTGCTCTAGCTGTATGTACACAACAAGGGCAATAACTCCTACATTGCTCTAGCTGTATGTACTCAACAAGGGCAATAACTCCTACAGTGCTCTAGCTGTATGTACACAACAAGGGCAATAACTCTTACATTGCCCTAGCTGTATGTACACAAGGGCAATAACTCCTACATCGCTCTAGCTGTATGTACACAACAAGGGCAATAACTCCTACAGTGCTCTAGCTGTATGTACACAACAAGGGCAATAACTCCTACAGTGCTCAAGCTGTATGTACACAACAAGTGCAATAACTCCTACAGTGCTCTAGCTGTATGTACACAACAAGGGCAATAACTCCTACATTGCTCTAGCTGTATGTACTCAACAAGGGCAATAACTCCTACAGTGCTCTAGCTGTATGTACACAACAAGGGCAATAACTCTTACATTGCCCTAGCTGTATGTACACAAGGGCAATAACTCCTACATCGCTCTAGCTGTATGTACACAACAAGGGCAATAACTCCTACAGTGCTCTAGCTGTATGTACACAACAAGGGCAATAACTCCTACAGTGCTCAAGCTGTATGTACACAACAAGTGCAATAACTCCTACAGTGCTCTAGCTGTATGTACACAACAAGGGCAATAACTCCTACATCGCTCTAGCTGTATGTACACAACAAGGGCACTAACTCCTACATCGCTCTAGCTCTATGTACACAACAAGGGAAATAACTCCTACATTGCTCTAAATGAAAGTATGTCATTTTTCAACAAGATCATAAATCTGTTACAGGAATATATCCATCGTGTCGGAAGGACCGCTAGAGGAGAAGGCGGAGTTGGCCACGCCCTGCTGGTCCTGCGTCCAGAGGAACTTGGGTTTCTTCGGTTCTTAAAGCAGGCCAAGGTCCCGCTGAATGAATTTGAGTTCTCATGGAGCAAAATATCTGATATACAACTGCAGGTAATGATTGAGTATGCATTAGACCTAAGCAAAACAGTGTTTGTTTTGGGTAATTCAACCATATCTCGGGGCTCAAACTAGGCCCAAATTATTTGGGAGAAGTGAGAAATCGCGCGAATGCATCATCTAATTATTTAATAAATTTCCAAATAAGAGAGTAAAATACACTATTATGACCATTAAATACAACAGTTGAATAGGAGCGCTTTACAATGGCCATTTTGTCTGAAAATTGAAGAGAAAAAAACATTTTTTTAGGGGGAAGTGGTGTCCCTAGGGGGGCGATGTCGGAGTCCCAAGGGTGACTACTATGCCCATGTCACTATCTAGTATGAGCCCTGAACCTAAGTAGTTATTTACATATAGTCAAGTCATAACCTGGCATGCAAGCGCTGGAGCAGTCTCCATCCCCATACACCGACAAGTCATAACCTGGCATGCAAGCGCTGGAGCAGTCTCCATACACCGACAAGTCATAACCTGGCATGCAAAGTGAAGGAGCAGTCTCCATACACCGACAAGTCATAACCTGGCATACAAGTGAAGGAGCAGTCTCCATCCCCATACACCGAAAAGTCATAACCTGGCATGCAAGCGCTGGAGCAGTCTCCATCCCCATACACAGACAAGTCATAACCTGGCATGCAAGCGCTGGAGCAGTCTCCATCCCCATACACCGACAAGTCATAACCTGGCATACAAGTGAAGGAGCAGTCTCCATCCCCATACACCGACAAGTCATAACCTGGCATGTAAGTGCTGGAGCAGTCTTCATCCCCATACACAGACAAGTCATAACCTGGCATGCAAGCGCTGGAGCAGTTTCCATCCCCATACACCGACAAGTCATAACCTGGCATACAAGTGAAGGAGCAGTCTCCATCCCCATACACCGACAAGTCATAACCTGGCATGTAAGTACTGGAGCAGTCTTCATCTCCATACACCGACAAGTCATAACCTGGCATGCAAGCGCTAGAGCAGTCTCCATCCCCATACACCGACAAGTCATAACCTGGCATGTAAGTACTGGAGCAGTCTTCATCTCCATACACCGACTGTGACAACAAACTTCATATATGCTATATTTTAAAAACAATTTATGTATCCAGTCATACGGATATATGTTTCTATGAAGACTGACCTCGTAATTATTTCAATACAGAAACTCGTCATAATTACGAAAATAATGATCAGCAAATACTTGTCTACATTTCCACAAAAGAGGCTACCTATTTTTTGTATGCATGTGCAATGGAGGCCCATCCTTATATGGGTAATTTAATATCTTGGTTATCTTAAGGTAACATATTTAGTTACCCCATTGTCGAGTACTTCTGTTAAAGCGACATTACATCACAAAAAGCAAAAAAAAGCATTTTTCACGTATAAATGCATTGCTACTACAAATTATTCCGAATACATTCGAACACTAACATTGAATCAATCAATAAATAGTGTTTTTGGTCTACAAATTTTCAAAAGTGAAAGTAGGATTTCATATAATGGTTATCCGTGCTCCTGATTTGACGTGTGTCTGTCATTGGAGTCAATAATAAACGCGTGATGTTGTCGTTCAGAGATAATTTAACTAAAATTAGGCACACAGGTGAGATATAACGGTAAATCTGTACCATAAATCATGTTATTCAGGATATACGCATTGTATTAATTATGGATGTCGACCCTATTTACATTATTTTGTTATGTCAACAAACCGCGTATACGACGTTTGTTTATCAGTTCAAATACTCTGTTTTTGAGGCAAATATTTGGGGGGAGAAAATTATATCAGATAGTAGGAAATTACATTCTGTAGACATTTACGTTTTCACCGATCGCAAGTAGTATCGCTTTAAAGCATGCTAATGTCGAAGTATAAACATAACCATATTCGAGGTCAAATTGACGGTCATTTACCATGAAACAAAACAAGGAGGTGAGGTATATATAAACAGGAGGTGAGGTATATATAAACCGTGAGAATGTTTACTACGCTGTTTTAGAATGACTGCACTATATTTGTGCTTAACGTTTTTCCTGATACCTAATCATTAGGAATGGCAACGAATAGCGATTTTGCTATTCGAATATTCGGTCGAGAAAGTATTCGAATATTCGATAGAATTCTATCAAAATCACTCAAACTCTCATAAAATGTGCCAAATTAACCTAATTTCTTCCTGTATGGCCATGCAAATAAGACGACGACTCATTCAGTTATTGTTATCGGCCACTGTACATTCATTAGCATTTTCACAAATGAAGCTATTGTCACTTGAACTGCTTTCCATTGATGAGTGTTTCCTTTTCAAATGATTATTCAGATTTATTTATCGAGCGAATATTCGAATATTCATTGCCGTCCCTACTAATCATGACTAAAGTCACTTTTGCAAACGGCAATCGTATCGTCTGCTCAGCTAAATCTGATGCTGTTTGCTATTCAGCTAGGATAGCTAAAACACTTGAATAGCAGCAAACAACATAGATCCTGGTGAACCAGCGGCTGATCTGGATCTATGTTGTTAGCACATTCCTTCCAATTTATTCAACATTTTGATGGTAAATACAGGTGACCACTAACACCAGGTTGACTGTACAGTCAAACCTGTCTTAAGTAGCCAGCCAAGGGAGTTAGAGAAAGTGGCTGCTTAGCACAGGTGGCTGCTTAATAGAGGTCATATATATAATAAAACAACTGATTGGGAATTTGGAAGCTGGATGCTTAATACAGGTTGGCTGCTTAATGGAGGTGACCACTAACACCAGGTTGACTGTATTATACAATTTTGTTTAGGTTTAACACGTTTCCATGTAGCTCATACGATGACCTATCCTAACTGGCTAGTTTAGAGATGTTGCCCTGACCTATCCTAGCTAGCTAGTTTAGAGGTGTAGCCCTGACCTATCCTAGCTAGCCAGTTTAGAGATGTTGCCCTCTGGCACTGACCTATCCTAACTGGCTAGTTTAGAGGTGTAGCCCTGACCTATCCTAGCTAGCCAGTTTAGAGATGTTGCCCTCTGGCACTGACCTATCCTAACTGGCTAGTTTAGAGATGTTGCCCTGATCTATCCTAGCTAGCTAGTTTAGAGGTGTAGCCCTGACCTATCCTAGCTAGCCAGTTTAGAGATGTTGCCCTCTGGCACTGACCTATCCTAACTGGCTAGTTTAGAGATGTTGCCCTGACCTATCCTAGCTAGCTAGTTTAGAGGTGTAGCCCTGACCTATCCTAGCTAGCCAGTTTAGATATGTTGCCCTCTGGCACTGACCTATCCTAGCTGGCTAGTTTAGAGATGTAGCCCTGACCTATCCTAGCTAGCTAGTTTAGAGATGTAGCCCTGACCTATCCTAGCTAGCTAGTTTAGAGATGTAGCCCTGACCTATCCTAGCTAGCTAGTTTAGAGATGTTGCCCTCTAGCTGACCTATCCTAGCTAGCAGTTTAGAGATGTGCCCTGACCTATCCTAGCTGGCTAGTTTAGAGATGTAGCCCTGACCTATCCTAGCTGGCTAGTTTAGAGATGTAGCCCTGACCTATCCTAGCTAGCTAGTTTAGAGATGTAGCCCTGACCTATCCTAGCTAGCCAGTTTAGAGATGTTGCCCTCTAGCCCTGACCTATCCTAGCTGGCTAGTTTAGAGATGTTGCCCTCTAGCACTGACCTATCCTAGCTAGCCAGTTTAGAGATGTAGCCCTCTAGCCCTGACCTATCCTAGCTGGCTAGTTTAGAGATGTAGCCCTGACCTATCCTAGCTGGCTAGATTAGAGATGGTGCCCTCTAGCACTGACCTATCCTAGCTGGCTAGTTTAGAGATGTAGCCCTGACCTATCCTAGCTAGCTAGTTTAGAGATGTAGCCCTGACCTATCCTAGCTAGCTAGTTTAGAGATGTTGCCCTCTAGCCCTGACCTATCCTAGCTGGCTAGTTTAGAGATGTTGCCCTCTAGCAGACCTATCCTAGCTAGCTAGTTTAGAGATGTAGCCCTGACCTATCCTAGCTGGCTAGTTTAGAGATGTTGCCCTCTAGCACTGAGCTATCCTAGCTAGCCAGTTTAGAGATGTTGCCCTCTAGCACTGACCTATCCTAGCTAGCTAGTTTAGAGATGTTGCCCTCTAGCCCTGACCTATCCTAGCTGGCTAGTTTAGAGATGTTGCCCTCTAGCACTGACCTATCCTAGCTAGCTAGTTTAGAGATGTAGCCCTGACCTATCCTAGCTAGCCAATATAGAGATGTTGCCCTCTAGCACTGACCTATCCTAGCTGGCTAGTTTAGAGATGTTGCCCTCTAGCCCTGACCTATCCTAGCTGGCTAGTTTAGAGATGTTGCCCTCTAGCACTGACCTATCCTAGCTAGCTAGTTTAGAGATGTTGCCCTCTAGCACTGACCTATCATAGCTAGCTAGTTTAGAGATGTTGCCCTCTAGCCCTGACCTATCCTAGCTGGCTAGTTTAGAGATGTTGTCCTCTAGCACTGACCTATCCTAGCTGGCTAGTTTAGAGATGTTGTCCTCTAGCCCTGACCTATCCTAGCTAGCTAGTTTAGAGATGTTACCCTATAGCACTGACCTATCCTAGCTAGCTAGTTTAGAGATGATGCCCTCTAGCCCTGACATATCCTAGCTGGCTAGTTTAGAGATATTACCCTCTAGCACTGACCTATCCTAGCTGGCTAGTTTAGAGATATTACCCTCTAGCCCTGACATATCCTAGCTGGCTAGTTTAGAGATATTACCCTCTAGCCCTGACATATCCTAGCTGGCTAGTTTAGAGATATTACCCTCTAGCACTGACCTATCCTAGCTGGCTATTTTAGAGATATTACCCTCTAGCCCTGACATATCCTAGCTGGCTAGTTTAGAGATATTACCCTCTAGCCCTGACATATCCTAGCTGGCTAGTTTAGAGATATTACCCTCTAGCCCTGACCTATCCTAGCTGGCTAGTTTAGAGATATTACCCTCTAGCCCTGACCTATCCTAGCTGGCTAATTTAGAGATGTTGTCCTCTAGCCCTGACCTATCCTAGCTGGCTAGTTTAGAGATGTTGCCCTCTAGCCCTGACATATCCTAGCTGGCTAGTTTAGAGATGTTGCCCTCTAGCCCTGACATATCCTAGCTAGCTAGTTTAGAGATGTTGCCCTCTAGCACTGACCTATCCTAGCTAGCTAGTTTAGAGATGTTGCCCTCTAGCACTGATCTATCCTAGCTAGCTAGTTTAGAGATGTAGCCCTCTAGCCCGGACCTATCCTAGCTAGCTAGTTTAGAGATGTAGCCCTCTAGCCCTGACCTATCCTAGCTAGCTAGTTTAGAGATGTTGCCCTCTAGCACTGACCTATCCTAGCTAGCTAGTTTAGAGATGTAGCCCTCTAGCCCTGACCTATCCTAGCTGGCTAGTTTAGAGATGTAGCCCTGACCTATCCTAGCTGGCTAGTTTAGAGATGGTACCCTCTAGCACTGACCTATCCTAGCTGGCTAGTTTAGAGATGTAGCCCTGACCTATCCTAGCTAGCTAGTTTAGAGATGTAGCCCTGACCTATCCTAGCTAGCCAATATAGAGATGTTGCCCTCTAGCACTGACCTATCCTAGCTGGCTAGTTTAGAGATGTTGCCCTCTAGCCCTGACCTATCCTAGCTGGCTAGTTTAGAGATGTTGCCCTCTAGCACTGACCTATCCTAGCTAGCTAGTTTAGAGATGTTGCCCTCTAGCACTGACCTATCATAGCTAGCTAGTTTAGAGATGTTGCCCTCTAGCCCTGACCTATCCTAGCTGGCTAGTTTAGAGATGTTGTCCTCTAGCACTGACCTATCCTAGCTGGCTAGTTTAGAGATGTTGTCCTCTAGCCCTGACCTATCCTAGCTAGCTAGTTTAGAGATGTTACCCTATAGCACTGACCTATCCTAGCTAGCTAGTTTAGAGATGATGCCCTCTAGCCCTGACATATCCTAGCTGGCTAGTTTAGAGATATTACCCTCTAGCACTGACCTATCCTAGCTGGCTAGTTTAGAGATATTACCCTCTAGCCCTGACATATCCTAGCTGGCTAGTTTAGAGATATTACCCTCTAGCCCTGACATATCCTAGCTGGCTAGTTTAGAGATATTACCCTCTAGCACTGACCTATCCTAGCTGGCTATTTTAGAGATATTACCCTCTAGCCCTGACATATCCTAGCTGGCTAGTTTAGAGATATTACCCTCTAGCCCTGACATATCCTAGCTGGCTAGTTTAGAGATATTACCCTCTAGCCCTGACCTATCCTAGCTGGCTAGTTTAGAGATATTACCCTCTAGCCCTGACCTATCCTAGCTGGCTAATTTAGAGATGTTGTCCTCTAGCCCTGACCTATCCTAGCTGGCTAGTTTAGAGATGTTGCCCTCTAGCCCTGACATATCCTAGCTGGCTAGTTTAGAGATGTTGCCCTCTAGCCCTGACATATCCTAGCTAGCTAGTTTAGAGATGTTGCCCTCTAGCACTGACCTATCCTAGCTAGCTAGTTTAGAGATGTTGCCCTCTAGCACTGATCTATCCTAGCTAGCTAGTTTAGAGATGTAGCCCTCTAGCCCGGACCTATCCTAGCTAGCTAGTTTAGAGATGTAGCCCTCTAGCCCTGACCTATCCTAGCTAGCTAGTTTAGAGATGTTGCCCTCTAGCACTGACCTATCCTAGCTAGCTAGTTTAGAGATGTAGCCCTCTAGCCCTGACCTATCCTAGCTGGCTAGTTTAGAGATGTAGCCCTGACCTATCCTAGCTGGCTAGTTTAGAGATGGTACCCTCTAGCACTGACCTATCCTAGCTGGCTAGTTTAGAGATGTAGCCCTGACCTATCCTAGCTAGCTAGTTTAGAGATGTAGCCCTGACCTATCCTAGCTAGCCAGTTTAGAGATGTTGCCCTCTAGCCCTGACCTATCCTAGCTGGTTAGTTTAGAGATGTTGCCCTCTAGCACTGACCTATCCTAGCTAGCCAGTTTAGAGATGTAGCCCTCTAGCCCTGACCTATCCTAGCTGGCTAGTTTAGAGATGTAGCCCTGACCTATCCTAGCTGGCTAGATTAGAGATGGTGCCCTCTAGCACTGACCTATCCTAGCTGGCTAGTTTAGAGATGTAGCCCTGACCTATCCTAGCTAGCTAGTTTAGATATGTAGCCCTGACCTATCCTAGCTAGCTAGTTTAGAGATGTTGCCCTCTAGCCCTGACCTATCCTAGCTGGCTAGTTTAGAGATGTTGCCCTCTAGCAGACCTATCCTAGCTAACTAGTTTAGAGATGTAGCCCTGACCTATCCTAGCTGGCTAGTTTAGAGATGTTGCCCTCTAGCACTGAGCTATCCTAGCTAGCCAGTTTAGAGATGTTGCCCTCTAGCCCTAACCTATCCTAGCTGGCTAGTTTAGAGATGTTGCCCTCTAGCACTGACCTATCCTAGCTAGCTAGTTTAGAGATGTTGTCCTCTAGCCCTGACCTATCCTAACTGGCTAGTTTAGAGATGTTGCCATGACCTATCCTAGCTGGCTTGTTTAGAGATTGTGCCCTCTAGCTCTGACCTATCCTAGCTGGCTAGTTTAGAGATGTTGCCCTCTAGTACTGACCTATCCTAGCTAGCTAGTTTAGAGATGTTGCCCTCTAGCCCTGACCTATCCTAGCTAACTAGTTTAGAGATGTTGCCCTCTAGCCCTGACCTATCCTAGCTAACTAGTTTAGAGATGTTGCCCTCTAACACTGACCTATTCTAGCTAGCTAGTCTAGAGATGTTGCCCTCTAGCCCTGACCTATTCTAGCTGGCTAGTTTAGAGATGATGCCCTCTAGCACTGAGCTATCCTAGCTGGCTAGTTTAGAGATGTAGCCCTGACCTATCCTAGCTAGCTAATTTAGAGATGTTGCCCTCTAGCCCTGACCTATCCTAGCTTGCTAGTTTAGAGATGTTGCCCTCTAGTACTGACCTATCCTAGCTAGCTAGTTTAGAGAGGATGCCCTCTAGCCCTGACATATCCTAGCTGGCTAGTTTAGAGATATTACCCTCTAGCACTGACCTATCCTAGCTGGCTAGTTTAGAGATATTACCCTCTAGGCCTGACATATCCTAGCTGGCTAGTTTAGAGATATTACCCTCTAGCCCTGACATATCCTAGCTGGCTAGTTTAGAGATATTACCCTCTAGCACTGACCTATCCTAGCTGGCTATTTTAGAGATTTACCCTCTAGCCCTGACCTATCCTAGCTGGCTAGTTTAGAGATATTACCCTCTAGCCCTGACATATCCTAGCTGGCTAGTTTAGAGATATTACCCTCTAGCCCTGACCTATCCTAGCTGGCTAGTTTAGAGATATTACCCTCTAGCCCTGACCTATCCTAGCTGGCTAATTTAGAGATGTTGTCCTCTAGCCCTGACCTATCCTAGCTGGCTAGTTTAGAGATGTTGCCCTCTAGCCCTGACATATCCTAGCTGGCTAGTTTAGAGATGTTGCCCTCTAGCCCTGACATATCCTAGCTAGCTAGTTTAGAGATGTTGCCCTCTAGCACTGACCTATCCTAGCTAGCTAGTTTAGAGATGTTGCCCTCTAGCACTGATCTATCCTAGCTAGCTAGTTTAGAGATGTTGCCCTCTAGCCCTAACCTATCCTAGCTGGCTAGTTTAGACAGGTTGCCCTCTAGCACTGACCTATCCTAGCTAGCTAGTTTAGAGATGTTGTCCTCTAGCCCTGACCTATCCTAACTGGCTAGTTTAGAGATGTTGCCATGACCTATCCTAGCTGGCTTGTTTAGATATTGTGCCCTCTAGCTCTGACCTATCCTAGCTGGCTAGTTTAGAGATGTTGCCCTCTAGTACTGACCTATCCTAGCTAGCTAGTTTAGAGATGTTGCCCTCTAGCCCTGACCTATCCTAGCTAACTAGTTTAGAGATGTTGCCCTCTAGCCCTGACCTATCCTAGCTAACTAGTTTAGAGATGTTGCCCTCTAGCACTGACCTATTCTAGCTAGCTAGTCTAGAGATGTTGCCCTCTAGCCCTGACCTATTCTAGCTGGCTAGTTTAGAGATGATGCCCTCTAGCACTGAGCTATCCTAGCTGGCTAGTTTAGAGATGTAGCCCTGACCTATCCTAGCTAGCTAATTTAGAGATGTTGCCCTCTAGCCCTGACCTATCCTAGCTTGCTAGTTTAGAGATGTTGCCCTCTAGTACTGACCTATCGTAGCTAGCTAGTTTAGAGATGTTGCCCTCTAGCCCTGACCTATCCTAGCTTGCTAGTTTAGAGATGTAGCCCTCTAGTACTGACCTATCCTAGCTAGCTAGTTTAGAGATGTTGCCCTCTAACCCTGACCTATCCTAGCTGGCTAGTTTAGGGATGTTGCCCTCTAGCCCTGACCTATCCTAGCTAGCTAGTTTAGAGATGTTTCCCTCTAGCCCTGACCTATTCTAGCTGGCTAGTTTAGAGATGTTGCCCTCTAGCACTGACCTATCCTAGCTTCCTAGTTTAGAGATGTTGCCCTGACCTATCCTAGCTGGCTAGTTTAGAGATGTTGCCCTCTAGTACTGACCTATCCTAGCTGGCTAGTTTAGAGATGTTGCCCTCTAGTACTGACCTATCCTAGCTGGCCAGTTTAGAGATGTTGCCCTCTAGCCTTGACCTATCTTAGCTGGCTAGTTTAGAGTTGTTGCCCTCTAGTACTGACCTATCCTAGCTGGCTAATTTAGAGATGTTGCCCTCTAGCACTGAGCTATCCTAGCTGGCTAGTTTAGAGATGTTGCCCTCTAGCACTGAGCTATCCTAGCTAGCTAGTTTAGAGATGTTGCCCTCTAGCCCTGACCTATCCTAGCTTGCTAGTTTAGAGATGTTGCCCTCTAGTACTGACCTATCCTAGCTAGCTAGTTTAGAGATGTTGCCCTCTAGCCCTGACCTATCCTAGCGTGCTAGTTTAGAGATGTTGCACTCTAGCCCTGACCTATCCTAGCTAGCTAGTTTAGAGATGTTGCCCTCTAGCCCTGACCTATCCTAGCTAGCTAGTTTAGAGATGTTGCTCTCTAGCCCTGACATATCCTAGCTGGCTAGTTTAGAAATGGTGCCCTCTAGCCCTGACCTATTCTAGCTAGCTAGTTTAGAGATGTTGCCCTCTAGCCCTGACCTATCCTAGCTGGCTAGTTTAGAGATGTTGCCCTCTAGGACTGACCTATCCTAGCTGGCTAGTTTAGAAATGTTACCCTCTAGCCCTGACCTATCATAGCTGGCTAGTTTAGAGATGTTGCCCTGACCTATCCTAGCTGGCTAGTTTAGAAATGGTGCCCTCTAGCCCTGACCTATTCTAGCTAGCTAGTTTAGAGATGTTGCCCTCTAGCCCTGACCTATCCTAGCTAGCTAGTTTAGAGATGTTGCCCTCTAGCCCTGACCTATCCTAGCTAGCTAGTTTAGAGATTTGCCCTCTAGCCCTGACCTATCCTAACTGGCTAGTTTAGAGATGTTGCCCTCTAGCCCTGACCTCTCCTAGCTAGCTAGTTTAGAGATGTTGTCCTCTAGCCCTGACCTATCCTAGCTAGCTAGTTTAGAGATGTTGTCCTCTAGCCCTGACCTATCCTAGCTAGCTAGTTTAGAGATGTTGCCCTCTAGCCCTGACCTATCCTAGCTTGCTAGTTTAGAGATGTTGCCCTGACCTATCCTAGCTGGCTAGTTTAGAGATGTTGCCCTGACCTATCTAGCTAGCTAGTTTAGAGATGGTGCCCTCTATGAAGACAATAAACAGTATCAATGCAATCACTTAAGCATTTAATCAAAATTATACATTGAATCAAATAATCTTGTACCGTATATTGTCGACCATAAGTCGATCTCGGCCATAACTCACTTTGGCTTGAAAAGATGATTTTTAACTTGGATCCTTCCATAAGTCGAGGGTCCTTTGTGGATTTATTCGTTACAACAATGGATTTTTTTCGCCCATTTTCGAATGAAGCCGGGCTCAAGTTGAGATATCGTGTGGACTTTATTCCATTACAAATCGTACAAGATTAAAATTGCACTGATGCACAACAACCACAACCATAATATATGAAGTCTGTGTATCAGCTTTTCTATGGTTCATAATGTAAATAATTGTAAATAAATATAAAGAAATCTCAAATTTCTTTTCAATTTTTTGTTGGCTTGTTTCTGGGACATAAGTCGACATATTACTTGCATCACATTTCTGGATGAGAAAAAGGTCGACTTATGGCCGGGTATATACGGTATTTTTGTTTATAATCTAATGTGTATTTAAAAAAAAAATTAACCTGCAACAAAAGCCGCTTTTGCAAACAACATAGAACCTGATCAGACGGCACAGAACACGCAATTGTTCATGCTCTATGCTGTTTGCTATTCGAATAGTGGAGTTAAACATTTGTCTGAATAGCAAACAACATAGATCCTGATCAGACGGCACAGAACATGCAACTGTTCATGCTGTTTGCTATTCGGATAGTGGAGTTAAGCATTTGTCTGAATAGCAAACAACATAGATCCTGATCAGACGGCACAGAACATGCAACTGTTCATGCTCTATGCTGTTTGCTATTCGGATAGTGGAGTTAAACGTTTGTCTGAATAGCAAACAACATAGATCCTGATCTGGATCTATTTTGTTTGCATATTCAGTCCAATTTATTCAGCAGGTTACGGGTTAAAACGGGTTAAAACATCTATGAATTTGTCTATCAATGTATACGATTTCTTCTTATACTTTAGGTAGTCTTTAAACGTGCTCATGTCGTGAGGAAATATGTTAATAATGTTCAATTCACCGTAATCAACGTTTAAATGAACCAGATATATATCCAGCAGCTAATCAAGTTCGCATGCATCATTAAACTCTTAACCACTTCGTATTCATATACCAGTAATAATATCTGACTGACATTACCAGAAATGTTACAGTGTGAATGAGTGACTATTGTGTCCGCCACTAAGGACCTTAAATTACATGCCAGCATCATTATACTATATAACAGTTAAAGGAATACTGAACCAGTGATGTGTGGTTTTACGAGTTCCAGTTAATGTTCCGTAACCAGATAATCTTCCAGCTTTTCCATTTTATTGCTCACAAGAAAGAGAGAATAATTTTGTTGCTGGGAATTTTAAGCTCGTTTGGATATGGTGTTGTGAACGAATTTGCTTGGGGATACAATTCTAGTGTTCAGATTAAATGAATTTGTTTTAAAAATTGTTTCGGGTTTATATAAAGCAGTAAACTCGTTCATTTTCTCGTCAGTAAAAACCTTTCCCAATAGTTTCTACAAATTTCCTTTGCTTGATTCGTGAACAAGTTCTTGCAACATTTGTTTAACGCTTTCAACACCACAGGCCTCTAAATAGGCTTACAAAAAGTGTAGATCCAAATGAGCCATCTCATCAGGATCTGCACTTTTTGCCAGTAATATTACTATTTTTAGATAAAATTACCCATTTTGATAAATGAACTTGTCCAAATGTAATTTTCTGATTCATTTATTGGTCTAAAAATATAGTGCACCAGTCCATGTCAGTTACTTGTTGTTGAATGGGTTAATCACTCTCGAGACCTCATTTCTAATAGAATATTTCGCCATATGGGAGAACAGGGGGAATTTTGGTTTTAGTGCCTTGCCTCAGATCACCACCACCATGGGTGATGGCTCTGGTGCATTTCGAACTCACACCCCCTCAATTACATTTGATTTGAGGGGTCCAAGTGGTTAATGTTGTTATGGACCACTTGCCCCGCATCGCTGGTGGTCCGAATCACACTGGGGGGGGGGTCGAATTCTTTGTGCGGAAGGTCGGTTGTTATACCTGGGTGACTGTCTGTGACCGGAATGGGAAGCGATAAATGAGTTTGTATGGCGTGTATGTGGAGTAACGGGTGATATTTAACTTTCAGTTGGAGAAGCTGATTGAGAAGAACTACTTCCTGAACAAGTCGGCTCACGACGGTTACAAGTCGTACGTCCGAGCCTACGCCTCGCACGGTCTCAAGAACATATTTGATGTGAACACGTTAGACCTGCAGAAAGTGGCCATCTCATTTGGCTTCAACACTCCGCCGTTTGTCGATCTCAGTATCCTTTATAGTTATAGTCGGCGATACAGTGGTGCATGTGTATCGCTGTATGGTTGTTTGCTTTCAGTTCCAGATATTACATTATGATTAATCTTTATTTTACAACAGTTGAAGCATCATTACTATTGCACAATGTACAGTTTATTTACCATGAGGTCTTCATATATTGATGATGATGATGATGATGATGATGATGATGATGATGATGATGATGATGATGATTGATGATGATCCCAATTTATGCAATCCAACCCTGTTTATGCAAGCCATCCTTGTTTATGCAAGCCGTCCCAATTTATGCAAGCCACTCCCGCTTTATTCAAGCCATCCATGTTTATGCAAGCCATCCCTGTTTATGCATAGCCATCCTAATTTATGCATGTCATCTGTGTTTCAAGCCATCCCTTTTTATGCAAGCCATCACAGTTTATGCCAGCCATCACTGTCTATGCAAGCCGTCCCTGTTTATGCAAACCATCACTGGTTATGTAAGCAGTGCCCGTTTATGCACACCGTCCATGTTTATGCAAACCATCACTGGTTATGTAAGCAGTGCCCGTTTATGCACACCGTCCATGTTTATGCAAACCATCACTGGTTATGTAAGCAGTGCCCGTTTATGCACACCGTCCATGTTTATGCAAACCATCACTGGTTATGTAAGCAGTGCCCGTTTATGCACACCGTCCATGTTTATGCAAACCATCACTGGTTATGTAAGCAGTGCCCGTTTATGCACACCGTCCATGTTTATGCAAACCATCACTGGTTATGTAAGCAGTGCCTGTTTATCCAAGCCGTCCATGTTGATGAGAGTCTGGAGTATAAACAGGACTGGAGATAGCCTGTTTACATGCAATAAAACACAGATCATCTCTCAAATTTGCTGTTTGACAAGCCAATAAAATAATCTGCTGAGCTCATTTAATACTGCATTTCTGTTTCTACGAGTGTTACCATTATATGTCACAGTTTATTTGTCAACTTAGGGAGGAAATTGGTTTATTGTATCATTTACAGGGTGCTACTGGCAGCCAGGATATAAGGATAAGTCGTTAGTGATCACAGAACCGATGTTTACTGTGTTTATATTACCGGTGTGAGGCATTGAGAGATAGACAAGATATCATTTTTCGGCATGTTGTATGCTCCATAAAACTTGTCGGGTTCATTTCTTTATGCTCCAGAAAACTTGTCGGGTACATTTCTTTATGCTCCAGAAAACTTGTCGGGTGCATTTCTTTATTCTCCAGAAAACTTGTCGGGTGCATTTCTTTATTCTCCAGAAAACTTGTCGGGTGCATTTCTTACAGCATTCCTTTGTAAGAAACTAAAATTCCTTTAAATTATGGTTGATCACCCTGGGACAAATGATGTATACATAGTTATAGTCCTTTGTGTAGTAAATACATGCATATACAAATGTCTATTAACCCTTTCAACACTACAGGCCTCTAAATAGGCATGTATATTAACCCTTTCAACACTACAGGCCTCTAAATAGGCATGTATATTAATCCTATCAACACTACAGGCCTCTAAATAGGCATGTATATTAACCCTTTCAACACTACAGGCCTCTAAATAGGCATGTATATTAACCCTTTCAACACTACAGGCCTCTAAATAGGCATGTATATTAACCCTTTCAACACTACAGACCTCTAAATAGGCATGTATATTAACCATTTCAACACTACAGGCCTCTAAATAGGCAAATGACGAGTCGTCTCATCAGGATCTGCACTTTTTGCTAGTAATATTCCTTTTTTAGATAAAATTAACCATTTTGATAAATGAACTGGTCCAAATGTAATTTTCTTGTTAATTTATTGGTCTAAAAAATTACGACCGCCGATCTGTGATGGTTGTTTTAAACATTTGGTCATCTTAAATTTAATCTCAAATGATTGGATTGGTGGATTCTGAGATGTGGTCTCCACTCAACCAATCAGAAGGCTTGAGACTCAGTTTGTTATAATCTCGAGGCCAGGAAAGAGCAAATATGTAGGAGAGTTTGGCAGATAATCAGATTGTTACGGATAGTGTGATCAATTAATCTGACCAGGACCAAACAAAGATAACAGCGCATGCTCTTCTGTTACCTTTATTAATGTGAGAATTGTACAAGGTTGCAGGCGGATCTGTAGTTCAGTGGTTAACACGTTGGACTGATAGTCAGGGATTGCAGGTTCGATCCCTCGTCTGACCTTAATAAAATTAACATTAACTTAAAAGAAGTGTGTGAGAATTATATTTGCAATTAAATAATAATTAATATTTCATTTTATAAAAAGTTTGATTTGTAATAAATGATTGATAATGACAAGACGATTGATAATGAAAAGACGATTGATAATGAAACGACGATTGATAATGAAAAGATAATTGATAATGAAAAGATAATTGATAATGAAACGACGATTGATTCATTTGTTTCAAGTGTGCGAGGATTAAGTATCATTAAATATGTAAATAATTAATAACTAAATATTGCAAACAGAAAGCCGAACATCCGTTAGGACTCAAATCCGGTAGGATTCAGAATGCACTCAAAATATATGACGGGTATATAATGTGTAGGATTTTTATTATACAGCACCTATTTACAGTCTTTTAGGGACTTTAAACCAAGGTCTTGTGTCGGTGCTTTACACCGTGCACGTAAAAGAACCATAGGAAATTCTGGAATGGGTCTCTGTCTGTATCATTGCACTATCCCCCAAAAATCTAAAATGACTTAATATCTTCAGGAGGCGTCGCTCATATGGGTAACCGGTAGCGACGATAAATAAACGTAAAACACACAAAAAAATAAAATTAAAATTTGTTTAAAGTTTTTTTGTATTTGAATACCGAAATAGGATTCGGGTATTCGTATACAGTCAAACCTGTCCTAAGCAGCCAGCCAAGGGAATCACAGAAAGTGGCTGCTTAGCACAGGTGGCTGCTTAATAGAGGTAAAATGTATAATAAAACAGCATATTGGGAATATGGGAAGTGGCTGCTTAATGCAGGTTGGCTGCTTAATAGAGGTGACCACTAACTCATGTTTGACTGTATTCTGTCCCCATCCCTATTAACATCTAAACCATTAATCATTGAAAAATGTAAATATATATCGTTGATAAATGGTAAATACAGTCACACCTGTCTTAAGCAGGTAGCCAAGGGAATAACAGATAGTGGCTGCTTAGCACAGGTGGCTGCTTAATAGAGGTCAAATGTATATTGTCAGTCAAAAGCTATGCATCATAGCTTATAATGTATGTACGATGCAGAGTAAATAAACAATTTGATTTGATGACAAAGTAACATATTTGGAATTTGAAAACTGGCTGCTTAACCCATTCAACCCCAAGTAACTGACATGGACTGGTCCATGATATTCTTAGACCAATAAATGAATAAGAAAATTACATTCGGACCAGTTCATTTATCAAGATGGGTAATTTTGTCTAAAATTAATAATTATTACTGGCAAAAAAGTGCAGATCCTGATGAGACGGCTCGTTACGAGCCGGCTCATCTGGATCTACACTTTTCATAAGCCTATTTAGAGGCCTGTGGGGTTGAAAGGGTTAATAGAGGTGACCACTAACCAGGAAAACTGGCTGCTTAATAGAGGTGGCCACTAACCAGGAAAACTGGCTGCTTAATAGAGGTGGTCACTAACCAGGAAAACTGGCTGCTTAATAGAGGTGGTCACTAACCAGGAAAACTGGCTGCTTAATAGAGGTGGTCACTAACCAGGAAAACTGGCTGCTTAATAGAGGTGGTCACTAACCAGGAAAACTGGCTGCTTAATAGAGGTGGTCACTAACCAGGAAAACTGGCTGCTTAATAGAGGTGGTCACTAACCAGGAAAACTGGCTGCTTAATAGAGGTGGTCACTAACCAGGAAAACTGGCTGCTTAATAGAGGTGGTCACTAACCAGGAAAACTGGCTGCTTAATAGAGGTGGTCACTAACCAGGAAAACTGGCTGCTTAATAGAGGTGGTCACTAACCAGGAAAACTGGCTGCTTAATAGAGGTGGTCACTAACCAGGAAAACTGGCTGCTTAATAGAGGTGGTCACTAACCAGGAAAACTGGCTGCTTAATAGAGGTGGCCACTAACCAGGTTTGACTGTATAATATCATTGAAAAATGGAAATATACATGACAGTAACCGTGATGTTAACTCGTCACAATGTTTCCATGTTGTACCTAAATGATGTTATGATAATGCAGAAAATATCATTGTTCTGTAGAAGAATGCGATTTGTTCAGACCGCCAGCGAAACAATAGATATTTAAGAATGTTGCTATTCGACCAGCAATCTTTTGAGATAAACAGAAACTATATCTCCTATTTTAACTTCCCTGTTGACAAACAATAGAATGTTGGATAAAGCATTCCTTTGTGCATGTTGTCCTGTTGGGTATATCAGGAGAGATGGTCTGGAGATGATACCCACAGATACAATATATGTGGCCATGTATCTCTGGAGTCAGCATGTTTGTCCGCTATCTTCTAACCACCTTCCAAGTATTTTCATTCAATTTGTATAAAATGTTCACCTCATCTAGACCAATATATGTGGCCATGTATCTCTGGAGTCAGCATGTTTGTCCGCTATTTTCTCCGCTATCTTCTAACCACCTTCCAAGTATTTTCATTCAATTTGTATAAAATGTTCACCTCATCTAGACAATGTTCACACTTGTTAGGGGTGGGGGTCAATGATCAATGGGGTTTTCAGAGTTCATTGTAGCGGATGACGTGGGCGAAATAGTTCTCCCTAAAAAAAAAACTAAAAAACAAAAAAACATTAATTGTTTTTTTTTATCAATTTCATACAAAATTGTGGCCAGTAAGATACACTGGCCCATTATAAAGCACTCTTTCTATTCAAATGTTGTATTTAATGGTTGTACATACTATGTGACTATTTCGCCCAAGTCGCCCTCTAGAATGAGCCCTGGTTACTTGCAAAAAGTGCAGATCCTGATGAGACGTCTCATGGATCTACACATTTTGTAAGCCTATTTAGAGGTCTGTAGTGTTGAAAGGGTTAATAGATTGTTTCCATTATTACACAACATCAGCATAATTCCCCATATAATTTATGATCACGAAACCATCACAATGTCAGACATTTTATCTTTAAGGCAGTACAAACTGGTTCTTCCATCACCTTCTCTGAACACTCTTGTCTGCAGTGCAGCAATTGTGTGCAGAGAAAAGGTTTAAAATAATTTGCTCTGTTTAGACACACATTCTGGGTGCTGTTTATTTTTCTTGACATTATCAGGGAATGCTGAATGGGATTAGATAATGATCTAGATTTTAATTGTAGATGTGTTCATGCTACTACCAGCTAGCCTCCTAAACTACAGATGTATTAAGATATCCTAGGTTAATATAATATGCATTAGTGTGTTAAATTTCCCATAGCATTTACGCCAGTGTTCCTGGAAAGAGTGTAAGTACAAAGTTCAAGTAATTATGCCTCCCATCTTGGCAGAGTAGTCAGTTATTTTGATGTTTTACTTTCTCTTTGTCGGTCGGGTAACATGGCACAAGGTGTTCCGTCCGGAGGAAAGCTTGTATATAGCTGGCACAATCAGGGTTCATTCTAGGTCAGAATTTTTGAGAGAAGTGAGAAAGCGCGTGATCGCTTCCTTAAATGGTGTTCTTTAATATACATCTGCAAATTAGGGTTAAAATGCACAGTACAACCATTAAATACAACATTTGAATAGGAGTGCTTTATAATGGCCAGTGTATCTTACTGGACAAAATTTTGTTTGAAAATCGTAAAAACAATTTTTTTTTTTTTTTTTTAGGGTGAAGTGGAGCCCCCAGAGGGCGAAATCAGGGTCCCTAAGGCGACTATTTCGCCCACATCGCCCTCTAAACTGATCTCTGACGATGTGGCTTGTGTTTTTGGAGCAAGCTCGGCACAGAGCCTGGGTGCACATGTCATTATCCTGCACGATGTGGCTTGTGTTTTTGGAGCAAGCTCGGCACAGAGCCTGGGCGCACATGTCATTAACCTGCACGATGTGGCTTGTGTTTTTGGAGCAAGCTCGGCACAGAGCCTGGGCGCACATGTCATTAACCTGCACGATGTGGCTTGTGTTTTTGGAGCAAGCTCGGCACAGAGCCTGGGCGCACATGTCATTAACCTGCTTGAGCTTAGTCTATACAAATTGATTGTAGCGCGATTACGAAACAAGTTCTTGCAACTTATATTAATCAGACCTCATTCCTGATGGAATCCATCGCCACGAGGGAGAGAGGAGACAATGTGGAATTCAAATGCCTTGACCCCTGGGGGCCCCACTTCTCCCTAAAATATTTTTTTAGTTAATTTTCGTATCAAATTTTCAATGGTCATAATATGTATTTTAACCCTATTTTGTTGGAATTTATTAAATAATACCATTTAAAGACACAATCACGCGCTTTCATACTTCTGTCAAACATTATGACCTAGAATGAGCCCTGCCCTAAGCATACCGGTAATACAAACAAATCTAATAGACAAGTATTTTCTTAGGCTATATTTTTAGAAGGCCAAAGACTTGTCGGTGTGATAATGACCCCTCTAATTATATGAGAGAGCGGGTCACTTTTCGATGCCATGGAATAATGACCCCCTGGAATGGGTCTCTGTCTGTATCATTGCACTATCCTCCAAAAATCTAAAATCTTCAGGAGGCGTCGCACATATAACCAGGCAACCAGTAGTGACAATAATAAATGTAAAACGCGCGCGCGCACACACACACACACACTGGATGCTTCTTGAGCAGAAATTGATATATATTTCTTTAACAGAAATTTTGTAAAAAAATATGTCATAGCTGACTTACTGCCTCTAGAGACATTGTTGTAAGGTGTTGCCATCATGTCTGGCTGAAATCATAAATTCATTACCTTTAATTAAGGTAACGTGTCTGGCCTGTAGTGAGTGACCTGTATACTCAAGTTACCATACGGTCATGTACATTGGTACACACATCTAATTATGTACTATGTACAGATACACCTGTCTTAACCCTTCCCTTCACAGAGATTTAGGATAATATACTATTTTATCTCCATACAAATGACAGACATTTAGCTATCATGCAGTGGATAAGTAGTCGCCATATCTATCCCACCTACATAGATATTACTGGGACTTCATAGAGATTTAGGTTAATATACTATTATATCTCCATACAAATGACAGACATTTAGCTATCATGCAGTGGATAAGTAGTCGCCATATCTATCCCACCTACATAGATATTACTGGGACTTCATAGAGATTTAGGTTAATATACTATTATATCTCCATACAAATGACAGACATTTAGCTATCATGCAGTGGATAAGTAGTCGCCATATCTATCCCACCTACATAGATATTACTGGGACTTCATAGAGATTTAGGTTAATATACTATTATATCTCCATACAAATGACAGACATTTAGCTATCATGCAGTGGATACCGGTAAGTAGTCGCCATATCTATCCCACCTCCATATATATTACTGGGACTTCATAGAGATTTAGGTTAATATACTATTATATCTCCATACAAATGACAGACATTTAGCTATCATGCAGTGGATAAGTAGTCGCCATATCTATCCCACCTCCATAGATATTACTGGGACTACATGAGATTCTGGCCTTTATTATCAGCATTGGTTTGGCTACTACATTGTTAATGCATGTCATATTGGTAATGGCGTCAAGTGCTTCTATGAGGGAAAGGGTTAAGCAGCCAACCAAGGGAATCACAGGAAATGGTGCTTAGCACAGGTGGCTGCTTAATAGAGGTCAAATGTATAACAAAGTAACATATTGGGAATCTGAAAACTGGCTGCTTAATGCAGGTTGGCTGCTTAATAGAGGTGACCACCAACACAGGTTGGACTGTGCTCCCTGCAACAATTATGCTGTTGTTTGTTAGCTGTGTTTGTTTAGTAGACTTGCCATTCAATGATTTTCTATGAATTGCCTACTAAACAATATACATGTATCTAGCAACTAGCAAACTCATACTTATGGTGTGCATTATTATCTTGTCAATTTAAAGCAGCATTACATCATAATAAAGGATATTATATATGAACGGCAAAAGTCTTATTAGAAGATTTATGTTATAAATTGTGTAAATGCTTTTTATGTATATACAAGGAAGAAATAAACGGGGTTACCCGAAAAGGGGCCTCAAAATTTTAAAAAAAGGATGTTTGGGGTAAAATATAAATACTAATGTGTGTGTGTTAACAAAAATCGAAATAGTCGCTCAAAAACCGTCGTATACACGAATTTGTTTATCAACACACGAAATTAAAACACGCACAGCGCGCATGCGTGAAACAACAGAGGATGTAGAAAACAACGTATATAGTTTGAACATGAAAGACTATCTATCTATCTTCCTCTAATGTCGAACCCCTCGCGGGGATGTAGAAATGTCCCTAAAAGACTTAGCTAACAGAGAGGTATGAATCAACATATCAAGTAATTTAATTAAAAAAGACAATGTGGGACAAATGGGGACGATGCATTCCGAATGTAAACAAGTGTGTGACCGATCGACTCGGAAAGTCCTACTTTCGGTTTCGAGTTTGTTTTATCGCCAAAAAACACTGTTTACCAAATGAACATAAGCATACAAAGTATAATGTTAGAATGTGTAGCAGCATTAGGTAAAAATTGAATTTTTCAAATATCTTATTTCATACGATGTAATGCTGCTTTAAGCTGCATCAAATATGCACCAGCAGTTATACTCCCCAACTGTAAAATATTCCCCCATACTAACAACCAACCACTTTGATTATTCCTGAAAAATTCATTCCATTTACAAGATGTGTCTGAAAATGGCAATTACTTGTTTGTAAACAATACCGGTGTGATAATGTGTATGACAACAAGTTACTGAAAAGCAACAGGACCACTTCCGCCTTCATTAGGCAAGACATTAGATGAGCAGAGACAACTTGGGAAATAATACAGTCAACACTTCTAAAAAGTATTCTATAAGTGTCCAGGATTTACATTTGAGGCATATAAAAAATCTTAAAGCGACATTAGATTGAAAAAAGCAAAAAAAAAATTATGCATTTATTCACGTAAATTCATGGCTACTACACATTCTTCTAAATATATTCGAATACTAACATTGAATCAATAAACAGTATTTTTGTTGTATACAAACTTTCAAAAGTGAAAGTAGGATTTCATATAACGGTCATCCATGCTACTGAATTGACGTTTGTTTGTCATTGGAGTCAATACTAAACGCAAGATAATGTCCTTTAGAGATAATAATACCTTGTGTTATTAAAGATAAACGTGTTGTATTTCGCATGAATGTCGACGCTATTTACATTATTTTGTTATGTCAACAAATCGCGTATACAACGTTTGTTTATTTGTTGACTCCGTTTTTGAGGCAAATATTTGGAAACAAATTATACCATATAATAGCAAATTACATTCTGCAGACATTTGCGTTTTTACCGATGTAGTGTCGCTTTAAGATTTGTATCGATTTTTATTTTATGAAACTAAACTTAGTTGATAATAACTGCTTTGAGACAGTAATTTTTGAAAAATGTTACATACAGTTTTCATCTTTATTCAAGTCTCGTCTATGTACTTACATATAATGCACAGACAAAAATCATATTAAAAGTACATAGCCATTCAGGCTGTCCGATTAGCGCAGTGGTTAGCCGACTCGCTTCTCACCAATGCAACCCGGGTTTGATCCTCCGACCGGGAAGTATGTGAGATGGTACGGTGGTCGCCAGATCAGAGAGGTGGGTTTTCTACGGGACTCCGGTTTCCTCCCACACGAATGACCACATATATGCTTTCATCCACACCAATGAGAGTGATTAATATAAGTTGTTAAAACGGACTCCTCAATCGTTGTAAAATAAATAACGTTTAATTCTAAAGCCAAGAAACAGTTGCTAATCTCAATTTAATTACTATTTAAAACAAAAAAAGGATCGACGATGTAGTATATTAAAACAGGTTTTGGCACAAATTCTTATCATTGACTGATTACTGATGAGAAATATATATTGATCATGTGTTATCATATTTTGAAATTATGTATAGATGTATGTAACGTGTGAATGAATGTACAGTCAACCTGTATTAAGCAGCCATTTTCAAGATTCTCACTATGTTATTTTATTATACATTTAACCCCTATTAAGCAGCCACCTGTGCTAAGCAGCCACTTTCTGTGATTCCCTTGACTGGCTGCTTAAGACTGGTTTGACTGTAATCTATATGTTTTCTCGCCTCCCCCCCCCCCCCTAAAGTACCGAGTTAGGATAAGTTATGACCAAGTGTATACAGTTATATTTAGGAGATTGACGGTTTGTTTTTCAGTGTTAATAGTTCATATATACCGTACATACTTGCATAAAAGACGCAGATTATGGCCTCAAAGTGGCTTCCCGTCTTATAAGCGAGTGAAATTATGTTTAGCATAAACTTTGTGTGTTCTGACTCGCTAATTGATGACTTTATATTGAAATAACTCAAATGGTGTAACAAAAACATATACCTTCATAGCTCTGTCTGTAAAGTGAACTTGTCAATAGCATTTTAACAAATCAAATGTGCTAAAATACTTTGCCAGTTACACCTTTTCAGATCCAGTTTGCTAAAATACTTTGCCAGTAACAACTTTTCAGATCCAGTTTGCTAAAATACTTTGCCAGTAACAACTTTTCAGATCCAGTTTGCTAAAATACTTTGCCAGTAACACCTTTTCAGATCCAGTTTGCTAAAATACTTTGCCAGTAACAACTTTTCAGATCCAGTTTGCTAAAATACTTTGCCAGTAACAACTTTTCAGATCCAGTTTGCTAAAATACTTTGCCAGTAACAACTTTTCAGATCCAGTTTGCTAAAATACTTTGCCAGTAACAACTTTTCAGATCCAGTTTGCTAAAATACTTTGCCAGTAACAACTTTTCAGATCCAGTTTGCTAAAATACTTTGCCAGTAACAACTTTTCAGATCCAGTTTGCTAAAATACTTTGCCAGTAACAACTTTTCAGATCCAGTTTGCTAAAATACTTTGCCAGTTACAACTTTTCAGATCCAGTTTGCTAAAATACTTTGTAGATTGAACATGTTAATAATCTCTTTTCAGTTGGATTTTGACGTAATTTACAGTGTTAAATTAATTAATTTCTTTGCTTCTGGGTGGTTTCCAATTCTCCACCCGGTCGTATATGCAAAATACCACTGATTTAAAGACGAAAGTTGAGGGGGTCGTCTTATAGGCAAGATTGTCTTATAGTCGAGTATGTATGGTAGTTACCGTTATATAATACCATGTTGTTTATAGGCAATCAAGCTCAAATCAATTAGGATAAACTAGTTTCCTTAACCAGTGATTAGATGTTCATGGTAGCAGAGGTGGTGGCGGTGGACCGAGGAACAAACCCGGGGGACGTGGCGGTGGAGGGTTCCAGTCGGGTAAACAACAGTTTAAGTCAAAGGTGTTCAAGCAGTATAGCGGACACAAGAAACCAGGAGCCAAAAGACAATTCTCTCGGTGACGGAATATCTCATCAGCATAGACTGAACAGTTTTAGAAGACAAATTAATTTGTACAAGCTCGCCAATCAAGTCTGACTACAGGAAATTGGGGGGAAATACATGCACGTTGTATACAGTATGTATGTATATACAGTTATGAAACAATAAAATCGAAATATAATTAACAGATTTCAAAGTATTTCTGCCCAGAATTATATTCCCTCATCCATATTAATTGTCAAGGCGATATTTTTGCAAATCTCCTATTTTGCATTTACCAGGAAATTATTGCTTTGCTGGAATTCATCTTGTATAATTATAAATGCATTTGTTTTGTGATTAAAATCAGTATCCATCAAATAAACTGCTATGTTGGGAGTTGTATTTTATATTTTTGTATTATTTTATCTGCCACTAGCGTGTAAAGTGGAAAGACTGGATAACAAAAAGTTACCTCGGAAAACATTAATCTTAATTAACCCTTCAACACTGCACGCCTCTAAATAGGCTTACAAAAAGTGTAGATTCAGATGAGCCGGCTCGTGACAGGATCTGCACCTTTTAGTATTTTTAGATAAAATTACCCATTTTGATAAATGAACACTGGTCCAAAGGTAATTTTCTTATTAATTTATTGGTCAGAAAATATCACGCACAAGTCCATGTCAGTTACTTGGTGTTGAATGGGTTAATGCCTAAGGTAACATATTTAATAACCAAAAAGCATGGCCATATTAACTATTACTATTAACTGGCATAATTTGTTGTGGTCGATATGTGTCTACATTTTGTTAATTGATTTTAAAATTCGAATTTCTGTGTCCAAGTATTTATTTTTGTCAATCTAGAACCATGACCATTTGTGGATATGAGAAAAATGGCCCACACAACCTGAAGCAATGAGAGCTTATTGCCCAGACAACCTGAAGCAATGAGAGCTTATTGCCCAGACAACCTGAAGCAATGAGAGCTTATTGCCCCACAACCTGAAGCATGAGAGCTTATTGCCCAGACAACCTGAAGCAATGAGAGCTTATGCCCACACAACCTGAAGCAATGAGAGCTTATTGCCCAGACAACCTGAAGCAATGAGAGCTTATTGCCCACACAACCTGAAGCATGAGAGCTTATTGCCCACACAACCTGAAGCAATGAGAGCTTATTGCCCAGACAACCTGAAGCTATGAGAGCTTATTGCCCAGACAACCTGAAGCTATGAGAGCTTATTGCCCAGACAACCTGAAGCTATGAGAGCTTATTGCCCACACAACCTGAAGCTATGAGAGCTTATTGCCCACACAACCTGAAGCTATGAGAGCTTATTGCCCAGACAACCTGAAGCAATGAGAGCTTATTGCCCAGACAACCTGAAGCTATGAGAGCTTATTGCCCAGACAACCTGAAGCTATGAGAGCTTATTGCCCACACAACCTGAAGCTATGAGAGCTTATTGCCCACACAACCTGAAGCTATGAGAGCTTATTGCCCAGACAACACAGATACAAATTCTCAGCATTCTACAGATTGTATTGACATTTTCCGAGACTACAAATTTAATAAAACCTAATTATGTCCACTCTGGTCAATGGCGCACAAAAATAGCTCTATGAAAATTTTATATAATATATCGACTATTCTGTCAATCCAGTGGCAATTCAGTCTCTCTTAATAAAAGAAATGAAAATATCAAGACACAATCGATGAGATTCACAAGATGAGCTGTAGCATACCGAGGCCCTATAATTGTGCAATTTCTGGTCATCGATGAGATTCACAAGATGAGCTGTAGCATACCGAGGCCCTATAATTGTGCAATTTCTGGTCAAGTTTCGAACAAATGACATAACATTATTTGCTTAGTTGCCAGGAGAGATGTCTTTCTGAATGGTCAGGCCAGTTTCTTTTAAAGGCCCTATACATTTATTAACACATACATTGTATATGTGTTTAAAGGCCCATCATTTATTTACACATACATTGTATATGTGTTTAAAGGCCCAATACATTTATTTACACATCCATTGTATATGTGTTTAAAGGCCCATTACATTTATTAACACATACATTGTATATGTGTTTAAAGGCCCAATACATTTATTAACACATACATTGTATATGTGTTTAAAGGCCCGGAGTTTAAGGCCCGGAAAAACACACCAAAAAACCCACATTTATTAGCACATCCATTGTATATGTGTTTAAAGGCCCGGAATATTTATTAGCACATCCATTGTATATGTGTTTAAAGGCCCGAACATTTATTAACACATCCATTGTATATGTGTTTAAAGGCCCGAACATTTATTTACACATCCATTGTATATGTGTTTAAAGGCCCATCACATTTATTAACACATACATTGTAAACCCAACAAAACACAACATATGTGTTTAAAGGCCCATTACATTTATTAGCACATACATTGTATATGTGTTTAAAGGCCCATTACATTTATTAACACATACATTGTATATGTGTTTAAAGGCCCAGTACATTTATTAGCACATCCATTGTATATGTGTTTAAAGGCCCATAAGTCCGCCTCCGTGGTTAAGGTCGCTGACTTGTATACCACTGTAACCTATCATCACTGATGGTCACGGGTTCGAGCCCCGCTCAGACCATGTCTCATTTATATGAAAAAGTTGGCAGTTTCTTACGGAGGTTGGTGCACCCAAGTACTGGTTAACCGCTGGAGCCTGCCCAGGAAAGGTGTTGTTAGGTAAACTGCCCGCCGGCGATATAGCCCAAAATGGTGCTGATGCAGGCGTAAAACCCGAAATATAACATAACATTAAAGGCCCAAAAACATTTATTAACACATACATTGTATATGTGTTTAAAGGCCCATTACATTTATTAACACATACATTGTATATGTGTTTAAAGGCCCATTACATTTATTAACACATACATTGTATATGTGTTTAAAGGCCCATTTACATTTATTAACACATACATTGTATATGTGTTTAAAGGCCCATTACATTTATTAACACATACATTGTATATGTGTTTAAAGGCCCAATACATTTATTAGCACATACATTGTATATGTGTTTAAAGGCCCATACATGTATTAACACATACATTGTATATGTGTTTAAAGGCCCATTCATTTATCAACACATACATTGTATATGTGTTTAAAGGCCCAGTAAATTTATTTACACATACATGGTATATGTGTTCATTTCAACTTGGTTTGCTACACGCACCGCTCCTGTTGTACAATGTGGAGTTTAATACAATACGTAGACAATTGCTGTATCTCAAATACTACTCACTGAAAAGTTATAACATTTGTTCATTGTCTATGATAATGTGCTGGTATAATTCAGATACATTATTTATGAAGCCGACAAGTGTGTTTGCCGGGTTCATTCTAGATCAGAATTTTTGGGAGAAGTGAGAAAGCGTGTGATCGCTTCCTTAAATGATGTTCTTTAATATACTTCTGAAAATAGGGTTAAAATGCACAGTACAACCATTAAATACAACATTTAAATAGAAGGAGTGCTTTATAATAGGCCAGTGTATCTTACTAGACAAAATTTTGTTTGAAAATCGAAAAACCAAAAAATATTTATTTTTTAAGGAGGGAGAAGTCAGGGTCCCTAGGGCGACAATTTCGCCCTCTAGAATGATACCTGTGTTTGTTACCTTAGTATGGCAGGCGCAATACACCTTAACCTGCCGAATAAATTGGACGGAATGTGCAAGCAACATAGATCCAGATCAGCCGCTGCATAGTGCCATGTCTGATCAGGATCTATGTTGTTTGCTATTCAGACAAGTGTTTTAGCTCCACTATCCGAACAGCATAGAGCCTTTTGCAAAAGCGACCTTAGTTGGCAAGTTACGGTTTCAAATTTAACATATGTGTACATGAATTCTTATTCTTTAATACGTAATTTCTTCATTAATCTGTGAATTAATGTTGATGTCTGACCGTCCGAAACAAAACCAAATACGTCGTGTAATTAACGACAGATGAAAGTCGACGTCCTACAAATTATGGCGTCATCTGCATTGACACATATCAGTTGATAATAACGATAATTGTTTAATAATTAAACAGCTCATAGGATGTATCAAACTCACCAGTTAACCCTTTCAACACCACAGACCTCTAAATAGGCTTACAAAAAGTGTAGATCCAGATGAGCCGGGTCGTGACGAGCCGGCTCATCAGGATCTGCACTTTTTGCCAGTGATATGACTATTTTTAGACATAATTACCCATTTTGATAAATGAACTTGTCCAAATGTGATTTTCTGATTCATTTATTGGTTTATGAATATCATGGACCAGTCCATGTGAGTTACTTGGTGTTGAATGGGTTAAATACCCGGGAGGCGGGGCTTGACACAAATTGAAGCTGAGGGTACATTAATATATAGTCTACATCCGTTATGTCGAATTCCCCGGTTATTTCGAAGTCGGATCAAAGTCCCGTTTCAGACACTATCATTTTATATATAACTGGCTCCGTTTATATAGAATTTCGTTACGTCAAACTTCGAAGTAACCAAAGTATTTTGTTTGGTCCGACGGAATTCGACATACATTGTAATGGATGTAGACTTTATAATAATTTCTTTTATCACATAACTTTGCTTAACTTATATTAATCACTCTCGAGACCTCATTCCTGATGGAATCCATCGCCATGAAGGAGAGAGAAGAGGCAATGTGGAATTTAAATGCCTTGCCTAAGGGCACAATCGTAACGGCTCCAGCGGGGCTCGAACTCCGGACCTTTCGCACCTGAAGCGAACGCGCATCCACTGCTCTATCACGACTCACTAAAGTCAAGCTAACTTTGCTTGTATTCAGTTTCATACAGTGGTCACATATTTTCTTTTTTACGTATACACGTAAATAACCCCTGGAAGGATTCTGATTGGTTGAGAGAATAATCCTTATAATTTGTATCTTGAGCTTTAAAGTATGCATATTTCTTTGTGAATTGGTAGGGTATCTTAGCCTCTAGAAAATGTTGCTACATTACGGTGATTGATAAAAGAGGCAGTAAGGCAGTCCATATTGGTGAAAAGGGCGGACAAGTTCTAAATTATATATGTCTGCCCGCCCAAAAACACCTGTTTGGGCTTATATATAAATGTTTTTCAAAAGGGCAGGGCTAAATAGCAACAGGGAGGAGCTAAAAAGGGCTAGAAAAAAACTTACTATAAGAACATAGTATATACAAAGATGGAAAGATAACAGTGGTACAGGCGAAACATGCATTCACTATAGTGGTACAGGCAAAACATGCATTCACTATAGTGTACAGGCAAACATGCATTCACTACAGTGGTACAGCGAAACATGCATTCACTATAGTGGTACAGGCAAAACATGCATTCACTATAGTTGTACAGGCAAAACATGCATTCGCTATAGTTGTACAGGTGAAACATGCATTCACTATAGTGGTACAAGCAAACAAACATGCATTCACTATAGTGGTACAGGCGAAACATACATTCACTATAGTGGTACAGGCGAAACAAACATGCATTCACTATAGTGGTACAAGCGAAACATGCATTCACTATAGTTGTACAGGCAAAACATGCATTCACTATAGTGGTACAAGCAAAACATGCATTCACTATAGTGGTACAGGCGAAACATGCATTCACTATAGTGGTACAGGCAAAACATGCATTTACTATAGTGGTACAGGTGAAACATGCATTCACTATAGTGGTACAAGCGAAACATGCATTCACTATAGTGGTACAAGCAAAACATGCATTCACTATAGTGGTACAGGTGAAACATGCATTCACTATAGTTGTACAGGCGAAACATGCATTCACTATAGTGGTACAGATGAAACATGCATTCACTATAGTGGTACAGGCAAAACATGCATTCACTATAGTGGTACAAGCAAAACATGCATTCACTATAGTGGTACAAGCGAAACATGCATTCACTATAGTGGTACAAGCGAAACATGCATTTACTATAGTGGTACAAGCGAAACATGCATACACTATAGTGGTACAAGCGAAACATGCATTCACTATAGTTGTACAGGCGAAACATGCATTTACTATAGTGGTACAAGCGAAACATGCATTCACTATAGTTGTACAGGCGAAACATGCATTTACTATAGTTGTACAGGCAAAACATGCATTCACTATAGTGGTACAGACGAAACATGCATTCACTATAGTGGTACAGGCAAAACATGCATTCACTATAGTGGTACAGGCGAAACATACATTCACTATAGTAGTACAAGCAAAACATGAACATGCATTCACTATAGTGGTACAGGCAAAACTTGCATTCACTATAGTGGTACAAGTGAAACATGCATTCACTATAGTGGTACAGGCAAAACATACATTCACTATAGTGGTACAGGCAAAACATGAACATGCATTCACTATAGTGGTACAGGCAAAACATGCATTCACTATAGTGGTACAGGCGAAACATGCATTCACTATAGTGGTACAGGCGAAACATGCATTCACTATAGTGGTACAAGCAAAACATGCATTCACTATAGTGGTACAGGCGAAACATGCATTCACTATAGTGGTACAGGCGAAACATGCATTCACTATAGTGGTACAGGCAAAACATGCTTTCACTATAGTGGTACAGGCGAAACATGCATTCACTTTAGTGGTACAGGCGAAACATGCATTCACTATAGTGGTACAAGCGAAACATGCATTCACTATAGTGGTACAGGCGAAACATGCATTCACTATAGTGGTACAGGCGAAACATGCATTCACTATAGTGGTACAAGCAAAACATGCATTCACTATAGTGGTACAAGCGAAACATGCATTCACTATAGTGGTACAGGCGAAACATGCATTCACTATAGTGGTACAGGCGAAACATGCATTCACTTTAGTGGTACAGGCGAAACATGCATTCACTATAGTGGTACAAGCGAAACATGCATTCACTATAGTGGTACAGCAAACATGCATTCACTATAGTGGTACAGGCGAAACATGCATTCACAAGTGGTACAGGCGAAACATGCATTCACTATAGTGGTACAAGCAAAACATGCATTCACATTGTGGTACAAGCAAAACATGCATTCACTATAGTGGTACAGGCAAAACATGCTTTCACTATAGTGGTACAGGCGAAACATGCATTCACTTTAGTGGTACAGGCGAAACATGCATTCACTATAGTGGTACAAGCGAAACATGCATTCACTATAGTGGTACAGGCGAAACATGCATTCACTATAGTGGTACAGGCGAAACATGCATTCACTATAGTGGTACAAGCAAAACATGCATTCACTATAGTGGTACAGGCGAAACATGCATTCACTATAGTGGTACAGGCAAAACATGCATTCACTACATTGTAAGCTCACTAAACACTTCATTATTTTGTGGCTTCAGATATGACCACTACACTACGTCGGACCAAACAAAATACTTCGACATAACCGAAGTTTGACTTAGCGAAATCCGATATAAACGTAGCCAATTATATGTAAAATGATAGTGACTGAAACGGGACTTTGATCCGACTTCGAGATAACCGGAGAATTCGAGATAACCGACTTTGACATAACGGATGTAGACTATATATGATTGTAGTCATAGCAATGCATTATGTGCATCTATTTCAAACTAGAAAGTGACTTGATAGTTTTATTTTGTTTTGGAGTTTGTTTAATCTTGTGTTGATGTTTAATTCGAAGACCTTGTACATGATAGAGGAAACCAGAGTGTTCAACACAGTGTATGCAATCAGGCAGACACTTACTCTCCTCAATATAGAGTGGAAAAGAAAGTTGTTGGATGCCCGGCTAAAGGAATAAGGAGCGAGATGTGAGTAGATAGACCATGAAGAAGGACACAGCGATGATATCAACGACAAAAATGATGAAGATAGAGAGAAATTTGATGACAGTGTGAACGTTGATGGCGGACAGGGAAATAGCATTGATGGCATGGTAAATGGTGATTGTGTGGGTGGTTGTATATCTGATGAAGGTGATAATGGTAAAGCTAATGGTAGCATTGATAGCATGGTAAATGGTGATTGTGTGGGTGGTTGTATATCTGATGAAGGTGATAAAGCTAATGGTAGCATTGATAGCATGGTAAATGGTGATTGTGTGGGTGGTTGTATATCTGATGAAGGTGATAATGATAAAGCTAATGGTAGCATGGTAAATGGTGATTGTGTGGGTGGTTGTATATCTGATGAAGGTGATAATGATAGAGCTAATGGTAGCATTGATAGCATGGTAAATGGTGATTGTGTGGGTGGTTGTATATCTGATGATGGTGATAATGATAAAGCTAATGGTAGCATTGATAGCAACAGAATTGGTCTTGGTTGTCAAAGCTCCATGTGAAATGGACTGACTGCATAGTTGGTGATGGTCACCATGGTCATGAATATGGAGGACCCACTTTTGGATTCTTTGGAATAATGTCTGTCAACGTAAACAGCAGGCTCCAACATTACGTGTAAGATATATTTGTCTTGAGAAGAAATTCTACTTTTAGCTGTAATTCTGAAATATGCAGTATGATTGATACCTGAATACTAGTAGCTATTGGTTTAATTTTGGTGCAATATTAAATGATTAAATGTGATGTCATTACGACCATAGGTACTTTTTTATATTTCGCGTTTGTTTTCAGGCATGAAGATCTTGACGAATCTGTCGACGACTGATGCATGGAATTTCTCTTAATATTAATCGTCAAGTAAAATGATTGTTTGAGACATTATTTTATAGCCTTACATATGATGTTAATTATAGCCGTGCATCACATCCACATCACATCCCCGTGTAATGAACATAATATCTTAATGTACAATGGTTATGTTAAACATAATATAAAACAGTCAAATCCACATAAACTAACGGTTTACACCAAGATGTTGTATTAAATATAATGTACCGATCAAAACCACATACACTATACAGTTTACGGCCAGATGTTGTGTTAAATATAATGTACCGATCAAATCCACAGACACTATACAGTTTACGGCCAGATGTTGTGTTAAATATAATGTACTGATCAAAACCACATACACTATACAGTTTACGGCCAGATGTTGTGTTAAATATAATGTACCGGTCAAATCCACAGACACTATACAGTTTACGGCCAGATGTTGTGTTAAATATAATGTACCGGTCAAATCCACAGACACTATACAGTTTACACCCAGATGTTGTGTTAAATATAATGTACCGGTCAAATCCACAGACACTACAGTTTATGCCCAGATTTCATCCATATACTCGTGATACTGCTAAAATGTCCAGACGGATCTGTATTCCAGTGGTAATATGCCGGACTGGTAATCCAGGGATCGCAGGTTCGATCCCCCGTCTGAACCTATTAAAATTAACAGTCTTGCAGGTGGGACTTTAAATGGTGCTGTAGACCATGCACGTAAAAGAACCAGAGGAAACTCTGGAATGGGTCTCTGTCTGTATCAAAACAAGACGGATCTAAAATGACTAATCTCTTCATGAGGCGTCGCTCATATGAGCAACCGGTAGCGACGATAAATAATCGTAGAACACACATGTCCATAAAATGGGGTATTGCTGTCACATGTGTATGTCACGTGATCAATGCGAGCACTAAGTTTAAGCAGGAGATGTCAATATCCCCTGCAACTGTATTAAAAGACTCGTGATGCTGCTAAAATGGGGTATTGCTGTCACAGTTGTATGTCACGTGATCAATGCGAGCACTAAGTTTAAGCAGGAGATGTCAATATCCCCTGCAACTTTATTAAACTACTCGTGATGCTGCTAAAATGTGCATAAAATGGGGTATTGCTGTCACATGTGTATGTCACGTGATCAATGCGAGCACTAAGTTTAAGCAGGAGATGTCAATATCCCCTGCAACTTTATTAAACGACTCGTGATGCTGCTAAAATGTCCATACAATGGGGTATTGCTGTCACATGTGTATGTCACGTGATCAATGCAAGCACTAAGTTTAAGCAGGAGATGTCAATATCCCCTGCAACTTTATTAAACGACTCGCGATGCTGCTAAAATGGGGTATTGCTGTCACAGTTGTATGTCACGTGATCAATGCGAGCACTAAGTTTAAGCAGGAGATGTCAATATCCCCTGCAACTTTATTAAAAGACTCGTGATGCTGCTAAAATGTCAAATGGGGTATTTCTGTCACAGTTGTATGTCACGTGATCAATGCGAGCACCAAGTTTAAGCAGGAGATGTCAATATCCCCTGCAACTTTATTAAACGACTCGTGATGCTGCTAAAATGTCCATAAAATGGGGTATTGCTGTCACAGTTGTATGTCACGTGATCAATGCGAGCACCAAGTTTAAGCAGATGTCAATATCCCTTGCAACTTTATTAAAATGGAAGGAGACTGCAGCCTGAGAAACAAACACCGTAATGGAAAAGAGTTAATTCTGTAAAATCTAACTGCCAATCTTCACTATTGTTAATAGCTCTCAATATTTAAAGCTCCATTAGAATGCAGAATTAGAATTACAATGAATGCTAACTGTACATAATAAGTGCTCAAGCCATGTATAATTAATTGTTTTTGGCAAACAATTTATGGAGTCATTTTCAAAGATTTAGTTACAGATGTCTATGTAATTAAGGGAGCTATACAACAATGGATTCCCTGAGTTAAGCATTATAAACCACAATTAACTAACAATTCATTTAGTTTTATAATCAGAATGGATTGCTTTCCTATATACAAATATTTTATTCGGCATAAAACATTTTACAATATGCATAGCCTAATAATATAAATATTTTAGTGGAAACAATAGAAATATCAAACCATGGTTTCTCAGAAGAGCAAATTAATATTTAACAATATTACTTCTTGCCTAGTTACAACTAGTATACAGTCAAACCTGTGTTATTGGTCACCTCCATTAAGCAGCCAATCTGTATTTAATTAAGTATCCAGATTCCCAATTGGTTGTTTTATTATACAGTCAAACCGGTCTTAAGCAGCCAGCCAAGGGAGTCAGAGAAAGTGGCTGCTTAATAGAGGTCAAATATATAATAAAACAACCAATTGGGAATCTGGATACTGGCTACTTAATACAGAATGGCTGCTTAATGGAGGTGACCACTAACACAGGTTTGACTGTATATTTGACCTCTATTAAGCAGCCACTTGCGCTAAGCAGCCACTTTCTCTGACTCCCTTGGCTGGCTGCTTAAGACAGGTTTGACTGTATAGTTGACCTCTATTAAGCAGCCACTTTCGCTAAGCAGCCACTTTCTCTGACTCCTTTGGCTGGCTGCTTAAGACAGGTTTGACTGTATATTTGACCTCTATTAAGCAGCCACTTGCGCTAAGCAGCCACTTTCTCTGACTCCCTTGGCTGGCTGCTTAAGACAAGTTTGACTGTACGTATTATCTAAGCGTAATTTAGGTGATACGCTTCCTATTTGCAAAATGCAGTTATATATACAATACAAGTACAATATAAATATGATAAATATATGAACAAAATGACACAACTATAATGCTGTGTTTATAATTATAAATACTTGAAGACACTGAGAATAAAAAATACAGACGGATCTGTAGTCCAGTGGTAACACGCTGGATTGGTAATCCAGGGATCGCAGGTTCGATCCCCCGTCTGACCCTAATAAAATTAACAGTCTTTCAGATGGGACGTTAAACCGAGGTCTCGTGTCGGTGCTTTACACCGTGCACGTAAAATAACCAGAGGAGATTCTGGAATGGGTCTCTGTCTGTATCATGCACTATCCTCCAAAATCTAAAATAACTAATCTCTTCAGGAGGCGTCGCTCATATGGGCAACCGGTAGCGACGATAAATAAACGTAAAAACACACGTGTTTTTTTTTGTATTTATAAAAATTAATTTCTCGGCAAAAAGACATTATTGTTTGGGACAATGATTGGTCAATTATATTTGATAAATGTATAGTGTTCAATATCCCTGAACATGCTGTCATTCTCATATTTCAGATGAGAATTTCGCTGTGCCTCACTCGCGCCGTGGTGTTATTGGCATGGCAAACAAAGGACGACACACGAATGGTTCACAGTTCTATATTACTCTAACACCGGTTGCCCATATGAGCGACGCCTCCTGAAGAGATTAGTCATTTTAGATTTTTGGAGGATAGTGCAATGATACAGACAGAGACCCATTCCAGAATCTCCTCTGGTTATTTTACGTGCACGTAAAGCACCGACACGAGACCTCGGTGTGCGTGACCAACGGGTGAACCGACTCGGAAAGTCCTACTTTCGGTTTCGAGTTTGTTTTATCGCAAAAAACACTGTTTACTAATTGAACATAATTATACAAATTATAATGTAAGAATACGTAGCAGCATTGCTACCCATACGTAAAATTTGACTTTTTCAAATATCTTTTATTTCATACTATATAGGGTAAGTAAAACCTAGAGTTTAATTAAGACCGTTTGTACGCATTGGCTATATAATATGGTATTTGTTTGCCATCCACATATAATTCACTTAATTTCGCTACCAAAACACTGGGACTTTAAACCGAGGTCTCGTGTCCGTGCTTTTGCACCATGTAAGTAAAAGAACCAGAGGATACTCTGGAATGGGTCTCTGTCTGTATCATTGCACTATCCTCCAAAAATCTAAAATGACTAATCTCTTCAGGAGGCGTCGCTCATATGGGCAACCGGTAGCGACGATAAATAAACGTAAAACACACAATCTGTCGCGCTGCAGTCAGAACAGTGAGTGTAAGCATGCTCCCGAGTCTCATAAAAAACAATAGACGTTATTTATTTCCCAATTGTTTATACAAATTTATTTTAGCTCGATTGCGAAACAAGTTATTACAACTTATATTAATCACTCTCGAGACCTCATTCCTGATGGAATCCATCGCCACGAGGGAGAGAGAAGAGGCAACGTAGAATTTAAATGCCTTGCCTAAGGGCACAATCGTAACGGCTTCAGAAGGGTTCGAACTCCGGATCTCTCGTACCTGAAGCGAACGCGCCCACTGCGCTATCACGAGTTCCAATCGTATACAGTTTGAACAGTGCATATATTACACATATCAAAATACAGAAAAAGGAGTAGAATCAAAGTTCTTATATAATTCCTCTCCTCAAATGCGTTGGTAGGAACACTGTAATATTATTATATCATTACAAACATGGTTAGAGATATGATTATTTGCAAGCTGTTTCGTGATACAGCCCAAGAAGAGGGAAAAAAGAGAAACACGTTTCTTGTTATCTCGCAGTCTCAGACACAAACCGCAAATCGAATATTGTATATCTGTCGCTGCAAATGCCAGTGAACCGGTGCAGAGTAAATTATCTCTAGCCCGTACAGTAATCCATGTCAACATTCGTGAAATGGATGTATGTTTGATTTGGTCCTGGAAGTAATCGACGTATTCTGAACTAATCCAAGACTGCCATCTTCAGTTTAGTCAGATCCGATGATGTGCGGGAAGAGGATCAATATGAACATGGTATCTGTACAGGCGTTAGTTATGTATTGAATGAAAATATTTGCATTTTCGAAGAAAACATTTGCATTTTCTAAGAAATGTTTTTCAAAGAATTATTTGCTTGACCGACCTGTCTTCACCATTTGCATCGGTGAATCTGCATAATAAAATGATCGACATTGGACTGGAATAACAATTGAATGCAACGAAATAATTCTGGTCTCAGATAATTAAAATTCTATAGAAATAAAATTCGAGTGTCGGTTACTTGAAACATTTTATTGTAGCACATGATCTATGTGAATGTTGGACCTCTCGATTTGTTGACACGTCCGATACCGTTGTTTGAATTGTATTTTTATTGTGTTTATGAATTTTGAAAACTTGGTCTATACCCTAACGATAACGTGATTCCTGCGAAAAAGATTAAAATATTATTATAACGGTAAAAAGAAGTTTATTATCATTTATGTATGCATTACTTGGCATACAGGATTATTTATTACACCCTACGTATTGATGTGTGTGTGTTTTACGTTTATTTATCGTCGCTACCGGTTGCCCATATGAGCGACGCCTCTTGAAGAGATTAGTCATTTTAGATTTTGGAGGATAGTGCAATGATACAGACAGAGACCCATTCCAGAGTCTGGAATAAGCCAAATCAATACGTACAGACGGATCTGTAGTCCAGTGGTAACACGCTGGACTGGTAATCCAGGGATCGCAGGTTCGATTCCCCGTCTGACCCTAATACAATTAACAGTCTTTCAGATGGGACGTTAAACCGAGGTCTAGTGTTGGTGCTGTACACCGTGCACGTAAAAGAACCAGAGGAGACTCTGGAATGGGTCTCTGTTATCCGCCAAAACTCTAAAATTACTAATCTCTTCAGGAGGCGTCGCTCATATGGGCAACCGGTAGCGACGATAAATAAACGTAAAATACACACATGAGCTGGAATACAAATACTTACCTGACCATCTACATGTGATCATATTTGGAACACTCGCTGTTGGCAAATCCCTGAAGCGAATTCAGTACAGTTGCTGGAAGGTTGATTTAGGCTTTCGGCCAATTATTAGAGCTCAAAGGTCCCATGATATACTGTCTGACATGATATAATTGAATCACGTGTTTATCAGAAATGTGGTATTGCAATTGAAGTTCCATTTACCCATTGCTTCAGTATCCCTATGCTCTGTGTTCCAGTAGGCCTATGCTCTGTGTTCGAGTAGGCCTATGTTCTGTATTCCAGTAGGCCTATGTTCTGTGTTCCAGTAGGCCTGTGTTTCAGTAGGTCTATGCTCTGTGTTCGAGTAGGCCTATGTTCTGTATTCCAATAGATCTATGCTCTGTGTTCGAGTAGGTCTATGCTCTGTGTTCCAGTAGGCCTATGTTCTGTGTTCCAGTAGGCCTGTGTTCCAGTAGGCCTATGTTCTGTGTTCCAGTATGACTATGTTCTGTGTTCCAGTAGGACTATGTTCTGTGTTCCAGTAGCCCTATGTTCTGTGTTCCAGTAGGACTATGTTCTGTGTTCCAGTAGGACTATGTTCTGTGTTCCAGTAGGCCTATGTTCTGTGTTCCAGTAGACATGTGTTCCAGTAGGCCTATGTTCTATGTTCTAGTAGGCCTATATTCTGTGTTCCAGTAGGCCTGTGTTATGTGTTCCAGTAGGCCTATGTTCTGTGTTCCAGTAGGCCTATGTTCTGTGTTCAAGTAGGCATATGTTCCAGTAGACCTATGTTCTGTGTTCAAGTAGGCCTGTGTTCTGTGTTCCAGTATGCCTATGTTCTGTGTTCCAGTAGGCATATGCTCTGTGTTCCAGTAGACCTATGTTCTGTGTTCCAGTAGGCCTATGCTCTGTGTTCCAGTAGACCTATGTTCTGTGTTCCAGTAGGCCTATGTTCTGTATTCCAGTAGGCCTATGCTCAGTGTTCCAGTAGACCTATGTTCTGTGTTCCAGTAGGCCTATGTTCTGTGTTCCAGAAGGTCTATGTTCTGTGTTCCAGTAGGACTATGTTCTGTAGGCATATGTTCTGTGTTCCAGTAGGCCTGTGTTCTGTATTCCAGTAGGTCTATGTTCTGTGTTCCAGTAGGCCTATGTTCTGTGTTCCAGTAGGCCTATGTTCTGTAGGCCTATGTTCTGTGTTCCAGTAGGCCTATGTTATGTGTTCCAGTAGGCCTGTGTTCCAGTAGGTATATGTTCTGTGTTCCAGTAGGTCTATGTTATGTGTTCCAGTAGGTCTATGTTCTGTGTTCAAGTAGGCCTATGTTATGTAGGCCTATGTTCTGTGTTCCAGTAGGCCTATGTTCTGTTCTCCAGTAGGCATATGCTCTGGGTTCCAGTAGGCCTGTGCTCTGTGTTCCAGTAGGCCTATGTTCTGTAGGCCTATGTTACGTGTTCCAGTAGGCCTATGTTATGTGTTCCAGTAGGCATATGTTCTGTGTTCCAGTAGGCCTATGTTCTGTGTTCCAGTAGACCTATGTTCTGTGTTCCAGTAGGCCTATGTTCTGTGTTCCAGTAGGTCTGTGTTCTGTGTTCCAGTAGGCCTGTAAAGTAGGCCTATGTTCTTCTGTGTTCCAGTATGCTTATGTTATATTGTCCAGTAGGCCTATGCTCTGTGTTCCAGTAGGCATATGTGCTGTGTTCCAGTAGGCTTGTGTTCTGTGTTCGAGTAGGCCTATGTTCTGTGTTCCAGTAGGCATATGTTCTATATTCCAGTAGGCATATGTTCTATGTTCCAGTATACCTATGTTCTGTGTTCCAGTAGGCCTATGTTCTGTGTTCCAGTATACCTATGTTCAGTGTTCCAGTAGGCCTATGTTCTGTGTTTCAGTAGGCATATTTTCTGTGTTCCAGTAGACCTATGTTCTGTGTTCCAGTAGACCTATGTTCTGTGTTCCAGTAGGCCTATGTTCTGTGTTCCAGTAGACCTATGTTCTGTGTTCCAGTAGGCCTATGTTCTGTGTTTCAGTAGGCATATGTTCTGTGTTCCAGTAGACCTATGTTCCGTGTTCCAGTAGGCCTATGTTCTGTGTTCCAGTAGGCCTATGTTCTGTGTTCCAGTAGACCTGTGCTCTGTGTTCCAGTAGGCCTATGTTCTGTGTTCCAGTAGGCATATGTTCTGTGTTCCAGTATGCCTATATTCGGTGTTCCAGTAGGCCTATGCTCTGTGTTCCAGTAGGCCTATGTTCTGTGTTCCAGTAGACCTGTGCTCTGTGTTCCAGTAGGCCTATGTTCTGTGTTCCAGTAGGCCTATGTTCTGTGTTCCAGTAGGCATGTGCTCTGTGTTCCAGTAGGCCTATGAGCTGTGTTCCAGTAGACCTGTGCTCTGTGTTCCAGTATACATATGTTCTGTGTTCCAGTAGACCTATGTTCTGTGTTCCAGTAGACCTATGTTCTGTGTTCCAGTAGGCCTATGTTCTGTGTTCCAGTAGGCATATGTTCTGTGTTCCAGTAGGCCTGTGTTCGGGTAGGCCTATGTTCTGTGTTCCAGTAGGCATATGTTCTATATTCCAGTATGCATATGTTCTATGTTCCAGTATACCTATGTTCTGTGTTCCAGTAGGCCTATGTTCTGTGTTCCAGTAGACCTGTGCTCTGTGTTCCAGTAGGCCTATGTTCTGTGTTCCAGTAGGCCTATGCTCTGTGTTCCAGTAGACCTATGTTCTGTGTTCCAGTAGGCCTATGTTCTGTGTTCCAGTAGGCCTATGTTCTGTGTTCCAGTAGGCCTATGTTCTGTAGGCATATGTTCTGTGTTCCAGTAGGCCTATGTTCTGTGTTCCAGTAGGCCTATGTTCTGTGTTCCAGTAGGCCTATGTTCTGTGTTCCAGTAGGCCTATGTTCTGTAGGCCTATGTTCTGTGTTCCAGTAGGCCTATGTTCTGTGTTCCAGTAGACCTATGTTCTGTGTTCCAGTAGGCCTATGTTCTGTGTTCCAGTAGGCATATGTTCTGTGTTCCAGTAGACCTATGTTCTGTGTTCCAGTAGGCCTATGTTCTGTGTTCCAGTAGGCCTATGTTCTGTGTTCCAGTAGACCTATGTTCTGTGTTCCAGTAGGCCTATGTTCTGTGTTCCAGTAGGCATATGTTCTGTGTTCCAGTAGGCCTATTCTGTGTTCCAGTAGGCCTATGTTCTGTGTTCCAGTAGGCCTATGTTCTGTGTTCCAGTAGACCTATGTTCTGTGTTCCAGTAGGCCTATGTTCTGTGTTCCAGTAGGCCTATGTTCTGTGTTCCAGTAGGCCTATGTTCTGTGTTCCAGTAGGCCTATGTTCTGTGTTCCAGTAGACCTATGTTCTGTGTTCCAGTAGCATATGTTCTGTGTTCCAGTAGACCTATGTTCTGTGTTCCAGTAGGCCTATGTTCTGTGTTCCAGTAGGCCTATGTTCTGTGTTCCAGTAGGCCTATGTTCTGTGTTCCAGTAGGCCGTGTTCAGTAGGCCTATGTTCTGTGTTCCAGTAGGCATATGTTCTGTGTTCCAGTAGGCATATGTTCTGTGTTCCAGTAGACCTATGTTCTGTGTTCCAGTAGGCCTATGTTCTGTGTTCCAGTAGACCTATGTTCTGTGTTCCAGTAGGCCTATGTTCTGTATTCCAGTAGGCCTATGCTCTGTGTTCCAGTAGACCTATGTTCTGTGTTCCAGTAGGCCTATGTTCTGTGTTCCAGTAGGCCTATGTTCTGTGTTCCAGTAGGACTATGTTCTGTAGGCATATGTTCTGTGTTCCAGTAGGCCTGTGTTCTGTATTCCAGTAGGCCTATGTTCTGTGTTCCAGTAGGCCTATGTTCTGTGTTCCAGTAGGCCTATGTTCTGTAGGCCTATGTTCTGTGTTCCAGTAGGCCTATGTTATGTGTTCCAGTAGGCCTGTGTTCCAGTAGGTCTATGTTCTGTGTTCCAGTAGGTCTATGTTCTGTGTTCAAGTAGGCCTATGTTATGTAGGCCTATGTTCTGTGTTCCAGTAGGCCTATGTTCTGTTCTCCAGTAGGCATATGCTCTGGGTTCCAGTAGGCCTGTGCTCTGTGTTCCAGTAGGCCTATGTTCTGTAGGCCTATGTTACGTGTTCCAGTAGGCCTATGTTATGTGTTCCAGTAGGCATATGTTCTGTGTTCCAGTAGGCCTATGTTCTGTGTTCCAGTAGACCTATGTTCTGTGTTCCAGTAGGCCTATGTTCTGTGTTCCAGTAGGTCTGTGTTCTGTGTTCCAGTAGGCCTGTAAAGTAGGCCTATGTTCTGTGTTCCAGTATGCTTATGTTATATTGTCCAGTAGGCCTATGCTCTGTGTTCCAGTAGGCATATGTGCTGTGTTCCAGTAGGCCTGTGTTCTGTGTTCGAGTAGGCCTATGTTCTGTGTTCCAGTAGGCCTATGTTCTGTGTTCCAGTAGACCTATGTTCTGTGTTCCAGTAGGCCTATGTTCTGTGTTTCAGTAGGCATATTTTCTGTGTTCCAGTAGACCTATGTTCTGTGTTCCAGTAGACCTATGTTCTGTGTTCCAGTAGGCCTATGTTCTGTGTTCCAGTAGACCTATGTTCTGTGTTCCAGTAGGCCTATGTTCTGTGTTTCAGTAGGCATATGTTCTGTGTTCCAGTAGACCTATGTTCCGTGTTCCAGTAGGCCTATGTTCTGTGTTCCAGTAGGCCTATGTTCTGTGTTCCAGTAGACCTGTGCTCTGTGTTCCAGTAGGCCTATGTTCTGTGTTCCAGTAGGCATATGTTCTGTGTTCCAGTATGCCTATATTCGGTGTTCCAGTAGGCCTATGCTCTGTGTTCCAGTAGGCCTATGTTCTGTGTTCCAGTAGACCTATGTTCTGTGTTCCAGTAGGCCTATGTTCTGTGTTCCAGTAGGCCTATGTTCTGTGTTCCAGTAGGCCTATGTTCTGTGTTCCAGTAGGCCTATGTTCTGTGTTCCAGTAGACCTATGCTCTGTGTTCCAGTAGACTATGTTCTGTGTTCCAGTAGGCCTATGTTCTGTGTTCCAGTAGACCTATGTTCTGTGTTCCAGTAGGCCTATGTTCTGTGTTCCAGTAGGCATGTTCTGTGTTCCAGTAGGCTATGTTCTGTGTTCCAGTAGGCCTATGTTCTGTGTTCCAGTAGGCCTATGTTCTGTGTTCCAGTAGACCTATGTTCTGTGTTCCAGTAGGCCTATGTTCTGTGTTCCAGTAGGCATATGTTCTGTGTTCCAGTAGACCTATGTTCTGTGTTCCAGTAGGCCTATGTTCTGTGTTCCAGTAGGCCTATGTTCTGTGTTCCAGTAGACCTATGTTCTGTGTTCCAGTAGGCCTATGTTCTGTGTTCCAGTAGGCATATGTTCTGTGTTCCAGTAGGCCTATGTTCTGTGTTCCAGTAGGCCTATGTTCTGTGTTCCAGTAGGCCTATGTTCTGTGTTCCAGTAGGCCTATGTTCTGTGTTCCAGTAGGCCTATGTTCTGTGTTCCAGCAGGCCTATGTTCTGTGTTCCAGTAGGCATATGTTCTGTGTTCCAGTAGGCCTATGGTATGTGCTCCAGTAGGCATATGTTCTGTGTTCCAGTATGCATATGTTCTGTGTTCCAGTAGACCTGTGCTCTGTGTTCCAGTAGACCTGTGCTCTGTGTTCCAGTAGGCCTATGTTCTGTGTTCCAGTAGGCCTATGTTCTGTGTTCCAGTAGGCATGTGCTCTGTGTTCCAGTAGGCCTATGAGCTGTGTTCCAGTAGACCTGTGCTCTGTGTTCCAGTATACATATGTTCTGTGTTCCAGTAGCCTATGTTCTGTGTTCCAGTAGGCCTATGTTCTGTGTTCCAGTAGGCATATGTTCTGTGTTCCAGTAGGCATATGTTCTGTGTTCCAGTAGGCATATGTTCTGTGTTCCAGTAGGCCTATGTTCTGTGTTCCAGTAGACCTGTGCTCTGTGTTCCAGTAGGCCTATGTTCTGTGTTCCAGTAGACCTGTGCTCTGTGTTCCAGTAGGCCTATGTTCTGTGTTCCAGTAGGCATGTGCTCTGTGTTCCAGTAGGCCTATGATCTGTGTTCCAGCATACCTGTGCTCTGTGTTCCAGTAGACCTATGTTCTGTGTTCCAGTAGACCTATGTTCTGTGTTCCAGTAGACCTATGTTCTGTGTTTCAGTAGACCTATGTTCTGTGTTCCAGTAGACCTATGTTCTGTGTTCCAGTAGGCCTATGTTCTGTGTTCCAGTAGGCATATGTTCTGTGTTCCAGTAGACCTATGTTCTGTGTTCCAGTAGGCCTATGTTCTGTGTTCCAGTAGGCCTATGTTCTGTGTTCCAGTAGACCTATGTTCTGTGTTCCAGTAGGCCTATGTTCTGTGTTCCAGTAGGCATATGTTCTGTGTTCCAGTAGACCTATGTTCTGTGTTCCAGTAGGCCTATGTTCTGTGTTCCAGTAGGCCTATGTTCTGTGTTCCAGTAGACCTATGTTCTGTGTTCCAGTAGGCCTATGTTCTGTGTTCCAGTAGGCATATGTTCTGTGTTCCAGTAGACCTATGTTCTGTGTTCCAGTAGGCCTATGTTCTGTGTTCCAGTAGACCTGTGCTCTGTGTTCCAGTAGGCCTATGTTCTGTGTTCCAGTAGGCATATGTTCTGTGTTCCAGCAGGCCTATGTTCTGTGTTCCAGTAGGCATATGTTCTGTGTTCCAGTAGGCCTATGTCTGTGTTCCAGTAGGCATATGTTCTGTGTTCCAGTATGCATATGTTCTGTGTTCCAGTAGACCTGTGCTCTGTGTTCCAGTAGACCTATGTTCTGTGTTCCAGTAGACCTATGCTCTGTGTTCCAGTAGGCCTATGTTCTGTGTTCCAGTAGGCCTATGTTCTGTAGGCCTATGTTGTGTTCCAGTAGGCCTATGTTCTGTGTTCCAGTAGGCATATGTTCTGTGTTCCAGTAGGCCTATGTTCTGTGTTCCAGTAGACCTATGTTCTGTGTTCCAGTAGGCCTATGTTCTGTGTTCCAGTAGGCCTATGTTCTGTGTTCCAGTAGGCCTGTAGTAGGCCTATGTTCTGTGTTCCAGTATGCTATGTTTTTCCAGTAGGCCTATGTTCTGTGTTCCAGTAGGCATATGTTCTGTGTTCCAGTAGGCCTATGTTCTGTGTTCCAGTAGGCCTATGTTCTGTGTTCCAGTAGGCCTATGTTCTGTGTTCCAGTAGGCATATGTTCTGTGTTCCAGTATACCTATGTTCTGTGTTCCAGTAGGCCTATGTTCTGTGTTCCAGTAGACCTATGTTCTGTGTTCCAGTAGGCCTATGTTCTGTGTTCCAGTAGACCTATGTTCTGTGTTCCAGTAGGCCTATGTTCTGTGTTCCAGTAGGCATAGTCTGTGTTCCAGTACTATGTTCGTGTTCCAGTAGGCCTATGTTCTGTGTTCCAGTAGCATATGTTCTGTGTTCCAGTAGACCTGTGCTCTGTGTTCCAGTAGGCCTATGTTCTGTGTTCCAGTAGGCATATTCTGTGTTCCAGCAGGCCTATGTTCTGTGTTCCAGTAGGCATATGTTCTGTGTTCCAGTAGGCCTATGGAGTGCTCCAGTAGGCATATGTTCTGTGTTCCAGTATGCATATGTTCTGTGTTCCAGTAGACCTGTGCTCTGTGTTCCAGTAGGCCTATGTTCTGTGTTCCAGTAGACCTGTGCTCTGTGTTCCAGTAGGCCTATGTTCTGTGTTCCAGTAGGCCTATGTTCTGTGTTCCAGTAGGCATGTGCTCTGTGTTCCAGTAGGCCTATGAGCTGTGTTCCAGTAGACATGGCTCTGTGTTCCAGTATAATATGTTCTGTGTTCCAGTAGACCTATGTTCTGTGAATATGTCTGTTAGAGCCTATGTTCTGTGTTCCAGTAGGCATATGTTCTGTGTTCCAGTAGGCCTAGGTTCTGTGTTCCAGTAGGCATATGTTCTGTGTTCCAGTAGGCATATGTTCTGTGTTCCAGTAGGCCTATGTTCTGTGTTCCAGTAGGCCTATGTTCTGTGTTCCAGTAGACATGTGCTCTGTGTTCCAGTAGGCCTATGTTCTGTGTTCCAGTAGACCTGTGCTCTGTGTTCCAGTAGGCCTATGTTCTGTGTTCCAGTAGGCATGTGCTCTGTGTTCCAGTAGGCCTATGATCTGTGTTCCAGCATACCTGTGCTCTGTGTTCCAGTAGACCTATGTTCTGTGTTCCAGTAGACCTATGTTCTGTGTTCCAGTAGACCTATGTTCTGTGTTTCAGTAGACCTATGTTCTGTGTTCCAGTAGACCTATGTTCTGTGTTCCAGTAGGCCTATGTTCTGTGTTTCAGTAGGCATATGTTCTGTGTTCCAGTAGACCTATGTTCTGTGTTCCAGTAGGCCTATGTTCTGTGTTCCAGTAGGCCTATGTTCTGTGTTCCAGTAGACCTATGTTCTGTGTTCCAGTAGGCCTATGTTCTGTGTTCCAGTAGACCTGTTTTCCAGTAGGCCTATGTTCTGTGTTCCAGTAGGCATATGTTCTGTGTTCCAGTAGACCTGTGCTCTGTGTTCCAGTAGGCCTATGTTCTGTGTTCCAGTAGGCATATGCTCTGTGTTCCAGTAGCCTATTTCTGTGTTCCAGTAGGCCTATGCTCTGTGTTCCAGTAGGCCTATGTTCTGTGTTCCAGTAGACCTATGTTCTGTGTTCCAGTAGGCCTATGTTCTGTGTTCCAGTAGGCCTATGTTCTGTGTTCCAGTAGACCTATGTTCTGTGTTCCAGTAGGCCTATGTTCTGTGTTCCAGTAGACCTGTGCTCTGTGTTCCAGTAGGCCTATGTTCTGTGTTCCAGTAGGCATATGTTCTGTGTTCCAGTAGGCCTATGTTCTGTGTTCCAGTAGGCATATGTTCTGTGTTCCAGTAGGCCTATGGTCTGTGCTCCAGTAGGCATATGTTCTGTGTTCCAGTAGGCCTATGTTCTGTGTTCCAGTAGACCTGTGCTCTGTGTTCCAGTAGGCCTATGTTCTGTGTTCCAGTAGACCTGTGCTCTGTGTTCCAGTAGGCCTATGTTCTGTGTTCCAGTAGGCCTATGTTCTGTGTTCCAGTAGGCCTATGTTCTGTGTTCCAGTAGGCATATGTTCTGTGTTCCAGTAGGCATATGTTCTGTGTTCCAGTAGACCTATGTTCTGTGTTCCAGTAGACCTATGTTCTGTGTTCCAGTAGGCCTATGTTCTGTGTTCCAGTAGGCATATGTTCTGTGTTCCAGTAGGCCTATGTTCTGTGTTCCAGTAGGCCTATGTTCTGTGTTCCAGTAGGCCTATGGTCTGTGTTCCAGTAGGCATATGTTCTGTGTTCCAGTAGGCATATGTTCTGTGTTCCAGTAGGCCTATGTTCTGTGTTCCAGTAGGCCTATGTTCTGTGTTCCAGTAGACCTGTGCTCTGTGTTCCAGTAGGCCTATGTTCTGTGTTCCAGTAGACCTGTGCTCTGTGTTCCAGTAGGCCTATGTTCTGTGTTCCAGTAGGCATGTGCTCTGTGTTCCAGTAGGCCTATGATCTGTGTTCCAGCATACCTGTGCTCTGTGTTCCAGTAGACCTATGTTCTGTGTTCCAGTAGACCTATGTTCTGTGTTCCAGTAGACCTATGTTCTGTGTTTCAGTAGACCTATGTTCTGTGTTCCAGTAGACCTATGTTCTGTGTTCCAGTAGGCCTATGTTCTGTGTTTCAGTAGGCATATGTTCTGTGTTCCAGTAGACCTATGTTCTGTGTTCCAGTAGGCCTATGTTCTGTGTTCCAGTAGGCCTATGTTCTGTGTTCCAGTAGACCTATGTTCTGTGTTCCAGTAGGCCTATGTTCTGTGTTCCAGTAGACCTATGTTCTGTGTTCCAGTAGGCCTATGTTCTGTGTTCCAGTAGGCCTATGTTCTGTGTTCCAGTAGACCTGTGCTCTGTGTTCCAGTAGGCCTATGTTCTGTGTTCCAGTAGGCATATGTTCTGTGTTCCAGTAGGCCTATGTTCTGTGTTCCAGTAGGCATATGTTCTGTGTTCCAGTAGACCTGTGCTCTGTGTTCCAGTAGGCCTATGTTCTGTGTTCCAGTAGGCCTATGTTCTGTGTTCCAGTAGGCATGTGCCCTGTGTTCCAGTAGGCCTATGATCTGTGTTCCAGCATACCTGTGTTCTGTGTTCCAGTAGACCTATGTTCTGTGTTCCAGTAGACCTATGTTCTGTGTTCCAGTAGACCTATGTTCTGTGTTCCAGTAGACCTATGTTCTGTGTTCCAGTAGACCTATGTTCTGTGTTCCAGTAGGCCTATGTTCTGTGTTCCAGTAGGTCTATGTTCTGTGTTCCAGTAGACCTGTGCTTTGTGTTCCAGTAGACATATGTTCTGTTTTCCAATAGATCTATGTTCTGTGTTCCAGTAGGCCTATGTTCTGTATCTTTTCACAATTTCCATTAATGGAAGCCACACCGCCACCCTTGTGGTGGACGAACACCAACAACTAAGCAGACCCAGGATGTTTGAATAATCGCAAGTGTAATGTAAAGTTCTATATACGTGCACACATAGTAAAATAGTGGGGCCACCAGGAGTCAAGGTATTTAAATTCCACGTTGCCTCTTCTCTATCCCTCGTGGCGATGTATTCCATCAGGAATGAGGTCTCCAGAGTGATTAATATAAGTTGTACGAACTTGTTTCACAAGCTAAAATAAATGTGTATAAACTAACACGACTGTACAATATGGGGAGATATTATTCGGTTAATACTCTGTTATTGTGTTTGGCATTGTTTCGACAAGCTTAACTCGCAGACGCATAAATATATTTTATTTGCTCATTTATATATATTGCTTTGATAACGTGCATACTTGTATCGTATTTAATGCGTGCGTGTGTTTTTACGTTTATTAGAGTGTTGGAGGATAGTGCATGATACAGACAGAGACCCATTCCAGAATCTCCTCTGGTTCTTTTACGTGCACGGTGTAAAGCACCGACACGAGACCTCGGTTTAACGTCCCATCTGAAAGACTGTTAATTTTATTAGGGTCAGACGGGGGATCGAACTTGCGATCCCTGGATTACCAGTCCAGTGTGTTACCACTGGACTACATATCCGTCTGTGCTTTTATGTATTTCTGGCAGTCAATGGTTTTATATGATGACCGATTTCCAAGGTACAGTCAAACCTCTAATATTATCAATCGGAAGTAGTTAGCACAGGTTTGAAAAATAGGGATGGCAACGAATAGCGATTTCGGTATTGGAATTTTCGGTTATTCGTTGCCATCCCTAATTTATATACAATGCATAACCTCTTAGTATAACTTATACACTTATTTAGTGTCGTATTCTTGTTAATCTGGGCGCCTCTTCCATAAGTAGGTCCTATGCTAGTCAGTTGATGTTTTAGAGGATAGTGTATAAGTAAGTAGGTCCTATGCTAGTCAGTTGATGTTTTAGAGGATAGTGTATAAGTAAGTAGGTCCTATGCTAGTCAGTTGATGTTTTGGCGCCGGATAGTGCAAGGTACAGAAGACGCTCCAATTCCAGGAAGTGTCCTGGGTCCTTTTACATGTAAGATGTACAGCACCGATACATGCGACCGCGTCTAATAGTCCCATCTGAAAGACTGCTAATATTATTAGGGTTATACGGGGGGGGTCGAATCTGCGATCCCTGTATTCGAGGACTAAATTATAGAGTAACCACACAAGACTACCGATGATGATGATGATGATGATGATGATGATGATGATGATGATGAGATGATGATGATGATGATGATGATGATGATGATGATGATGATGATGATGATGATGATGATGATGATGATGATGATGATGATGATGATGATGATGATGATGATGATGATGATGATGATGATGATGATGATGATGATGATGATGATGATGATGATGATGATGATGATGATGATGATGATGATGATGATGATGATGATGATGATGATGATGATGATGATGATGATGATGATGATGATTATGATGATGATGATCATGATGGTGATATGATGATGATGATGATGATGATGGATGATGATGATGATGATGATATGATGATGGATGATGATGATGATGATGATGATGATGATGATGATGATGATGATGATGATGATGATGATGATGATGATGATGATGATATGATGATGATATGATGATGATGATGATGATGATGATGATGATGATGATGATATGATGATGATATGATGATGTGAACTATGTGGGCGAGCGTACTAAGATGTTTAGTTAAACAGTAATCGTATCCCACAAGTAAATACCCACACAAGCTTCCGTTGACAAGGCATTGGCATCTTAAGAAGTCTCAAATTTCTCTTATCTCGTTCTACTCGTTCTAGCCTACAATACTCTAGGAGCTAGCTGTAGTTGAGTATGCACTTTTATGTGCGCTCAGTTTGACTTTGGATCTTTGTTCCTTGTGGTCTGGGGATGAAAAAAAGTTTGGTCACATGCTCTGGATCAGGTGCAGGAAGTCGCCATCTTGGATTGAAAATGGCCGCCATGCACAACCTATTTCATCCAATATCTCAGCTCCTGGTAGGGATAGGCTCATGAAAATGGTGGCTATATCAACATTTTCATGGTCAAGGGTTCCAATAGTGTCAGTTTCAACAATGTCAGGTGGCCGCCATCTTGGATTCCAATATGGCCGCCTTATAATACCTATTGTCTTACATATCTCTGTTTCTATTGCAGATAGAGTCATCAAACTGATGGCTATACCCATGTTTTCATGGGCAACGAATCCAGTAATGGCATTTTCAACAAAGATTGGTGGCCGCCATCTTGGATTCCAATATGGCCGCCTTATAATACCTATTTTCTTCCATGTCTCCGTTTCTATTGCAGATAGAGTCATCAAACTGGTGACAATACGCAGGTTTTCATGGGCAATGAATCCAGTAATGGCATTTTCAACAAAGATTGGTAGCCGCCATCTTGGATTCCAATATGGCCGCCTAATAATACCTATTTTCTTCCATGTCTCTGTTTCTATTGCAGATAGAGTCATCAAACTGGTGACTATACCCATGTTTTCATGGGCAAGGCATCCAATAATGCAATGTAATGGCATTTTCAACAATGATTGACGGCCGCCATCTTGGATTCCAATATGGCCACCATTTAGTGGTGATCAGGTGTCGTCTGAGTAGACCAAAATCTTGAAATTACATAGCTGCAAGTACTGAGGGCCCTGTCGCTTTTCTTTGCTTTTGGTAGAACAAACTATAGTCGCTGGTTGCCCCTCTACTATGAAGATTGCATCAAATTAGAAGAAAACTTCCCTTTAATCTATGATTCGTTCAAGAAAGGAGGATTCGTTGTGAAACACACAATGAGACGTGGCAGTAGCGTCCCCATGGATCAAGCTCTGGAGAAAGAGTACAACAAACCGGCGAAAGGACAAGGTGGAATAATTGGCATTACTCGCAAAAAAGAAGCAGTGTGCCAATGGAACATACTAAAGCAGGAGAAAGCACAATTTACAACGCACTTGCGGGAGATTTGTAACTTGAACGAAGATGACGAGTATTCTTTGCACCATGAGTTTGTACAAACACGAACCGAAGCTGATGAGCAATGTGTAGAACATATTGTTAGTTACATTGATGAAAGGACCAATCCATTCAAGGTCAGCACAAACAACGAAGTGAAAAACATCGTTACAGGAAAGTAACTAGTCAAGGATACGTCGTCTTTCTTGATACATTGCATAGATGAAGGTGAAAAGAGCTATAGTGAATTTCGAGTATCGAGGCTGCAGACGAAAGAGTTGAAGTTGTTTGATCCAATTCCAAAGATACGAAAAGTGCAAAAGCAGTTGGACCAAAGAAGAAGATTGATGTGAAGAAAGAAACAGTTTCAGCCTTGCGAAATATTGACTTTGCGAGGTTGCAAATGTACAGCATAGAAAAGTTACTGCGCTATGAGCTCACAAGTACCTCTTTCTACCTAACTAAAGATGAGTTTCTAAGAAAACCACAAAAGTCCGAACTTACAAGAGAGATTGAGAAGAACATGCAAACTCCACCCACTGCTGATATTCCACAGGAAGATGAAGCCATGATCGACTTCATGGCATATGCTCGAAAAGTGGTAGTAAAGATGTTAAAGCTCAGATCAGTAAATGAGAACTGGAACCTTTTTAAAGATGCGTTACTGAACTCTATGAAGAAAAACATCCCCCAGAAGAAAATTTCATCAAGATGGAACCTACCGTGGTTATCTCCCGAAATCAAGAGACTTTGTCGACGGAAGAAAAGAGCATGGGATGCTGGAAAACACAACCGAAACAGCCATTCCTGGAGACGATACATTAAATTAGACAAAATAGTGAAAGAATCCATCCAGAAAGCTCATAGAGAATACATTGACAATATTTTAAACATCAGTGTCACTGAAAATCCTAAGAAATTCTATTCCTACATAAAAGATAAGAAATTAGGACAGAGTAACATCCCCGTCCTGAAGTCAAACAATACCATCATTAGTGAACCAAAGGAAAAGGCAGAGGCACTCAACACCCAGTATACTTCTGTATTTACCAGAGAGACGGATGATCAACTTCCTGAGATAGAAGGTCCCCCTGTCTCCGCAATGACAGATATCGAGTTCACCAGCCTAGGTATTGAGAAACTTCTCGATAACCTGAACCCATCCAAAGCATCAGGTCCTGATCTCTTACCAACCAGAATACTTAAGATGGTATCCAGCCAGATTGTCCCTATCCTGAGCATCATATTCCAACAGTCATACAACACTGGCCAAGTACCATTAGACTGGCAAAATGCAAATGTAACTGCTGTATTTAAGAAGGGTGATAAGACCAACCCAGCCAATTACAGACCAGTCTCTCTAACATGTATCCTGTGTAAATCCATGGAACACATTGTTTTTAGTCAAATCATGAACCATTTGGACCGGCATAAGATCCTCGTAAATTTTCAACATGGATTTAGAGCAAACCACTCCTGCGAAACCCAATTACTGAACACCGTAGAAGACTTATCATGCAGACTTGATAAGAGAAAGACCACTGACATACTGATCCCGGATTTCAGTAAAGCCTTCGACACAGTAGCTCATCGAAGACTTCTCCACAAACTTACACACTATGGTATAACCGGCTATGCAAACAACTGGATAGAATCATGGCTATGCCATCGCCAGCAGAAAGTAGTCCTTGATGGATCTTCATCCTCAGACTCTCCAGTCTTGTGTTAGGGCCGCTAATGTTCCTTCTTTACGTGAACGATATTGGCGACAAGATATCTCCTCTTACTACTATCAAGCTCTTCGCTGATGACTGTCTGCTATATAGAAACATCAACAGTACTCAAGACGAGATACAGCTGCAACTAGATCTAAACACGATGGTTGAATGATCCAACACCTGGCTAATGCGCTTCAATGCAGCTAAATGTCACCTACTCAAGACCACCAGACAACGCAAACATCTTCAGACCCAATATAACATCGAAGGGAACAACCTCCAGGAAGTACAACATCATCCGTACCTTGGAGTGGAATTGACCTCAGATTTAACATGGAAAACTCACATCAGCAACATAACTGGCAAAGCCAACAAGATTCTAAACCTACTGAGAAGACATCTTTATGGATGTAGCCAAGAAGTGAAATCAAGGGCATTCACATCACATGTTCGACCACATTTGGAGTACTCATCTTCAGTTTGGGATCCTTACTTTAAACAAGATATTCAAAGCCTTAGAAAAAGTTCAGCGCAAGGGCGCCCGTTTTGTCACTGGTGTCTACTCCTACAGAGAAAGTGTAACATCCATGCTTGATCAACTACAATGGCCGCCTCTACAACAACGCAGAACCAACAAACGACTAGTAACATTTTACAAAGCTACCAACAATCTGTCTCCAGTCACCATCCCAGAGTATGTCACAACCTCCACCGGCCGCACAAGAACACACGACTTAGCCTACATCCAATTGCACACCAGTTATGAACAGTACAAGAACAGCTTCCTTCCTCGTACCATCAGGGACTGGAATGCGCTTCCTCCTGACCTGGTGCAGACCACATCTGTAGACGAGTTTAGCCTAGACACTTGACACGTTTTTATCAGTTTTTAACTGTACATACGCCTTAGAGCTCTTAACCATTTTGATGATGTCACTTGCCCGTGATGCATTAGCCCTGGGCAGTATTGAAGTAGAAGTAGAAGTCAGGACGTTCGGTGATTTGGTGAAGAAACTGTGGAACATATGCATCTACCTGTCAGGAGACTGTAACCGGATTGATATAATCTTCGACTTATATCTTCAACAGAGTATCAAGCAATGTGAGCGTGATCGTCGTAGCAAACATGATGCAATAAACACTATTATTAGTCGAACTGATCAACCACTACCTGTCGATATGGAAAGTTTCTGGTCATCAACAGAAAACAAAGTGAGACTGCAGCAATTCTTCATAAAATGGATGATTGAAACATACAAAGACTGCAAACCTGTATACCTTGGAAGATCACACTTACCAGACTTGACAGTTTACATGGAACCTGTTTAGGGGAACGAAGAATATGAGCGTCTGCTGAAATGTGACCATGAGGAAGCTGGTGACAGAATCATGTTCCATGTGAGTCATGCTGTTACTGTTGATAAGTTTCGGAGAGTCATTGTGGCATCAGCAGACACTGATGTCTTTATCTGTCTGGTGTACCATTTCATGCAGTGGGTTCATTTTGGCATGAAAGAGCTTTATGAGAGAGATTTATGTGGACAGGGTATTTCCACAAGGGCAATCCCTGTTCACGATGTCGGGTCCGGAATAGATTCTAGTGTAGCTGAAAGCTTACCAGCTATCCATGCATTGAGTGGCTGTGACAGCACAAGCAAGATAAGAACAAAGAAGTCTACATTTAAAACTGCGCAGGCGTTGGGATGTGAGCATGTTCTTTCATTCGCAAAGGCTCCAATTATGGATGGAATGATTCATACTGCCGAGAAATGTATGGTTGCTTGTATCTCTAGCGATAATACAGTAGGAACATACGATAAAATGAGGTTCAAAATATACCACAAGAAAACATTTCAACTAGATCTCGAAAAACTACCGTGTACATCGGCTAGTGTTCACCTCCATATAAAACGTGCATATCTTCAATGTTATCGCTGGCTTCATGCACCGTTTCTAGAAAACGTTCCGCTTGATCCAACCGAGTACGGGTACACTTTGTACAAAGAAGGTCATCTTTCACCTGAGATAGTACACGATGTACTATCTAGTGACTTTCCTGCGCCTTGCAATTGCATCAAATATGCAAAAGGTACTGTCTGTCCGTGCAGGGTCAGAAACATTACTTGCTGTGAGTTCTGCAAGTGTGGAGCTGGTGAAGGTTGTAAAAACCCGATTAAATAACTCATCTCTTACTACTCTAGAAGAGATATTGAAGAACATATTATAGGTACCAGTATATACTATAAGGTGACCCTATTAGAATCCAAGATGATGGCCGTCAATAATTGTTGAAATTGCCATTACATTGCATTATTGGATTCCTTGCCCATGAAAACCTGGGTATAGTCACCAGTTTCTTGACTCTATCTGCAATAGAAATGGAGACATTGCTCATCAGCTTCGGTTCGTGTTTGTACAAACTCATGGTGCAAAGAATACTCGTCATCTTCGTTCAAGTTACAAATCTCCCGCAAGTGCGTTGTAAATTGTGCTTTCTCCTGCTTTATTATGTTCCATTGGCACACTGCTTCTTTTTTGCGAGTAATGCCAATTATTCCACCTTGTCCTTTCGCCGGTTTGTTGTACTCTTTCTCCAGAGCTTGATCCACGGGGACGCCACTGCCACGTCTCATTGTGTGTTTCACAACGAATCCTCCTTTCTTGAACGAATCATAGATTAAAGGGAAGTTTTCCTCTAATTTGATGCAATCTTCATAGTAGAGAGGCACCCAGCGACTATAGTTTGTTCTACCAAAAGCAAAGAACAGCGACAGGGCCCTCAGTACTTGCAGCTATGTAATTTCAAGATTTTGGTCTACTCAGACGACACTTGATCACCACTAAATGGTGGCCATATTGGAATCCAAGATGGCGGCCGTCAATCATTGTTGAAACTGCCATTACATTGCATTATTGGATGCCTTGTCCATGAAAACATGGGTATAGTCACCAGATTGATGAGTCTATCTGCAATAGAAACGGAGACATGGAAGAAAATAGGTATTATAAGGCGGCCATATTGGAATCTAAGATGGCGGCTACCAATCTTTGTTGAAAATGCTATTACTGGATTCATTGCCCATGAAAACCTGGGTATAGTCACCAATTTGATGACTCTTTCTGCAATAGAAACGGAGACATGGAAGAAAATAGGTATTATAAGGCGGCCATATTGGAATCCAAGATGGCGGCCACCAATCTTTGTTGAAAATGCCATTACTGGATTCGTTGCCCATGAAACCATGGGTATAGTCATCAGTTTGATGACTCTATCTGCAATAGAAACAGAGATATGTAAGAAAATAGGTATTATAAGGCGGCCATATTGGAATCCAAGATGGCGGCCACCTGACATTGTTGAAACTGACATTATTGGAACCCTTGACCATGAAAATGTTGATATAGCCACCATTTTCATGAGCCTATCCCTACCAGGAGCTGATATATTGGATGAAATAGGTTGTGCATGGCGGCCATTTTCAATCCAAGATGGCGACTTCCTGCACCTGATCCAGAGCATGTGACCAAACTTTTTTTCATCCCCTGACCACAAGGAACAAAGATCCAAATTCAAACTGAGCGCACATAAAAGTGCATACTCAACTACAGCTAGCTCCTAGAGT
>CM026387.1:11899633-11938697 GCA_014843695.1 Archivesica marissinica
AGTACATGCCAAAAATATGTTTCATTTCCAATACAATATTCCCACAAAGTACAGTACATGCCAAAAATATGTTTCATTTCCAATACAAAATCTTCACAAAGTACAGTACATGCCAAAAATATGTTTCATTTCCAATACAATATTCCCACAAAGTACAGTACATGCCAAAAATATGTTTCATTTCCAATACAATATTCCCACAAAGTACAGTACATGCCAAAAATATGTTTCATTTCCAATACAATATTCCCACAAAGTACAGTACATGCCAAAAATATGTTTCATTTCCAATACAATATTCCCACAAAGTACAGTACATGCCAAAAATATGTTTCATTTCCAATACAATATTCCCACAAAGTACAGTACATGCCAAAAATATGTTTCATTTCCAATACAATATTCCCACAAAGTACAGTACATGCCAAAAATATGTTTCATTTCCAATACAATATTCCCACAAAGTACAGTACATGCCAAAAATATGTTTCATTTCCAATACAATATTCCCACAAAGTACAGTACATGCCAAAAATATGTTTCATTTCCAATACAATATTCCCACAAAGTACAGTACATGCCAAAAATATGTTTCATTTCCAATACAATATTCCCACAAAGTACAGTACATGCCAAAAATATGTTTCATTTCCAATACAATATTCCCACAAAGTACAGTACATGCCAAAAATATGTTTCATTTCCAATACAATATTCCCACAAAGTACAGTACATGCCAAAAATATGTTTCATTTTATTCACAAAGTACAGTACATGCCAAAAATATGTTTCATTTCCAATACAATATTCCCACAAAGTACAGTACATGCCAAAAATATGTTTCATTTCCAATACAATATTCCCACAAAGTACAGTACATGCCAAAAATATGTTTCATTTCTAATACAATATTCCCACAAAGTACAGTACATGCCAAAAATATGTTTCATCTTCAAGACAATATTCCCACAAAGTACAGTACATGCCAAAAATATGTTTCATTTCCAATACAATATTCCCACAAAGTACAGTACTTGCCAAAGATATGTTTCATTTCTAATACAATATTCCCACAAAGTACAGTATTTGCCAAAGATATGTTTCATCTTCAAGTTCAACACAATATTCCAACAAAGTACAGTACTTGCCAAAAATATGTTTCATCTTCAACACAATATTCCCACAAAGTACAGTACTTGCCAAAATAGGTTTCATCTTCAACACAATATCCCCAACAAAGTACAATACTTGCCAAAAATATGTTTCATTTCAATACAATATCCACACAAAGTACAGTACTTGCCAAAGATATGTTACATCTTTAACACAATATTCCCACAAAGTACAATACTTGCCAAAAATATGTTTCATTTCCAATACAATATCCCCACAAAGTACAGTACTTGCCAAAAATATGTTTCATCTCCAATACAATATCCCCACACACTACAGTACATGTCGAAAATAGGTTACATCACCAATACACTGAGCTATTCTCACAAACTACAGTACTTGCCTAAAATATGTGTCATGGCCAGTATTCATTTTTATACCAAAATCCATCAAGAGATCTAGAACACCAATGGGTGAAACTGTATCATTTAACAGAATAGAACATGCCAGTGACTTGAACAGACACTTTGGAAACACACTGTATCATAAAGCAGTACAAATTACTGCAAAATTAGATTGCACTAATGAAACATTTCACAGCACAAAATCCCGCCATTCAAATGATTATCTGGAAATTTGGAACTCTACCATTTAGGTAAACTTTTTAGTGGGGGGGGGGGGGGGGGTACACTACACAAGATTTCCACACCCTCTCAGTCTAGTCCAATTCATGGATAATTCAAGGACAAATCTATTTATTTTCGCTTCAGGTGTGAATGGTATGTAGTTCGCGCCCAGTTGGAGCCGTTACGATTGTGCCCTTAGGCAAGGCACTTTAAGTTCCACACGCCTCTTCTCTCTCCCTCATGGCGATTGATTCCATCAAGAATGAGGTATCGAGAGCGATTAAATTAATGTTGTAAAATGTTGTTTCGACGAGATCAACTAAATTGTAAAAACTAAAACTAATTTATTTTATAAGTTTTTATTCTCGTCCTTTAACCCTTTCAACCCCACAGGCCTCTAAATAGGCTTATGAAAAGTGTAGATCCAGATGAGCCGGCTCGTGACGAGCCGTCTCATCAGGATCTGCACTTTTTTGCCAGTAATAATTATTACTATTTCTAGATAAAATTACCCATTTTGATAAATGAACTGGTCCAAAGGTAATTTTCTTATTAATTTATTGGTCTGAAAATATCACGCACCAGTCCATGTCAGTTACTTGGGGTTGAATGGGTTAAAGGCTGCGTTATTTTATAAAAAATATAAAAAAATTCTCGATTGCGAAACAAGTTATTACAACTTATATTAATCACTCTCGAGACCTCATTCCTGATGGAATCCATCGCCACGAGGGAGAGAGAAGAGGCAACGTGGAATTTAAATGCCTTGCCTAAGGGCACACTCGTAACGGCTCCAGCGGGGCTCAAACTCAGGACCTTTCGCACCTGAAGCGAACGCGCATCCACTGCGCTATCACGTTAGCTTCAAAAAGATGTATTTGTTGTACTCATGAAAATTGAATTGTTAAATGTACCGTCTATAAGGCGATCTTGCCTATAAGACAACCCCCCCCGCTACTATGGTACTATGAAATCTGTGAATTTATGGAGGCTACAATATGAAATATTTATAGCAATTAAATATTCAAAATGCTAGCAAATTAATTAATGCAGGCTACAAAATGAAATATTATATCAATTAAATATTCAAAATGCTAGCAAATGAATTTATGGAGGCTACAAAATGAAATATTATATCAATTAAATATTCAAATTGCTAGCAAATGAATTTATGGAGGCTACAAAATAAAATATTATATCAATTAAATATTCAAAATGCTAGCAAATGAATTTATGGAGGCTACTAAATGAAATATTTATATCAATTAAATATTCAAAATGCTAGCAAATTAATTAATGCAGGCTACAAAATGAAATATTTATATCAATTAAATATTCAAAATGCTAGCAAATGAATTTATGCAGGCTACAAAATGAAATATTTATATCAATTAAATATTCAAAATGCTAGCAAATGAATTTATGGAGGTTACAAAATGAAATATTTATATCAATTAAATATTCAACATACTGGTATACATAATAGAGGACGCAAAAACAATATTTATATACAGTCAAACCTGTGTTAAGCAGCCAGTTAAGGGAATCACTGAAAGTGGCTGCTTAGCACAGGTGGCTGCTTAATAGAGGTTAAACATATAGTAAACTAGCATATTGGGAATCTGGAAACTGGCTGCTTAATACAGGTTGGCTGCTTAATAGAGGTGACCACTAACACAGGTTTGACTGTATTGATCAAACTTATGCAGTAGGCAAGTATCAATTGAATATACCAGACTCACAGGCACAATAGACTCCCACCTCTATTACATTATTCCTATATAAACTGTACCAAAGGGATGAATAATAAATTATAATATGGCTAGAAATTGCAGCAAATTATATTACGATTGCCCAAAATGTTATTGATTGGTCATTCTGATTGAATTACAATCGTAGTGTGTATCTGCAACAACTCCCCGTCATGATTGGTCAAGCCAATTTACCTGACAGCCGCCAAGAAATGTTATAGATTGCAACAAATATTGGACTGAAGTTGTCTTTCATTAAAGCAGCATTACATCGTAATAAAGGATGTTTTGGGTAAAATATAAATACTAATGTGCGTGTGATTACAAAAATCGAAATTGTCGCTAAGAAACGATAAAATTCCAATAAATTTAAACCGTCGTATACGCGAATTTGTTTATCAACACACGAAATGTAAATATGCACAGCGTGAAACAACAGAGGATGTAGAAAACAACATATTTATTTTGAACATGAAAGACTACTATCTAACTTCCTCTTATGTCGAACCCCTCACGGGGATGTAGAAATGTCCCTAAAAGACTTAGCTAACAGAGGTATGAATCAACATATCAAGTAATTTAATTAAAAAGACAACGTGGATGCATTCCGAATGTAAACAAGTGCGGACGATGCGTTCCGATTGTAAACAAGTGTGTGACCGATCGACTCGGAAAGTCCTACTTTCGGTTTCGAGTTTGTTTTATCGCAAAAAAACACTGTTTACCAAATGAACATAAGCATACAAAGTATAATGTTAGAATGTGTAGCAGCATTGCTACCCATATGTAAAAATTTGAATTTTTCAAATATCTTTTATTTCATACGATGTAATGCTGCTTTAACCCTTTCAACACCACAGACCTCTCAATAGGCCTATAAAAAGTGTAGATCCAGATGAGCCGGCTCGTAACGAGCCGTCTCATCAGGATCTGCACTTTTTGCCAGTAATATTACTATTTTTAGACAAAAATTACTTATTTTGATAAATGAACTGGTCCAAATGTAATTTCCTTATTAATTTATTGGTCTGAAAATATCATGTACCAGTCCATGTCAATTACTTGGGGTTGAATGGGTTAAAGGGACTTGGTAAATCCTTTAATCCTTTAATGAAAAATTGAACTACGGTACGTCTACGAGTGTTTGATATTTCTGAAATACAGCCGATCCTTCCCTACAGACTACCCTTGAACAAAGGCCACTCTGGTAATAAAAACCACCAAGTTTCATTTCATTTACTTGAATAGTGTTCTCTAATGTGAAGTGAAAAGGGGAGATAATTTGGTAAGTACAACAGAGAGTTATGGTTCTTACACACTGCACTGCACTCTTCCGCAGTCCCATTTTTAAGTTTCATTTGATTTCCTTGACAAAGTGACAACTATATGCTCTCCTCTTTATATATCCTCTAATGTCCTCAAATCGTGATACCTTCGTTTTCGTTACCCCGTAAGTATTTACAATACTGCACACGATCAGTGTTTTCTGACGTCACAAATCAGGAATAGATAGTGTCAAAGGTCATTTTCCATATTTGGCAACAAAAATGCTCCGTATAATCCTTGGAGGCGTAAGTAATCGGTTATTTTTAAACATGCTATCTTTCATAATGCAATATTGCATCACCATTTGTTCATTGGATTTACTGCAAAATATTGTCCTTTTCCAGTTTTGTCTGATTTGTTTACCTACCTGTCATTTAATGTGAAGGTCAAAATAGACTGGGTTACACTTTTAATTAGTATAAGGGGAGACAGTTTTGGAGACTTCTCTTATATTGTTTTGAGGTCCATACAGTGGTTTACTGTCAACTAAACTATGTGTCCTGTAGTGTAGTGTAGTGTAGTGTAGTGTACTTAAAGGAATAGTTTTTAATTTTGTTTTAGGTTTATGGCAGTCCACCACCTACAAAGCGAAAGTACAGGCACTATTCATCAGCAGCCCTTACAAATGGGCACAGTGTGATATATGTGACCATTGGACCCACCTCATTTACTGTTCAAAAGTCAGGTTTACAAGATTAGGTGATGAATTCAGGTGTCCACATTGTGAAAATGCTTGTTAAACTGTGAAAGTGTTCACTGTGAAAAGAAATATTATCATTATGCTGCATAAAACGTGTTAATTTTATATTTACAGCCATTTGATGTTACGCAAAATAAATTTTCTGAAAGGTCACGAAAACTCCGGTACCAGTCACCACAGATGTCGGTTCTGGGTCGTGGTAAAAATGACAGTGCACATTGTTATATTTACGTGGTCATATTCATTTCTAATTATTTGGAATAAAAGAGGAATGTTACTTTATTTACATCATACATTTAGAAACTATGTAGTTTTAAGATTCGTTTTGTTGAATGCCGATCATTTCTTATCGGAAACTCGGTTATAATTATGCTCTCCCTTTATATCATTATGCTCTCCCTTTATATATCCTCTCCCCTTCGAGAGAATAAACAGAGGATACCAATAAAAGGACCAATCATCTTTTAGGAAAATTCTGAGACGGATCTGTAGTCCAGTGGTAACACGCTGGACTGGTAATCCAGGGATCATAGGTTCGATCCCCCCGTCTGACCCTAATAAAATTAACAGTCTTTCAGATGGGACATTAAACTGAGGTCTCGTGTCGGTGCTTTACACCGTGCACGTAAAAGAACCAGAAGAGACTCTGGAATGGGTCTCTATCTGTATCATTGCACTATCCTCCAAAAATCTAAAATGACTAATCTCTTCAGGAGGCGTCGCTCATATGGGCAACCGATGGCAATGATAAATAAACGTAAAACACACAAAATAGGACAATTCGGAGGCAGTACATGTGAGTCATTGCATGTATACTTTTTCTACAGTAGCTGTGTAAAATACTCAGAAGTTTTCATCACGTTAACCCTTTCAACCCTACAGGCCTCTAAATAGGCTTATGAAAAGTGTAGATCCAGATGAGCCGGCTCGTGACGAGCCGTCTCATCAAGATCTGCACTTTTTTGCCAGTACTAATTATTACTATTTTTAGATAAAATTACCCATTTTGATAAATGAACTGGTCCAAAGGTAATTTTCTTATTAATTTATTGGTCTGAAAATATCACGCACCAGTCCATGTCAGTTACTTGGGGTTGAATGGGTTAATGCAATAAAACGCTGTTATTGAAACATCATTAACCTATAGCACACATCATGTTCATAATGTTTTTTTAACGATATTTTAACGGAACATTTCACATAATACAAGATTTCAATTTCAAATCTTAAAAGATAAACATAATTACAAACAGGTGAGTCTACAGTCAAACCTGTGTTAGTGGTCACCTATACAGTCAAACCTGTGTTAGTGGTCACCTATACAGTCAAACCTGTGTTAGTGGTCAACTATACAGTCAAACCTGTGTTAGTGGTCACCTATACAGTCAAACCTGTGTTAGTGGTCACCTACAGTCAAACCTGTGTTAGTGGTCACCTATACAGTCAAACCTGTGTTAGTGGTCACCTATACAGTCAAACTTGTGTTATTGGTCACATATACAGTCAAACCTGTGTTTTATTGGTCACCTCTACAGTCAAACCTGTGTTAGTGACCACAGATACAGTCAAACCTGTGTTTTATTGGGGTCACCTATACAGTCAAACCTGTGTTAGTGGTCACCTATACAGTCAAACATGTGTTAGTGGACACAGATACAGTCAAACCTGTGTTTTATTGGGGTCATCTATACAGTCAAACATGTGTTAGTGGTCACCTATACAGTCAAACCTGTGTTATTGGTCACATATACAGTCAAACCTGTGTTTTATTGGTCACCTCTACAGTCAAACCTGTGTTAGTGACCACAGATACAGTCAAACCTGTGTTTTATTGGGGTCACCTATACAGTCAAACCTGTGTTAGTGGTCACCTATACAGTCAAACCTGTGTTAGTGGTCACCTATACAGTCAAACCTGTGTTTTATTGGGGTCACCTATACAGTCAAACTTGTGTTAGTGGTCACCTATATACAGTCAAACTTGTGTTAGTGGTCACCTATACAGTCAAACCTGTGTTAGTTGTCACCTCTATTAAGCAGCCAACCTGTATTAAGCAGCCAACCTGTATTAAGCAGCCAACCTCTATTAAACAGCCAACCTGTATTAAGCAGCCAACCTGTATTAAGCAGCCAGTTTTCCGGATTATTTTCTCATCTATGGTCAGGCTTTGGGTGACAGACAGACAGACAGACAGACAGACAGACAGACAGACAGACAGACAGACAGACAGACAGACAGACAGACAGACAGACAGACAGACAGACAGACAGACAGACAGACAGACAGACAGACAGACAGACAGACAGACAGATAAGATACAGCCAAAAAACAATAAATCATTCCTAATGTGTGTGGAGATGGGAGGGTAAATAATTAGCTTGCATTGTCAATAAGAAATTCTTAACATCATATGAAATATTTCTGTAGACAGGGAGATATATAGTGAAGCATGCCTGTACAATCAGAGAAATTCTTGGTTACTATAATAAATAAATGAAATATTTCTGTAGTACGTTGGGAGAAGAAGTTCTTGGTATAATAAATGAAAAATGCTTGTAGTGAGAGAGAAGTTCTATGTGCGTGTGTTTTACGTTTATTTATCGTCGCTACCGGTTGCCCATATGAGCGACGCCTCCTGAAGAGATTTGTCATTTTAGATTTTGGAGGATAGTGCAATGATACAGAAAGAGACCCATTACAGAGTCTCCTCTGGTTCTTTTACGTGCACGGTGTACAGCACCGACACGAGACCTCGGTTTAACGTCCCATCTGAAAGACTGTTAATTTTATTAGGGTCAGACGGGGGATCGAACCCGCGATCCCAGGATTACCAGTCCAGCGTGTTACCACTGAACTACAGATCCGTCTGAAGTTCTATGTACAAGTGTGTAATATTGTTATATTGTTATAGGCATGCAAAAGTTCTAATTATTTAACCCTTTCCTTCATAGTGAATTAGGTTAATCAGGGATCATTTTAGGAGGCGATGTGGGCCAAATTGTCGCCCTATGGACCCTGACTTCGCCCTCTGCGGGCCCCACTTCTCCCTAAAATATTGGTTTTTACGATTTTCAAACAAAATTGTGTCTAGTAAGATACACTGGCCCATTATAAAGCACTCTTTCTATTCAAATGTTGTACTTAATGGTTGTACTGTGCATTTTAACCCTATTTTGCAGAAGTATATTAAAGAAAACCATTTAAGGAAGTGATCACGCGCTTTCTCATTTCTCCCAAAAATTCTGACCTAGAATGAACCCTGGGTTTATATACTATTATATCTCCATACAAACAACAGCCATTTAGCTATCATGCAGTGGATAAGTAGTCGCCATATATATCCCATCTGCATAGATTACTGGGACTACATAGAGATTTAGGTTAATATACTATTATATCTCCATACAAATGACAGCCATTTAGCTATCATGCAGTGGATAAGTAGTGACCATATCTCATAGAAGCACCTTTTGACGCCATTACCAATATGACATACATTGACAATGTAGTAGCCAAACCAATGTTCATAATAAAGGCCAGATTCCCATGTAGTTCCAGTAATATATATGGAGGTGGGATAGATATGGCGACTACTTATCCACTGCATGATAGCTATACAGCTGTCGTATGTATGGAGATATAATAGTATATTAACCCATTCAACCCCAAGTAACTGACATGGACTGGTGCATGATATTTTTAGACCAATAAATTAATAAGAAAATAACCTTTGGACCAGTTCATTTATCAAAATGGGTAATTTTATCTAAAAATAGTAATATTCATTACTGGCAAAAAGTGCAGATTCTGATGAGACGGAAAGGGTTAAACTATCGCTTTAGTGACATAGGTGACAAGCACTCCTCTAGCCGCCCACAAATGAAGTCATCAGCAACAACAGTACAGAACATTCCTGATAACTTTACATGTCCATCAGTTATGTCTTTTATATACTCTAGTCTAAACTTTATCTATTTTACAATGATTGCGAAACAAGCTTTAACAACTTATATTAATCACTCTCATTGGCGCGGATGAAAGCGTATATGTGGTCATTCGTGTAGGAGGAAACCGGAGTACCTGGAGTACCCGGAGAAAACCCACCTGCCCGATCTGGCGACCACCGTACGATCTCACATACTTCCCGGGAAATACAGTAAAACCTGTGTTTGTGGTCACCTCCATTAAAAATGTTGTCATTCTTATATATACACTTTTAAACCAAGGAGCCAGTAGATAAAACACTATTTATATATATAAATCTATATTTACAAATTTTGAAAAATTATTATAAACTTGTAAATTACCTCCCTTTACTAAAGTTTACCACCGGCATACATCTCGGTATACAGGGTTCAAGCTAGACCCAAATTTGTGGGAGAAGTGAGAAAGCGTGGGAGAAGTGAGAAAGCGTGGGAGAAGTGAGAAAGCGTGGGAGAAGTGAGAAAGCGTGGGAGAAGTGAGAAAGCGTGGGAGAAGTGAGAAAGCGCGAAATTGCGTCATCTAATGGTATTATTTAATAAATTTCAGCATAATTGGGTTAAAATATTAAAATACACAATATGACCATTAAATACAATATTTGAATAGAATTAGCACTTTACAATGGCCAGTGTATCTTACCGGACAATATTTTGTCAGAAAATTCAAAAACATTTTTAGGAAGACGTGTTGTCCCCCGGGGGTGAGGTCAGGTCCAAAGGGCGACAACTTCACCCATGTCGCCCTGGGTATAATAATCATAGTGTTTCTCTTGATGACAGCAAAAGTATAATATTCAATGTTTCTCTTGATGCCAGCAAAAATATAATATTCATAGTGTTTCTCTTGATACCAGCAAAAGTATAATATTCATAGTGTTTCTCTTGATGCAAGCAAAAGTATAATATTCATAGTGTTTCTATTGATGACAGCAAAAGTATAATATTCATAGTGTTTCTCTTGATGCCAGCAAAAGTATAATATTCATAGTGTTTCTCTTGATGACAGCAAAAGTATAATATTCAGTGTTTCTCTTGATGCCAGCAAAAGTATAATATTCAGTGTTTCTCTTGATGACAGCAAAAGTATAATATTCATAGTGTTTCTCTTGATGCCAGCAAAAGTATAATATTCATAGTGTTTCTCTTGATGCCAGCAAAAGTATAATATTCAGTGTTTCTCTTGATGCCAGCAAAAGTATAATATTCAGTGTTTCTCTTGATGACAGCAAAAGTATAATATTCATAGTGTTTCTCTTGATGACAGCAAAAGTATAATATTCAGTGTTTCTCTTGATGCCAGCAAAAGTATAATATTCATAGTGTTTCTCTTGATACCAGCACAAGTATAATATTCAGTGTTTCTCTTGATGACAGCAAAAGTATAATATTCAGTGTTTCTCTTGATGCCAGCAAAAGTATAATATTCAGTGTTTCTCTTGATGACAGCAAAAGTATAATATTCAGTGTTTCTCTTGATGCCAGCAAAAGTATAATATTCTTAGTGTTTCTCTTGATGCCAGCAAAAGTATAATATTCAGTGTTTCTCTTGATGCCAGCAAAAGTATAATATTCAGTGTTTCTCTTGATGCCAGCAAAAGTATAATATTCAGTGTTTCTCTTGATGCCAGCAAAAGTATAATATTCAGTGTTTCTCTTGATGACAGCAAAAGAATAACATTCAGTGTTTCTCTTGATGCCAGCAAAAGTATAATATTCAGTGTTTCTCTTGATGCCAGCAAAAGTATAATATTCAGTGTTTCTCTTGATGACAGCAAAAGTATAATATTCAGTGTTTCTCTTGATGACAGCAAAAGTATAATATTCAGTGTTTCTCTTGATGACAGCAAAAGTATAATAATCATAGTGTTTCTCTTGATGACAGCAAAAGTATAATATTCATAGTGTTTCTCTTGATGACAGCAAAAGTATAATATTCAGTATTTCTCTTGATGCCAGCAAAAGTATAATATTCATAGTGTTTCTCTTGATGACAGCAAAAGTATAATATTCAGTGTTTCTCTTGATGACAGCAAAAGTATAATATTCATAGTGTTTCTCTTGATGCCAGCAAAAGTATAATATTCATAGTGTTTCTCTTGATGACAGCAAAAGTATAATATTCAGTGTTTCTCTTGATGCCAGCAAAAGTATAATATTCAGTGTTTCTCTTGATGCCAGCAAAAGTATAATATTCATAGTGTTTCTATTGATGCCAGCAAAAGTATAATATTCAGTGTTTCTCTTGATGCCAGCAAAAGTATAATATTCAGTGTTTCTCTTGATGCCAGCAAAAGTATAATATTCATAGTGTTTCTCTTGATGCCAGCAAAAGTATAATATTCATAGTGTTTCTCTTGATGACAGCAAAAGTATAATATTCAGTGTTTCTCTTGATGACAGCAAAAGTATAATATTCATAGTGTTTCTCTTGATGACAGCAAAAGTATAATATTCAGTGTTTCTCTTGATGACAGCAAAAGTATAATATTCATAGTGTTTCTCTTGATGCCAGCAAAAGTATAATAATCATAGTGTTTCTCTTGATGACAGCAAAAGTATAATATTCATAGTGTTTCTCTTGATGACAGCAAAAGTATAATATTCAGTGTTTCTCTTGATGACAGCAAAAGTATAATATTCAGTGTTTCTCTTGATGACAGCAAAAGTATAATATTCAGTGTTTCTCTTGATGCCAGCAAAAGTATAATATTCAGTGTTTCTATTGATGCCAGCAAAAGTATAATATTCATAGTGTTTCTCTTGATGACAGCAAAAGTATAATATTCAGTGTTTCTCTTGATGACAGCAAAAGTATAATATTCAGTGTTTCTCTTGATGACAGCAAAAGTATAATATTCATAGTGTTTCTCTTGATGCCAGCAAAAGTATAATATTCATAGTGTTTCTCTTGATGACAGCAAAAGTATAATATTCAGTGTTTCTCTTGATGCCAGCAAAAGTATAATATTCATAGTGTTTCTCTTGATGCCAGCAAAAGTATAATATTCAGTGTTTCTCTTGATGCCAGCAAAAGTATAATATTCAGTGTTTCTCTTGATGCCAGCAAAAGTATAATATTCATAGTGTTTCTCTTGATGCCAGCAAAAGTATAATATTCATAGTGTTTCTCTTGATGACAGCAAAAGTATAATATTCAGTGTTTCTCTTGATGACAGCAAAAGTATAATATTCATAGTGTTTCTCTTGATGACAGCAAAAGTATAATATTCAGTGTTTCTCTTGATGACAGCAAAAGTATAATATTCATAGTGTTTCTCTTGATGCCAGCAAAAGTATAATATTCATAGTGTTTCTCTTGATGACAGCAAAAGTATAATATTCAGTGTTTCTCTTGATGACAGCAAAAGTATAATATTCATAGTGTTTCTCTTGATGACAGCAAAAGTATAATATTCATAGTGTTTCTCTTGATGACAGCAAAAGTATAATATTCATAGTGTTTCTCTTGATGACAGCAAAAGTATAATATTCAGTGTTTCTCTTGATGACAGCAAAAGTATAATATTCATAGTGTTTCTCTTGATGACAGCAAAAGTATAATATTCATAGTGTTTCTCTTGATGACAGCAAAAGTATAATATTCAGTGTTTCTCTTGATGACAGCAAAAGTATAATATTCATAGTGTTTCTCTTGATGACAGCAAAAGTATAATATTCAGTGTTTCTCTTGATGACAGCAAAAGTATAATATTCATAGTGTTTCTCTTGATGCCAGCAAAAGTATAATATTCAGTGTTTCTCTTGATGACAGCAAAAGTATAATATTCAGTGTTTCTCTTGATGCCAGCAAAAGTATAATATTCATAGTGTTTCTCTTGATGCCAGCAAAAGTATAATATTCATAGTGTTTCTCTTGATGCCAGCAAAAGTATAATATTCAGTGTTTCTCTTGATGCCAGCAAAAGTATAATATTCAGTGTTTCTCTTGATGCCAGCAAAAGTATAATATTCAGTGTTTCTCTTGATGCCAGCAAAAGTATAATATTCATAGTGTTTCTCTTGATGACAGCAAAAGTATAATATTCAGTGTTTCTCTTGATGACAGCAAAAGTATAATATTCATAGTGTTTCTCTTGATGACAGCAAAAGTATAATATTCAGTGTTTCTCTTGATGACAGCAAAAGTATAATATTCATAGTGTTTCTCTTGATGCCAGCAAAAGTATAATATTCATAGTGTTTCTCTTGATGACAGCAAAAGTATAATATTCAGTGTTTCTCTTGATGACAGCAAAAGTATAATATTCATAGTGTTTCTCTTGATGACAGCAAAAGTATAATATTCATAGTGTTTCTCTTGATGCCAGCAAAAGTATAATATTCATAGTGTTTCTCTTGATGACAGCAAAAGTATAATATTCAGTGTTTCTCTTGATGACAGCAAAAGTATAATATTCATAGTGTTTCTCTTGATGACAGCAAAAGTATAATATTCATAGTGTTTCTCTTGATGACAGCAAAAGTATAATATTCAGTGTTTCTCTTGATGACAGCAAAAGTATAATATTCATAGTGTTTCTCTTGATGACAGCAAAAGTATAATATTCAGTGTTTCTCTTGATGCCAGCAAAAGTATAATATTCAGTGTTTCTCTTGATGCCAGCAAAAGTATAATATTCATAGTGTTTCTCTTGATACCAGCAAAAGTATAATATTCAGTGTTTCTCTTGATGCCAGCAAAAGTATAATATTCAGTGTTTCTCTTGATGCCAGCAAAAGTATAATATTCAGTGCATTTCTCTTGGTGACAGCAAAAGTATAATATTCAGGGTTTCTCTTGATGACAGCAAAAGTATAATATTCATAGTGTTTCTCTTGATGACAGCAAAAGTATAATATTCAGTGCTTTCTCTTGATGACAGCAAAAGTATAATATTCATAGTGTTTCTCTTGATGCCAGCAAAAGTATAATAATCATAGTGTTTCTCTTGATGCCAGCAAAAGTATAATATTCATAGTGTTTCTCTTGATGCCAGCAAAAGTATAATATTCATAGTGTTTCTCTTGATGACAGCAAAAGTATAATATTCATAGTGTTTCTCTTGATGACAGCAAAAGTATAATATTCAGTGTTTCTCTTGATGACAGCAAAAGTATAATATTCAGTGTTTCTCTTGATGCCAGCAAAAGTATAATATTCAGTGTTTCTCTTGATGCCAGCAAAAGTATATTCAGTGTTTCTCTTGATGACAGCAAAAGTATAATATTCAGTGTTTCTCTTGATGCCAGCAAAAGTATAATATTCAGTGTTTCTCTTGATGCCAGCAAAAGTATAATATTCAGTGTTTCTCTTGATGCCAGCAAAAGTATAATATTCATAGTGTTTCTCTTGATGCCAGCAAAAGTATAATATTCATAGTGTTTCTCTTGATGACAGCAAAAGTATAATATTCATAGTGTTTCTCTTGATGCCAGCAAAAGTATAATATTCATAGTGTTTCTCTTGATGACAGCAAAAGTATAATATTCAGTGTTTCTCTTGATGACAGCAAAAGTATAATATTCATAGTGTTTCTCTTGATGACAGCAAAAGTATAATATTCAGTGTTTCTCTTGATGCCAGCAAAAGTATAATATTCAGTGTTTCTCTTGATGCCAGCAAAAGTATAAAGTGTTTCTCTTGTTTTTTTCTTGTGGTTTTGTGACAGCAAAAGTATAATATTCATAGTGTTTCTCTTGATGACAGCAAAAGTATAATATTCATAGTGTTTCTCTTGATGACAGCAAAAGTATAATATTCAGTGTTTCTCTTGATGACAGCAAAAGTATAATATTCATAGTGTTTCTCTTGATGACAGCAAAAGTATAATATTCAGTGTTTCTCTTGATGACAGCAAAAGTATAATATTCAGTGTTTCTCTTGATGCCAGCAAAAGTATAATATTCAGTGTTTCTCTTGATGCCAGCAAAAGTATAATATTCAGTGTTTCTCTTGATGCCAGCAAAAGTATAATATTCAGTGTTTCTCTTGATGCCAGCAAAAGTATAATATTCAGTGTTTCTCTTGATGCCAGCAAAAGTATAATATTCAGTGTTTCTGTTGATGCCAGCAAACGTATAATATTCAGTGTTTCTCTTGATGCCAGCAAAAGTATAATATTCATAGTGTTTCTCTTGATGCCATCAAAAGTATAATATTCAGTGTTTATCTTGATGCCAGCACAAGTATAATATTCATAGTGTTTCTCTTGATGCCATCAAAAGTATAATATTCAGTGTTTCTCTTGATGCCAGCAAAAGTATAATATTCATAGTGTTTCTCTTGATGACAGCAAAAGTATAATATTCAGTGTTTCTCTTGATGACAGCAAAAGTATAATATTCATAGTGTTTCTCTTGATGACAGCAAAAGTATCATATTCAGTGTTTCTCTTGGTGACAGCAAAAGTATAATATTCATAGTGTTTCTCTTGATGCCAGCAAAAGTATAATAATCATAGTGTTTCTCTTGATGACAGCAAAAGTATAATATTCAGTGTTTCTCTTGATGCCAGCAAGGGTATAATAATCAGTGTTTCTCTTGATGACAGCAAAAGTATCATATTCAGTGTTTCTCTTGATGACAGCAAAAGTATAATATTCATAGTGTTTCTCTTGATGACAGCAAAAGTATAATATTCATAGTGTTTCTCTTGATGCCAGCAAAAGTATAATATTCAGTGTGTTTCTCTTAATGCCAGCAAGGGTATAATAATCAGTGTTTCTCTTGATGCCAGCAAAAGTATAATATTCAGTGTGTTTCTCTTGATGCCAGCAAAAGTATAATATTCAGTGTGTTTCTCTTGATGCCAGCAAAAGTATAATATTCACAGTGTTTCTCTTGATGACAGCAACAGTATAATATTCAGTGTTTCTCTTGATGCCAGCAAGGGTATAATATTCAGTGTTTCTCTTGATGCCAGCAAAAGTATAATATTCAGTGTGTTTCTCTTGATGCCAGCAAAAGTATAATATTCAGTGTGTTTCTCTTGATGACAGCAAAAGTATACTTGAGGATTTAATTCAAGCCAGCAATGAAAATAATAGTCAAATGTGTCATGGAATTTCCAGGAAATGCATAATTATGTATTTCCAGAGCTTTCAGCTACATTTTGTACGAATTAGAAAAACACATTAAATGAATTGTCGCCTGCTACAATTATTTTGAACTATTTATGGCCTTTATTTTACCCAGAATACAAAAAGTTAAAACAGCTGTCTAAAAATACAACTGTAGAAACATTATAGCAAGCAAGTGTCACAATACACAGAAATAAAGCTGACACAATATTCAAACCATACAATACTCACACAATCCACAATCATCTATTTTAAATTCCCATAACACCGCAAAGCAACGGTTATTTTAATCGCTCCGTTCGAATAACTACGGTCCAGCAACTACACCAGAATATATTTACACAAGTACGCTATCTGTCAACAAATTTTTAAATGCCATCAGCAATAAACAAGAATGATGCACCGAACAAACCACAATGCATATAGCCAATATTAAAACCCATAAAAGGAATACAACACTATGAGAGGAATCTCATCATTTTCTAGGATGATGCTCCGCGCCGCAATGATATTAACACTTTTCTATACAGAATTACGACTGATCAATAGTGGTCTGTTATATATCCCTACAGGCCTATATTCAGTTTATAACAGACTTTCAGTATTCCCATTAAAAACAAAACGCAAAGTGCTTAAGTGGAAACTGACAACAAAATTGATCACAGAAATTGACATGAAAGGACACCAATCTGTGTTGAAGTATCTTTGATGCTGTGGGGTTAATTCTAAAGTGGAAAAAATGGCAGGGTGGGTCAGAAAAAGGGCAGGGTGGGTCAGAAAAGAGGCAGGGTGCATTTTGAGCGATGAAGGCGGTAGATTGCTGGAGTGGGTGGGTATTTGGGGGTTACCACCTAGAACATTTTGCTACCTTATGTTGATTGAGAGTTAATTATGCTTGAACAAAGAACAGTACTCCGTGGCCTAGTGGTTAAGGCGTCCGCCTATGGAGCCGGTGGTCGACGGTTCGAACCTCGTCTGGGGTTCGTTCTGATATGGTCGGTTGGTGAGCCGCCAGCTAGTTAAATAATGGTTACCGATTGCCAACCAGCCTGGCACCAGGCATACAAGCATAAGCATAGGATTCGGGAAGTAATGATGTTGATAAAAGAGGTGTCTCATAAGTCAGAAATGGTTGGCCCTTTAAATAGGGGTGACACTATAATAAACAAACAGGCACTCACCTTATATATATTAGGGATGGAAACGAAAAGCGATTTTGCTATTCGAATATTTGGTCAGGTAGGTATTCGCATATTCGATAAAATTCTATCAAAATCACTCAAATTCTTATAAAAATTGCCAAATCAACCTAATTTCTGTTTTACACGTAAATGTCATTTCTTTCTGTATGGCCATGCAAATATGACGACGACTCATACAGTTATTGTTATCGGCCACTACATTCATGGGCGCCTTCACAAATGCGCCATTGTCATTTGAACTGCTTTCCGTTGAAGGGTGTTGATTGATTGATGTTGTACCCGAATATGCTAAATCCAATTTGCATATATATTACACGTACACCTTTTCTTATTCTCAGAGCAATTGAAGTCTTTTCGAGCAGGTGGCATTTTTTGAGGACAATATCATAAAATTCGTACTTTAAATAGTACTTTTTGCTAATATTGAGCAGTTAATTAAAAATACATCTGGAAGCTAAATAATCGCAAATATTAGATTCGCAAATATTAAAACAGACATACATAAATGCAAAATTTGCAATGCGCGAATATAACCAGACATAGCCAGAAATTATAAATACGCTGACTAACAAATAAGTTTATTTAAAGTCGCCACCGCATAAATGCATTTGGGCGACTATAAATACTCCTTAAAATAGGCCATTATAACCCCACATGTCTACCCATTCTATTTGAAAAATGCCATCAGCCAATCATACGAAACTCACCACTGGCGAGTCCATTGACGAAAATAGGGAGTCAATAATAATAGCATTCAGTATTAACACTGTGATTCAGTATTTCATGAACATACTCAGGGCTCATTCTAGAGTGTGACTTGGGTGAAATAGACGCCCTAGGGACACTGACTTCCCCCCTGGGGGCCCCCACTTCTCTCTAAACAAAATCAATTTGAAAAGAAAAAAATCAATTTGAAAAAAAAATTCAATTTGAAAAATAATAATTTGTCCAGGCTACACTGGCCCATTATAAAGCTTTCCTACTATTCAAATGTTTGTATTTAATGGTCATAATGGGTAGTTTAACCCTATTTTGTTGATATTTAATAAATAACCCAATTCACCGACACAATCACACACTTCTCCCGAAACTCCTGACCTAGAATGAGTGAGCACTGATACTGTGTGTAATAAAAACCAGACATGCAAAGCATTTCATTCTGTGAACATGCAGAGAGGACATTCTCGAGGGAGTTCATGATGAATCACAATTTAATTATCACAATTTGACAGATATACTACTCTCTTAACCCTTTCCCTCCTAGAAGCATCTCTTGACGCCATTACCAATACAACATATATTAACCCTTTCCCTTATAGAAGCATCTCTTGACGCCATTACCAATACGACATATATTAACCCTTTCCCTCAAAGAAGCACCTCTTGATGCCATTACCAATACGACATATATTAACCCTTTCCCTCATAGAAGCACATCTTGATGCCATTACCAATACGACATATATTAACCCTTTCCCTCATAGAAGCACCTCTTGACGCCATTACCAATACGACATACATTAACCCTTCCTTCATAGAAGTATCTCTTGACGCCATTACCAATACGACATATATTAACCCTTTCCCTCATAGATGCACTGCTTGGCGCCATTACCAATACGACATACATTAACCCTTTCCCTCATAGAAGCATCTCTTGACGCCTTTACCAATATGACATACATTGACAATATAGTAGCCAAACCAATGTTCATAATGCAGGCCAGAATCTCATGTAGTCCCAGAAATATCTATGGAGGTGGGTTAGATATGGTGACTACTTATCCACTGCATGATAGCTAAATGGCTGTCGTTTGTATGGAGATATAATAGTATATTATCCTAAATCTCTATGTAGTCCCAGTAATATCTAATGAGGTGGGATAGATATAGCGACTACTTATCCACTGCATGATAGCTAAATGGCTGTCGTTTGTATGGAGATATAATAATATATTAACCTAAATCTCTATGAAGGAAAGGGTTAATAAAATCAAGTATAATCAAGTATCTAATATTGTATGTACATGCACAGTCCTAATTGTGGGAGGAAACGTTTATAGACAGGATCGCAGGTTCGATCCCCCGTCTGACCCATATAATCTTAACAGTCTTTCAGATGGGATCTTAAACCGAGGTCTTGTGTCGGTGCTGTACACCGTACACGTAAAAGAACTAGAAGAGACTCTGGAATGGGTCTCTGTCTGTATCATTGCACTATCCTCCGAAAATCTAAAATGACTAATCTCTTCAGGAGGCGTCGCTAATATGGGCAACCGGTAGCGACGATAAATAAACGTAAAACACACACACAAACGGGAGTAACCACAGAAAAGCTAACTTTTCCGATCTGGCGAACATTCTACCATGCCACATATTTCAAAGACAACGATCGAACCTGGTGTAGCATTGGGGTGAGAAGCGAGTGTGCTAACCCAACTGTACTAAATCTGACGCCATCTCTCTCATTCAATGCTATAACTCAACATTCCAGGACCACGTAGACTTTTTTAGGAGTTTTCTAGAGCGGAATGACAGGGTGTCGGTCCTGCTTCTCTTTAACCTCGCAATTTAACCCCTACCACTGCCCTTTAACCCAGCTCTTTGCCCTTTAGCTCTGCCCTTTAGCCCACCTTTTTCCCTTTAACCCTGCCTTTTGCCCCACCCTTAGACCTTTAACCCCGCCCATTGCCCGTCAGCCCCACCCTTTGCCCTTTAACCCCGTCCTTTTCCCCTTAACCCTGCCTTTGTCTTTTAACCCCGCCATTTGCGCGTTAGCCCCGCCTGTTGCCCTTTAACCCCGTCTTTTGCCCTTTAGCCCCGTCCTTTTAAAAAAAATATTGTTAATGTTTTGGTTTTTTAACATACGACTCAATTCTAATATTCGAATATCTTCCTGACCGAATATTCGAATATCTTCCTGACCGAATATTCGAATATCTTCCTGACCGAATATTCGAATATCTTCCTGACCGAATATTCGAATATCTTCCTGACCGAATATCCGAATATCTTCCTGACCGAATACCTTCCTGACCGAATATTCGAATATCTTCCTGACCTTGAATATCTTCCTGACCGAATATTCGAATATCTTCCTGACCGAATATTCGATATCTTCCTGACCGATATTCAGAATTTCGAATATCTTCCTGACCGAATATCTTCCTGACCGAATATTCGAATATCTTCCTGACCGAATATCGATATCTTCCTGACCGAATATTCGATATCTTCCTGACCGAATATCTTCCTGACCGAATATTCGAATATTTCCTGACCGAATATCCGAATATCTTCCTGACCGAATATTCGAATATTTTCCTGATCCGAATATCTTCCTGACCAAATATCCGAATATCTTCCTGACCGAATACCTTCCTGACCGAATATTCGAATATCTTCCTGACCGAATATTCGAATATCTTCCTGACCGAATATCCGAATATCTTCCTGACCGAATACCTTCCTGACCGAATATTCGAATACCTTCCTGACCGAATATTCGAATATTTTCCTGACCGAATATCCGAATATCTTCCTGACCGAATATTCGAATATCTTCCTGACCGAATATTCCTGACCTTCGAATATCCGAATATCTTCCTGACCGAATATTCGAATATCTTCCTGACCGAATATCCTTCCTGACCGAATATTCGAATATCTTCCTGACCGAATATTCGAATATCTTCCTGACCGAATACCTTCCTGACCGAATATTCGAATTGCAAAAGCGCTATTCGTTGCCATCCCTAATATTATATATATATATATACGTCTCAACAGACAGACATTATAATCTAGATGTCTGCCTTTTTTACCAATATGTACTGCCCTACTGCCTCCATAATAATTAACTGTCAGTCACCGTAAGCTAGCAAAATTATGCACATAACCAATTTTGCAACTCAAATTGCCTTCTTTTCTGACCAGCCCCTCCCACTTTTCTGACCCACCCTGCCCTTTTTTCCACTCTAGAATATACCCAATATTTAGAGGGAAAATTTGAGATCAGCTTTAGCACAACTTCAATATACAGTCAAACCTGTGTTAGTGGTCACCTCTATTAAGCAACCACCCTGTATTAAGCAGCCAGTTTCCCGCTTCCCAATGTGTTGTTTTATTATACATTTGACCTCTATTAAGCAGCCTGTGTTAAGCAGCCACTTTCTGTGATTGACTTGGCTGGCTGCTTAACCCTTTCCTTCATAGAGATTTAGGTTAATATACAATTATATCTTCATACAAACGACAGCCATTTAGCTATCATGCAGTGGATAAGTAGTCGCCATATCCATCCGACTTCCATAGATACTACTGGGACTACACGAGATTCTGGCCTTTATTATGAACATTGGTTTGGCTACTACATTGTCAATATATGTCATATTGGTAATGGCGTCAAGAGGTGCTTCTGTGAGGGAAAGGGTTAAGACAGGTTTGACTGTAGTCATAAAATAGACAAATCAATTCACAACACCCAGGTACATGTATACATGTATTCTAATAATGTGAGCTGTGTCGAACTGCTGTAAATCAATATGTAATTACGTCAACATCACAACCACAGCAGAAATTTACAGATTATGATGAAATGGTATGGCTTTCAGACTGAGAGACACTCCGATACATTCAGAAATACTTGGAAAATCTCTCTGTTTCCTACTATTAGATATTGATATATATATATATATATATATATATTAAGGCTAGAGAAAATGGTTGCTTGTTTCTAAGCCATCCAAAAAAGGGGTTAGTAGGAAAGGGTGTACTAACTTTATTGTATAACATAATTCGGGCAATTGGAGCCAAACAATCAGCTACACCATATCAAAAGCCACATGATCCACAGAATCAAATATCCCATTTGTAAAGCCTCACAAACCACAGAATCAGTTACCCCATTTGTAAAGCCTCACAATCCACAGAATCAGTTACCCCATTGGTAAAGCCTCATGAACCACAGAATCAGTTACCCCATTTGTAAAGCCTCACGATCCACAGAATCAGTTACACCATTGGTAAAGCCTCATGAACCACAGAATCAGTTACCCCATTGGTAAAGCCTCATGAACCACAGAATCAGTTACACCATTGGTAAAGCCTCATGAACCACAGAATCAGTAACACCATGTCTAAAGCCTCACAAACCACAGAATAAGGTACCCCATTTGTAAAGCCTCATGAACCACAGAATCAGGTACCCCATTTGTAAAGCCTCATGAACCACAGAATCAGTTACCCCATTGGTAAAGCCTCATGAACCACAGAATCAGTTACCCCATTTGTAAAGCCTCATGAACCACAGAATCAGTTACCCCATTTGTAAAGCCTCATGAACCACAGAATCAGTTACCCCATTTGTAAAGCCTCATGAACCACAGAATCAGTTACCCCATTTGTAAAGCCTCACAAACCACATAATCAGGTACCCCATGTCTAAAGCCTCACGATCCACAGAATCAGTTACCCCATTTGTAAAGCCTCACAAACCACAGAATCAGTTACCCCATTTGTATAGCCTCATGAACCACAGAATCAGTTACCCCATTTGTAAAGCCTCATGAACCACAGAATCAGTTACCCCATTTGTAAAGCCTCATGAACCACAGAATCAGTTACCCCATTTGTAAAGCCTCACAACCTACAGAATCAGCTACCCCATTTGTAAAGCCTCACAAACCACAGAATCAGTTACCCCATTTGTAAAGCCTCATGAACCACAGAATCAGTTACCCCATTTGTAAAGCCTCATGAACCACAGAATCAGTTACCCCATTTGTAAAGCCTCACAAACCACATAATCAGGTACCCCATGTCTAAAGCCTCACGATCCACAGAATCAGTTACCCCATTTGTAAAGCCTCACAAACCACAGAATCAGTTACCCCATTTGTATAGCCTCATGAACCACAGAATCAGTTACCCCATTTGTAAAGCCTCATGAACCACAGAATCAGTTACCCCATTTGTAAAGCCTCATGAACCACAGAATCAGTTACCCCATTTGTAAAGCCTCACAACCTACAGAATCAGCTACCCCATTTGTAAAGCCTCACAAACCACAGAATCAGTTACCCCATTTGTAAAGCCTCATGAACCACAGAATCAGTTACCCCATTTGTAAAGCCTCATGAACCACAGAATCAGTTACCCCATTTGTAAAGCCTCACAAACCACATAATCAGGTACCCCATGTCTAAAGCCTCACGATCCACAGAATCAGTTACCCCATTTGTAAAGCCTCACAACCTACAGAATCAGTTACCCCATTTGTAAAGCCTCACAAACCACAGAATCAGTTACCCCATTTGTAAAGCCTCATGAACCACAGAATCAGTTACCCCATTTGTAAAGCCTCATGAACCACAGAATCAGTTACCCCATTTGTAAAGCCTCATGAACCACAGAATCAGTTACCCCATTTGTAAAGCCTCACAACCTACAGAATCAGTTACCCCATTTGTAAAGCCTCACAAACCACAGAATCAGTTACCCCATTTGTAAATCCTCACAAATCCACAGAATCAGTTACCCCATTTGTAAAGCCTCACAAACCACAGAATCAGGTACCCCATGTCTAAAGCCTCATGAACCACAGAATCAGCTACACTATTGGTAAAGCCTCATGAACCACATAATCAGGTACCCCATGTCTAAAGCCTCATGAACCACAGAATCAGTTACCCCATTTGTAAAGCCTCATGAACCACAGAATCAGTTACCCCATTGGTAAAGCCTCATGAACCACAGAATCAGCTACCCCATTGGTAAAGCCTCACAAACTACAGAATCAGTTACCCCATTGGTAAAGCCTCATGAACCACAGAATCAGTTACCCCATTTGTAAAGCCTCACAACCTACAGAATCAGTTACCCCATTTGTAAAGCCTCACAACCTACATAATCAGTTACCCCATTTGTAAAGCCTCACAAACCACAGAATCAGTTACCCCATTTGTAAAGCCTCATGAACCACATAATCAGTTACCCCATTTGTAAAGCCTCATGAACCACAGAATCAGTTACCCCATTTGTAAAGCCTCATGAACCACAGAATCAGTTACCCCATTTGTAAAGCCTCACAGCCTACAGAATCAGTTACCCCATTTGTAAAGCCTCACAAACCACAGAATCAGTTACCCCATTTGTAAATCCTCACAAATCCACAGAATCAGTTACCCCATTTGTAAATCCTCACAAATCCACATAATCAGTTACCCCATTTGTAAAGCCTCACAAACCACAGAATCAGGTACCCCATGTCTAAAGCCTCATGAACCACAGAATCAGCTACACTATTGGTAAAGCCTCACGAACCACATAATCAGGTACCCCATGTCTAAAGCCTCATGAACCACATAATCAGTTACCCCATTTGTAAAGCCTCATGAACCACAGAATCAGCTACCCCATTGGTAAAGCCTCACAAACTACAGAAACAGTTACCCCATTGGTAAAGCCTCATGAACCACAGAATCAGTTACCCCATTTGTAAAGCCTCACAAACCACATAATCAGGTACCCCATGTCTAAAGCCTCACGATCCACAGAATCAGTTACCCCATTTGTAAAGCCTCACAACCTACAGAATCAGTTACCCCATTTGTAAAGCCTCACAAACCACAGAATCAGTTACCCCATTTGTAAAGCCTCATGAACCACAGAATCAGTTACCCCATTTGTAAAGCCTCATGAACCACAGAATCAGTTACCCCATTTGTAAAGCCTCATGAACCACATAATCAGTTACCCCATTTGTAAAGCCTCATGAACCACAGAATCAGGGGTAACACAGAATCAGTTACCCCATTTGTAAAGCCTCATGAACCACAGAATCAGTTACCCCATTTGTAAAGCCTCACAAACCACATAATCAGGTACCCCATGTCTAAAGCCTCACGATCCACAGAATCAGTTACCCCATTTGTAAAGCCTCACAACCTACAGAATCAGTTACCCCATTTGTAAAGCCTCACAAACCACAGAATCAGTTACCCCATTTGTAAAGCCTCATGAACCACAGAATCAGTTACCCCATTTGTAAAGCCTCATGAACCACAGAATCAGTTACCCCATTTGTAAAGCCTCATGAACCACAGAATCAGGTACCCCATTTGTAAAGCCTCACAACCTACATAATCAGTTACCCCATTTGTAAAGCCTCACAAACCACAGAATCAGTTACCCCATTGGTAAAGCCTCATGAACCTCAGAATCAGTTACCCCATTTGTAAAGCCTCACGAACCACATAATCAGGTACCCCATGTCTAAAGCCTCACGATCCACAGAATCAGTTACCCCATTTGTAAAGCCTCACAACCTACAGAATCAGTTACCCCATTTGTAAAGCCTCACAAACCACAGAATCAGTTACCCCATTTGTAAAGCCTCATGAACCACAGAATCAGTTACCCCATTTGTAAAGCCTCATGAACCACAGAATCAGTTACCCCATTTGTAAAGCCTCATGAACCACAGAATCAGTTACCCCATTTGTAAAGCCTCACAACCTACAGAATCAGTTACCCCATTTGTAAAGCCTCATGAACCACAGAATCAGTTACCCCATTTGTAAAGCCTCATGAACCACAGAATCAGTTACCCCATTTGTAAAGCCTCATGAACCACAGAATCAGCTACCCCATTTGTAAAGCCTCATGAACCACAGAATCAGTTACCCCATTTGTAAAGCCTCACAACCTACAGAATCAGTTACCCCATTTGTAAAGCCTCACAAACCACAGAATCAGTTACCCCATTGGTAAAGCCTCATGAACCTCAGAATCAGTTACCCCATTTGTAAAGCCTCATTAACCACAGAATCAGTTACCCCATTGGTAAAGCCTCATGAACCACAGAATCAGTTACCCCATTTGTAAAGCCTCATGAAGCACAGAATCAGTTACCCCATTTGTAAAGCCTCATGAACCACGCCCATTTTTATATCCTGGGGTCTTCATTTGAACAATTTTGAAACAGTATTGTACAACGATAATTCCTAACAAGATTCGTCAAAAGTCTGTCTGGCTGGCAGTTCATGAAAAAAAAAAGATGTTTTTTTAGAATTTGTGCTATTTTTAAATGGCGGCCATCTTCAATTCCGCACTAGAAAAATCCTAACATTCATATTAGTCTTCTACTCCCCCCACCCTCCTAACACACACAGAGTTCGAGCCTCGCTGGAGCCGTTACGATTGTGCCCTTAGGCAAGGCATTTAAATTCCACATTGAATCTTCTTCTTCTCTCCTTCATGGCGATGGATTCCATCAGGAATGAGGTCTCGAGAGTAATTAATATCAGTTGAAAGAACTTGTTTCGCAATCGAGCTAAAATAAATTTGTATAAACTAACACACACAAAAGTATTCCAACAAGTAACATAGCAGAGAATTACTGTCCGATTTGTGATAACCAAGTATGCCTGAAGTTGCCCGAATATTTTAATATTTTAATATACAGTCTACGGTTATGTCGAATTCTCTGGTTATCTCGAAGTCCCATTTCAGACACTTTCATTGTACATATAACTGGCTTCGTTTATATCGAATTTCGTTAAGTCAAACTTCAGTTATGTCGAAGTATTTTGTTCGGCCCGACGGAATTCGACATAACAGATGTAGACTGCCGTATACAAATTTTACTGAACTTTTACTGCTTGCCGAAAAATATACAAAATATCAGTCATGTTTCTGTCAGAATCAAGTTTTCTAACATAATTTGCGCTGCAGACGGGTAATAATGCCATTACATATTTTTCGTATTTCACTAGTGTAATAAATATGCAAATGAGCTTTCAGTCTATAAGTATTGATTGTTTTATAGTAGTTTTGTGAATCTTAAAGCTGAATATCACGTATTAAATATAACAACAATGTGAACTACTTTTTGTTGTGTTTACTATTCATTCAGGCCATGTTTTATTATGTTGTGTTTACTATTCATTCAGGCCAAGGTATGGACAGAATTATTAACTTAAAACATAAGGAAATTGTTTGCATTGTTTTGAGCCACATCTGTAAGTCATAAAAAGCCTTGTAGAGAATTATTGTCAATAGGACTACTTTCTGGGCTCCGTAAACCACAGGAATATGTACGTTTCATGCTAGAATATCATCAAATAACACTCAAACTAAAGCGAATTCATGCAACTTCGTTTCTGATGCACAGAATGAATTGCGTAGCCATTCGGGAGATGGATTGTAATACTGACATCGGTTGCCAATTTAGCCTATTTGATACTCTTTGTTTCATGCTTTCAATGGACTTGATAATATAGTGCATGATTAAATCGCTTGTTCATTCTGATAGTTGTGAATGACAGCCGATTGATTTTAGGTACTTGTTTTGTTTGTGAATTGGTATTCATCCTCTATATCAAACATTAAAACACTATCGTGACGTCATACCTTTGTGCTTGCAGTCCATTATTATTAATATTGGACTGCCGTCAAAAGGCCAGAGTATTATATTAAATCCTACGTGTACATGTACGAAATTAACAATTTTAATTAGTAGGATCTTGTTATATAAGTGTGTGTTTTAAGTAAGACATAATCCTCAAATGGATCCAATATGTAAAATAGTAATACTGTCTTCGGCGCTACGCACCTCACACAGTCCAATACTTTTACATATTGGATCGTTTTCGGCTTATATCCTATACATATTATTAATTTGTATTTGTCTCTAGTCCTGTGGTAACATGCTGGACTGGTAATCCAGGTTCGATCCCCCGTCTGGCCCTAATAAAATTAACAGTCTTTCAGATGGGACTTTAAACCGAGAACTCATGTCGGTGCTGTACACCGTGCACGTAAAAGAACCAGAGGAGACTCTGGAATGGGTCTCTGTCTGTATCTGTATCATTGCACTATCCTCCAAAACTCTAAAATGACTAATCTCTTCAGGAGGCGTCGCTCATATGGGCAACCGGTAGCGACGATAAATAAACGTAATACACACATCAGCCGATCAGGATCTAAGTTGTTTGCTATTCAGACAAGTGTTTTAGACACACTAATCAAACGGCATGTTCTGTGCCGTCTGATCTGGCTCTATGTTTTTTGCAAAATCGACCTTAGTCGTGATTGGCAGGTTAAGGGTTAAACGCTATTTATTCCTTAAAGTTCAGGGTTCATTCTAGGTCAGAATTTTTGGGAGAAGTGAGAAAGCGTGTGATCGCTTCCTTAAATGGTGTTCTTTAATATACTTCTGTAAAATAGGGTTAAAATGCACAGTACAACCATTAAATACAACATTTGAATAGAAGGAGTGCTTTATAACGGGCCAGTGTATCTTACTAGACAAAATTTTGTTTGGAAATCGTGAAAACCAAAAACTAAGTGGGGCCCCCAGAGGGCAGTCAGGGTCCCTAGGGCAACAATTTCGCCCACATCGCCCTCTAGAATGATCCCTGAAGTTAAAGTCTACAGATTGATTTGTGATCTAACGTAATTAACGTAGAATCAATCACCAGAATCTCAGTTTGAATAAATACAATAACAGGAGACAATAATTGAGGGGGGTGGGGGACTTAATGAAAGACATTACTTAATTTTATACAGGATTATTAAATCTATATAGAAGATAATTATAGATTAAACAAAGGAGAAATTAACAACAATACCGCATTCTGTTCGATTTACTGATAAATAACGCAGTGCTTTAAACCGCACACCGATATTGATTAACCAATGGTTTAGACTTTCAAGCTCGCGTTTTACAGACAAAGCACAACTGGCAAGCTTGTGTTTCAAATCCCTGTGGATTATATGTCCCACGCTTTATCGACACTGTTTATGTAATCTGTCAGTTTTGTTTCAAAATGATTTGTATCATAGACATGTTCATAAACGAGGGACCTCGCTTTCTTTTCTATTAACTCCCTTGGCAGATAAAGTCCGATTTATCCCTAAATGCATAGTGGTCCTTTCTGTTGGAATCCTTTGTTTTTACTGTTGTTCCCTAACAAGATATTGTGTTATGATAAATGTGATTTTATCCAAATCGTGTTAGTTAATTGGTAAAACAAATTTACAGATAAGTCAGGGCCAACAACCATAAGCCTAGATATATTCTCGTAAAATTGGAGCCAAATTTACATGAAAATACGACTTTTCTGCAGATTTAATGAATATTTATTAAAAGGTCATGCTTTTATCTTATTGTCGATACCAAAATCATGTTCCGGAACAAACTATAAGCTACCCGGATTTTGCTTAGAAATCGGTGACTCTAGTCGTAAATCTAAGCGCGTCCATTTTGAATATACTGATGCCGCATATTATACGACGCCAGTGAATGATGAAACTTCTTTGTTGCCAATAAACAATTTAATTTACGAGTTTATATTTTTTATTGCAATTCGTAACTAAATATATTTTATGAAAATCACTTCTTTTCATAGTAATTCCGAGTATTCACGTCGTTATTATACATTATGAATGAACATTTTCAGATTTATCATAAGTACCCATTGGATATACAATGTACTGTAGGATATATGTCGAGATATAGTAACATAATAATTATGAGATGAGAAAGTGGATGAATATTGATAGCATGTTGTGCAAAAGAAACAATGATAAAAACAGAGGAAACCACTTAAGAGGACCTACATACTTTTAGGGAGTATTCAGGGGCAGTAACTGACCGATATCTCTCATTATATTTCTCTGAACAGTTTTATATTGATGCAGTAAATGTAGATGTACTTTATTTCCCCAGAATTGGACATAAATCACTCCATGAAAATGACCCCCTAACATTGGTACATTTTGTTAGACTTTGTTTATAAATAAATATACAAAAGTTTCCTGAAATTGTTCAAACATTAAAAAATAATTCCTGAAAATATTAACCCTTTGCCTGCTGAGTAAATCAACTCACATTTGCAAACAACATAGATCCACATCAGCCGGATCTATTCAGCCTGATCTATGTTGTTTGCTATTCAGCCAAATATTTAGCTCCACTATCCGAATAGCAAACAACATAGAGCCTGATCAGATGGCACGTTCTGTGCCATCTGATCTGGCTCTATGCTGTTTGCACAAGTTATTTTACGTCTGATCTGGCTCTATGCTGTTTGCACAAGTTAATTTACGTCTGATCTGGCTCTATGCTGTTTGCACAAGTTTTTTTTGTTGTTGGTTTGTGTTTGGTTAATTTACGTCTGATCTGGCTCTATGCTGTTTGCACAAGTTAATTTACGTCTGATCTGGCTCTATGCTGTTTGCACAAGTTAATTTACGTCTGATCTGGCTCTATGCTGTTTGCACAAGTTAATTTACGTCTGATCTGGCTCTATGCTGTTTGCACAAGTTAATTTACGTCTGATCTGGCTCTATGCTGTTTGCACAAGTTAATTTATCTACCGCTAGCGTGCAAAGGGTTAGCAAAAGTACCATAGGACTGACTTTCCGATATTGTGGGTGTTATACATTAATTCTTTGTTGCAGATATTCAAAATGCACATAAACACTATACATCATGTACATGTAGGCCCACTGCTTACCATGATTCCAGCTTAAACACTGCAATGTTTCCACTTTCCTCTCAGTAAGTACCATTATTTCTTTGAGTACTAGAACAAGTCTGATAGTACAAGGCTGTGCAATAATCTGTTATCTAGTACAAGTCTGTGCAATAATCTACTAGAACAAGTCTGTGCAATAATCTACTAGAACAAGTCTGTGCAATAATCTGCTAGTACAAGTCTGTGCAATAATCTGCTAGAACAAGTATGTGCAATAATCTGTTAGAACAAGTCTGTGCAATAATCTGCTAGTACAAGTCTGTGCAATAATCTGTTAGAACAAGTCTGTGCAATAATCTGTTAGTACAAGTCTGTGCAATAATCTGTTAGAACAAGTCTGCAATAATCTGCTAGTACAAGTCTGTGCAATAATCTGTTAGAACAAGTCTGTGCAATAATCTGTTAGAACAAGTCTGTGCAATAATCTGTTAGTACAAGTCTGTGCAATAATCTGCTAGTACAAGTCTGTGCAATAATCTGTTAGAACAAGTATGTGCAATAATCTGTTATCTAGTACAAGTCTGTGCAATAATCTACTAGAACAAGTCTGTGCAATAATCTGTTAGAACAAGTCTGTGCAATAATCTGTTAGAACAAGTATGTGCAATAATCTGTTAGAACAAGTATGTGCAATAATCTGCTAGAACAAGTATGTGCAATAATCTGCTAGAACAAGTCTGTGCAATAATCTGCTAGTACAAGTCTGTGCAATAATCTGATAGTACAAGTCTGTGCAATAATCTGTTAGAACAAGTCTGTGCAATAATCTGTTAGAACAAGTCTGTGCAATAATCTGCTAGAACAAGTATGTGCAATAATCTGCTAGTACAAGTATGTGCAATAATCTGATAGTACAAGTCTGTGCAATAATCTGTTAGAACAAGTCTGTGCAATAATCTGCTAGAACAAGTCTGTGCAATAATCTGCTAGCACAAGTCTGTGCAATAATCTGTTAGAACAAGTATGTGCAATAATCTGCTAGAACAGGTCTGTGCAATAATCTGCTAGAACAGGTCTGTGCAATAATCTGTTAGAACAAGTCTGTGCAATAATCTGTTAGAACAAGTATGTGCAATAATCTGATAGCACAAGTCTGTGCAATAATCTGTTAGAACAAGTCTGTGCAATAATCTGTTAGAACAAGTCTGTGCAATAATCTGCTAGAACAAGTCTGTGCAATAATCTGCTAGCACAAGTATGTGCAATAATCTGTTAGAACAAGTATGTGCAATAATCTGCTAGAACAGGTCTGTGCAATAATCTGTTAGAACAGGTCTGTGCAATAATCTGTTAGAACAAGTCTGTGCAATAATCTGTTAGAACAAGTCTGTGCAATAATCTGTTAGAACAAGTATGTGCAATAATCTGTTAGAACAAGTCTGTGCAATAATCTGTTAGAACAAGTCTGTGCAATAATCTGCTAGAACAAGTCTGTGCAATAATCTGCTAGCACAAGTCTGTGCAATAATCTGTTAGAACAAGTCTGTGCAATAATCTGCTAGTACAAGTCTGTGCAATAATCTGTTAGAACAAGTCTGTGCAATAATCTGTTAGAACAAGTCTGTGCAATAATCTGTTAGTACAAGTCTGTGCAATAATCTGCTAGTACAAGTCTATGCAATAATCTGCTAGAACAAGTCTGTGCAATAATCTGTTAGAACAAGTCTGTGCAATAATCTGCTAGAACAAGTCTGTGCAATAATCTGCTAGTACAAGTCTGTGCAATAATCTGCTAGTACAAGTCTGTGCAATAATCTACTAGAACAAGTCTGTGCAATAATCTGTTAGAACAAGTCTGTGCAATAATCTGTTAGAACAAGTATGTGCAATAATCTGTTAGAACAAGTCTGTGCAATAATCTGTTAGAACAAGTATGTGCAATAATCTGTTAGAACAAGTATGTGCAATAATCTGTTAGAACAAGTATGTGCAATAATCTGTTAGAACAAGTATGTGCAATAATCTGTTAGAACAAGTATGTGCAATAATCTGTTAGTACAAGTCTGTGCAATAATCTGTTAGAACAAGTCTGTGCAATAATCTGTTAGAACAAGTATGTGCAATAATCTGTTAGAACAAGTCTGTGCAATAATCTGTTAGAACAAGTCTGTGCAATAACCTGTTAGAACAAGTATGTGCAATAATCTGTTAGAACAAGTCTGTGCAATAATCTGTTAGAACAAGTCTGTGCAATAATCTGCTATCTAGAACAAGTCTGTGCAATAATCTGTTAGAACAAGTTTGTGCAATAATCTGTTAGAACAAGTATGTGCAATAATCTGTTAGAACAAGTATGTGCAATAATCTGTTAGAACAAGTCTGTGCAATAATCTGTTAGAACAAGTCTGTGCAATAATCGGCTATCTAGAACAAGTCTGTGCAATAATCTGTTAGAACAAGTCTGTGCAATAATCTGTTAGAACAAGTCTGTGCAATAATCTGCTAGTACAAGTCTGTGCAATAATCTACTAGAACAAGTCTGTGCAATAATCTGCTAGTACAAGTCTGTGCAATAATCTGCTAGTACAAGTCTGTGCAATAATCTACTAGAACAAGTCTGTGCAATAATCTGCTAGTACAAGTCTGCAATAATCTACTAGAACAAGTCTATGCAATAATCTGCTAGAACAAGTCTGTGCAATAATCTGTTAGAACAAGTCTGTGCAATAATCTGCTAGAACAAGTCTGTGCAATAATCTGCTAGAACAAGTCTATGCAATAATCTGCTAGAACAAGTCTATGCAATAATCTGCTAGAACAAGTATATGCAATAATCTGCTAGAACAAGTATATGCAATAATCTGTTAGTACAAGTATATGCAATAATCTGCTAGAACAAGTCTGTGCAATAATCTGCTAGTACAAGTCTGTGCAATAATCTGCTAGTACAAGTCTGTGCAATAATCTGCTAGTACAAGTCTGTGCAATAATCTGCTAGTACAAGTCTGTGCAATAATCTGCTAGTACAAGTCTGTGCAATAATCTGCTAGAACAAGTCTGTGCAATAATCTGCTAGAACAAGTCTGTGCAATAATCTGCTAGAACAAGCAGGGCTGTACAAATCCTATCGCCCGACGCCCGGGACAAGTCGAAAATTACGGCGGACAAGTGGCTAATTTCAAAACGTTAGTCCCGGACAAGTGGCTAATTTCAAAAGGTTAGTCCCGGACAAGTGGCTAATTTCAAAACGTTAGTCCCGGACAAGTGGCTAATTTCAAAACGTTAGTCCCGGACAAGTGGCTAATTTCAAAACGTTAGTCCCGGACAAGTGGCTAATTTCAAAACGTTAGTCCCGGACAAGTGGCTAATTTCAAAACGTTAGTCCCGGACAAGTGGCTAATTTCAAAACGTTAGTCCCGGACAAGTGGCTAATTTCAAAACGTTAGTCCCGGACAAGTGGCTAATTTCAAAACGTTAGTCCCGGACAAGTGGCTAATTTCAAAACGTTAGTCCCGGACAAGTGGCTAATTTCAAAACGTTAGTCCCGGACAAGTGGCTAATTTCAAAACGTTAGTCCCGGACAAGTGGCTAATTTCAAAACGTTAGTCCCGGACAAGTGGCTAATTTCAAAACGTTAGTCCCGGACAAGTGGCTAATTTCAAAACGTTAGTCCCGGACAAGTGGCTAATTTCAAAACGTTAGTCCCGGACAAGTGGCTAATTTCAAAACGTTAGTCCCGGACAAGTGGCTAATTTCAAAACGTTAGTCCCGGACAAGTGGCTAATTTCAAAACGTTAGTCCCGGACAAGTGGCTAATTTCAAAACGTTAGTCCCGGACAAGTGGCTAATTTCAAAACGTTAGTCCCGGACAAGTGGCTAATTTCAAAACGTTAGTCCCGGACAAGTGGCTAATTTCAAAACGTTAGTCCCGGACAAGTGGCTAATTTCAAAACGTTAGTCCCGGACAAGTGGCTAATTTCAAAACGTTAGTCCCGGACAAGTGGCTAATTTCAAAACGTTAGTCCCGGACAAGTGGCTAATTTCAAAACGTTAGTCCCGGACAAGTGGCTAATTTCAAAACGTTAGTCCCGGACAAGTGCTAATTTCAAAACGTTAGTCCCGGACAAGTGGCTAATTTCAAAACGTTAGTCCCGGACAAGTGGCTAATTTCAAAACGTTAGTCCCGGACAAGTGGCTAATTTCAAAACGTTAGTCCCGACAAGTGGCTAATTTCAAAACGTTAGTCCCGGACAAGTGGCTAATTTCAAAACGTTAGTCCCGGACAAGTGGCTAATTTCAAAACGTTAGTCCCGGACAAGTGGCTAATTTCAAAACGTTAGTCCCGGACAAGTGGCTAATTTCAAAACGTTAGTCCCGGACAAGTGGCTAATTTCAAAACGTTAGTCCCGGACAAGTGGCTAATTTCAAAACGTTAGTCCCGGACAAGTGGCTAATTTCAAAACGTTAGTCCCGGACAAGTGGCTAATTTCAAAACGTTAGTCCCGGACAAGTGGCTAATTTCAAAACGTTAGTCCCGGACAAGTGGCTAATTTCAAAACGTTAGTCCCGGACAAGTGGCTAATTTCAAAACGTTAGTCCCGGACAAGTGGCTAATTTCAAAACGTTAGTCCCGGACAAGTGCCTTTTTCAAAAATCATAATAATCTTTTTTGACAGAAAATCGAAAAAACCCAGAAAATCTACTTTCGCCAAAACACGGATGAATTACCGCGGTAGAAACCCAATGAAACACCGTGTACGCGTGTTGTGAGATCACGTGATCACACATATGCCGATTGCGAATGTAAACAATGCGATGAACTGTGAAAACACTCGCTAATTTAAAGATTAAGAGTGGACATACATAATAGATGAATGAGGCCTGATTGGGTTGATTTGTTATGATGGACGCGTGCTACAAACGTGGGCAATTAATGTGGCCTGATTACCATTACAGACTGCAAACACTGATTGATATTCGCCGATACATGCGTCAATTCTGTCTTTTTTGCCGAGGCGCAGAAAACGTCACTATTTTTAAAGAGGTAAGTTGTGTTTTTTAATTTCATGATATAATTAGAGCAATTAAAGTTCAAGATCAGCCAACCGTTATGATTTACTCAATTTTATATAGAAATATACTGTAAATAACGGTAAGCCTTTTTTCTCAACCACCCAAATGAATAATGACATCAACCAGGGCGTTCACTAGACTTTGAAACTCAAGAGTCAATGACCCTTGAGGTCAAAATCTCAAGAGTCAAACAGGAATTTTCAAGAGTCAAGCTGGAATTTTCAAGAGTCAAATATATGCATGTTGGTACTTTACGTATATGTATTTTTTGAATACGTTTGAGCACGTTTGAAGTTACTGTTTCATTTCCTACGCTTGCACATTTTGTCAAATCTGCGGGCAACCTTTCCAGCCGGGAAATCTGTTACTGTTGGCCCTTCCTCTATGATTCTGATAAGTTTTGCTACCTTGTCATGGGACATGCCTGATCTTGCTTTCGTTTTGAGTCTATTCTGGGTTGAAAACCCTCTCTCACAGGCAACACTGGTGAGAGGTGCAGTTAACATGTACTTAGCTAACACACAGTAATCTGGCAATATGTCATCATAATGTTCAATTAAGTCCTGGCACACAGTTTTCAGTGTTTTTCCTCGCATGTGTTTGATGGTCATTTTCAATTGAATGTGGTCCGCTCTCATGCGTTCTGGATTTACAAGGCCAGGAGCCTCACCAACTGGGCCAAGCCAGTCGATGATGGACTCTAAATTGTCCTCACCATATTCACAGATGGCAACAGTGGACACGGGAAGCAGCTTTGGGTTTAACACACGGTTGGCAACAGCCAATTTGTCCATGGATGACTCCTCAAACCGAGAGTTGATGTTGTCAATGATAGTATCAATGTATTTATCAGCACTGTTTTGAAATCCCATGCGTAGTTGAGGAGTATCGTTAAGTTTCACTCCCTTGTATTTCCCAGTAGTGACTTCACTATACACCGCTTGAAGTGTTGTTCCACTTTTGATCTTGTAAGCTTCAAGTGTTTCTTTCGTAGCGAGAACATTCATGCTGACAATATCAATATCAAGTTCATCCTTCTGAAAGACTTTGCACAGTTTGTTCACAGGTAATAATATATCCACCAAGAATGCTGTTTTCAGTAGGAATGACACACTTTTGACACGCTTCAATATACCTTTGGCCTCACTTACACCGCTTGCAGCCTCATTTTCAAGTGCCATCAAGAGGGCGGGGTAACTATGGTATATGGCTTTCACTGCACTTTCAAGAGATAACCACCGAGTGGCTGCTGGCTCCTTAAGGGTCACATGTTTTGTGTCACCATGTTCATCATTTAACACAGTCTCCATTGCACGTAGTGTGTTGTACCTAACAGCTGAATTGTGGAAGTATCTGTAGACCTGCTTGACGTTATCATGATACTCACTGAATGCTGCCACATCCCTGCATGCCTGTGTTGAGCACAAACAACTTCAACATGTTCAGGGTTACTGTTTGCATGGCGATCAAGAGCACTTTTTTGTAGGTTCGTGCTACCACTGTTAGCGAAGGGATTTTTCTTTTTAGCATCTCTACACCAAGTACAATACAACAGAATCTGATCATCAGTTTGTTTCATTTCCAGCCACTTAAATTCATTAAGCCACTCAGGCCTGAATTTTCTTTTCATTTTAGACTTAGGAGTGTCACAGTCTACTTTATGGCGTTTAGGTGTCCCAGGTTCACTAACACTATCACTATCACTCAGCTTACGTTTGCTGGGTGTGCCAATTCCGAAGTGACTAAGGGTTTTCTGAACCATATTTAAGATTTAATTTCTAAAACTGATACTCTTTAATTTCTTATCTCCGATCTGATTGAAAATATAACTAAGAATGATTTAGGACTATTCTCCAGAAAATGAAGGAATAATGTAGAAACAATGAAATGATTAATGGGTGGTGCACACAATGAATACCCCATAGAAATCTGTAACAAACAATAGCAAAAGTACTTTTACTCACCGACATCATCAAACGATTCCGGCGTATATTTTCTATATCAGTGGCCCACTATAAGCTTCTCAATTAGCAGACAACTTATTCTTGACAATACACGTGTTACAAAAACACCGTTTTATCTATGCCGATTGTACATCGACAATACACATAATGTCAACACCTACTTAAACTTCTCAGTTCTCATGATTAGCAGCACATATGATGGCAAACAACACAAACGGTAATTGGTTGTTTGCAAAACTTGCTAAAGGTGATAAAAACTAATTTTTACCGGAAAAATACCGAGCCGTACAGGTATTAGAGAAACGTTATTAAAGTTTTATTTCCCTTTGATACTAAAGTTTGCAATCGGACGCCATTTGTCCGATTGCGAGTCCCTCGTGTTCAAAACCAAATGCAGCAGACTTTTGATGAAAATAACTGCGTTTTATATATGAAAGATTACGGTCTTCGACCTCGTAGACAGACAGATTTTGATAATTACTCCGATGAGAAAATATTTGATGACGCATGACCGATCAACGCCCCGGGTCAATAACTGCGTTTTATATATGAACGATTACCGTTACGGTCTTCGACCTTGAAAACAGACAGATTTTGATAATTACTCGGATGAGAGAAAATATTGGATGACGCATGACCGATCAACGCCCCGGGTCAAAATGACTCTCAGGGCATTTTCACCAAGAGTCAAATATGCGTCTTTATCAATTTTCGTGCGTCAAAACCCGGGAGCTCGGGTCTAATGAAAGCCCTGCATCAAC
>CM026387.1:11939697-12056940 GCA_014843695.1 Archivesica marissinica
TTCCAGTAGGCCTATGTTCTGTGTTCCAGTAGGCATATGTTCTGTGTTCCAGTAGGCCTATGTTCTGTGTTCCAGTAGGCCTATGTTCTGTGTTCCAGTAGGCCTATGTTCTGTGTTCCAGTAGACCTATGTTCTGTGTTCCAGTAGGCCTATGGTCTGTGTTCCAGTAGGCATATGTTCTGTGTTCCAGTAGACCTATGTTCTGTGTTCCAGTAGACCTATGTTCTGTGTTCCAGTAGGCCTATGTTATGTGTTCCAGTAGGCATATGTTCTGTGTTCCAGTAGGCCTATGTTCTGTGTTCGAGTAGGCCTATGTTCTGTGTTCCAGTAGGCATATGTTCTATATTCCAGTAGGCATATGTTCTATGTTCCAGTATACCTATGTTCTGTGTTCCAGTAGGCCTATGTTCTGTGTTCCAGTAGGCCTATTTTCTGTGTTTCAGTAGGCATATTTTCTGTGTTCCAGTAGACCTATTTTCTGTGTTCCAGTAGACCTATGTTCTGTGTTCCAGTAGGCCTATGTTCTGTGTTCCAGTAGACCTATGTTCCGTGTTCCAGTAGGCTTATGTTCTGTGTTTCAGTAGGCATATGTTCTGTGTTCCAGTAAACCTATGTTCCCTGTTCCAGTAGGCCTATGTTCTGTGTTCCAGTAGGCCTATGTTCTGTGTTCCAGTAGACCTGTGCTCTGTGTTCCAGTAGGCCTATGTTCTGTGTTCCAGTAGGCATATGTTCTGTGTTCCAGTATGCCTATATTCGGTGTTCCAGTAGGCCTATGCTCTGTGTTCCAGTAGGCCTATGTTCTGTGTTCCAGTAGACCTATGTTCTGTGTTCCAGTAGGCCTATGTTCTGTGTTCCAGTAGGCATATGTTCTGTGTTCCAGTAGACCTATGTTCTGTGTTCCAGTAGGCCTATGTTCTGTGTTCCAGTAGACCTGTGCTCTGTGTTCCAGTAGGCCTATGTTCTGTGTTCCAGTAGGCATATGTTCTGTGTTCCAGCAGGCCTATGTTCTGTGTTCCAGTAGGCATATGTTCTGTGTTCCAGTAGGCCTATGGTATGTGCTCCAGTAGGCATATGTTCTGTGTTCCAGTATGCATATGTTCTGTGTTCCAGTAGACCTGTGCTCTGTGTTCCAGTAGGCCTATGTTCTGTGTTCCAGTAGACCTGTGCTCTGTGTTCCAGTAGGCCTATGTTCTGTGTTCCAGTAGGCCTATGTTCTGTGTTCCAGTAGGCATGTGCTCTGTGTTCCAGTAGGCCTATGAGCTGTGTTCCAGTAGACCTGTGCTCTGTGTTCCAGTATACATATGTTCTGTGTTCCAGTAGACCTATGTTCTGTGTTCCAGTAGACCTATGTTCTGTGTTCCAGTAGGCCTATGTTCTGTGTTCCAGTAGGCATATGTTCTGTGTTCCAGTAGGCCTATGTTCTGTGTTCCAGTAGGCATATGTTCTGTGTTCCAGTAGGCCTATGGTCTGTGTTCCAGTAGGCATATGTTCTGTGTTCCAGTAGGCATATGTTCTGTGTTCTAGTAGGCCTATGTTCTGTGTTCCAGTAGGCCTATGTTCTGTGTTCCAGTAGACATGTGCTCTGTGTTCCAGTAGGCCTATGTTCTGTGTTCCAGTAGACCTGTGCTCTGTGTTCCAGTAGGCCTATGTTCTGTGTTCCAGTAGGCATGTGCTCTGTGTTCCAGTAGGCCTATGATCTGTGTTCCAGCATACCTGTGCTCTGTGTTCCAGTAGACCTATGTTCTGTGTTCCAGTAGACCTATGTTGTGTTCCAGTAGACCTATGTTCTGTGTTTCAGTAGACCTATGTTCTGTGTTCCAGTAGACCTATGTTCTGTGTTCCAGTAGGCCTATGTTCTGTGTTTCAGTAGGCATATGTTCTGTGTTCCAGTAGACCTATGTTCTGTGTTCCAGTAGGCCTATGTTCTGTGTTCCAGTAGGCCTATGTTCTGTGTTCCAGTAGACCTATGTTCTGTGTTCCAGTAGGCCTATGTTCTGTGTTCCAGTAGGCATATGTTCTGTGTTCCAGTAGACCTATGTTCTGTGTTCCAGTAGGCTTATGTTCTGTGTTCCAGTAGACCTGTGCTCTGTGTTCCAGTAGGCCTATGTTCTGTGTTCCAGTAGGCATATGTTCTGTGTTCCAGCAGGCCTATGTCTGTGTTCCAGTAGGCATATGTTCTGTGTTCCAGTAGCCTATGGTATGTGCTCCAGTAGGCATATGTTCTGTGTTCCAGTATGCATATGTTCTGTGTTCCAGTAGACCTGTGCTCTGTGTTCCAGTATACCTATGTTCTGTGTTCCAGTAGACCTGTGCTCTGTGTTCCAGTAAGCCTATGTTCTATGTTCCAGTATGCCTATGTTCTGTGTTCCAGTAGGCATGTGCTCTGTGTTCCAGTAGGCCTATGAGCTGTTTTCCAGTAGACCTGTGCTCTGTGTTCCAGTATACATATGTTCTGTGTTCCAGTAGGCCTATGTTCTGTGTTCCAGTAGGCATATGTTCTGTGTTCCAGTAGGCCTATGTTCTGTGTTCGAGTAGGCCTATGTTCTGTGTTCCAGTAGGCATATGTTCTATATTCCAGTAGGCATATGTTCTATGTTCCAGTATACCTATGTTCTGTGTTCCAGTAGGCCTATGTTCTGTGTTCCAGTAGACCTATGTTCTGTGTTCCAGTAGGCCTATGTTCTGTGTTTCAGTAGGCATATTTTCTGTGTTCCAGTAGACCTATTTTCTGTTCTCCAGTAGGCATATGCTCTGGGTTCCAGTAGGCCTGTGCTCTGTGTTCCAGTAGGCCTATGTTCTGTAGGCCTATGTTACGTGTTCCAGTAGGCCTATGTTATGTGTTCCAGTAGGCATATGTTCTGTGTTCCAGTAGGCTTATGTTCTGTGTTCCAGTAGACCTATGTTCTGTGTTCCAGTAGGCCTATGTTCTGTGTTCCAGTAGGTCTGTGTTCTGTGTTCCAGTAGGCCTGTAAAGTAGGCCTATGTTCTGTGTTCCAGTATGCTTATGTTATATTGTCCAGTAGGCCTATGCTCTGTATTCCAGTAGGCATATGTGCTGTGTTCCAGTAGGCCTGTGTTCTGTGTTCGAGTAGGCCTATGTTCTGTGTTCCAGTAGGCATATGTTCTATATTCCAGTAGGCATATGTTCTATGTTCCAGTATACCTATGTTCTGTGTTCCAGTAGGCCTATGTTCTGTGTTCCAGTAGACCTATGTTCTGGGTTCCAGTAGGCCTATGTTCTGTGTTTCAGTAGGCATATTTTCTGTGTTCCAGTAGACCTATGTTCTGTGTTCCAGTAGACCTATGTTCTGTGTTCCAGTAGGCCTATGTTCTGTGTTCCAGTAGACCTGTTTTCCAGTAGGCCTATGTTCTGTGTTTCAGTAGGCATATGTTCTGTGTTCCAGTAGACCTGTGCTCTGTGTTCCAGTAGGCCTATGTTCTGTGTTCCAGTAGGCATATGCTCTGTGTTCCAGTATGCCTATATTCGGTGTTCCAGTAGGCCTATGCTCTGTGTTCCAGTAGGCCTATGTTATGTGTTCCAGTATACCTATGTTATGTGTTCCAGTAGGCCTATGTTCTGTGTTCCAGTAGGCCTATGTTCTGTGTTCCAGTAGACCTATATTCTGTGTTCCAGTAGGCCTATGTTCTGTGTTCCAGTAGACCTGTGCTCTGTGTTTCAGTAGGCCTATGTTCTGTGTTCCAGTAGGCATATGTTCTGTGTTCCAGCAGGCCTATGTTCTGTGTTCCAGTAGGCATATGTTCTGTGTTCCAGTAGGCCTATGGTATGTGCTCCAGTAGGCATATGTTCTGTGTTCCAGTATGCATATGTTCTGTGTTCCAGTAGACCTGTGCTCTGTGTTCCAGTAGGCCTATGTTCTGTGTTCCAGTAGATCTGTGCTCTGTGTTCCAGTAGGCCTATTTTCTGTGTTCCAGTAGGCCTATGTTCTGTGTTCCAGTAGGCATATGTTCTGTGTTCCAGTAGGCCTATGTTCTGTGTTCCAGTAGGCATATGTTCTGTGTTCCAGTAGGCCTATGGTATGTGCTCCAGTATGCATATGTTCTGTGTTCCAGTAGACCTGTGCTCTGTGTTCCAGTAGACCTATGTTCTGTGTTCCAGTAGACCTGTGCTCTGTGTTCCAGTAGGCCTATGAGCTGTGTTCCAGTAGACCTGTGCTCTGTGTTACAGTATACATATGTTCTGTGTTCCAGTAGACCTATGTTCTGTGTTCCAGTAGGCCTATGTTCTGTGTTCCAGTAGGCCTATGTTCTGTGTTCCAGTAGGCATATGTTCTGTGTTCCAGTAGGCCTATGTTCTGTGTTCCAGTAGGCATATGTTCTGTGTTCCAGTAGGCCTATGTTCTGTGTTCCAGTAGGCCTATGTTCTGTGTTCCAGTAGGCCTATGTTCTGTGTTCCAGTAGACCTGTGCTCTGTGTTCCAGTAGGCCTATGTTCTGTGTTCCAGTAGACCTGTGCTCTGTGTTCCAGTAGGCCTATGGTCTGTGTTCCAGTAGGTCTATGTTCTGTGTTCCAGTAGGCATGTGCTCTGTGTTCCAGTAGGCCTATGATCTGTGTTCCAGCATACCTGTGCTCTGTGTTCCAGTAGACCTATGTTCTGTGTTCCAGTAGACCTATGTTCTGTGTTCCAGTAGACCTATGTTCTGTGTTTCAGTAGACCTATGTTCTGTGTTCCAGTAGACCTATGTTCTGTGTTCAGTAGGCCTATGTTCTGTGTTTCAGTAGGCATATGTTCTGTGTTCCAGTAGACCTATGTTCTGTGTTCCAGTAGGCCTATGTTCTGTGTTCCAGTAGGCCTATGTTCTGTGTTCCAGTAGACCTATGTTCTGTGTTTCAGTAGACCTATGTTCTGTGTTCCAGTAGACCTATGTTCTGTGTTCCAGTAGGCCTATGTTCTGTGTTTCAGTAGGCATATGTTCTGTGTTCCAGTAGACCTATGTTCTGTGTTCCAGTAGGCCTATGGTCTGTGTTCCAGTAGGCCTATGTTCTGTGTTCCAGTAGACCTATGTTCTGTGTTTCAGTAGACCTATGTTCTGTGTTCCAGTAGACCTATGTTCTGTGTTCCAGTAGGCCTATGTTCTGTATTTCAGTAGGCATATGTTCTGTGTTCCAGTAGACCTGTGCTCTGTGTTCCAGTAGGCCTATGTTCTGTGTTCCAGTAGGCATATGTTCTGTGTTCCAGTAGGCCTATGTTCTGTGTTCCAGTAGGCATATGTTCTGTGTTCCAGTAGACCTGTGCTCTGTGTTCCAGTAGGCCTATGTTCTGTGTTCCAGTAGGCCTATGTTCTGTGTTCCAGTAGGCATGTGCCCTGTGTTCCAGTAGGCCTATGATCTGTGTTCCAGCATACCTGTGTTCTGTGTTCCAGTAGACCTATGTTCTGTGTTCCAGTAGACCTATGTTCTGTGTTCCAGTAGACCTATGTTCTGTGTTCCAGTAGACCTATGTTCTGTGTTCCAGTAGACCTATGTTCTGTGTTCCAGTAGGCCTATGTTCTGTGTTCCAGTAGGTCTATGTTCTGTGTTCCAGTAGACCTGTGCTTTGTGTTCCAGTAGACATATGTTCTGTTTTCCAATAGATCTATGTTCTGTGTTCCAGTAGGCCTATGTTCTGTATCTTTTCACAATTTCCATTAATGGAAGCCACACCGCCACCCTTGTGGTGGACGAACACCAACAACTAAGCAGACCCAGGATGTTTGAATAATCGCAAGTGTAATGTAAAGTTCTATATACGTGCACACATAGTAAAATAGTGGGGCCACCAGGAGTCAAGGTATTTAAATTCCACGTTGCCTCTTCTCTATCCCTCGTGGCGATGTATTCCATCAGGAATGAGGTCTCCAGAGTGATTAATATAAGTTGTACGAACTTGTTTCACAAGCTAAAATAAATGTGTATAAACTAACACGACTGTACAATATGGGGAGATATTATTCGGTTAATACTCTGTTATTGTGTTTGGCATTGTGTCGACAAGCTTAACTCGCAGACGCATAAATATATTTTATTTGCTCATTTATATATATTGCTTTGATAACGTGCATACTTGTATCGTATTTAATGCGTGCGTGTGTTTTTACGTTTATTAGAGTGTTGGAGGATAGTGCATGATACAGACAGAGACCCATTCCAGAATCTCCTCTGGTTCTTTTACGTGCACGGTGTAAAGCACCGACACGAGACCTCGGTTTAACGTCCCATCTGAAAGACTGTTAATTTTATTAGGGTCAGACGGGGGATCGAACTTGCGATCCCTGGATTACCAGTCCAGTGTGTTACCACTGGACTACATATCCGTCTGTGCTTTTATGTATTTCTGGCAGTCAATGGTTTTATATGATGACCGATTTCCAAGGTACAGTCAAACCTCTAATATTATCAATCGGAAGTAGTTAGCACAGGTTTGAAAAATAGGGATGGCAACGAATAGCGATTTCGGTATTGGAATTTTCGGTTATTCGTTGCCATCCCTAATTTATATACAATGCATAACCTCTTAGTATAACTTATACACTTATTTAGTGTCGTATTCTTGTTAATCTGGGCGCCTCTTCCATAAGTAGGTCCTATGCTAGTCAGTTGATGTTTTAGAGGATAGTGTATAAGTAAGTAGGTCCTATGCTAGTCAGTTGATGTTTTAGAGGATAGTGTATAAGTAAGTAGGTCCTATGCTAGTCAGTTGATGTTTTGGCGCCGGATAGTGCAAGGTACAGAAGACGCTCCAATTCCAGGAAGTGTCCTGGGTCCTTTTACATGTAAGATGTACAGCACCGATACATGCGACCGCGTCTAATAGTCCCATCTGAAAGACTGCTAATATTATTAGGGTTATACGGGGGGGGTCGAATCTGCGATCCCTGTATTCGAGGACTAAATTATAGAGTAACCACACAAGACTACCGATGATGATGATGATGATGATGATGATGATGATGAGATGATGATGATGATGATGATGATGATGATGATGATGATGGATGATGATGATGATGATGATGATGATGATGATGATGATGATGATGAGATGATGATGATGATGTGATGATGATGATGATGATGATGATGATGATGATGATGATGATGATGAGTGATGATGATGATGATGATGATGATGATGATGATGATGATGATGATGATGATGATGATGATGATGATGATGATGATGATGATGATGATGATGATGATGATGATGATGATGATGATGATGATGATGATGATGATGATGATGATGATGATGATGATGATGATGATGATGATGATGATGATGATGATGATGATGATGATGTGATGATGATGATGATGATGATGATGATGATGTGATGATGATGATGATGATGATGATGAGATGATGATGATGATGATGAGATGATGATGATGATGATGATGATATGATGATGATGATGATATGATGATGATGATGATGATGATGTGATGATGATATGATGATGATGGGATGACGGGATGATGCTATGATGATGATGATGATGATATGATGATGATATGATGATGATGTGATGATGATATGATGATGATGTGATGATGATGTGATGATGATGATGATGATGATGATGATGATGATGATGATGATGATGATGATGATGTGAACTATGTGGGCGAGCGTACTAAGATGTTTAGTTAAACAGTAATCGTATCCCACAAGTAAATACCCACACAAGCTTCCGTTGACAAGGCATTGGCATCTTAAGAAGTCTCAAATTTCTCTTATCTCGTTCTACTCGTTCTAGCCTACAACGAATGTATATATATATATATATATATATCATTCATAGGGTCACTAGTGAAGTACGCTGATGTTGTCTGGGAAAACTGTACGAATTGGATCAAAAGCGACATCGAATCCGTTCAATTCTTGGAAAACTGTACGAATTAGATCAAAAGCGACATCGAATCCGTTCAACATGAAACAGCTAGAATTATCACCAAATACTGTAAGCACTGAGAGACTATTGGCTGAACCTAACTGGTATACAAATACTGTAAGCACTGAGAGACTATTGGCTGAACCTAACTGGTATACTAGTAGTTTACCTGAAAGACGACGCAAGCATCATCTTGTCTTAATTTATAAGATGAAAAATGGACTTTGTCCCGCTTACCTGTCAAATCTATTCCCACCCAGCCAAATAAGTCATATGCTTTACGATCTCTTTCAACTAGTGTGGCGTCCGTGATCCAGTGGTAGAACTTCGGATTTGGAATCGAACGATCCCAGGTTCGATACTCGGTCAGGCCACGTATGTAGTGTCATTGTGCAAGGCACCTCACACACATTGCTTAGTACTGGCTAGCCACTTAGGTCGGCTAAGCCTGCCCAGGAAAATGTGTCTAGGTCACCGCAAGGGGTTTGACATTAATGGAACATACATACATACATACAACTATACCCACTATTGACTGCAAACCCCCGCCGCATGCCGCATCTGTTATGCCATTAACTATTCACTAGTGGAATATACTTCCACAAGTACTTAAAGCAGCATTACATCGTAAAATGGATTTTTTGGGTAAAATATAAATACTAATGTGTGTGTGTTAACAAAAATCGAAATAGTCGCTCAGAAACGATAAAATTCCAATAAATTTAAACCGTCCTATACGCGAATTTGTTTATTAACACACGAAATGTAAACACGCACAGCCCGCATGCGTGAAACAACAGAGGATGTAGAAAACAACGTATATATTTTGAACATGAAATACTATCTATCTTCCTCTAATGTCGAACCCCTCACGAGGATGTAGACATGTCCCTAAAAGACTTAGCTAACAGAGGTATGAATCAACATATCAAGTAATTTAATTTAAAAAGACAACGTGGGACAAATGGGGACGATGCATTCCGAATGTAAACAAGTGCGGACGATGCGTTCCGGTTGTAAACAAGTGCGTGACCGATCGACTCGGAAAGTCCTACTTTCGGTTTCGAGTTTGTTTTATCGCAAAAAAACACTGTTTACCAAATGAACATAAGCATACAAAGTATAATGTTAGAATGTGTAGCAGCATTGCTACCCATACGTAAACATTGAATTTTTCAAATATCTTGTATTTCATACGATGTAATGCTGCTTTAAAATGCTTCAACTATAGAAGACTATATATGCAAGCGGAATACTAGAGCCTAACAAAATAAAACCATATATAACATTGGAAAGCGGAAAAACCAAGTTTATCACGCACGACTTCACATAGGATGCAGTGCACGAGCTTAGATCTTCACAGAAGAAATATCGTTCCTTCCCCTCTGTGCTACATTCAACTTCCCTTTTCAATGTCCAATATACTATGCATTGCGCCAACACTTTCTTCACGATCTTCCATGTGCACAAACGTTAAATAATCTACTGTATGGTGATGACCGACTTACCTTTGACGTCAACAAGCACATCTTACTACGAACCCATGGCTTCATAGCAGCAACTAAGCGTTTTGAGATCTAATCATTTACCATCAAATGTCCGACCCCCTATCTATGCAGCGTGTGAGACAATACCTATTCTGGTCTACTAATGTTATTAATTAACATTAATAATTAATTATTAAAATTAATTCCGTACAAGCTTAAGCATGTTAGATTTCAAATTAGCCAATGGTACAACAATACCTATAATCCACTGACTCCAATGTGCTAAATATATATCTAACTCAACTATGGAAAGGAATTAGTATAAGCAATCTAACCCTTTCCCTCATAGAAGCACCTCTTGACGTCATTACCAATACGACATACATTGCCAATGTAGTTACCAAACCAATGTTCATAAACCCTTTCCCTCATAGAAGCACCTCTTGACGACATTACCAATACGACATACATTGACAATGTAGTAGCCAAACTAATGTTCATAATAAAGGCCAGAATTTTATGTAGTCCCAGTAATATCTATGGAGGTGGGACAGATATGGCGACTACTTATCCGCTGTATGATAGCTAAATGGCTGTCGTTTGTATGGAGATACAATAGTATATTAATCTAAATCTCTATGTAGTCCCAGTAATCTCTATGGAGGTGAGATAGATATGGAGACTACTTATCCACTGCATGATAACTAAATGGCTGTCGTTTGTATGGAGATATAATAGTATATTAACCTAAATCTCTATGAAGGAAAGGGTTAATATGCTTGTTTTCCAATCCAAATGTGTCTATTGCAGCATTTTATTCGTGTATGTTTTCAGTTTTATTCAAGTCTCATCTAGATATGCATACATAAAACGCAGACAAAATCAAACAATCATATTAAAAGTACATAGCCATTCTGGATAGAATTAATTATAAGAGACATATTGCAACAAAGCATATCACATTATGAATATCACATGTTTATTATATCAATTATAAACATTTGATTACATTCTAAAGCCAAGAAACAGTTGCTAATTTCAATTTAAATACTACTTAAAACAAAAACGACATAAAACACAGAATTGAAAAACAAGCACTAACGCGCTATTAAGAAATGTCTTACAAAAAGCAGCTACCACCCTGGAACACAAATCAGCTATTGCCCTTGAACACAAATCAGCTATTGCCCTGGATCAGATCGGGAATGACATAATTAGCAGCTGCTTCCTGTAGTATGTAAAATCATAGATATATATATATATAACACAATGCAAGCAATGAGGACATTATTTACAAAGGTAAAAGTATCGACGCTGTAGTATATTAAAACAGGTGTTGGCACAAAGTTTATCATGGACTAATTACTGAAGACAAATATAAATTGATCACGTTTTGTCATATTATAGAAATTCAGGAGTACTATTCTAAGATTATTATATATTGCGCATACTAATATAACATGATGTTCATCTTCTAACACATTTCAAAAAGGACATTTACGATCGTCTATACTTAAATTCTCATACCGTCCAGTTTCAATACGGATTGGTGCAACACAACATCTAAATATACTCTAAATGCCGACCTGTGTCGTGTAGGTAATATCATTTTACAATATTCCTCAGGTTTAAATACCTGCTTAAATTTACAGTATGTTCATAATTTGTTGTGACCTCGTCCATTTGTACCAGTAATAATATTTATAGAGACACACAAATATTTAGATATTGGAACAGATAAGTTACAACATTCTGCAATATCATTAAATGTTTCCAGCATGCCCAAAGTGCAATTCGGTTGTTCAATCTTGAGTTCATTGTATTGACTATTCGTACCCAGAAAGTAATAACTGATTGCCATTGGCGGACAATGCGAGGTTGCCGACCCATTTCACCGGAAACGACTGCATTGGGTGTATGCATACGGACACCAAGAAAATAAACCATAACACGGTTTGGGACGGCATTTATACAAGGAAAGGTTTTATACTCCAATATTGAGGCCAAACAACAGTGACGTATATCTTGGTGAATACATTATACGGTACCCCTCCAGTAATTTTACATTTAGCTATCAATAATCATAATGCACGACTTGCACTTTGAGCAACCATCTTAGCTTTAACATTAAAATATAGATGCTCATGAAGAACAACACCGTATGTATATCTGTCAATAACGGTTAACCACAGGAACTTGAAATTGTATCCATAAGTCACCAAAGGTCTCGTACCTCTATCCTAGGACACCCCCCTCTATTAAAAAAAATAGAGGTGATGTCCTAGGATATAGGTACGAGACCATTGGTGGCTTATGGATAAAATTTCCAGTTCATGTGGGTTAACTGTTCATTTCCACATTTAAATATGTACTCAGACCTCGTCTGACTACCTGGATGGAAGTGCACTACATGTATATTACTTTTACCAGCATTAATTGACATTTCCTTAAGACAACACCACTCGTTCAGAGGCTTTAGCAAAATGTGTAAGTCATGTTCATGTTTAGCTAATAAAACAATGCCATCAGCATACAGGATTATGCAAACCTTTTCATTATCTATATTTATACCAATAGCAAAGGACTTAAGGTATACAGCTAGGTCATTTATATATATATTAAACAATAAGAGTGATACCACACACCCTTGTCTCAATCCACAATGAACATTAAACCAGTCTGCTCTAAAGGAATTAATTCTAACACATGCTGCGACAGATGAATAGAGTGACTTATAGCTACGGCCATTTCACCAGAAATACCTTATCATTCAACCGTGTACATAATTTTGAAGGATTAATGAAATCGTACACCTTACGGAAGTCTATAAAAGCTGGATACGTACATTCTTTAAGTTTTCTTACGTGTCTCAACTAAATTAATTAAAGACGAAAGTTGATCAGAAGTGCTTCTCTTCTTACGGAATCCATTCTGTTCATCTGCCAACATGCCGTTGTCTTCAACCCAAGAACTCAATATATCATTCAATATATGCCTCTATACGACATGGGGTATGTAGGATCAGTTGTTGTAGACTTTGGAATTGGATTAATCCATACTGATGGAGTAATACCATTCTCAAAACATATAGTATATAAGGCATGCAGAAATAATATAGTTGCATAAATGTTTTATACTTCCAATGGAAGTTCGTCAATTCAACAAGCATTACCACGTTTGGCCGTCTTGACCTCTAGCAAAGAAATATGTTCATTAGATGGTACATCATCACTATTATTAACATGTTCACTAGACACATGCTCGTCAACACGTACTGTCTTTGTAAATAAAGAACTGAAATCGCGTGTCCATTTAAATAAAATATCATCGACACAAGTAGAAGTAGAGCCATCTTCTAATGTAACTTGCAATGACATACACTAATGTCGCCGATCGACTGCCAACGCTTAGACTTGTCTACATTACAAATTACTAGAATACCAATAGAATCGTTTAACCTTTTGTGTTTCCCTATCAAAACATGTACGTGCTTGAACATATTCACTTTTGAATCTTAGTTTATCATTTCGATTAGTTTACCATCTACGTTCAAAAATACATAGATTATACCATAAGTTAGTTAATTTTTCACTCCACCAATATTTACCTGGTTTATTGTATTATTACAACCACTCTGTATAGTTTTGAAAGGAATATCCGTTGTATGTGAGCATGGGTTCGAATCCCACTTCTGACACCATGTAGTGATTAACAACAACAGAAAATGGTAGACTACTTTAGTGTTTACTGTCTAGTCTAAAACAATAACCGAATGGTATATAAAACAATTACAAATAGGCTAATATGTTATAATTATCTTCTGAATAAAATACATTTAAACTAAGACTATGTATTACTTATTGAATGCGCTAATGAATCCACCATTAGTTACAGACATACTGAGTGGAGGCACTGAGCCCGTGTGTTTTACGTTTATTTATCGTCGCTACAGGTTGTCCATATGAGCGACGCCTCCTGAAGAGATTAGTCATTTTGGAGGATAGTGCAATGATACAGACATAGACCCATTCCAGAGTCTCCTCTGGTTCTTTTACGTGCACGGTGTAAAGCACTGACACGAGACCCCGGTTTAACGTCCCATCTGAAAGACTGTTAATTTTATTAGGGTCAGACGGGGGATCGAACCTGCGATCCCTGGATTACCGGTCCAGCTTGTTACCACTGGACTACAGATCCGTCTGTACGTATTGATTTGGCTTATTCCAAACCTATTGATAGTAATGCTAGTAAATAACACGTTATCGTTGGGCCATAGTAGGAAATGGACGAATAAAATACTCCCCACGGAGCTCTAGGTCAAAATCAGCTCGACAAATACACGACAGTCGAGAGGAACATGGGTCGGCTTCTTCAATACAATTTTGGAGGATAGTGCATGATACAGACAGAGACCAATTCCAGAATCTCCTCTGGTTCTTTTACGTGCACAGTGTAAATCACCGACACGAGACCTCGGTTTAACGTCCCATCTGAAAGACTGTTAATTTTATTAGGGTCAGACGGGGGATCGAACCTGCGATCCCTTGATTACCAGTCCAGCGTGTTACCACTGGACTATAGATCCGTCTGTGGGCCCGGGGTCCGGAGCATGTAGTTGATATACTATTACTACACATCAACGTCATCATCGTCACGCAATCTGAATCGGCAGTGTGCACATAATTACGAACAAAACATTCATTGTAGCTTCTCAACATTATTCGAGGATGGAATGCGCCAATACGCAAATCTTTAAAAACAACAGGTTCATTGTCGCCACCCACATTGGAGTATTGTTTGAATGCATCAGTACGTATATCTTTATGACAAATCATTACATCGTCTGTCACCTTGGGCTATGGGTGCCACAGCAGAGTACACATCTTTTACAACTGTGGTTCTACCCCAGTACAGCACGTCCGTGTCTTAAATACTGCTCGGAACAGATTATAGACTTCCCACAACTATGACAGTTGGAGAGACGTATAAGATTAGTACAATCAAACTGAGTTTATTAACCAGCACTGCAACCATTATAATTTGAGATCAAAATTCACCTACTTTCGACATTGAGTACACAGCTGCTTTCAGAATAAATTACCCATTAAGCAAATATTTAAGACGTCAAGTGTACACGTCAGGATCAAGCCTCAAAGGATAAGTGACGGTTTGGACACGAGAACTCGGTTTAAAGTCCCACCTGACAGACTCTTAATATTATTAGGGCCAGATGGGGGTCGAACCTGTGATCCGTGGATTCGTAGTCCAACCACGGAAATAACAACCTGTGTGGGTGGAGTGAATGTGCAAGTAAACATATCTTTAAGAATAAGTTCATTTGTCGCCACTCACCTTCTATATATACATTTAGTTCTTGTTTCAAAAGGAATTAAAGAATTACAGCTTATCTATGTAACTTATTAAGTGGGTCGCTAAGTGTGGTTTTCCGAGAGAATGTCTGCACACAATATTAAACACATACCATACGCCGCCGTATTGACGAAGGTTCGAAACCTCCTGGCGAGTGCATATATATTGTATACTCTTCGGAGCCGACTTCTATTTAATTTGAGATAGTATAGTTTTATGCCCTGTAATATTTTCATATACTCATTTAGTTGTGTTCTAATGTTCTCTACTTACTTGGCGGATTCCAACAGTGGCTGTCAATACCCACATCCCACCCCACTCCCCCACCCCACTCCCACAACGTGAGTGTACAGACGGGATCTGTAGTCAATACCCCACCCCACTCCCACGACGCGAGTGTACAGACGGATCTTTAGTCAATACCCCATCCCACTCCCACAACGCGAGTGTACAGACGGATCTGTAGTCAATACCCCGTCCCACTCCACAGCGCGAGTGTACAGACGGGTATGTAGTCAATACCCCATCCCACTCCCACAACGTGAGTGTACAGACGGATCTGTAGTCAATACCCCATCCCACTCCCACAACGTGAGTGTACAGACGGATCTGTAGTCAATACCCCATCCCACTCCCACACGGCGAGTGTACAGACGGATATGTAGTCAATACCCCATCCCACTCCACAGCGCGAGTGTACAGACGGGTCTGTAGTCAATACCCCGTCCCACTCCACAGCGCAAGTGTACAGACGGGTCTGTAGTCAATACCCAATCCCACGCCCACAACGTGAGTGTACAGACGGATCTGTAGTCAATACCACATCCCACTCCCACAACGTGAGTGTACAGACGGATATGTAGTCAATACCCCGCCCCACTCCCACAACGTGAGTGTACAGACTGATCTGTAGTCAATACCCCATCCCACTCCCACAACGTGAGTGTACAGACGGATCTGTAGTCAATGCCCCGCCCCACTCCCACAACGTCAGTGCACAGACGGATCTGTAGTCAATACCCCGCCCCACTCCCACAACGTCAGTGCACAGACGGATCTGTAGTCAATACCCCATCCCACTCCCACAACGTCAGTGCACAGACGGATCTGTAGTCAATACCCCATCCCACTCACACAACGTGAGTGTACAGACGGACCTGTAGTCAATACCCCATCCCACTCTACAGCGCAAGTGTACAGACGGGTCTGTAGTCAATACCCAATCCCACTCCCACAACGTGAGTGTACAGACGGATATGTAGTCAATACCCCGCCCCACTCTACAGCGCAAGTGTACAGACGGGTCTGTAGTCAATACCCCATCCCACTCCCACAACGTGAGTGTACAGACGGATCTGTAGTCAATACCCCATCCCACTCCCACAACGCGAGTGTACAGACGGATCTGTAGTCAATACCCCGTCCCACTCCACAGCGCGAGTGTACAGACGGGTCTGTAGTCAATACCCCGCCCCACTCACACAACGTGAGTGTACAGACGGATCTGTAGTCAATACCCCGCCCCACTCCCACAGCGTCAGTGCACAGACGGATCTGTAGTCAATACCCCCCGCCCACTCCCACAGCGTCAGTGCACAGACGGATATGTAGTCAATACCCCATCCCACTCCACAGCGCGAGTGTACAGACGGGTCTGTAGTCAATACCCCGCCCCACTCACACAACGTGAGTGTACAGACGGATCTGTAGTCAATACCCCGCCCCACTCCCACAGCGTCAGTGCACAGACGGATCTGTAGTCAATACCCCGCCCCACTCCCACAGCGTCAGTGCACAGACGGATATGTAGTCAATACCCCATCCCACTCCCACAACGTGAGTGTACATACGGATCTGTAGTCAATACCCCATCCCACTCCCACAACGTGAGTGTACAGACGGATCTGTAGTCAATACCCCATCCCACTCTACAGCGCAAGTGTACAGACGGGTCTGTAGTCAATACCCAATCCCACTCCCACAATGTGAGTGTACAGACGGATCTGTAGTCAATACCCCATCCCACTCCCACAACGCGAGTGTACAGACGGATCTGTAGTCAATACCCCGTCCCACTCCACAGCGCGAGTGTACAGACGGGTCTGTAGTCAATACCCCATCCCACACCCACAACGTGAGTGTACAGACGGATCTGTAGTCAATACCCCGCCCCACTCCCACAACGTGAGTGTACAGACGTATCTGTAGTCAATACCCCATCCCACTCCCACAACGTGAGTGTACAGACGGATCTGTAGTCAATACCCCGCCCCACTCCCACAACGTCAGTGCACAGACGGATCTTAGTCAATACCCCATCCCACTCCCACAACGTGAGTGTACAGACGGATCTGAAGTCAATACCCCATCCCACTCCCACAACGTGAGTGTACAGACGGATATGCAGTCAATACCCCGCCCCACTCCCACAACGTCAGTGCACAGACGGATCTGTAGTCAATACCCCGCCCCACTCCCACAGCGTCAGTGCACAGACGGATCTGTAGTCAATACCCCATCCCACTCCCACAACGTGAGTGTACAGACGGATCTGTAGTCAATACCCCGCCCCACTCCCACAACGTCAGTGCACAGACGGATTTGTAGTCAATACCCCGCCCCACTCCCACAGCGTCAGTGCACAGACGGATCTGTAGTCAATACCCCATCCCACTCCCACAACGTGAGTGTACAGACGGATCTGTAGTCAATACCCCGCCCCACTCCCACAACGTCAGTGCACAGACGGATCTGTAGTCAATACCCCATCACACTCTCACAACGTGAGTGTACAGACGGATCTATATGTATGTTCGATCCCTCGTCTGACCCTAATAAAATCAGTCTCTCAGTTGGGACTTTAAAACCGGGGTCTAGTCTCGGTGTTTTACATCGTGCACGTAAAAGAACCAGAGGAGATTCTGGAATGGGTATCTGTCTGTAATTTATTGCAAATCAATAGTACACATGTCATACACATAAAGATACAATACATAGCATGAAAATACAAATGGTTTGGTCCACAAGTTTTAACAACATTAGACAACTGCCAGCACAAGAGACAACGGCCCACACCACTCCAAAAGTCTAAAATGACTAATCTCTTCAGGCGTCGCTCATATGGGCAACCGGTAGCGACGATAAATAAACGTAAAACACACAAAACGCGAGTGTCACATATAGTATCAGTTATCGTACACATCTGTTTTCATTACTTACTTTTATATCATGATATTAGTTTTTAAAAGCTTCCGGGGCGGGGCCTATGTTGTCATAACATTTCCACAGGGATTCGGCACGTTTGGGGGTACTAAGTACGTAAATATATATATACTAGTACCCCCAAACGCCCCTGTGAACATTTCCATGGGAGTGGTTCATTTCCATAATACGGTATAGCGAATTCAAAACAAGGTATTAAGTTGAGCACCCATGACTGTTTCTTGATTAGTGAAAAATGATTTCGGGTTGTGTGTTTTGTGTGTTTTATGTTTATTTATCGTCGCTACCGGTTACCCATAAGAGCGACGCCTCCTGAAGAGATTAGCCATTTTAGATTTTTGGAGGATAGTGCAATGATACAGAAAGAGACCCATTACAGAGTCTCCTCTGGTTCTTTTACGTGCACGATGTAAAGCACCGACACGATTTCGGGTTGTTACAACACGACCCATATTTATTTAATTATCTGGAATGCGATTTGACTGTGTCAATTATCCTATCGATACGGATGGATACACAGAATTCGGTTGTTTGGACGAGTCGATTGTTGTAGTATGGTGGCCGTCGTAGCTATTCGAGTTCTGTTCTGCCGCTAGTGCGTTGATTACGATTGTCGTTGGTAAATTATAATATGTGTGTACAGTAATGCTCAAACAAAAATGCTTTTTTAAAAATGATATATGTTTAAAAGTTTTAAACGTTATTAATCTAAACTATCGTGTAACTGTATAGCATACTGCCTACCCTCGTCTCGCTTCAAGTCCAATGATCGAGTTCGCACATGCGCAGTACTAGCACGTGTTCATAAACAATATTTCGGAAAGAGGATCACAAGAAATTAGTTTAGTTGGTTTGTAGTTTGGAATCTAACCTTTTTAACTCAGGTAGTGTGCCACAGAGCTCAACGCTTCTTAACAAAATGGGGACAGAAACTAACAAGGATGAACGTAACAATCCGGAATATCTTGCACAGTTGTTAAAAGACAAGAAACAAATACAAGCATTTCCTAATGTTTTTATTCATTTGGAAAAACTTTTAGATGAAGGTAAGTTTTGAGCGGACAATTCTACGAAATTCGCAGTGCGCATCTTCTTGGAATCTATATTAAATGAAAATTGAAGGTTTTTCCAAAACAATCGTCTTACTTTCAGTAAGTAATGTTGTTTAGAAGTAACTTTTAAAGTCGAAGTACTTTGTCCGTCAAAACTTTCGTTTTCGGGTCAAGCGCGCGGAACTAAACGGGCACCTGCTAATAAATTGGTTTGATAATTGGGATATTTGTAACGATTTGATTTTGACTGTATTTCAATCTTTAGTTCTGCTTATGATGTGATGTGAACATTAATATCATACATGCAGATTGTCGCTACTCGGGATATCTATCATTTGCGGTTTAGTGCGGAATTCGGCAGCCATTTTGGAAGTAGTTTGTATAAAAAAAAGTTAAGAGAATTGTGAAGCTACTGTTTATTCCAGAATAGTGCGACATGATGAAATTTATATCGAAATTAAATTTACCACCGAATTTTGTCATTGGCTACCTTATAGATATAGATAAGACGTAAAACTTGCATTATAAATATTTGTTTACCTTTTGATAAAACCTGTCAAAATTTGGAGGTCTCACACAAGTATCTGATTTTGCTGTGCACACTTTCCCCCAGTAAATGCATTTCTCTGACTGCTTGACCCGCCGCATCAGTACAATTTTGCTAACATATCCCTTTAAATGTTAACCTCCCACTTTATAAATAATACTGTTATTTAATAAATATAATAATAATTGTGTATTATATCTGTAAATAATACATGTGGAGTTGTTACCATAGCATCAGCTTAGTTTCGCAGTATATATATTTATATGTATATATTGTATGTAGTGACAATGCACGAAGAGTGGTTATAGATACAATGCTTCCATCATAATTTCTCATCTTTTATTATCTAGTGTACATTTGTACATTTAACCGTGTATTCCAGTCTTTTGCACAGAGGATCAGGAGTTAAATTCACATTGAGATTTCAATTGCACCGTTTGCGCATGCAGTATAACAAACATTTAATATTATAGGGGTCTGAAAGGGCACACCCAAGTTTGTTTCCAGTATGTCGTATGCCTAGATATGAATGAGATTATTAATTGAAAACCTGTTTGAATATATATTTATGTTTCGAGCATTGATCCATATATATTTATGTTTCGAGCATTGATCCATGAATATATATTTATGTTTCGAGCATTGATCCATGAATATATATTTATGTTTCGAGCATTGATCCATGAATATATATTTATGTTTTGAGCATTGATCCATGAATATATATTTATGTTTCGAGCATTGATCCATGAATATATATTTATGTTTCGAGCATTGATCCATGAATATATATTTATGTTTCGAGCATTGATCCAGGAATATATATTTATGTTTCGAGCATTGATCCAGCTGTCAAAAATCATTGGTGGAGTGTTTGCATTTTTTTGCTCGGTTCCCAGATCTGTTGTAGCCAATGAGCAGCATTCGGAAATATATAGATATTTTTGACAACAATTTTATGTTACCGGCTACAGTGATACATGTATGTAGCATTTTCTGCGCATGTCATGTCCATACCCATACTGAATGAATTCCTTAAGCATACCTTAAATACTGGCTGTCGCTGGTACGTGTGTGTATATTACCATGGAAACAAACTTGCTACAGCTGAAAATCCATCATGGTATTTTAAGAAACATGTTTTTCTTGGGTGTATATTTAAACAAGATTAAAATGACCATGATGTTTGTTCTTCCTGGAGTGTACACTCCTTAGCTTTTGTACCATATTTCTTAGATATGTACACGTATGTCTATTTACTTACCATCAATCTTTCATTTCTGTTTATATAGTATTGGTACAATTTTAAGCTACTTTTTTTCTTTTTATGCATTTGCATTGGAGGGTTTCAAAATATTATGTGGCCAAACAACATAATTTATTTATTGCTTAACCCTTTCAACACTACACATGCCTCTAAATAGACTTACAAAAAGTGTAGATCCAGATGAGTCGACTTGTGACAAGCCATCTCATCAGGATCTGCACTTTTTGCCAGTAATAATTATTACTATTTTTAGATAATAATTACCCATTTTGATAAATGAACTGGTCCAAAGGTAATTTTCTTATTAATTTATTGGTTTAAAAAATATCATGCACCAGTCCATGTCAGTTACTTTGAGTTGAATGGGTTAATTTGGTCATGTATCTGCTACTTCCACTTCGGTAAACTTGTAATGACCATCACATAGTGTGAGATACCATACCAGCAATTATGAGCATGATGTATACATCGCATACCTGCATGAAATTGTACCATTACTTCATTATACTCGTGCAGCGTGCTCTATATATAGCACAGATGTGAAGGGAGATAATTTTGCAACCAATGGCAAAGAAAGGGGAGCCATCTGTTGTGGTTGTAAATGGCTTCATTCTTCACTCCGTGCTGCCCTAGAAATGTTTGTAAGCACCATAAACAATATTGATGGAAATTAATGAACTACTTATTAAAAACAAAATTGTCAACTTTTCTTCCATTTTACTCCTGTTATTTTGATTTTTAAATCCCATTTTTCAGTATTTTGTCACGGCTATATTATCTATGTGAAATGACTTCCTGACAAAAAATAGTGCCATAACATTTCTTGTTACAGGACATATTTTCGTAGCAAATATACAATGTAAGTATATACAATGTAAGGTTGACAATTTTTAAATATTTACTAATATATGGGGGTATTCACACTAAAATGCCTATGTACCTTTTGCCTGTTGTATTTTGCGTGAATATTTTATACTAAATTACAAGAAGAATCTGTGATCCTACGTAAACAAATTTGGGTGTTAAACTTAATGATCAATAAATTCGACACAAGAAGACAGGATCACATGAAAGTAAGGGTACCGACGTCGTCGAAGAACTGACAAATTCATCAACAGACAAACAGGTAAATGAAATGAATGTGTTGTATTTGTACTCATTTATGTCAAATTGTTGTGTTGTCCGTCTTGAATCTGCATTTGTGACCATAAGTAAAAAGCTGTTTTGGAAATTTGCTCCCAAGATAGGCTGTTAGTGTTAGCATCTTCTTGAGTTTAGATAGGCTGTTAGTGTTGGCATCTTCTTTAGTTTTAGATCTAGGCTGTTGGTGTTAGCATCTTCTTGAGTTTAGATAGGCTGTTAGTGTTAATATCGTCTTGAATATTGAGCTTAGCCAAGTGTTTCACAGGTTTGCATAGCCGAATGTTTCACAGTTGTGTAAGTGGGTTTGCATAGCCGAACGTTTAACAGTTGTGTAAGTGGGTTTGCTTAGCCGAGCGTTTCACAGTCGTGTAAGTGGGTTTGCATAGCCGAACGTTTCAGTCGTGTAAGTGGGTTTGCATAGCCGAACGTTTCACAGTTGTGTAAGTGGGTTTGTGTGGCCAAGCGTTTCACAGTTGTGTAAGTGGATTTGTGTGGCCAAGCGTTCCACAATTGTGTAAGTGAGTTTGTGTGGCCAAACGTTTCACAGTTGTGTAAGTGGATTTGTGTGGCCAAGCGTTTCACAGTTGTGTACGTGGATTTGTGTGGCCAAATGTTTCACAGTTGTGTAAGTGGGTTTGTGTGGCCAAGCGTTTCACAGTTGTGTAAGTGGATTTGTGTGGCCAAGCGTTTCACAGTTGTGTACGTGGATTTGTGTGGCCAAACGTTTCACAGTTGTGTAAGTGGGTTTGTGTGGCCAAGCGTTCCACAGTTGTGTAGTGAGTTTGCATAGCCGAGCGTTTAACAGTTGTGTAGTGGGTTTGCATAGCCTTAGCGTTTCACAGTCGTGTAAGTGGGTTTGCATAGCCAAACGTTTCAGTCGTGTAAGTGGGTTTGCATAGCCGAACGTTTCAGTCGTGTAAGTGAGTTTGCATAGCCGAATGTTTCACAGTCGTGTAAGTGGGTTTGCATAGCCGAATGTTTCAGTCGTGTAAGTGGGTTTGCATAGCCGAACGTTTAACAGTTGTGTAAGTGGGTTTGCATAGCCGAATGTTTCACAGTCGTGTAAGTGGGTTTGCATAGCCGAACGTTTCAGTTGTGTAAGTGGGTTTGTGTGGCCAAGCGTTTAACAGTTGTGTAGTGGGTTTGCATAGCCAAGCGTTTAACAGTAGTGTAAGTGGGTTTGTGTGGCCAAGCGTTTAACAGTTGTGTAAGTGGGTTTGCAAACTTTGCATAGCTGAACGTTTCACAGTTATGTTAGTGGGTTTATGTGCCCAAGCGTTGAAACAGTTATGTACATAGACAAGCGTTGGAACAGTCATGTAAGTGGGTTTATGTAGGCAAGCGTTGATCAGTCATGTAAGTGGGTTTATGTAGGCAAGCGTTGGAACAGTCATGTAAGTGGGTTTACGTACGCAGGCATTATCAGTCATGTATGTGGGTGTGCGTAGCTAAGCGTTTAACATCCATAGCTGATGAGCAATTGCTCTTCACTGCTGTAACATCCGTAGCTGATGAGCAATTGCTCTTCACTGCTGTAACATCCGTAGCTGATGAGCACTTGCTTCTCACTGCTGTAACATCCGTAGCTGATGAGCAATTGCTCCTCACTGCTGTAACATCCGTAGCTGATGAGCAATTGCTCCTCACTGCTGTAACATCCGTAGCTGATGAGCAATTGCTCAGGACTCACTGCTGTAAGTTTGAGTCCTCCTGGCTTCAGATTGTTTGATGTGAGGTATGTTCAGTTGGTTTGTGGAAGGTCGGTGGATGTACCTGGGTGCCTGCTAGTGTCTGGAATGATGTTCAGAGCATTGCTACACCAGATAATGCTGATTACTCGTTGATAATTACTCTAGCTGCTGGCAGGATGTATAAACTATAGAATCCAATAAACACGTGGAATAAATCTTATAGGAATTTTCGATTTCCATCATGGATTGCCAAACAATTGAAATTACATGCGTGTACCAAATTGTTATATGGTGGTCTTAAGTTTTGGCGGAGAAACTCTAGCCTAATTTTAAATTCTTCCCACACTGTTGTTATGAAACTCTCTGCCCAGTATCTGATGGTACCACACTGTCGTTATGAAACTCTCTGCCCAGTATCTGATGGTACCACACTGTTGTTATGAAACTCTCTGCCCAGTATCTGATGGTACCACGCTGTTGTTTATGAAACTCTCTGCCCAGTATCTGATGGTAGCACACTGTCGTTATGAAACTCTCTGCCCAGTATCTGATGGTACCATGCTGTCGTTACGAAACTCTGTGCCCAGTATCTGATGGTACCACGCTGTCGTTATGAAACTCTGTGCCCAGTATCTGATGGTACCACGCTGTCGTTATGAAACTCTGTGCCCAGTATCTGATGGTACCACACTGTTGTTATGAAACTCTCTGCCCAGTATCTGATGGTACCACACTGTTGTTATGAAACTCTCTGCCCAGTATCTGATGGTACCACATTGTTGTTATGAAACTCTGCCCAGTATCTGATGGTACCACACAGTTGTTGTGAAACTCTGCCCAGTATCTGATGGTACCATGCTGTCGTTATGAAACTCTGTGCCCAGTATCTGATGGTACCACACTGTCGTTATGAAACTCTGTTCCCAGTATCTGATGGTACCACGCTGTCGTTATGAAACTCTGCCCAGTATCTGATGGTACCACGCTGTCGTTATGAAACTCTGTGCCCAGTATCTGATGGTACCACATGTTGTGTGAAACTCTGCCAGTATTGATGGTACACACTGTTGTATGAAACTCTTGCCCAGTATCTGATGGTACCACACTGTTGTTATGAAATCGTGCCCAGTCTGATGGTACCACATTGTCGTTATGAAACTCTGCCAGTATTGATGGTACCACGTCTTATGAAACTCTGTGCCCAGTATCTGATGGTACCACACTGTCGTTATGAAACTCTGCCCAGTATCTGATGGTACCACACTGTCGTTATGAAACTCTTGCCCAGTATCTGATGGTACCACGCTGTCGTTATGAAACTCTGTGCCCAGTATCTGATGGTACCACATTGTTGTTGTGAAACTCTGCCCAGTATCTGATGGTACCACACTGTTGTTATGAAACTCTCTGCCCAGTATCTGATGGTACCACACTGTTGTTATGAAACTCTGTGCCCAGTATCTGATGGTACCACATTGTCGTTATGAAACTCTGTGCCCAGTATCTGATGGTACCACACTGTCATTATGAAACTCTGTGCCCAGTATCTGATGGTACCACACTGTTGTTATGAAACTCTGTGCCCAGTATCTGATGGTACCACACTGTTGTTGTGAAACTCTCTGACCAGTATCTGATGGTACCACACTGTTGTTATGAAACTCTCTGACCAGTATCTGATGGTACCACACTGTTGTTATGAAACTCTCTGCCCAGTATCTGATGGTACCACACTGTTGTTGTGAAACTCTGTGCTCGGTATCTGATGGCAATACATCAGTAACTAGCCGACACGTAATGTTTATAAGATATACACTGCTTGATTTTGATAATATACACTTGTTTCAGATTCAGGATTGTTCCATGTTAACTCTTTCAACCCAAAGTAACTGACATGGACTGGTACATGATATTTTTAGACCAATAAATTAATAACAAAATTACATTTGGATCAGTTCATTTATCAAAATGGGTAATTTTTTTTCTAAAAATAGTTATATTACTTGAAAAAAAGTGCAGATCCTGATGAGACGGCTCGTCACGAGCCGGCTCATCTGGATCTACACTTTTTTGTAAGCCAATTTAGAGGTATATGGTGTTGAAAGGGTTGACCCATTTCATTCTGGATACATTTAAAGGCTTTTGCAAACAACATAGATCCAGATCAGCCGCAGCGTGACTCTGCATGCTGATCAGGATCTATGTTGTTTGCTACATAGCCAAGTGCCTTAGCAAGATCGTCTGAATAGCAAAGTGCCTTAGCAAGATCGTCTGAATAGCAAACAGCATAGAGCCTGATCAGACAGCACCTTCCGTGGTGGTTGATCTGGCTCTATGTTCTTTGCAAATACTGTTTGACCGGTATCCAGAATGAAATGAGTTAACTATGTTCTTGTTGCAATAGATCAGATTATTGTACTATGTTCTCCTGTCCTATTGAAATATAGGCCGTTGTACATGTTAATATATATATATGTGGGACCTTAACTCTTTCCAACACCAAGTAACTGACATGGACTGGTCCATGATATTCTTAGACCAATAAATGAATAAGAAAATTACATTTGGACCAGTTCATTTATCAAGATGGGTAATTTTGTCTAAAATTAGTAATATTACTGGCAAAAAGTGCAGATCCTGATGAGACGGCTCATCTGGATCTACACTTTTTGTAAGCCTATTTAGAGGTCTGCGGCGTTGAAAGGGTTTACATAAATATTGTGTACATTTGCGTTTCCTGGTCACTGTGCTACCGGTTTTCTTATTTATTTCACCCAGGAGCTATTGCTTGCATAATTGCATATGACAAGTAAAATGTAGTGTATTGTAAGCTGTTATATGCAACGTTTTTGTGTTCACTTTATAATTGTATTGTGTAGTATTTAATCAGCTGTACATTCCTTGTCTGTAGGAAAAAAAGATCAACCTGATACAGTTTGTCATTTTAGAAAAGTTTGTTACTTACTTACTGCAAATATTTCAGTTTGAAATTATTGATTTTAAGCTTATATACATACATTGTATACTGCACTATATTCAGTCCTGTGTTGCCCTTTACTGTGCTGGAAACAAGTTTTCATTTTTGCAAACATCATAGAGCCAGATCAAATGGCACAGTTTTGTCAGCTGATCTGGATCTACATTGTTTGCACATTCCTTTAAATTTTATTCAGCATTTTAACCCTTTCAACACCACATACCTCTAAATTGGCTTACAAAAAAGTGTAGATCCAGATGAGCCGGCTCGTGACGAGCCGTCTCATCAGGATCTGCACTTTTTGCCAGTGATATGACTATTTTTAGACATAATTACCCATTTTAATAAATGAACTGATCCAAATGTAATTTTGTTATTAATTTATTGGTCTAAAAATATCATGGACCAGTCCATGTCAGTTACTTGGTGTTGAATGGGTTAAGGGTTGACCAAGGCCTGCTGTTATATGGGATATCCTGTTGCGGTTTCCCTTTTTCAGCCAGCTGCCCTAAGGCTGACCACTTGTTAGCCAGGTTAGATTGTATTTCACACAACCTGGCTGGAACAATGGTTAGAAAGTCCTGAAAGTAACGTGTACCGTTGATATTTCTGTACATAGATGAAATGAAGCCTTCAGGCAGGGTTGTGTTTTTGCCAACAGAAACTCAATTTAATAAATATTAATAAATAATAAAGCAATAAAGAGCATATTTACATTATAATTAACTGATAATAATCATGACCATGCTCTATAAATCATTTGTAATGATCCTAACCAACCTGATTGGCACACGTAATAGTCATACCTCAAGTTATTCCTAAATTTAAATCTGTCTCGAAGAATAAAAAGAGATATATTTGCCATAACAATTCATACATTTACTAACAATTGGGAGAATTTGCCAGCAGTTTTTGTCGGATTTTACCGCCTTCGGCAAAATCCTGCCAGCCCTGGATGAAGGGTAAAGATGAGCTTGGCTGATACATATAGTTTTTATTTGTTTATCCTTCAGTATCGTAATGCAATCTGCTAATGTTCATCCACTATCTGTGGCAGGGTTGGGCTAAAACGAGTTGCTTTCCTTACATCTTTGATTATGATTTAATAGACCTGCAATAATGTAATAACAAGGTGCTAGACTTTCAGCATATCGATAATTTACTGGTACAAGTACATAATATATACGGTAATTTAATTGGTTTGTTACATAATACATTATTTAATTGGTTGGTTACATTACATGTAATATATTATTTAATTGGTTGGTTACATACATGTAATATATTATTTAATTGGTTGGTTACATATAATATATTATTTAATTGGTTTGTTACATGTAATATATTATTTAATTGGTTGGTTACATGTAATACATTATTTAATTGGTTGGTTACATAATACATTATTTAATTGGTTGGTTACATAATACATTATTTAATTGGTTGGTTACATAATATATTATTTAATTAGTTGGTTACATACATGTAATATATTATTTAATTGGTTGGTTACATACATGTAGTATATTATTTAATTGGTTGGTTACATGTAATACATTATTTAATTGGTTGGTTACATACTATATTATTTAATTGGTTGGTTACATACATGTAATATATTATTTAATTGGTTGGTTACATACATGTAATATATTATTTAATTGGTTTGTTACATAATACATTATTTAATTGGTTGGTTACATGTAATACATTATTTAATTGGTTGGTTACATGTAATACATTATTTAATTGGTTGGTTACATGTAATACATTATTTAATTGGTTAGTTACATAATATATTATTTAATTGGTTGGTTACATAGCATACATGTAGCCAATGACTTCAATGTCTACCTCTAGCTTAGACCTGCAATACATGGCATAAGGTGGATAGTTTATTTATTGTATACAGAGCATTATGCAGTCATCCTGTATTAAGCAGCCAGTTTCCAAATTACTAATATTTTGTTTTATTATACATTTGACCTCTATTAAGCCGCCATTTGTGCTAAGCAGCCACTTTCTGTGATTTCCTTGGTTGCTAAAGACAGGTTTGACTGTACATGCAAGATTGTTTATGGAAGACACGACCTCGATATATTGTAGAGACATCTCCCCCATGTTGGCAGTTACTTACGGAGGTTGGTGCACCAAGTACATGTACTGGTTAACCGCTGGAGCCTGTCCAGGAAAGGTTTTGTTAGGTAAACTGCCCACCGGCGATATGGCCCAAAATAGTTCTAATGCAGGCGTAACGCCCGAACAAACAACATAATGGGCATACTTGTTTCTTCCAAATATCGCCATGTAGCAGATGCCCTACTTACTAGTCTGTAGAAGAAAATTATCCCGACTCCTTAATCTTTTTACAGTAGCTTAGTGACGCTGTACATAATGCAATTTAATCTAAGTATTTCTTTGTACACTTTAATCTAAGTATTTCTTTGTACACACAACACAAAGTGGGATTAAAAACTGTTTAAGGAGTCTTTTATGAAGCTTCTAATCCCAAACCTGAATGTATTTTAACCTTCTAAATTTCTTTTATGTACATTGAATAGATACATTCAATATTTAGATCAGATTAAAAAATAGCTGCAATTCAATTGACACGACATGTTTTGACAGGAAAATAGCTGTATCGTCTCTATTTTGTATGAATTTTAAGATTTTGAATGTATTCACACATGCGGCCAAGCTGTTTAAATTGTGTGTAGCAAAAAGATTTATCTAGCTCATCAATACAAGTAATTTACTATATTTTGTAGAATGTCAATAAATATTGCCATGATTTCTTGTTAATTAACACCCCTAGAATGCCGAATAAATTGGAAGGAATCTCTGCAAAGAACATGGATCCAGATCAGTCGTAGCGTCGCGTGTGATCAGGATCTACGTTGTTTGCTATTCAGATGCGTATTTTAGCTCCATATCGCAATAGCATGGGTACATTCTGTGTCGTCTGATCTTTTGTTTGCTCTATGCTTTGTAAAAGCAACTTTTGTTGTGATAACCATTGCCAAGAAATAAAGCAGCAGAACTAGTGGACAGTTCAAACAAAACGAAGGTCCTTTTCAGGACCATTCAAATATTTTCCAAAGAACTTGTCTCTCAGAATTGTCACAAATCAGGGTTAAATTCAAACCAGCAGAAGATATTGCCTTATATTTTCGAAGGGTTTATTTAAAGAAAACACTTTTATTTGCTGCAATTTCATGATTTTTTCTTTCTGGTTTCCAGCATACATAATAAAAACTACTCGCGGCAAAGATACTTTATTTTCTCTAAATAGGTGTGTGAAGTTGTGTTGTGAAACGTCATAAACGTGAAGTTAACATTTGATTGTTGCGTATATAAATGTTAATACAGTTCGGAAATAAAATAATATTTATGTTAAAGATTGTGAAAGTATACATTTTATGCTACAGGGAAGATTAAAGAACTGAATTTTCTATTTTTAATACTTGCCTAACTTGAATCTTTGTTCACCCAACACCGCATAATATCTTCCTGGTTTCATGTAGTAGACATTTACTAAACTATTTACTGCTATCTTTAATCCATTTAACACCATTATCCATTCCCAAGCATAAAAAAACTATAGAAGCGCCTCTCGACACCAATGTCCATTCCCAGACAATAAGAAGTGCATCTCGACACCATTATCCATTCCCCGACAATAAGAAGTGCCTCTCGACACCAATGTCCATTCTCAGACAATAAGAAGTGCATCTCGACACCATTATCCATTCCCCGACAATAAGAAGTGCCTCTCGACACCAATGTCCATTCCCAGACAATAAGAAGTGCATCTCGACACCATTATCCATTCCCAGGCAATAAGAAGTGCATCTCGACACCATTATTCATTCCCAGACAATAAGAAATGCTTCTCGACACCATTATCCATTCTCCGGCATATAGAGGCGATTCTAGGCGCCATAACCACATACATTGACACATTATTAGACACAAACAGAAACACCCATAATATAAGCCAGAATAATATGTGGTTACATTCCCAATAACCTCTATGGAAAGTGGGGTACAGATGTTGTATACTGATCAATTGGTTACGATAAGTAAATGGGCGTCAATTGCATAGAGCATAATTTATATTAGCCCTATGTCTATTGTGGAAATTCCTCCCGACCCGATTTTACGTAAATTTCAAATTTTGCGACAAATTGCCCTGTAATAAAGCGCATAATTAAACCAGGTGGACATTTTTTTACACGTATTATCATGATCCTGTCATCCGATATATTTGCACGGCTGGTTGACTACACAACTCGCTATTGTGTCGTGTTCGGAGGGTCTTATTCGGGTATCTAAATGTGCATCTTCATTGTGACACTATAACTTCCTGGGGGATCACTTATCGGCGTCGCTATCTGCCCGTTTTCAAACATATGTCCCATTTCAAACAATACTAGCATATTTAGTGACATACAAGATATTTTGCGATATGTATATTTTTTTACTGTAACAATATATTGCAATACAGGTAATGAATATCTGTTTGATGATATTATTAAAGATATAAAAGCAACTCTTGCTGAACATTTGAAGGCAAGAGGATCTGAATACCCTATTCTACATGTATGCGTCATCTTCCCAGCATTCCAGGGTGTTTATTTACTTTCCTGTACTAGATTTGAAGAGAAGGGGAATATAAATGATTTACATCGCCCCAATCCCCAATACTTACTACAAAAATATTATCATCAGAAGCGATGTTTGGCATGGGGGGGGGGGAGAGATATGCATTCTGATGTCCAATATTTTGTGTCGATACTTTGGTTTGCTAATTAACGTACATTCATTACAGCAATTGGGGCTAATTTCAGTCTAGTTCTGTTCGAACATTACTTGCCTTTCACTGTATAATCTGCACAGTGAGTTCACTCCCGATCAGGCTAAAGGGATGCATGATGTTCTGGGAAAGTTGCCGGGTCACTAGGAGAGTATATTATTGGTGGAAATGTGGGCTGTCTTCTCTCCACCACAATAGATCTTCCAACTATGCTGTCGGAATTATTGTTGGCAATACAAACGTAGAGGTTGAAATGAATAAATATATTATGTACTCGAAACCTATGATGAGAAGTTCGTCTCTGGCCTTTGTTACTTACTGAAGAATCACTGTACAAATATAGAAGACCATTTTTCTTTATAAACACAGGGTAATTGTTGCAATTTCTTGCAATATGATAACAAAAGATGGGCTTCAAGATCGCCCAGTTCACATGGTAATTGGTCATGCGATACATTTCTGTTCAAATCCGAATATTGATTTCTGATCAAATGATAGATAAAACCAGATGATAATTAGTGGTATATATACCATAATACCTGTGTGCATGGAAATTTAAGTCCCGGACTGATTCAACCAGAAACTCTGAGATGAACATCGGGTTTCTAAACCAGGTGTTTTCCCAATTCAGTTACAACACCCTCGTGATCCGGCATGTTGGTTAGGCCATTGTAATACCAATTGCTAGGTTTTTACCACTGTTGTTTAGTCTTTGCGGAGAAAATAGCAGTATACTTTGTTTTTTCTTCATTTTATTTCATATATCTGTGAAGCCATTATTCATCAAATTATACCATTATTTTTTCAGAATTCTTAATTTTTATGTTTGCTTAACTATATATTTTTACTCTTTTATTTTTATTTAATTTTATGAATATTTGCGTTTCCGAGATTTATTTTTGCATAATATAAATATTAATGAATTCGCTTAAGATTTTTCTGTCTGACTATCTTGGTAGATAGCACGCGGCCCAACAATAGCTGACCCCAAAGTCTGGTCGCCCACACTGCTGCTCGGTGTTTCCAGTAAACAATTTTAGACAACATCGATTATTTTCAATGTGACAAGCTCAGAAGACAGCCATGTTTGTTAACAATATTCGAGGTTATCCATATTCTCAACGTATTGCTTTGAGGCCTTGGATGATGTTTCAACATACAACAAACTATCATTTTATTATAGTTTTGTTTTACTTTTAATCAACAACTTGTGGTTAAATAAAGTAAAGTGTTTGTTTATTATAGTGTCACCCCTATTTAAAGGGCCAGCCATTTCTGACTTACGAGACACCTCTTTTTATGAACATCAGTACTTCCCGAATCCTATGCTTGTATGCCAGGTGCCAGGCTGGTAGGCAATAGGTAACCATTATTTAACTAGCTGGCGGCTCACCAACCGGCCATATCAGAACGAACCCCTGACGAGATTCGACCTCCCGCTCCGTAGGGGGACGCCTTAACCACTGGGCCACGGAGACGGTATTATGTTATTAATGAGATGTACATTGTATGCAATATTTATTGTCATCCCATTTTGATAAGCACCAGTCTTAGATTGGCAGTATAATATATCGTCGACGACCTACATTCTGTTTCATAGCCTGGGAAAAAATTATGAAACTACTCATATTTAGCAGCGCTTAAAACATTGAATATTGATTTCATTTGACATAAAAATCCATTAATAAAAATTGCCTGTTGATTTTTTCAGACCATAGAATCTAATTAAGTGTAATATACGAAGTGTGTACTGTACATGCATGTGAGGCTAGTTTCTATCTTCAACTAATAATGGCATCTTTGAGTATCTGTAGCTTTTTTTGATATTTATACTGGCAGGGAGTTTTATGAACATGATGGCGTTTACGATCGGGTAAACATTTGACGACGTACAGAAAATGGTATAATTTGCGTAAACAAAGTGGTAGCCAAATAAAATTTTACCTCAACAACTGGAGGCCTTCGAGAAAATGAGAAGCCAGTACTTGTACCGGTATATGCCGTGGAATTTCATTAGAATTGTGTTACTTAGAATTGTGTCGTAGTAACACAATTCTAATGAAACTGAAATTCCATAATTATGCTGTGCTACAATTATTTACAGCCTTTGTTTAGGTTTATACAAATTTATGTTAGCTTGATTGCGAAACAAGTTCTTACAACTTATATTAATCACCCTCGAGACCTCATTCCTGATCGAATCCATCGCCACGAGGGAGAGAGAAGAGGCAACATGGAATTTAAATGCCTTGCCTAAGGGTACAATCGTAACAGCTCCAGTGGGGTTCGAACTCCGGACCTCTCGCACCTGAAGCGAACGCGCATCCACTGCGCTATCACGACTTCAGCCTTTATTTTACCCAGCATGCAAAATGTTACTATCCCGCCACAAATGGTATGTTTCTTCAAGTGTAATATTATAAATGTAAGTCATCCCCCACCCAGTCTATACCCAATATGTGTGTGAAAATGGAGTGTAATATTGATGAGTGGCCTTTTTCATTATGCTGAATATATTCTTCTTTTTAACATTGATTTTGATCAGCCTTAACCCATTCAACCCCAAGTAACTGACATGGACTGGTGTGTGATATTTTCAGACCAATAAATTAATAAGAAAATTACCTTTGGACCAGTTCATTTATCAAAATGGGTAATTTTATCTAAAAATAGTAATAATTATTACTGGCAAAAAAGTGCAGATCCTGATGAGACGGCTCGTTACGAGCCGGCTCATCTGGATCTACACTTTTCATAAGCCTATTTAGAGGCCTGTGGGGTTGAAAGTGTTAAAATGTGTTCTGCAAGTTTTCTATTCTGAAATAATTATTTAGAGTAATAAAGTTTATATGCCTTATATTACCCATGATTTCTCGACCTATTTAAACTTCAGTGCAATCTCTATACTTTGTCTCTCATTCTAATACAAGAGAATTTGAGTTTCGTTGCCGTGGGAATTTTCCACTTGGATGCCATGGTAACCATGTGAATGAAATTAAAAACACTTGTGAAAGTGGTGTATACTACAAGCCTGGTACCTGACTTCCTGACTTGCATGTGTTCAATGGTGGGATATTGTTTGTATCCAGTGATGTTCATGCATATACATGCATATATATTCGTCATTAACTATAAAATTGTATCTAATAAAAACACATTCTTTTTGGGCAGTTATTAATTAGTAAAAATCGTTAATATCTGTATATTAATAAATTATTAAGACATGTGGTTACAATTAACCCTTTGAACACTACATACCTCTAAATGAGCTTACAAAAAGTGTAGATCCAGATGACACGAGCAGTCTCATCAGGATCTGCACCTTTTGCCAATAATATGACTATTTTTAGACAAAATTACCCATTTTGATAAATGAACTGGTCCAAATATAATTTTCTTATTTTATTGATCTAAAAATATCATGCACCAGTCCATGTCAGTTACTTGGTGTTGAATGGGTACACCAGTCCATGTCAGTTACTTGGTGTTGAATGGGTGCACCAGTCCATGTCAGTTACTTGGTGTTGAATGCACCAGTCCATGTCAGTTACTTGGTGTTGAATGCACCAGTCCATGTCAGTTACTTGGTGTTGAATGGGTGCACCAGTCCATGTCAGTTACTTGGTGTTGAATGGGTGCACCAGTCCATGTCAGTTACTTGGTGTTGAATGGGTGCACCAGTCCATTTCAGTTACTTGGAACGGGTTATAGAAATTCTTGTTATTACTATGTGTTTATTCCAATTTCTTGTTAGCATCCACATTATGTATGACCCTCAGTATTGATGGATCAGATGGTCTTGTAGCCTGATCCTTTTGATAATTGGTAACTTCTGTGGCAAAGCACTATACAAGTAGGTCAAATTGCCTAAATCCAGTAATTAATTGCCACTCACTTTGTGGCAGTTCAAGACCACTACATTCCCATGCAATTTTGTTGGGGGGTTGTACAGTAATAGGATGCATTTACAAACATGATGCCATTTGGTCCCATATTTAGCATGTTGAACTGTGCTGATGAGGTGTTGAACCAAATACAATACTCACTCACTATTTAGCATGTTGTATCTGCATAGTATGGAGGGCTGCCAACTATTCTGCAACCCAAAGCCATTGTTATCTAATGATTAAAAAAAATTAAAATTTTGCATGTAAGTTTATTATAGAATCGGTCTCCGAGCCAAGCAGTCTTACGTTTTTATTATTTTATAAACCTTTCTTTAAATATAAAGCATTTAAGTCGGAACCATAGCTACTAGTGTCCTTAGGCAATACAATTAAATCCACATGGTGAGGGATTTCATCAGGAATGAGGTCTCGAGAGCGATTAATCCAATGTTTTAAAAATTTGTATTTGTGTTGCAAAACCTTTGTTTCGCAGTCAAGATAATTTGTATAATTTAATTTGTCAATATTATAGTTAATTCGGAGTGACCACCTCCTAATTAGTGAGCTTTCTAAACTTGCATTTATACGTCGACATCTGTTAACCCGTATTGTGCTGGAAACGAGTATTCGTTACAATGTAGATCCAGATCAGTTGGCACAGAGTGTCCGGCTGTTCAAGCTCTATGCTGTTTGCTATTCGGATAGTGGAGCTACAGAGTTTCCGGCTGATCAAGCTCTATGCTGTTTGCTATTCGGATAGTGGAGCTAGTTACTAGTCGGGATAGTTGAGCTAAAACACTCAGCTGAATAGCAAACAACATAGATCCTGATCAGACGTGGCAAAACGCCACGGCTGATCTGGATCTATGTTTGCACATTGCTTACAACCTATTAGCATTTTACAGGTTAAAGCAAGCAGGTACATGTACCCAAGTTAATTAAGCCACTGTCTGTGTACTTAGTTGAGTGACTACTTAAAGACAGGTTTAGGTGTAATAACATAAATGAACCATGTCAGTCTCTGTAATTACATGCAATAGATTCATTCACTAGTATAATGTGAACAGATATCAAATGGTTTTATAGCTATTCAGACACTAAATTCAGAGCAGATCATAAAAGATTTACCCCAATAATATGACCAAGTGAACTGCTGGATTGTAGATTGCCAGGAACCATGCTGATGATCACTGCTGGGAATGCAGTTTTATTGCATCAAATGGAATTGCTCCGGAAAATGCTGCATTAACTGGAATTGCTCCGGAAAATGCTGCATTAACTGGAATTGACTCCGGAAAATGCTGCATTAACCCATTTCATTCTGGATGCATTTAAAGGCTTTTGCAAACAACATAGATCCAGATCAGCCGCAGCGTGACGCTGCATGCTGATCAGGATCTATGTTGTTTGCTACATAGCCAAGTGTCTTAGCAAGATCATCTGAACAGCATAGAGCCTAATCAGACGGTACGTTCAAGTGGCGATTGATCTGGCTCTATGTTCTTTGCAAATGCTGTTTGAATGGTATCCAGAATGAAATGGGTTAACTGGAATTGTTCAGGAAAATGCTACAGTCTTTCATTGTGGCCTTGGAATCTTCAACTTGCGAACTAAAGATAAAGTCATACCAAATCACTTGTTCATATCACAATTGGTTATAGATTTAACCCTTTCAACCCCACAGGCCTCTAAATAGGCTTATGAAAAGTGTAGATCCAGATGAGCCGGCTCGTAACGAGCCATCTCATCAGGATCTGCACTTTTTTGCCAGTAATAATTATTACTATTTTTAGATAAAATTACCCATTTTGATAAATGAACTGGTCCAAAGGTAATTTTCTTATTAATTTATTGGTCTGAAAATATCACGCACCAGTCCATGTCGGTTACTTGGGGTTGAATGGGTTAAATTGTCTCTGAAATACATTATATGCAAAAGATAATGGTTAACTGGTAGCTTTTTTAGTATTTAACCCATTCAACCCCAAGTAACTGACATGGACTGGTCCATGATATTCTTAGACCAATAAATGAATAAGAAAATTACATTTGGACCAGTTCATTTATCAAGATGGGTAATTTTGTCTAAAATTAATAATTATTACTGGCAAAAAAGTGCAGATCCTGATGAGACGGCTCGTTACGAGCCGGCTAATCTGGATCTACACTTTTCATAAGCCTATTTAGAGGCCTGTGGGGTTGAAAGGGTTAAAATGTTATTTATGTTTACGTATTAAGCTTGGGAAAATATTGTGAAGAATAACAATTAAGCTGGGTATTATTTGTAAACATGGACTAATGTGAACAAGTCTTTTCAGAAGCGTGTTTCCCATTGCAAAAGCTTGTATGTACATGTACAGTAACTTGTATTTTTATTAACCCTGTAAATGCTGAATAAATTGGAATGTGCAAACAACATACATATAGATGCAGATCAGCCGCTGTGAATGCCGGGTCTGATCAGGATCTATGTTGTTTGCTAGTCAGCCAAGTGGAGGTGCTTTAGTTCCACTATCCGAAGAGCAAACAGCATAGAGCCTGATTCTGTGCCATCTGATCTGGTTCCCTGTTTGCAAATAAAAACAAATATACTTATTTCCAGCACAGTAAGGATTAAATAATGTGTACATTTGAATAGATATTGTTTAACATTTTGCCTGCTAGCGGTGAATATAACATCGAATTCCAAGAATCTTCTAATGAGAAAATTCTAATGAAATTCCACGACCTATTTCAAGGGTTCAGTTACATGTCATTAATTATAAGGAAGACAAATTAATGAATTTTTTGAACTATTTAATATTTATAGCCTTTATTTTACCCAGCATGCAAAGAGTTAAATAAAGACGTTGGCAACTCGTTAACAAATTGTGGTATACCATGTGATTTTCCATTGATTAAATAAATTATTACCGAGATGGAAGGCTTTTTTTTATCAACATAATAGGTTTAAATCTTACTGGACAGTAATTTGTATGAAAATTGTAAAAGAATTTTTATGGAGAAGTGGGGTTCCCAGGGGCCGATGTCAGGGTCCAGGGATCATTCTAGAGGGCGATGTGGGCGAAATAGTCGCACTAGGGATTTGGCCCTTCTCCCTAAAAAATATATTTATTTTTGGTTTATTTTTGGTTTTTACGATTTTCAAACAAAATTGTGTCTAGTAAGATACACTGGCCCATTATAAACACTCCTCCTATTCAAATGTTGTATTTAATGGTTGTACTGTGCATTTTAACCCTATTTTGCAGCAGAAGTATATTAAAGAACACCATTTAAGGAAGCCTTCGATCATGCGCTTTCTCACCTCTCCCAAAAATTCTGACCTAGAATGAACCCTGGGGTCCCAAGTGCGACTACTTCACCCATGTTGCCCTCTACATGTAGAATGAGCCCTAGCCCTGATCACGTTGAGTGTTCTTTCAGGAACACATTGCATTCAGGTAACACATTGTGTTCAGGTTTTATAGTAACTATAATGTATACTAGGACATTCCAAGTCGATGGTGATGACAATTGTTTTCTTGTTTTCATTAACGTGATATGTAAATAATTCTTCGGGCATGCCAACCTTGTTTTACAATATACTGGTATGTACTTATCGTTCTTGTTAATCTACGTCTATGTGCATATGGTATGCAGTTTTATTATTTGTACATATTGCATCAAATTGACATACCAGTTTTTCTAACGATCACGTCATGAAGGGAACTCTACTAATTGTTTTCTTATTCTTCTTGTTCTTGTTGTACCCATTTAGTAATTATCTCTTTGTATGCAGTATGGCAGTTTCTTACGGAGGTTGGGGCACCCAAGTACTGGTTAACCGCTGGAGCCTGCCCAGGAAAGGTGTTGGTTGTTAGGTAAACTGCCCGCCGGCGATATAGCCCAAAATGGTGCTGATGCAGGCGTAAAACCTGAAATATAACATAATAATAACTCTTTGCATGCTGGGTAAAATATATGCTATAAATAGTTCATATAATTATAGCAGACGACAATTCATTATTGTGTTTTTCTTATATGTAACTGAGAACTCTGAAAATGGAATTTTCTTAGAATTGTTGCGTTAATGACTTGTTCACATTTGCCCTTTGAGCCACGAGTCTGAGATAAAGGTATGAGATATAGGTGTCTGCGATAACTCTACGATTTTTGAGGAATCTTGCAATGTAGGTGGCTGAATCCGTACTAAAATCTAACGGACGCCTACTGCTTCTGTACGGAAAGGGCGATCGATACAGGCAGGATGTGAGCACTGTAGACGCATCGCAGGCCAAATGTGAATAAAGGCTAAGACACAATTTGAATGATATTGCATAACATATTCGACTGTTGTTGGCATTTCTAGCTTGCAATGAGTTAGTATATAGGATAAGAACGACATCAGTGAATTTCTGGCCATGAAAATAAATTTGTGTTATGTATAATAACTTTTGTTTGCCAATTTTTATAATAACTTTTGTTTGCCAATTTTCAGATACATTATTGCACATTTAATTAGCCGTTGTGTAAATAACTAGTCACTGATCACATACCCTTCAGTATTATTACCCCTCGACATGATTATGAATTAATTCCAGACATGGGTTGGGTTGTTCAGTTTCGTGAATCCATTTTTTTTTTAAATGCCAACTATTTCCCACGACTTGTGGTGATGGAATCTGGACAAGATAACTGGGCAAAAACAGAAATTCTTGTCTTTGTTTTCAGAAAGCGAAACATTTGTAATTATGTTGGCAGAGGCTATAGTCATCAACTTGATGATCCTTGAAATGAGTCCAATGTATCCTCATTGTAGTTCTCTTGATGTTTCTATGCTAGGCTCCGAGAAACCCTGATAATAGTCATTACTGGCAATCCATGTCTTCACTGTCCTCCTGATCATTCTAGAGGGTCATGTGGGCGAAATAGTCACCCTAGGGACCCTGACTTTTTCTTACAATTTTCATGCAAATTTTGTCCAGCAAGCTACACAGTAATGTTCACTGGCCCATTATAAAGCACTGCTTCTATTCATATGTTCTCTTTAACCCATTCAACACCAAGTAACTGACATAGACTGGTCCATGACATTTTTAGACCAATTAAATTAATAAGAAAATTACATTTGGATCAGTTCATTTATCAAAATGGGTAAATTACTTTTTTGTAAAATTGTAATATTACTTGCAAAAAGTGCAGATCCTGATGAGACGGCTCATCATGAGCCGGCTCATCTGGATCTACACTTTTTGTAAGCCTATTTAGAGGTCTGTGGTGTTGAAAGGGTTGGGTTAATGGTCATTTTAACCATATTTTGTTGAATTATATTAAATATAACGCCATTTAAAGCCGGCTTCTCCCAAACTCTGACCTACATCTGAGCCATCAATATTTCAAGAAGATTGCACAATGTAGATTGGATGTTTGGCATACAATGTCCATGTCCATCAACACTTCACTTTGAAACTGAAATTATCAAACAGAATTTGATAAAGCTTGGTATGAAACAGGCTGACAAAGCCACTGACTTTACTTAAATTTGGCCAATGCAATGCAACAACTAGTCAGAAGGATGTCCATTCACAGCCATGTATACTTCATGTATTGCACGAATCCAAATCTTGTGAGCAGTGTGTGTTTTACGTTTATTTATCGTCACTACCGGTTGCCCATATGAACGACACCTCCTGAAGAGATTACGTCATTTTAGATTTTTGGAGGATAGTGCAATGATACAGACAGAGACCCATTCCAGAGTCTCTGGTTCTTTTACGTGCACAGTGTACAGCACCGATACGAGACCTTGGTTTTAATGTCCCATCAATTTTTATTAGGGTCAGACGTGGGATCGATCCCTGAATGACCATTCCACAATGTATTAATTAACCACTGGACTACAGATCCTTCTGTTCTGGTGAGCAGCTAGTAAAGCCAATTTATATTCATGTTGGTGTGCTGTAAACAACAGCAACACTTATTATCTTGAATAATTATTGTATTGCTGATTGATAGTAATAACCAGGTGTGAGGTTATGGCTTCTCTCAATAAAATGGTTAACATCAGTCTCCGGTGTCACATAAATTGTGACGGGCAAATCTTGCCTGGTGTCAGCAGAGCAAACATTAATTGTGATTTAATCGAGTACGCTTCTTCGTTCACTCAACTGTCCTTGACTTCTGGTAGAAATGGAGGTCTGAGCTATGTAGCATGTATATGATATATTTATATAATGTTGCGTCTTTACAACCTTGTGCAGCAAAAGTACTTTTTCTGTGAAAAGTTGATATTGATACAACGAAGTAGAGAAATGATGGCTGCAACTGCAATGTACCTAGTAGCCTTTGTGGTCAAATGGATACGATGTCCCACTCGTAACCTCTTACTGGTTGTGAGTTCAAACCCGGCCAGAACCAAAGTGGTGATCGATGTCCTTAGGCAAGGCTGTTAAATTTATTTATACAAATTTATTTTAGCTCGATTGCGAAACAAGTTCTTTCAACTTATATTAATCACTCTCGAGACCTCATATCTGATGGAATCCATTGCCATGAAGGAGAGGCAATGTGGAATTTAAATGCCTTGCCTAAGGGCACAATCGTAACGGCTCCAGCGGGGCTCGAACTCCGGACCTTTCGCACCTGAAGCGAACGCGCATCCACTGCGCTATCACGACTTCCACGTGAAGTTAAATCTATGTTGCCTTCTCTTTAGACTCTTCATAGCTCCTTAACAAATCATAACGGCAATGAAATTAATGGGCGTACATAAAGTTTAGCGTGGTTTATTAATATTTCTGGATAAAAAACGTGAGACAACCTTTTTAACAGGAATGTATATTAACCAGTAAGTGTGACCTTGCTAGTCATAAGTGTCACATAGTCGACACTTAGATAAACTACTAGATTGGCATTTGCTACATTTAATTGTTTTACATAAATGCAGGTTAAATGTATACCTCTGATGTAGTTGTAATATAACATAAGTTGGTCATGGGCGTATTGATGCAGTGAGATTTAGGTACATGTAGAGTTAGGTACATGTAGATTGATGCCGTGAGATTTAGGTACATGTAGAGTTAGGTACATGTAGATTGATGCCGTGAGATTTAGGTACATGTAGAGTTAGGTACATGTAGATTGATGCAGTGAGATTTAGGTACATGTAGATTGATGCAGTGAGATTTAGGTACATGTAGATTGATGCCGTGAGATTTAGGTACATGTAGATTGATGCAGTGAGATTTAGGTGTATGTAGATTGATGTTGTGAGATTTAGGTACATGTGGATTGATGCCGTGAGATTTAGGTACATGTGGATTGTTGCAGTGAGATTTAGGTACATGTAGATTGATGCAGTGAGATTTAGGTACATGTAGATTGATACAGTGAGATTTAGGTACATGTAGATTGAATCCGTGAGATTTAGGTATATGTAGATTGATGCAGTGAGATTTAGGTACATGTAGATTGAGGTACATGTAGATTGATGATGTGAGATTTAGTTATATGTAGATTTAGGTACATGTAGATTGATGCCATGAGATTTAGGTATATGTAGATTGATGCAGTGAGATTTAGGTACATGTAGATTTATGCAGTGAGATTTAGGTATATGTAGATTGATGCAGTGAGATTTAGGTACATGTAGAGTTAGGTACATGTAGATTGATGCAGTGAGATTTAGGTACATGTAGATTGATGCAGTGAGATTTAGGTACATGTAGATTGATGCAGTGAGATTTAGGTACATGTAGATTGATGCAGTGAGATTTAGGTATATGTAGATTGATGCAGTGAGATTTAGGTACATGTAGATTGAGGTACATGTAGATTGATGCCGTGAGATTTAGGTATATGTAGATTGATGCAGTGAGATTTAGGTACATGTAGATTGATGCCGTGAGATTTAGGTACATGTGGATTGTTGCAGTGAGATTTAGGTACATGTAGATTGATGCAGTGAGATTTAGGTACATGTAGATTGATGCAGTGAGATTTAGGTACATGTAGATTGATGCAGTGAGATTTAGGTATATGTAGATTGATGCAGTGAGATTTAGGTACATGTAGATTGAGGTACATGTAGATTGATGCCGTGAGATTTAGGTATATGTAGATTGATGCAGTGAGATTTAGGTACATGTAGATTGATGCCGTGAGATTTAGGTATATGTAGATTGATGCAGTGAGATTTAGGTACATGTAGATTGATGCAGTGAGATTTAGGTACATGTAGAGTTAGGTACATGTAGATTGATGCAGTGAGATTTAGGTACATGTGGATTGATGCAGTGAGATTTAGGTACATGTGGATTGATGCAGTGAGATTTAGGTACATGTAGAGTTAGGTACATGTAGATTGATGCAGTGAGATTTAGGTACATGTGAATTGATGCAGTGAGATTTAGGTACATGTAGATTGATGCCGTGAGATTTAGGTACATGTAGATTGATGCAGTGAGATTTAGGTGTATGTAGATTGATGCAGTGAGATTTAGGTGTATGTAGATTGATGTTGTGAGATTTAGGTACATGTGGATTGATGCCGTGAGATTTAGGTACATGTGGATTGTTGCAGTGAGATTTAGGTACATGTAGATTGATGCAGTGAGATTTAGGTACATGTAGATTGATACAGTGAGATTTAGGTACATGTAGATTGAATCCGTGAGATTTAGGTATATGTAGATTGATGCAGTGAGATTTAGGTACATGTAGATTGATGCAGTGAGATTTAGGTACATGTAGATTGAGGTACATGTAGATTGATGACGTGAGATTTAGGTATATGTAGATTTAGGTACATGTAGATTGATGCCATGAGATTTAGGTATATGTAGATTGATGCAGTGAGATTTAGGTACATGTAGATTGATGCAGTGAGATTTAGGTATATGTAGATTGATGCAGTGAGATTTAGGTACATGTAGAGTTAGGTACATGTAGATTGATGCAGTGAGATTTAGGTACATGTAGATTGATGCAGTGAGATTTAGGTACATGTAGATTGATGCAGTGAGATTTAGGTACATGTAGATTGAGGTACATGTAGATTGATGCCGTGAGATTTAGGTATATGTAGATTGATGCAGTGAGATTTAGGTACATGTAGATTGATGCAGTGAGATTTAGGTATATGTAGATTGATGCAGTGAGATTGAGGTACATGTAGATTGAGGTACATGTAGATTGATGCCGTGAGATTTAGGTATATGTAGATTGATGCAGTGAGATTTAGGTACATGTAGATTGATGCCGTGAGATTTAGGTACATGTGGATTGTTGCAGTGAGATTTAGGTACATGTAGATTGATGCAGTGAGATTTAGGTATATGTAGATTGATGCAGTGAGATTTAGGTACATGTAGATTGAGGTACATGTAGATTGATGCCGTGAGATTTAGGTATATGTAGATTGATGCAGTGAGATTTAGGTACATGTAGATTGATGCCGTGAGATTTAGGTATATGTAGATTGATGCAGTGAGATTTAGGTACATGTAGATTGATGCCGTGAGATTTAGGTACATGTGGATTGTTGCCGTATGATTTAGGTACATGTGGATTGTTGCAGTGAGATTTAGGTACATGTAGATTGATGCAGTGAGATTTAGGTACATGTAGATTGATGCAGTGAGATTTAGGTATATGTAGATTGATGCAGTGAGATTTAGGTACATGTAGATTGAGGTACATGTAGATTGATGCCGTGAGATTTAGGTATATGTAGATTGATGCAGTGAGATTTAGGTACATGTAGATTGATGCCGTGAGATTTAGGTATATGTAGATTGATGCAGTGAGATTTAGGTACATGTAGATTGATGCAGTGAGATTTAGGTACATGTAGAGTTAGGTACATGTAAATTGATGCAGTGAGATTTAGGTACATGTAGATTGATGCCGTGAGATTTAGGTACATGTGGATTGATGCAGTGAGATTTAGGTACATGTGGATTGATGCAGTGAGATTTAGGTACATGTAGAGTTAGGTACATGTAGATTGATGCAGTGAGATTTAGGTACATGTGGATTGATGCAGTGAGATTTAGGTATATGTAGATTGATGCAGTGAGATTTAGGTACATGTAGATTTAGGTACATGTAAATTGATGCAGTGAGATTTAGGTATATGTAGATTGATGCAGTGAGATTTAGGTACATGTAGATTTAGGTACATGTAGATTGATGCAGTGAGATTTAGGTACATGTAGATTGATGCAGTGAGATTTAGGTACATGTAGATTTAGGTACATGTAGATTGATGCAGTGAGATTTAGGTACATGTAGAGTTTGGTACATGTAGATTGATGCAGTGAGATTTAGGTACATGTAGATTTAGGTACATGTAGATTGATGCAGTGAGATTTAGGTACATGTAGATTGATGCAGTGAGATTTAGGTACATGTAGATTGATGCAGTGAGATTTAGGTACATGTAGATTGATGCAGTGAGAGTTAGGTACATGTAGATTGATGCAGTGAGATTTAGGTACATGTAGATTGATGCAGTGAGAGTTAGGTACATGTAGATTGATGCAGTGAGATTTAGGTACATGTAGATTGATGCAGTGAGATTTAGGTACATGTAGATTGATGCCGTGAGATTTAGGTACATGTAGATTTAGGTACATGTAGATTGATGCAGTGAGATTTAGGTACATGTAGATTGATGCAACAGTTATTACCAATGAGGAACTGTGTTTGTTTTTCCCATGGTAGATAAAGTCTGATTAATCCCTAAATGTATAGGGATCTTTTCAGTTGGAATCCTTTGTTTTTACCGTGTTCCCAAACCAGATGTTACGGTATGATAAATGTGTGATTTTATCAAAATCATGTTAATTGATAACAATAATTGATAACAAATTTGTACAGATAAGTAAGTACCCATTGGATATACTGGATATATATGTGGAGATATATTAATTTACTAATAATAAGATTAGAAAATTGATGACAATTGATAGCAGGTTGTGCAACGATAGAAACAGAGTAAACCACTGAAGAGGACCTATATAGTTTTAGGGAGTATTCAAGGGCAGTAACTGACCATTGTCTCTCATTACAATAGCTTTTACATAGATCTTGTATTGTACTAGGGCAAAAATAATTGTAGAACATCTTAAAGTGTTCCCAGAAAGCTTGGAATGTTTTGCAGTCAATTAGTTACACGAAGTGTTGAATGGTGTCAAAATTAATGTTCCTCAAGTCAGTAAAGTAAACAGTAATAAGATTTTTTGTCAATTTATCTCTGTCAAGAGTGTGGTACATTTTCGTTATGGTTATGGTTTGAGCAACAATGTGAGAGAACAATAAATTCTTATTTGAAGAGTGCATGTTGCACAATATACTGGGTCAATTAGGACAAAATGGGTGGAAGGAACTTGGGCCTGCAAATATCTCCATTGTCACCCGGTACTATTCATGGTGTGGGTCGGGTTGGCTTGGGTTCTAATGCTTCAAATAAATTGTTTCCTTCTAAGGTTTGAACCTCGCCGGGGATTCGTTCTGATATGGCCGGTTGGTGAGCGGCCAGCTAGTTAACCCATTCAACACCAAGTAACTCGCATGGACTGGTCCATGATATTCATAAACCAATAAATGAATCAGAAAATCACATTTGGACAAGTTCATTTATCAAAATGGGTAATTATTAATTACTAATTATGTCTAAAAATAGTCATATCACTGGCAAAAAGTGCAGATCCTGATGAGACGGCTCGTCACGAGCCGGCTCATCTGGATCTACACTTTTTGTAAGCCTATTTAGAGGTCTGTGGTGTTGAAAGGGTTAAATAATGGTTACCGATTGCCTACCAGCCTGGCGCCTGTCTCATAAGTCGGTAATGGCTGGCAATTTCAATAGGGGTGACACTATAATAAACAAAACACTTTACTTTATAATCTTGGAATATATCTACACGGTGCACAGACACGGTCAATACTTACTTTCCATGGTATGCCAAATTCTTGTTGTTAATATAACTTTGCTGAGAGTGATTACCAGGGTATAATATTATGTGTGGTTAGCTGAAAGTGCATCATCTTTGTCTGCAAGATAGTCGGGGAATATACAAAGGCCAAAGAACACGTTTGTTTCATGCGCGTCTCGGGGATCATTCTAGAGGGCGATGTGGGCGAAATTGTCGCCCTAGGGACCCTGACTTCGCCCTCTGGGGGCCCCACTTCTCCCTTTTGGTTTTTATGATTTTCAAACAAAATTTTGTCTTGTAAGATACACTGGCCCATTATAAAGCCTCCTTCTCTTCAAATGTTGTATTTATTGGTTGTACTGTGCATTTTAACCCTATTTTGCAGAAGTATATCAAAGAACACCATTTAAGGAAGCGATCATGCGCTTTCTCACTTCTCCCAAAAATTCTGACCTAGAATGAACCCTGGCGTCTATGCTGGAATTTGTTTAGATTTTAGCTCCAACAACACAATTTGAAATAACCAATGTTGAATTCAAGTGGGCAATATCATCAGTAGTGTATGTACATCCAAATCCAAACTGTTTTTACACATGTCATTTCAGTGTACAAGCTTAATTAATTTCATGTATGTACATGTATGTATAGCTAATATGTAATAACCCAGGGGCAGTGACAGATCTTAATTGATATTTTCTAGATCTTGATTGATACATGGGAATGGTATGTGTTACTTATAACATTAGCCCCCCATTAGCTTGCTCATAGATAAGAATTTGTTACAGGTGACAAATGTGATACTTATTTCATGAAATTATTCCACATATGACATGCTATGACATTTTGATGGGGCAAATGATGGTGGGTTTGATTTTGAAGTAGTACCAGGTGTCAGCAGTGTTATGTACATATAATATTGTTGCAAGGTGTAGATGGTGTAACAAATGTAAACATGATGCAGGTATAGGTGAACCTGTAGTATAGTTCAGTCCAGACTCATTAGAATTTGCATAATAAATTCAGGGGGGGGGGAGATGAATTCTGGGCGAGTGAAACTGCGTGTCCTATCCAGATGGTTTTGTTTGTTTTCTGGGTTCATTTTATGGTGTATGATGTCGATTGGGCGAGTGAAACTGAGTGTCCTATCCAGATGGTTTTGTTTGTTTTCTGGGTTCATTTCATGATGTAGTAAAAAGTAAAAAGTAAAGTGTTTAGTGTTGCCCCTATTTAAAGGGCCAGAGCCATTTCTGACTTATGAGACACCTCTTTTTACGAACATCAGTACTTCCCGAATCCTATGCTTGTATGCCAGACGCCAGGCTGGTAGGCAATCGGTAACCATTATTTAACTAGCTGGCGGCTCACCAACCGGCCATATCAGAACGAACCCCCGACGAGATTCGAACCTTCGACCTCCTGCTCCGTAGGCGGACGCCTTAACCACTGGGCCACGGAGACGGTATGATGTCGATGTTGTGGCATTCGTAGATGATACACCATGATCTGTTGGATTGTGACCTGGTTCTACCACTGAAACTGGTGCTCCATTTATAAGATCACTTTAGCCGGGAACTAGTTTTTACTGGGAATGTAACTTGCACAGTGCAGTTTTAATACTTTTGTGTACTTTTCTTTGCTCACAGTCAAACCTGTGTTAGTGGTCGCCTATGTTTAAGCAACCGAAACTATCTTAAGCAGCCAGCCTGTATTAAGCAGCCAGTTTCTATATTCCCATTATGTTTTCTTATACATTTGGCCTCTATTAAGCAAGTCACCTGTACTAAGTAGCCACTTTTTGTGATTCCCTTGGCTGTAATTTTCTTATTAATTTATTGGTCTAAAAATATGATGCACCAGTCCATGTCAGTTACTTGGTGTTGAATGGCACCAGTCCATGTCAGTTACTTGGTGTTGAATGGGTTAAAGCTTCCATTGTTGAATGGGTTGATATTCAAACTTGGCACATACGTTATGTCATCTCCGCGTGATAACTAATTGGTCCTCCTTACCGGTAAGCAGCCATGTGTTATTTCTTCGGTATATATTGCCTACACCACTAGTATTCTATAATGTCTCGAGCTATATTCAAGGACTATAAATGACTGAGACACCAAAGGGTAATATACTCCATTTCGACATCTTTGTTGTTGGTTAATACTGGATTCGTATGTCTGTGTGTTGTGTGTTTAATGGCCGGTTTATTAGCATATGTGATTGAAACCACTCTACCTTCATCAAGCGAAGTACACTTGTTTACGAATCCGGTGTTACATCCAGGTCTATGCACAGGAAGTGTGCAGTTGGGTTCAGAAACTTTAATCTGAGCTGGAATAATTGCGAACAATCAGTATTTGAAGAATATTTTCAAATTTACTCACTGTGTTAGACAGTGACTTGAAGACTTTAGGTTCGAATCACATATTGCATGGGGGTGTCAAAAAGTGTTTTCATGTGTGCAAGTTATTGGTACTACTTGGAGTGGCATATGGGGCATTCTTCCACCAATCATGGGTGGGTAGAAATAACGGTGCAACCATTATATAATTTGAATGTAAACTTCACCAAATGTAGAAATTACATGTACATAAAGTTGGCAGTTTCTTACGGAGGTTGGTGCACCCAAGTACTGGTTAACCGCTGGAGCCTACCCAGGAAAGGTGTTGTTAGGTAAACTGCCCACTGGCGATATATAACCCGAAATGGTGCTGATGCAGGCGTAAAACCTGAAATATAAATAAACATACAGATCTGCTTACATAGCAAGAATCATTCAAATGTGTTGACGGGTACATGTTCCTGTCCTGCCATAATAGTCGTGTGACCTTTGGCCATTCACTTACAGTTATTTTCTTTTTTGAATCGTCATGCTAGCTCTCTAAGGGCAGCCTATTTCTTCAAAGTCACTATCAAGCTCAAGATTGTCAGCCATACTGAAGGCTACAATGTCCCCATACTGCTCTACATTAGATGCGAGTGTTTTATGTTTATTTATCGTCGCTACATGTTGCCCATATGAGCGACGCCTCCTGAAGAGGTTAATTATTTTAGATTTTTGGAGGATTGTGCAATGATACAGACCCATTCCAGTCTCCTGGTTCTTTTATGTGCACAGTGTACAGCACCGACATGAGACCTCAGTTTAAAATCCCATCTGAAAGACTGTTAATTTTATTAGGGTCAGACAGGGGATCAAACCTGCGATCCCTGGATCTAGCGTGTTACCACTGGTCTAAAGATCCATCTGTAATTTGATGTGACATCCATCAGTAGTTACACATATTCATGTCATTGTAGTTTACTGTTCATGAAGGTGTTGTTTACTATTCATGAAGGTGTTTAAAACTTGGATTACCATCTTACAGACCATGAGCATTGACATTTGTAGCAATTATGTAACATTTACAGGAAATAATTGATGACCCAATATTCCCTGAGCAGCTGGATAAATTGCATAAATTACAATGTCAAGCTGTTAATTATTCCTGTTATGTGAAAATGAATTAATTCCTTGAAAAATATTTCCTTTGATAATAATTGTAATAAAACTGGTTTTAACAGTTGCTAGAATTTCTGACTTCAAACCTTGTAATTATTGCCAATTAGCATTCTCCAATTAACCTATCTTCCCAACTTGCCTCATTCCCAACAAATTGTTTTGATGTGTATACATTATATGTATAGCTAATCAAATGTGTTCATCAAACAGCTTTGAATATCCTTCCTGCTGAAGGATTAGTTATTAAAGAGGCTTCATTGTTTATAAAGAACTAGGATGTAAAGACCATCTTTGCCATGCAGACTGACTGGCTAGGTGATCCTGGTGGATTGTTCCTATTTAAATGATTGTAAAGTTGGCAGAGTTCTGGGATTGTTATTACTATAACTTGTGGAAAGCAATATTTCTCAGTGGTCCCAGCTGCAGGGGGGCATACAATTCACAGAACCTAAATCAATTAAAAATCGATTAGCTTTGAATTGGATTAACTGTTGTAATGCTCATTACAAGCAGGTCACTGGTTGGTTTTCCACCTGGTGGCTGTGAACATGATGTATCCTTGTCTCACTCTTACATATCCATTTGAGCTGGTGGAATACTCTGCTCTTGTTGCAACAATTGCTTTCTATCACTCTGCACTTGTTGCAATAATTGCTTTGTGTGTTTTACGTTTATATTTATCGTCTCTACCGGTTTGCCCATATGAGCGACGCCTCCTGAAGAGGTTAATTATTTTAGATTTTTGGAGGATAGTGCAATGATACAGACAGAGACCCATTCCAGTCTCCTGGTTCATTTACGTGCACAGTGTACAGCACCGACATGAGACCTCGGTTTAACGTCCCATCTGAAAGACTGTTAATTTTATTAGGGTCAGACGGGGGATCAAACCTGCGATCCCTGGATTACCAGTCCAGTGTGTTACCACTGGACTACAGATCCGTCTGTAACAATTGCTTTCTATCACTTCAGTTAACCCATTCAACACCAAGTAACTGACATGGACTGGTGCATGACATTTTTAAACCAATATATGAATAAGAAAATTTCCTTTGGACCAGTTCAATTTTTCAAAATGGTTAATTTTGTCTAAAAATAATATTACCGGCAAAAGGTGCAGATTCTGACAAGACAGCTCGCTCGTAGCGAGCCGGCGCATCTGGATTTTCATTTTGTGTATGCCTATTTAAAGGTATGTGGTGTTGAAAGGGTTAATCACCGACGCCCCTCACGTGATTAACCCTTTGGGCAGAACTACATTTTAGGTTTGTTTCCAAATTAATTCCAGAGTTTTCGAACATTTGATGATATATTTTCTTGTTTGCAGGCAGACTAATTATCTGATATTGTAGAATCATTTATACTCTATGTCAGAAACAGGTTTAATCTCTTTAGTAATGGGTCAGAAACATTCCAGATATAATCTCAATATGGACTTTTGTTGCTGGTCAGGATTGTAAAATAGCTTGCAGATATATTTCCAGATTGTCCTATGTAGATGTATATTGATAAGTCGCTGATTGATGTACTGGTTCTGTGTTTAAACACATCTAGATCACTGTGGGGATTGCTATTTAGTGCAGATTGTCCATGTACATGTATATTGATAAGTCGCTGATTGATGTACTGGTTCTGTGTTTAAACACATCTAGATCACTGTGGGGATTGCTATTTAGTGCAGATTGTCCTATGTACATGTATATTGATAAGTCGCCGATTGATGTACTGGTTCTGTGTTTAAACACATCTAGATCACTGTGGGGATTGCTATTTAGTGCAGATTGTCCTATGTACATGTATATTGATAAGTCGCCGATTGATGTACTGGTTCTGTGTTTAAACACATCTAGATCACTGTGGGGATTGCTATTTAGTGCAGATTGTCCTATGTACATGTATATTGATAAGTCGCCGATTGATGTACTGGTTCTGTGTTTAAACACATCTAGATCACTGTGGGGATTGCTATTTAGTGCAGATTGTCCTATGTACATGTATATTGATAAGTCGCCGATTGATGTACTGGTTCTGTGTTTAAACACATCTAGATCACTGTGGGGATTGCTATTTAGTGATAATTATAAGCATTTGATTGTTGATTCTGTGTAGAATGTTTTTGTTTAACGAGATGCTTGTCTTGTTTCTCTTTCAGCTATTGCTGATGATAATATCTCATCTCCAAAGGCTGCTGTGTCGGTGTTCTTGTCTGTACCAGGCAGATCATCAGCCAGCTTCTTAACAGGATGAATAGTTATGCCATCTTTATGACATTGCAAAAAGCTGACACTTCTGTTTAATACTTACTGTATTTACGAGTGTGTTGGAAGTTTGACATTGTATCTATATATTTGATTACAATATGTTTTTGTAGGTGTGCCACAATATCCATTTGTTTAGTTTTATTTATTTTATGTGTCAACAGTAATTCCTTATCTGACTTCATGTTTTGGAAGGTAACAGTCATGTTTCAGTTTCTAACTAAACAAGACGGGTTCGAGCGCCGCTCAGACCGTGTCTCATTTATATGAAAAAGTTGGCAGTTTCTTACGGAGGTTGGTGCACCCAAGTACTGGTTAACCGTTGGAGCCTGCCCAGGAAAGGTGTTGTTAGGTAAACTGCCCGCCGGCGATATAGCCCAAAATGGTGCTGATGCAGGCGTAAAACCCGAAATATAACATAATATAACTATATAGTTAATGTGACATCACATAAAGGCAAAACATTATACATACAAATAGCTTTGCTATTACAAATTATTCCGAAATAATTCGAACACTTGCTTTCAATCAAACCATTATTTTTGCAGTCTACAAACTCTAAAATATGAAAGTAGGATTCCTGAAATGACATTTGTTTAGAGATAATTTAAATCTGATTAGTCTGAATATGAATTTGGTACAAATGCGAGATATAGCTGTATTTGTGTACTATAAATGTTGTTATTCCGGATACTTGCAGCATTGTATTATGCATGTGTGTTGACCATTACAGTGTATTTACGTTATGTTTATTATTTATTAGTTGATTACATTCTGATGTAGTGTCGATAAGTATTCATGTGCAACATGCATGCTCCTTCAAATTCTCCATTACTGTCGGGTCCAGAGGTGTATCCAGGGGGTGCTCAGGGGACTCTAGCATCCTTTTATTTTCCAGAGTGATGATTTGTTCATCTGGTTAATTTCCTATAAAATCTTGCACCAGGCCTATTCTCAATTTACACCACAGGTGCATTGTTCCAGGAAATTGCACTATATTCAGATTTCTAAATATTTAGGGAGTGTATGGCGCCAAGATTCCCCTGGGATGGGCCAAATGTGGCAACCAGGCCAGCTTTGCTGCCCATGGCTGGTGCTACTGACTCAGCACCACCATAATATTTTCATGGGTACGCCTCTGGGTTCTTAGTATATTTTCAGCTTTGAGAAGTCTGGACACCAGATGTGACTAGCTGCTTAATCACAGACAGTGCCAGCAGTTTCCAGAAATGGTGTAGCTATATATAATTCACAAAACTGCGTAATAACTTCATGAAATGTTTTTGTTATTAATGTTCACTTTCTCATTTCTTGTCGTTGCAGAAATCAACAGAGTGCGATTATGCTTGTTTCACAACAAATCAACGGCCCGCGAGCCGCTAAACCTCCCAGAACCGCAGGGTCCCATATGCACATTGTCAGAAAAATTATTTGTACCAGTCAAAGAGCACCCAGAAGTAAGTAGTTGCAAAGAATGATTAGAGATAGATACAGGATGGTCAATGTCCGCCTCCGTGGTCGAGTGGTTACGGTCGCTGACTTGTATACCACTGTAACCTATCATCTCTGATGGTCACGGGTTCGAGCCCCACTCAGGCCGTGTCTCATTTATATGAAAAAGTTGGCAGTTTCTCACGGAGGTTGGTGCATCCAAGTACTGGTTAACCGCTGGAGCCTGCCCAGCAAAGGTGTTGTTAGGTAAACTGCCCGCCGGCGATATAGCCCAAAATGGTGTTGATGCAGGCGTAAAACCCGAAATATAGCGTATAACAAGATGGTCAAACAGATCTGTACAGTTCAATCATTTTGATTTACATGAACTTGTTATGTAGCGTTACTAAAGTTTACAAATATAGCAAGTCTGCTTTAGATATTATTGAGGGTATAGGCTAGGCAAGTTCATCGGTATAGAATTATTTCTCATAATATACAACAAGCCTGTTTGTTTTTGGAAGACGTGTTTACCTGAACAAGGCTGGGTAGTGTTTCCACCAGGTGGAATCTGGTACCTGGTAATGGTACAGTCTCACAATACAAAGGGTTGTATTTACGCATAAATTTGCGTAACTCAATTGCAAAACAAGTTCTGACAATGTCGGACTAATCGCTCTCCAGACCCCATTTGTGATGTGGCTGTCTGGTCCCCATTGCAACAAAAATATGTGTCCGCCTCTGTGGTCGAGTGGTTAAGGTCGCTGACTTGTATACCACCACTGTAACCTATCATCACTGATGGTCACGGGTTCGAGCCACACTCGGGCTGTGTCTCATTTATATGAAAAAGTTGGCAGTTTCTTACGGAGGTTGGTGCACCCAAGTACTGCTTAACCGCTGGAGCCTGCCCAGGAAAGGTGTTGTTAGGTAAACTGCCCGCCGGCGATATAGCCCGAAATGGTGCTGATGCAGGCGTAAAACCCGAAATATAACATAACATAACAAAAATATGTGAACGTAGAATGTCAAATAAATGTAAAGATAGAATATGGCTGCTGACAAGAAAAACATATCGGTATCTTTTCTGTATTTATGTTATTCGGCTGTCGGTGTGAACAATGCATGTCGGGTGGTGGGGGGGGGGGACTACAAGTTAGGGGGCTATCTCTTCATTCTAGCTTTACATTTTGAAGTTGATTCATTTCGTTATAAAGTAAATTCAGAAAAGAATTAACACTTAAAATTCTGTTTATAAAGTTTATAAATAGACCATGGTTTCTACTGACCCTACTTGAGATATTTACTCCCACTTGGGGTGTCGAATTGCTTCGTGTAAAGACGCTGTGGTAGGTCAGTGGTTCTACCCGGGTGCCCAAACTGTGCCTGAAATACTTCTCTGAAGGGCATCCGGCCCCTTGCATATCTAAAATACTGCTGAAGGGCATCCGGTCCCTTGCATGCCTAAAATATTGCTGAAGGGCATCCTGCCCCTTGCATGCCTAAAATACTGCTGACGGTCATCCTGCCCCTTGCATGCCTAAAATACTGCTGAAGGTCATCCTGCCCCTTGCATGCCTAAAATACTGCTGAAGGGCATCCGGCCCCTTGCATGTCTAAAATACTGAAATACTGCTGAAGGGCATCCTGCCCCTTGCATGTCTAAAATACTGCTGAAGGGCATCCGGCCCCTTGCATGTCTAAAATACTGCTGAAGGGCATCCTGCCCCTTGCATGTCTAAAATACTGGTGAAGGGCATCCTGCCCCTTTCATACCTAAAATACTGCTGAAGGGCATCCTGCCCCTTGCATGTCTAAAATACTGCTGAAGGGCATCTGGCCCCTTGCATGTCTAAAATACTGCTGAAGGGCATCCGGCCCCTTGCATGCCTAAAATACTGCTGAAGGGCATCCTGCCCCTTGCATGTCTAAAATACTGCTGACGGGCATCCGGCCGCTTGCATGCCTAAAATACTGCTCAGATGTGCACCCGGGGTCTTCCTCCACCAATAATAGCTGGAGTTGCCATATGAATGACCTACGTTTAGTTTAAACTTTATTTATTTTACAACGATTGTGAAGCAACTTATATTAATCACTCTCGTTGGGGTGGATGAAAGCGTAAATGTTGTCATTCGTGTGGGAGGAAACCGGAGTACCCGGAGAAAACCCACCTGTCCGATCTGGCGATCACTGTAGCATCTTGCATACTTCCCGGTCCGAGGATCGAACCCGGGTTGCATTGGTGAGAAGCGCGCACGCTAACTAAACACTGTGCTAATCAGACAGCTGTTGGTGCGACTTTATATAAACCTCTAAAACAAACAAAGCTAAGCACAATTGTCATGTTGCATTACTTGGCCTATTGATAGAATAAACAAAATTACAGTGTTTAAATATGTACTTCAAAATGAAAATGAATTGAAAAAGTATAAAAGGCCGCCTTGAGATATTTTTCTTTATGTTATTATGTAAAGACGTTTTCGTATATTATGAATTCCAAACGTGATATTTGATGGGTAGGTGGGGACACACATTAGTTCAAGTATATGAAATGACTTGGGTAGTTAGATAATTGTGCAACGATTACACTGTAGTCTGTCTATCTGTACATTTCAATAGAAAGCTTTTTGTGTTTTGACTGAAAATAACTATTGAACTGGTGAAAGGAATTCTATTATACAGTCTTGTCTCTTAACCCATTTGATTCTGGATACATTAAAAGGCTTTTGCAAACAACATAGATCCAGATCAGCTGCAGCATAACACTGTATGCTTATCAGGATCTATGTTGTTTGCTACATAGGCAAGTGTCTTGGCAAGATCATCTGAATAGCAAACAGCATAGAGAGACTGATCAGACGACACGTTCCGTGGCAGCTGATCTGGCTCTATGTTCTTTGCAAATACTGTTTGAACGGTATCCAGAATCACATGGGTTAATGTAGTAAGAACTTGTGGCTCAACGCAGTTTTGCTTACTTTGTGTATGTTTATCATCCGTAGATTGTATCTCATAATATAGCAAGTCCGCCTCCGTGGTTGAGTGGTTAAGGTCGCTGACTTGTGTATACCACTAACCTATCATCACTGATGGTCACGGGTTCGAGCCCCGCTCAGACTGTGTCTCATTTATATAAAAAAGTTGGCAGTTTCTTACGAAGGTTGGTGCACCCAAGTACGGGTTAACCGCAGGAGCCTGCCCAGGAAAGGTGTTGTTAGGTAAACTGCCCGCCGGCGATATAGCCCAAAATGGTGCTGATGCAGGCGTAAAACCCGAAATATAACATAACATAATATAGCTAACTATAAAATGATTAAAGGAACACTAAATATGCATTTTCAGATATATAAAAAATCAAGTTGTAGAAAGGAATGAGAGACAATTGCCTTGTGAAAGACAAATGTTAGATTAAGTTTGAGTTGCCAGAAAAAACAGGGCTATCAATCATTAAGAAGCAACACAATTTATGTACAAGCAAATATAACTGCTGAGAAAGAAAAGTCTATCTGTCTAAAAACATGTGTAAGTTATTGAGTTCTGGCCAATGTATTGTGAACCTGTCCCAGCTAAATGATGAGTAATATTTTGTATAGTAGTCAGAGCTTTATGCTGCTTGCCTTTGAGCTGTACAAAGAGGGCTATTGAATCAGTGTGTGTTGATGTCTGGAGAATATATCTCTTCCTTTAACCCATTCAACCCCAAGTAACTGACATGAACTGGTGCATGCTATTTTTAGACCAATAAATTAATAAGAAAATTACATTTGGACCAGTTCATTTATCAAGATGGGTAATTTTGTCTAAAATTAATAATTATTACTGGCAAAAAAGTGCAGATCCTGATGAGACGGCTCGTTACGAGCCGGCTCATCTGGATCTACACTTTTCATAAGCCTATTTAGAGGCCTGTGGGGTTGAAAGGGTTAAGCAGTGTAGCTGGTAGCGTTGTGGCGATGAATTCCATCAGGAATGAGGTCCAAAGAGTGATTAACCCTTTCAACACTACATACCTCTAAATAGACTTACAAAAAGTGTAGATCCAGATGAGCTGGCTCATTAAATATTTCTATTTTTAGACAAAATTGCCCATTTTCATAAATGAACTGGTCCAAATGTAACTTCCTTGTCAATGTCAGTTACTTGGTGATGAATGGATTAATCTAATGTTCTTAATAATTGCATGGCAATCCAGCAAATATAAATTTGTATTACCTAAAAATCTACTCGTACCATAGATGTAAGCTTGTAGCATCTCCATATGATGATAAGAACAGCAGCCATTTACATATCATCAACTGATATATCTACCCACCTCCATAGAGAGTTCTGTAATGTTATTCTGACATTCTATACAGGTGTATGTTTGCTAGACTATTATAATGTGTATGTGGTGTAGGCAGCTCCATTGAGATGTACTTCTGTGTGTCATTGAATATTGGTGTATATAGGTGCTTCATTATGAGAAATGGTTACATTTTCTGCTCGCCTGTTTGGAATTATCATCACTGATGGTCACGGGTTCGAGCCTCGCTCAGGCCGTGTCTCATTTATATAAAAAGGTGGCAGTTTCTTACGGAGGTTGGTGCACCCAAGTACTGGTTAACCGCTGGAGCCTGCCCAGGAAAGGTGTTGTTAGGTAAACTGTCCGCCGGCGATATAGCCCAAGGTAAACTGCCCGCTGGCGATATAGCCCAAAATGGTGCTGATGCAGGCGTAAAACCCGAAATATAACATAACGTAACTGTTTGGAATTGTATTCCACCATACCTGGTCTGTGTTTCATGTAAGCATGTTCCAGTGATGAGGGTCGAGTCCCATCATTATTGTAGCCCTTCCAGTGATGCTTGTATTAACTCATAACCTGCCAATCACGACTAAAGTCGCTTTTGCAGACATCATAGATACTCTTATGCCGTTTGCTATGCGGATAGTGGAGCTAAAACACTTGTCTGAATAGCAAACAACAAAGAGCCTGATCAGATGTTGTGTTGCGCCGCGGCTGATCTGGATCTATGTTGTTTGCACATTCCATCCAATTTATTCGGCAGGCTTTGGGTTAAACTCGATGATAGTCAATATGCTAAATCCATAACCTCATTCTGTGTGTAACCAATATGCTTTCTTTCCTTCAGTTCAATTTTGTTGGTCGGATATTGGGTCCGCGGGGCATGACCGCCAAAGAATTGGAACAATTCACAGGGTGCAAAATCATGGTACGAGGGAAAGGCTCGATGAGAGATAAAGCAAAGGTATGTTGCTTTCTGTATGTATCGGTAGATATAGTGGGTGTGGTGTATACGTACTAAGGGAATAACTTGAAACAATTCCCAAATGTGCTTGGTATATCCATGTATGACATATATATATAGTCAATCTGTGTTAGCGGCCACTCATGAGACACCTTTTTATATGAACATCAGTATTTCCCGAATCATTACAGACGGATCTGTAGTCCAGTGGTAACATGCTGGACTGGTAATCCAGCGATCACAGTTTCGATCCCCCGTCTGACCCTAATAAAATCAACAGTCTTTCAGATGGGACGTTAAACCGAGGTCTCGTGTCGGTGCTTTACACCATGCACGTAAAAGAACCAGATGAGACTCTGGAATGGGTCTCTGTCTGTATCATTGCAATATCCTCCAAAATCTAAATTGACTAATCTCTTCAGGAGGCATCGCTCATATGGGCAACCAACCGATAGTGACGATAAATAAACGTAAAACACGCACACAAATAGCGGCCACCTCTTTTAAGCAGTCAACCTGTATTATCATTATGAGCAGCCATTTACTCAATTCCCTAGCAAGGCAGCTGCCTCAATCAATTCTCCTGTGTCTGTGAATTTGCTGTATCTATTTGCATTGGGCGACATGCCATAGTTTTGTTGTCATCTTGGTTTCTGAACAACTCTTAAATACTAGAGGAAGGAAACTTTAATTCCAGCGTGTAAGAGATACCATATTCCCAGCCATAAGTCAACCATTTTTCCATCCAGAAATGTCCTCAAAAGTCCACTCTATAGACAAGAACCAAGCAAACGTAATATTATGAAAAGAAGTTGACAGTTTTATTGGAACTTATTTCCAATAAATGTCTGTTTTATTTGATTTAATATTACAATTTGCTTAGACAATTATTTACATTATAGAACATGGCAAACATGTCCTCACCTTATGGAAAGATCCAGCTTATTTTCTTTTCAAGCCAAAATTTGGGCCTCGACTTATGTCAGAGATCGAGTTATGGCCGGGAATATTTGGCAGATATTGGCCTGGAAATGACAATTTGACCCACGACTTATGTCCGAGATCGAGTTATGGCTGGTAATATAAGGCAGATATTGGCCTGGAAATGACGATTTGAAACTACTTGTACTGTCTGTATGGTTCTGTGCTTGCACTAGTCCTAGCCTTGTGTTTTAATGAATGCTCTGGATCATCAAATCATAATTAGGAAAGGCAATTAACGGTAGATGCATAACATGGGAAGCATGGATGAAGGCATGTTTTAACAAATACTTGCCCTCATGTGGTTATGCACATTGAGACAAGGCCACATTCCTGATGTATGTACACAACTTCTGGTTGAACCCGGCTTATTCACCAAATATCCAGGTTGAACCCCGGCTTATTCACCAAATATCCAATTAGCACAATGCTTTGAAGAACAAGGAAAAGGGAAGTTTTGTGAAGTGAATAAGAATCTGTAGCTGTTTACCCTAACACTCAACCATGCTGATCTAAATTTATCTATTATATATCTGTAGAAAACGTGTTTGGTAGACACATGGCAAAGTAAATACATGTCCCACTTATTCAATTCAAACACTGTCAAATGTTTTTGATGGTATATAAGGTAGGGTTTATTCTAGAGTGGAAATAAAGGGGTATGGTGGGTCAGAAAAGAGGCAGGGTGTATTTTGAGGTGCGGGAGGGGGTATTTTGAGGTGCGGGAGGGGGTATTTTGGGTGTGAACCCCTAGAAATTTTGCTAAATTACTGTGATTGACCAAAGAGGTAAATATGCAAGTTGTAAAACAGCTTTCCTAGACATACAGCAGGGCACATTCTAGAGGGCGACTTGGTCGGAATAGATGCCCTAGGTATCCCAACTTTGCCCCCTGGGCACTTCTCCCTAAACATTTTTTTTACAATTTTAATACAAAATTTTGTCCAGTAAGATACACTGGCCCATTATCATAAAGCACTCCTTCTATTCACATGTTCTATTTAATGGCCATATTGTGTATTTTAACCCTATTTTGTTGAATTATATTAAATAACACTATTTAAAGATGTAATTGCATGCTTTCTCACTTCTCCCAAAAATTCTGTCCTAGAAGAGCCTTGTGCATACAGGCATACCAGCTTTCTCTGGGTACTTTTGTTATTCTCTTGTGGCAACCATCGCATTATTCTTTATACACACCTCTCTAGCCATGCCAGGAAGAGTGGTGCTTATATACAAGTTGTCAGAGCTTGCCTCTCGAGTGCCGTAGACAAATGTTTACATTAAATCCTGTTATTGTAAGCAAACATTTTAAGCTGATTAATCAGTTCATACCAGGATGAAGTAACTGTAGTTCCATATATGTCTGTGACAAGCTCATCTGTTGGGGTTTATATGATGTACAGTATGCCTAGTATAGAAGGTCCGTGTAATTGTCAACTGTTGGGGTTTATATGATGTACAGTATGCCTAGTATAGAAGGTCTGTAATTGTCAACTGTTGGGGTTTATATGATGTACAGTATGCCTAGTATAGAAGGTCCGTGTAATTGTCAACTGTTGGGGTTTATATGATGTACAGTATGCCTAGTATAGAAGGTCCGTGTAATTGTCAACTGTTGGGGTTTATTGATTACAGTATCCTAGTATAGAAGGTCTGTAATTGTCAACTGTGGGGTTTATATGATGTACAGTATGCCTAGTATAGAAGGTCTGTGTAATTGTCAACTGTTGGGGTTTATATGATGTACAGTATGCCTAGTATAGAAGGTCTGTGTAATTGTCAACTGTTGGGGTTTATATGATGTACAGTATGCCTAGTATAGAAGGTCTGTAATTGTCAACTGTTGGGGTTTATATGATGTACAGTATGCCTAGTATAGAAGGTCTGTGTAATTGTCAACTGTTGGGGTTTATATGATGTACAGTATGCCTAGTATAGAAGGTCCGTGTAATTGTCAACTGTTGGGGTTTATATGATGTACAGTATGCCTAGTATAGAAGGTCCGTGTAATTGTCAACTGTTGGGGTTTATATGATGTACAGTATGCCTAGTATAGAAGGTCTGTGTAATTGTCAACTGTTGGGGTTTATATGATGTACAGTATGCCTAGTATAGAAGGTCTGTGTAATTGTCAACTGTTGGGGTTTATATGATGTACAGTATGCCTAGTATAGAAGGTCTGTGTAATTGTCAACTGTTGGGGTTTATATGATGTACAGTATGCCTAGTATAGAAGGTCCGTGTAATTGTCAACTGTTGGGGTTTATATGATGTACAGTATGCCTAGTATAGAAGGTCTGTGTAATTGTCAACTGTTGGGGTTTATATGATGCACAGTATGCCTAGTATAGAAGGTCCGTGTAATTGTCAACGTCCAGTATCAAACTTTTGCCTTAAACTCCATAGAAAAGTTCTGTTTGAGGTTGTCTTGCAGGGATCATTCTAGAGGGCGATGTGGGCGAAATTGTCGCCCTAGGGACCCTGACTTCGCCCTCTGGGGGGGCCCCACTTCTCCCTAAAAAAATAATAAATATTTTTTGGTTTTTAAACAAAATTGTCTCTAGTAAGATACACTGGCCCATTATAAACCACTCCTTCTATTCAAATGTTGTATTTAATGGTTGTACTGTGCATTTTAACACTATTTTGCAGAAGTATATTAAAGAACACCATTTAACCCATTCAACCCCAAGTAACTGACATGGACTGGTGCATGCTATATTTAGACCAATAAATGAATAAGAAAATTACCTTTGGACCAGTTCATTTATCAAAATTGGTAATTTTATCTAAAAATAGTAATAATTATTACTGGCAAAAAGTGCAGATCCTGATGAGACGGCTCGTGACGATCTGGATCTACACTTTTCATAAGCCTATTTAGAGGCCTGTAGTGTTGAAAGGGTTAAGGAAGCGATCACGCGCTTTCTCACTTCTCCCAAAAATTCTGACCTAGAATGAACCCTAGTCTTGGAAACATTTGTCTAAATTATGAAGAAACCTAAAGTTTCAGGGCTTGACCATTTCCTCTCCCACATAGAATTACATGGTATTAAAACATTTGGTGGCCTCCATGGCCGAGTTGTTACGGTCGCCGACTTCAAATCACTTGCCCTCACCATTGCAGGTTCAAATTCCACTGGGGCTGTCGAATTCTTTCAAGTGAGTTACGTTATCCAAATGGCTTGCAGAAGGTCATTGGTTCTACCCGCGTGCCTGACTGCATTAAATACTGCCCGGAGGGGCACCTGGGATCTTTCTCCCCACTAATAGCTGGAGAGTCGCCATATGACCTAAGCTGTTGGTACTCCAAAAACAAATGAATCAAAGGAATATTACAGCATCATTGACATTTGAGTAACATATATCGAGCTATGGTAGATAAACGGACTGTTCGGTTCCATCTGATCTGGCTCTATGCTGTTTGCAAAAGCGACTTTATTCGTGATTGGCAGGTTACGGGTTAAACTTTATGGAAACATTTCTTCAGGAGTTCAAAATGGGATGAAGTGAGGAATGTCCTGGACACTATTTCTGTAATAACCCTCTATATCTATGGGTAGCCACGAGTTTCTCATAACGTTTCATTTGTGTGTGTTTTTAGGAAGAACAGAATAAAGGGAAACCAAACTGGGAGCATTTGAATGAAGAATTACATGTGTTGATCACTGTAGAAGATACAAGAAACAGATCAGAACTGAAATTGATAAAAGCGGTAGAAGAAGTAAAGAAGTTGCTAGTGCCTTCAGTAAGTAGCATTGTTAATTTTATTAGTTTAGAATGGTCTAGTATGACCATTATTAGACCAATCGAGGGCGCATTCAAAATTAGACAACTAGACGTTTCCTAAATATACATATATACATCTCATTTGATGGTCTAATTCTAAAATATATTGTTATAAAGTTGACTAGAGGCTTCCTAATTATACAGCGATGCATCTCATTTGATGGCCCAAATCTTAAATATACTGTAATAACATGTTCATTCTAGGTCCTCCATGGGCAAGCTTTGCATACTTAGAGTAAACTATAGTAGTGACAATTACAATATGACAACTATACGGTGAAACGTGTTGAAGATTTAGGCCTGAGGCCATTCCAAATTCATTTATGACCTCTATTAAACGTTCAAATGATTCTTTTTCACCATTATTGACGTATGTAGCATCATCTGCGAAAAGCGTTTGTTTCGTTCGGAGATAATTTGGCCGGATGAGGCTACGAACAGAATAGAATAGTAGAACGATTAAGCGCTCAGGAAAAGCATGATTTTCAACAGAAATCGTTTGAAGATGCATGGTTTAGATCGTACACGACAATTCAATGAAATGTTCACATTTTGTTTGACGCTGGTTACGGAGTTGTTTCGGAAAGTTGGCGCCAGAAGGATTAGCGACGCAATTTCCCAAATGATTTCAATCTCTGGTGTATATATATTTACTATACAATGCTTCCGAAGGGAAGAAACCCACCACACACTAATCACGTGTAAAACTAACTTCATACAATGATCCCAGTTGTAAACTTTATATAAATCAAATTAAGTTAAATTTGTTTGTTGGCAAGTTTAGATCGAAGATTTGCAAAATAAATGTATAAACTGATTAGCGCCACTTATTCATTGAATTCTTGCTACATTAATAACGCCTTTATTATTATAGGTTAATTTAAGTGCCATACATTTTCGTATCCATTTTCTTGTGAAGCCGATTTTATTTGGCACGGACTACTTTACATGTCATGCTTTTTAGCCATACTTTACAAAAATTGGAATCCGATTATAGTTCAGATAAATTCATCAGCATTATCTGTCATTAATATCTATGATTGAGTCTCTATGTAGCCTGGTTCAGGTATCTATGTCCAATTTGTTTGTATATCTGCAGGCAGTACGATGATTTTAAATCTTGTAACGTTCTACTTGATTACTGTTTAGTTATGTATCAGTCATTAGTTTATTTCCGTGGTTAAGAGATATTAATTTCTTTTTGAAGTTTGCATTTTCATTACCAGATTGCATACAGAAATGTACTGTGTTACGAGAGATTTATTCAGTATTCTTTACAAGACATGTGGCTTATAGCTTTGAAAATCTTCCAAATGTAGCAATCGCATTGGTTGTACTGGTAAACGACCGAAACATCCGAAATCATTTTGTTTGGCTGAAAGGGCACATCAGTTCCCGATTTCTTTTCATGTATGTAGGCTGCTGCAACATTTTAGATTTAGAAATATTCCCAAACCTTCCATCTCTGGTCAGTGACCTATATATAGCAAGCACAGTTGGAAGGAACATATTGGATACCCATAGAATGAAACTTTAAAAATAAAAGCAGTTTTTAAGGTTTTAATGTGGTACAGCATTGTTGGGCCCCCAATATATTGATCGTACGTACGTCTGTCTGTCCATACACGTTTGTCGAAAAATCTTTTGTTAAACAGTTTAAGAATCTCCATAATGGCAACTCGCAATTTGTGTAGAAAGTCCCCCCCCCCCCTCTGACCAGTCTTACCCACTCGACCACCAAGGCCCCCATTAATACCTTAATAATGGTTTTAGCTGTAGTTTTCACAGATGAAAAATGGCACAGAAAAAGTACTTTGTGCTAGTTGAATTGAGTATTATTTAGGAAATTCACCATATTGCTCAAATATCTTAGAATATTCACCATATTGCTCAAATATCTTGGAATAAGTCCATCATATGGCATAGTCTAGTTACTACCGTCCATACTTGGACTAAATTTTAAGCCAAATGAATTTTGCTCTTAATCGCGTTATGTAACGTATTTCATTCAGTCTTCACTGAACCCTAAACATGGTGCTAGTAGATTTCATTTTTGGCTAGTAGAAAATTACAAAAGTTTAGTCTCTGTAGTTTAGTATAATAATACTTGGTAATGCAATAGTCATTTGGTGGCTAGTTAGTGCTGTGCACATGTTACAGTAATGACATGATAGTTTGGGAAATGTCTCCAGTTCAAGAAATGTATAGTGCATGAAGCTGTACACAGTGTATATTACACATGTGCATACTTGTCATAATTCTTCTCAATAATGTATGATTTACTGATTGATATATATATAGTCCAAATAGTTTCCCCCATAGCCCATGTGCCAAACAATTATTCTGTGTTTCTGAGAATTTGTTCTTTGATTACCAGAAATTGTTCGCTGATTACAGTGTTAGCTTTTCTCTGATCCAGGGTTGGAGTTTACTAATTACATTTGTACCCTCATCGGAGACTTAAATTACAAGTTCTGTGTAACAATCAGCATCTTGCAAATACAATTGCCAACCGTAAACAAAATTTACATGAAAAAAAAAAAGTTGGCCAACCTTAAAAAAAGGTTTTACATGAAAACAGTTTGATTACAAACAAGACAGCACAGCTGCATTAGTTGAATGGTGATCAGACAGCACAGCTGCATTAGTTGAATGGTGATCAGACACCATAGTTGCATTAGTTGAATGGTGATCAGACACCATAGTTGCATTAGTTGAATGGTGACCAGACACCATAGTTGCATTAGTTGAATGGTGACCAGACACCCTAGTTGCATTAGTTGAATGGTGACCAAACACCATAGTTGCATTAGTTGAATGGTGACCAGACACCCTAGTTGCATTAGTTGAATGGTGACCAGACACCATAGTTGCATTAGTTGAATGGTGACCAGACACCATAGTTGCATTAGTTGAATGGTGACCAGACACCCTAGTTGCATTAGTTGAATGGTGACCAGACACCCTAGTTGCATTAGTTGAATGGTGACCAGACACCACAGTTGCATTAGTTGAATGGTGACCAGACACCATAGTTGCATTAGTTGAATGGTGATCAGACACCATAGTTGCATTAGTTGAATGGTGACCAGACACCATAGTTGCATTAGTTGAATGGTGACCAGACACCACAGTTGCATTGGTTGAATGGTGACCAGACACCATAGTTGCATTAGTTGAATGGTGACCAGACACCATAGTTGCATTAGTTGAATGGTGACCAGACACCACAGTTGCATTAGTTGAATGGTGACCAGACACCACAGTTGCATTAGTTGAATGGTGACCAGACACCACAGTTGCATTAGTTGAATGGTAACAAGCTTCAAAATTGAACAGAAAGTTAGATGTACTTGGTCAGACCATTGCTTTATGTGTTGGTTTTATTACATCTTGCATCTAGCAGACAAATCCAAATAGCACCTTTCCAATTATAATTGTTTTTATCCCCCGAAGAAATTTCTTCAAGTTCATATAGTTTTCGCACCACGTGTCTGTCCGTCCCAGGCACTATTTCCTGTCCAGGCCATACATATATCGCTTCTTCAGCTATCGACGGATTTCAAAATTTAACGTGCCACAAATGTTCGCCATATAGAGGTGTTGCGTATCGTACACATTACCCAGGTCCGTAGCTTCAAGGTCTCATGGGGGGGGGTATTTCTTGTTTATTATATAACTCCAAAAACAACAATGTTGCTTCTAATCTGAATCCAGCAGTTCTCTGGTTCTGTTGTATTTGCATAGCAAGCTCTCCAGGGAGATATAGAACAATCAAGCAACTGTGTTTGATACTTTAAAAAACACGATGATAATTTACAATTGTTAGACAGGAAATCTTTGTTTGATCTGATTATTCAAAACATTTTGTGACTTTCAAAAACCAGCAAAACTAACTTCTAGATATTTGGGATGACTGTATGTCTGACTGGTTTAAATATTCTGTAATTCATCTGTTCAATTGATTACGGGACCGTGGCAGTCTATACTGCAAAGCGATGTAATTTCTTGAGTTGCAAAAAGAAAATTGTGGGGGGTTACACGGAAGAGTAATGTTAATCAATATATTAATCAAGTTTTGAAATGTGAGCTCTTGCAGATAGTGAATAAATCATTGAGCATGATTGGACACTTATAGATGATTGCTAGCTTCTCACATCTTGGGAAGCATCTTATAAGCTTTATTGATCTAGATTAACATCAATTACCTTCTACATCAAAACTTCTTCAAGGCTACTCGACATTAAATGTTTGTTTTTCATGGTTGGCCTGTTATCAATCATAGATGACACCCTAGATGTACATAAAGGTATCCGAACACCACATGGCTCCGGGCATCCACGGGTCGCTGCTGTACCATTGAACTGGATGGTACTCTATTTCCCCGATTCTGGGAGTAATTAAATTATTTGGGCAGGGCATGCATGACCCTTAGGATTTTTTTCTGCATCTCCAATATTCTGCCAGGCCAAAAGCTTTAATTGTGTACCATATAACCAATATTCTGCCAGGCTAAAAGTTTTAATTGTGTACCATGTAATTTCTATTTCTGTATAAGCATGTTGTTCCATATAAATAGATATATAATTTATAATGGCCTGATGTAAACGAATTGTTTGCAGTAGATCAGAAGTAGATGTTCAGTTGGGAGTAATGTTTGGCAATTTGAAACTGTTAACCCTTTCAACACTACATACCTCTAAATAGCCATCTCATCAGGATCTGCACTTTTTGCCAGTAATATTACTTACTATATTTAGACGAAATTAACCATTTTTGATAAACGAACTGGTCCAAATGTAATTTTCTTATTAATTTATTGGTCTAACTATATCATGCACCAGTCCATGTCAGTTAGTTGGGTGTTGAATGGGTTAAATAGACAGAACTATTCAGTAAAGCTTTAGCAACACTGATCGTTTGTTACCATGTATCTGAAACTATGAATGTTATTGCATTCATAACTGGCCTTTATTGATTACATTATCAAAACAAGGAGCATATTGTCCTTGCTTGTATGATGTATGTTACACTTGAAACATTGAACTCTAAAGAGATTTGTCTAACTTTAACAAGAATTTCTAAAGAGGATATCTACTAAATTGGGTCCATTAAGAATGGTCATGAATGGCCCTATTTTCTTGATGATATATCAAGGAGAGACATAGATGTTGCATGTTAAGATATTGTATGGGGTAATTTTGTTCTTTAATGTCTGTCCTTAATATTTCAACCATCATTTTTGTTCCCCTGTCAGATGTTATTGTGTGTAATTTACCCCTAATGTATATAACAGTGAGCCGAGGACATGCCTGTAACTGTAGATGTAATAGGGTAGTCGAAATCACGCCAGCAGTACAATGAAACGCAGTCATCTGTATGTTCCTGTATCGGTTTTTATAGCAGGGATGGGATTACCTCAAAAGCAAAATCAAATCTCGTGTAGACAGGCAAGCACCTGTAATTGCAACAATAATGACATAATTGTATAATTTTTGACTTAGCCTACGACCAATATATTTCTTTCATGTGCAAGTATATTACGTTTTTCCCAAACTGATGTATAGTTTTATACGATGTTTTAGGTTATTTAACCGAGCCACCTTGTTGGTAATTCTTGTTGGATTTCTGTCAATGGAAATAGTCGTAAAATATAATTCCTAATAAAACATACAGTATGGGGTTAAGCCTCTCCCGGGGCAGAAGAAATCTTCGTTCAAAGTTCTTCAAGATCTCTTTTTCTATTGAAGCTTGATTACGTGATAGTGGGAAGTTGGACATTAATAGAAAGCACCTGGCGCTTAATTAAGTTGGAACAGTTTTATTTCTCTATCAAATCGAACCGTTAACCATCATACATTACTCTTACAATTAGTTGTTGAAATAGATCTCTGCAAGTAATATAGGAAAGATACATGTAAAACACAATGCAATGCATAACTTCTCTTACATGTAAGTACACATGTTGAAATGAAATCAGACTTGTGCCAATGGTTCTCGAGTCTAGAATCTTGCCAATTGTCTTGCCAATGGTTCTCGAGTCTAGAATCTTTCCAATTGTCTTGCCAATGGTTCTCGAGTCTTGCATCTTGCCGATGATTCTTGAGTCTTGCATCTTGCCAATTGTTCTCGAGTCTTGCATCTTGCCACGAGTCTTGCATCTTGCCAATGGTTCTAGAGTCTTGCATCTTGCCAATTGTTCTCGAGTCTTGCATCTTGCCAATGGTTCTCGAGTCCTTGCATCTTGCCAATGGTTCTCGAGTCCTTGCATCTTGCTAATGGTTCTCGAGTCTTGCATCTTGCCAATGGTTCTCGAGTCTTGCATCTTGCCAATGGTTCTCGAGATCTTGCCAATGCTTCTCGAGTCTTGCATATTTACCAATGGTTCTCGAGTCTTGCATATTTACCAATGGTTCTCGAGTCCTTGCATCTTGCCATGAGTCTTGCATCTTGCCAATGGTTCTCGAGTCTTGCATCTTGCCAATGGTTCTCGAGTCTTGCATCTTGCCAATGGTTCTCGAGTATTGAATGGACTGTAGTATGTACCAAATGTATTCGAGTTTGAACTTTTCATCCCTGAGGATTGTATTGAAGCTTGCATAGCATGTTACTAGGCTCCTATTATTATGACTTGGGAGATGATTTGTTCAGTTAGATAATTAATTGCTACACATTTTGTCAACATTAGGAACCTGTCTTCTTTGTCTCCAGGTGTGAGAACACTCGCCTGTCTCAATTTAATACTGATTTGACCACTTCTCCATCACCTTTGACATTCACTCCCAGTCTAATACACTACTGATGCAGGTTGTACACCAGTTATTTGTTGTACAGATTGATTGATACCAACTGCTCATTCTGATGCATGTACTGACTGATCATGCACCTTCAGTTCAGCAAAACTGAATAGCACTTCTGATACCAATTGTACGTCTTGACCTCCAATGCTTGGGCCATTGGTTCGCTGCCAAGTTTACTGAACATGTAGAAAATGTAACGGCTTCCCATTGACTAATAGAACTAATTCTGATTGACAGGATCTCGGTGGCTATGGGCTGAAATGTGTACATTTCTTTGTTAACAAGCAGCTCTTTTGAAGAAGCATGTCAGCACGTGTGTTGTATTAGATGTTTTTATGCGGAATAAATCAGGAAGTTACTACTGGTGATCCTAGAACTGGAGAACACATCCCGGCTGATTTTTAGCCTCGTTATCTATGCCAACTTTCAAATGATTGGTCTAGATGAAGCATCTATAACACTCTGATTGAGTAAAGCAATAGATACAGACTGATCAGTTTGATGGATTCTGCGACTGCCAACTGTCTGTTTTACCATTGATTTGTTTGTTTTGTCTCTTGTTGAATCTCCCTCTTGTTGAATCCCTCGGATAACCTTTCTTGTGCCTTTGATGTATATCGTGTACAATGGAAGTATTATTCTGTGCTACTCCCAATTTGTTTTACCTATGTTTTCGAATCTATATTTAGATGCTTTTACGAAAATAACTTGGCTTTTAAGAAAATAACTTGGCTTTTAAGAATATAATGAGGCTTCTACACATGTCGGTTACCTATTACTGTTGGTGTAATTTAATTATAAGAACATTGTTTTTCATTCATTAAATGACTCTTGTCTTAAATATATTTCTGTATGGTTTTACCGTTAGTGCTAATTGATGGCAGTATACAGCAGTTGCTGGGATTGTGGTTCAAGTTGGACTAATAATTTAAGGGGTAGTAGCTATAGATGACTGTTTGCTGTGGCCCACAGAGGAGCTTGCCTCATGCTGTGGCCCACAGAGGAGCTTGCCTCATGCTGTGGCCCACCACAGAGGAGCTTGCCTCATGCTGTGGCCCACCACAGAGGAGCTTGCCTCATGCTGTGGCCCACCACAGAGGAGCTTGCCTCATGCTGTGGCCCACCACAGAGGAGCTTGCCTCATGCTGTGGCCCACAGAGGAGCTTGCCTCATGCTGTGGCCCACAGATGGAGCTTGCCTCCATGTTTTATGAGCCAAAATCTTTATTTAAACGCCCGATTTCTAGATCTGTTTATACTAATTAGTAGATAAGAACCTCCGCCCCAAAACACCAGGAATGCAATGGCAAGAGATTGGCGCTGTTGGAACAGATAGATCAATGTGTAACTTTGTTACTCTACCGGCCAAAACATGTATACATACATTGACACAAGTCTGGCATTGTTGGGAGATAGATCAATGTGTTAAGTTTGTTAACAAAGTCCATGGCAGGACGTAGAGGTAGAGAACAAGAGATTGGCTAGATAGCGAGCTCGTTAGCGAACTTACTGAAACATGTTGCCCATGCCTTGGATGTGATGTTACCTACATTTAAAGTGGATTCTTTGCAACTGGATGCGACTACAATGGCAGTTCCAACATCATGTATGCCTAGTGTCTTGTCAGGTTTAATTATTATCGTTTGGAATGTTTGGTTTAAAACCATGTGTACTTATGAATGTGCTCATCAGCATAGGCACGGGTGTATATAAATGATGCTGTCTTTGTTCTCGCCAAAAGTATCTATACTAATTTGGGCTGGAGCTGGCGAGTGCAATTTGGGGTAAATAGTCTCTCTCTCTGCTGGTGTATGCAATTTAGGGTAAATATTCTCCTCTCTCTGCTGGCGTGTGCAATTTGGGGTAAATAATCTCTTTCTCTCTCTGCTGATGTGTGCAATTTGGGGTAAATAGTCTCTCTCTCTGCTGGTGTGTGCAATTTGGGGTAAATAGTCTCTCTCTCTCTGCTGGTGTGTGCAATTTGGGGTAAATAGTCTCTCTCTCTCTCCTCTCTCTCTCTCTCTGGCTGGTGTGTGCTTTGGGTAGTCTCTCTCTCTCTGCTGGTGTGTGCATTTGGGGTAAATAGTCTCTCTCTCTGCTGGCGTGTGCAATTCGGGGTAAATAATCTCTCTCTGCTGGCGTGTGCAATTTGGGGTAAATAGTCTCTCTCTGCTGGCGTGTGCAATTTGGGGTAAATAGTCTCTCTCTGCTGGCGTGTGCAATTTGGGGTAAATAGTCTCTCTCTCTCTGCTGGCGTGTGCAATTTGGGGTAAATAGTCTCTCTCTCTGCTGGCGTGTGCAATTTGGGGTAAATAGTCTCTCTCTCTGTTGGCTTGCTTTCCCGTATTTTGAGCTATGGGACCTCTACATTAACCCGTAACCTACCGAATAAATTGGTTGGACGGAATGTGCAAATGTGCGTTACGCCACGGCTGATCTGGATCTATGTTTGCTATTCAGACAAGTGTTTTAGCTCAACTATCCGAATAGCGTGAACAGCATAGAGCCTGATCAGACAGCACTTGCAAAAACGACTTTAGTCCTGATTGACAGAATAAGCACAGATATATGTATATTTTGTTTAAACATATTTGTAGATTATGTACACAATAAATACAAGTGGATTGAAATGAAAGCTATAAGCTTATCGATTTATCTCTGTGGACTGGAATGGGCGGTATTTATGTATATAATATTATGTATATATACGGTATAAGTGATGAAAGTAAGTATGAATTATGAATATAACTACGGAAAATAGTAAGCTTAGCATTAAATGTTGATGGACACTGCTAGAATAGGAAAGTAAGAATAGGGAGAGAAAGTTAATGCAGTACTATTGCCTACGATTTGTCTAAAATAGCAAGTTTGCATCGGCATCTGGAAATGAATTGATTGAAACTGATTGGATTTCAATAATCTAAGGGTCTCAATTGGGACCAAGTGAACATAGCATTGTATTTCTAATGTGAATGATTAATAGGATAGCAATTTGCTGTACAATTTGCTGTAGTATGTGATGGGACTGATGATGTGTGTAAGATATTAGGAAACATTAGACGGTCTGGTTGAATAAATAAACAGACTGCTTCACCTTTCACAGATCAGTTTTGATGAGGATGTTATATGCTTGTGATCTAATTCGAATTCCATCACTGTTCTCCTCTGGTTGTTCCTTAGACTCCAGTACTTATTTATCCCCATGTCTCTCTTGACCAGAATTCTAAACAGTCTTGATGTGATGAGCAATTATTGTAATGTACAAGGTTTTTTGAAGCTGGCTATTGGTTACGGTCGTTGGAGTCGACATCATTGCCCCTCGCCACTCGGTTCGAATCCCATTGAAGCTGAAGTGGCAGAGTGGTTACGGTCGTTGACTTAAAATCATTGCCCCTCGCCACTAGGTTCGAATCCCATTGAAGCTGAAGTGGCAGAGTGGTTACGGTCATTGACATAAAATCATTGCCCCTCGCCACTAGGTTCGAATCCCATTGAAGCTGAAGTGGTAGAGTGGTTACGGTCATGGACTTAAAATCATTGCCCCTCGCCACTAGGTTCGAATCCCATTGAAGCTGAAGTGGCAGAGTGGTTACGGTCATTGACTTAAAATCAGTGCTCCTCACCACTGTAGGTTCGAATCTCACTGGGGGGTGTCGATTACTTTCAAGTGAGGCAGATATCCAGCTGAATTACGGTAGGTTGGTGGTTCTATCTGAGTGCTCATTCATGCCTGAAATACGTCTCTGAAGGGCATCCCAGGGTCTGAAGGGCATCCCAGGGTCTTACTCCACCAATTATAGCTTGAGCGTAATAGCAAAATTTCAAAACTATTCATAAAATAAACTATGGTATGAAATCGGCACTCGGTTAAGATCCTATATTTCAAGCAGCTCGATTGCGAAACAAGTTCTTACAACCTATATTAATCAACTCTCGAGACCTTATTTTTGATGGAATCCATCGCCATGATGGAGAGAGAAGAGGCATTGAGGAATTTAAAAGCCTTGCTTAGGGCACAAACGTAATGGCATGGCTACAACTGGTACCCATCTCCGGGCCTGAAGCGAACGTGCTATCACAACTTCCACAAAGTTATTTGATTAAAGGGGTTCGATTTTGGTGTTTCAACCGGTCCTAGAACTATAACCTCGATGTTGCTCAATGCTGTGTAACTGGGAATGTGCTATCGATATAAATGGAGATCTAGTGGTGGAGAGGAGACAGGCCAGTGATTAATCACACCATGGTTTAATTCCAGTCCTTCTATGTCAGTCTATGCTGTAGTTTTTCTCTGGAAGAGAAGTTAATGAAATTGAGCACACATTGTTTGCCATAAGATTAATGATGGCTAGAGACTAAACAGGAGCTGATCCCAATTGTAGATAGCATGTAGATAACCTGTATGTAGATAAGGGGCAATGCATTGAGAGGGCACTTGTCTTCATAAGTGTCTGCTAAGCATTTGTGGTGCACCTCTTGGTGTTATATTTTGAATCCTGTTGCTACTGAATTTTGTGAGAAAAGTATCGCATGCACTGTACTTACTGTACATGTTACGAAACTTGTTGATGGTTATATTCCAGCTGGCACTGTTGGTGAAATTGCGATTTTGTTACGGTGTAGTGCTAAATGCAAGGAAACTTGCAGATGCAGTCTCCTGATGTCTTTATAAATCATGTTCCTATCAAATTCCTAGTGCACACAGTGTTACTGAAGGAACAGGCCTGGAGGTTATAAAACTTTACTCCAATCTCAAACTCGAGCCTCAAGCTTCTGATTGGTTCAGCTGAGTTTATATCTCGGACTCGACCAATCCTATCACTTGAACTTGAGTTTGAGATCTGAGAACAGTTTTATAACCTTCGGCCTGGACATGGTTTTAGTTGAAGAATGATGACAACACGTGATGTGTTCATTAGTCGCCTGTTGGTTGCAGAATCTTGTATCGGGGAGAGGAAGTCGACTATATCTCTGTTACACTCGATACAGACAACATTAGTATATAGTTTTGTAACTCTTGCTCCTGTCACGCGTGTCCTTCCTGTCAGTGAAATATAACCCCTTAATGTTTATGAGGGGAAAACATTTTCCAACAAGGAAGTGGAATTGAACTTTAGCTACTGCAGCAAACACTACATAGACGATGGAAGTCGTGATAGCACAGTGGTAACCAATTCGCTTTAGGTGCGAATGGCCGGGTGTTCGAGCCCTGCTGGAGCCGTTCGATTGCCCTTAGGTAAGGAAGGCATTTAAGTTCCACGTTGCCTCTTCTCTCCCTCGTGGCAATGGATTCCATCAGTAATGAAGTCTCGAGCGTTATTAACCCTTTCAACACCACAGGCCTCTCAATAGGCTTACAAAAAGTGTAGATCCAGATGAGCCGGCTTGTAACGAGCCGTCTCATCAGGATCTGCACTTTTTGCCAATAATATTATTATTTTTAGACAAAAATTACTCATTTTGATAAACGAACTGGTCCAACGGTAATTTTCTTATTAATTTATAGGTCTGAAAATATCATGCATCAGTCCAGGTCAGTTACTTGGTGTTGAATGGGTTAATATCATGCATCAGTCCAGGTCAGTTACTTGGTGTTGAATGGGTTAATATCATTCATCAGTCCAGGTCAGTTACTTGGTGTTGAATGGGTTAATATCATGCACCAGTCCAGGTCAGTTACTTGGGGTTGAATGGGTTAATATCATGCATCAGTCCAGGTCAGTTACTTGGGGTTGAATGGGTTAATATCATGCATCAGTCCAGGTCAGTTACTTGGGGTTGAATGGGTTAATATAAGTTGTAAGAATTTGTTTCGCAATCGAGCTAATATAAATTTGTATAAATTATTAACGTGAACATAATGGGGGCTGGGCGTCCTTGTTGTCTTATTTATGAATTGAGAAATGATATATACGTCTTCTGGACAGGTGTGTTGTCAAGTTTTCTCTGCATGGCTGAGGAAATAAACAATATTTTGTAAGATAAATTACCTCTTTCAGAATATAACCAACTCTTTTGTGTGTATTGTATGTCCAATTATTATTCAAAGTTTAGGTTAATTGAATTATTTAATGTTATTAAGATATAATTAAGTGTGCAATAATAATATTGTTCCGCTCGAGTTAACCACAGGTTTGATCCCCAGCACGGATATGTCGCACTTTGTATTTGCTGTCTTGACAAATCTCTCGGACAAGATTATAGCTTTAGGTGTTTTGTATTTGGAATACACGGCCGCGATCAAATAACCGGTTTGATCCCCAACAAGGATATGTCGCACTTTGTATTTGCTGTCTTGACAAATATCTCGGACAAGACTATAGCTTTAGGTCTATTGTACTCTATAGATAGACTGCCACGATCAAATAACCGGGGAAATTAATTACTCTATCCGGGTGATTGTTTCGGAGGAGTTGGAGGAATGTGTATTGGACATGTATCACGGAGTATGTGTATATTTCAGCCGGAAGGTGAAGTGTGTATTGGACATGTATCACGGAGTATGTGTATATTTCAGCCGGAAGGTGAAGTGTGTATTGGACATGTATCACGGAGTATGTGTATATTTCAGCCGGAAGGTGAAGACGAACTGAAGAAGATGCAACTTATGGAACTTGCCATTCTTAATGGAACTTACCGTGATAATAAATTCCTAGTACCGATGACCATGGCTGCTGCTCGTAAGTGTTACCCAGTACTTTGGGTACTTTGATTACTGCGTTGATTAACATCTGTGTGTTATACATGTGTAACTCTTTACGTTTTTCAGCCGGACGGGGAAGATGATTTAAAGAAACGTCAACTCATGGAATTAGCTATTATAAATGGCACCTATCGTGATACATCGAAACCCAACTCTACGCAAACAACGACTCCTTCTGCGGCTCGTAAGTCGGGTGTCGGTAACGGTCAGTCTCTTGTCGCTGACGTGTCGGCACGCAACTGTTTTGGAGTGTTGAGCTTTTCACCCTGTTTCTAATTATAGCCTGTATTATTCTGTTGGCTGAAAGTTGGATGGCGCCCTGCATGGACTTCCTATATTCCTGTTTTTTATGGCTGGTTTCCAGTTTTATGCATCTGCATTTAGATTTAAGCTCCTGTAACCTAAGTTTAAACCACTGATCTGACTGAACACGAGATTTTACTGGCTAAGGAGGGGGGGAAAACAATCGTGAAGACATTGAATGTAGACTGATTCACTGCAGAATGAGATTTAGTTAATTTTTATATATTTCTGTAGATGTCTTGTAGAGATATCTTATCATTTTCATATCGGAAAAAGCTGATCCAGGAAATTGAATGGATTGAAAATGGGGGGTGAGGAACCAAGTACTGCTGGGGATGTGGTTTAAATGCAGATGCATGCATTATAGATTGTTTCTACATTAGTCTAGACCATAGAGTTCTGTAGATTGTGATGAATTCGCTTGCTCGTGTTTTCACAATTTACATATTGAGCACCGAGTCGCATATTAAGCACCGAGTCGCATATTGAGCTTAGAGTCGCATATTGAGCTTAGAGTCGCATATTGAGCTTAGAGTCATATATTGAGCTTAGAGTCGCATATTGAGCTTAGAGTCGCATATTGAGCTTAGAGTCGCATATTGAGCATCGAGTCGCATATTGAGCTTAGTCGCATATTGAGCTTAGAGTCGCGCATATTGAGCTTAGAGTCGCGCATATTGAGCTTAGAGTCGCATATTGAGCTTACATCGAGTCGCATATTGAGCTTAGTCGCATATTGAGCATCGAGTCATATATTGAGCATCGAGTCGCATATTGAGCCACATATTGAGTTTAGAGTCGCATATTGAGCTTAGAGTCGCATATTGAGCATCGAGTCGCATATTGAGCTTAGAGTCGCATATTGAGCATCGAGTCATATATTGAGCATCGAGTCGCATATTGGATCGAGTCGAGCATCGAGTCGCATATTGAGCATCGAGTCGCATATTGAGCATCGAGTCGCATATTGAGCAATGAGTCGCATATTGAGCCGCATATTGAGCCGCATATTGAGCCGCATATTGAGCATCGAGTCGCATATTGAGCTTAAGAGTCGCATATTGAGCATCGAGTCGCATATTGAGCATCGAGTCGCATATTGAGCAACGAGTCGCATATTGAGTCGCATATTGAGCCGCATATTGAGCATCGAGTCGCATATTGAGCATCGAGTCCCGAATCACAACCATATTGCAACATCGCTTTGTGTGAATGCAATATTGAGCATTAAATTATACATCTGCTATTGGGGCATCGATTCGTAGTTAGCATTCGATTCGTAGTTAGCATTCGATTCGTAGTTTAGTTAGCATTCGATTCGCGATGGCCTATTCGCTAGGTCATAATTTCATGTACATATCATTATATTTGCCACGGTTCATTTCTAGGGTTTCTTTTATCTCCTAACAACGGTGTACTTATGAAAACGTGTTACGTTGTGAAAACACGACTGGCGAATGATTCCCGATGTACGAAGTATATATATATATATATTGCTGGTGATCAGTGTATTAATTTATTAGTGCTGTACGGTTTTTTTGTAGAGATTTCTTACCATGTTAATATTGTAATCATTCTGGTGTGTGTAATCCAAGTTAAATATTATTCTGTCTGAATTCTTTTTATTATTTACCAGATTTTGATAGTTTTACTTTATAATACTATTTATCCACTGTGTTTACCATGTCGGTATTGCAGAATTGGATAATAGTTTTCTCTCTAATATCTCTTGCTTTTACTCCAAACTTTTTTGTACCATCTAGATTTATATTCAAGTTAGCATTTATGTGTGCTGTTAAATTGAATGCCGTTAGGTTGTGTTAAGTATGTACAATATAAGCGAATGAGATGGATGTAATATTTTGGATGTATTGTTGCCATGGTTATATATGAATTTTTTCTTTATCATGCACACAATGCAGGATGATGATGGGTAATTTCAACAGTTGAACTTCAGCTTAAATAATGGGTTGCTTTGTAAGGCCTCGATGAAGCAGTGCTCAATTCTGTCATCATTTATCTGAAATGATAAATACTAACTATTATTTGTTTTCGAATACCTTTTACCCTTTCCCTCATAGAAACACCTTGACGCCATTACCAATACAACAATACATTGACAATATAGTAGCCAAAGGCCAGAATCTCGTGCAGTCATCGATATGGCGACTACTTATCCACTGCATGATAGCTAAATGGCCGTCGTTTGTATGGAGATATAATAGTATATTAACCTAAATCTCTATGTAGGAAAGGGTTAAATGGCTGTCGTTTGTATGGAGATATAATAGTATATTAACCTAAATCTCTATGAAGGAAAGGGTTAAATGGCTGTCGTTTGTATGGAGATATAATAGTATATTAACCTAAATCTCTATGAAGGAAAGGGTTAAATGGCTGTCGTTTGTATGGAGATATAATAGTATATTAACCTAAATCTCCATGAAGGAATGGGTTAAATGGCTGTCGTTTGTATGGAGATATAATAGTATATTAACCTAAATCTCTATGAAGGAAAGGGTTAAATGGCTGTCGTTTGTATGGAGATATAATAGTATATTAACCTAAATCTCTATGAAGGAAAGGGTTAAATGGCTGTCGTTTGTATGGAGATATAATAGTATATTAACCTAAATCTCTATGAAGGAAAGGGTTAAATGGCTGTCGTTTGTATGGAGATATAATAGTATATTAACCTAAATCTCTATGTAGGAAAGGGTTAAATGGCTGTCATTTGTATGGAGATATAATAGTATATTAACCTAAATCTCTATGAAGGAAAGGACTAAGGAACTCGGATTACCCTGTATTATATAGTTACGGGTTTTGGCTAGATGGTCAATGTGTTGTGAAGTTTTTGGTTTATCAAGAAATGCTAGCAGTATGCTGAACTCCTACCTTGCCTAACAGTAAGGATAAGTGATGCCGCTCAGGGAACCTATTTCTCCAAAATCTTATTCAGAAGTTATTCCTGACGAGTGTTGTTTGATGTAACATGTTCATTGGGGTGTCTATTTTTAAGCTTTGGTTCGACTGTTCATTCACTTGTAAACGATTTTACTCTAGATTGAATTAAGGGGTTTGTTGGAACAATTAGTTTTCCCCTTTCACTCTTCTCAGCACTGATTTTCTGCACTCAGTTCACTGAATGCTTTTCTATCTCCTGGAAGAAACTGCTTTAACTTGGATCTAATCTAAGCACTTATTTTTCCAAATTCTTTGAAATGAACGTTAAAAGTCGTGCACAGGAAAAGACGTAAATAGATAATCTAAGCACTTTTTTCTCTAAATTCTTTGAAATGAACGTTAAAAGTCGTGTACAGGAAGAAAACGTAAATAGACAAGACACCGTGTGTTTCAGCACAGGATGGTTGTTGGTTCGGTCCTAAATTTAAAGAAAATAAACAGTTAAGAGTTATATCTAGTCCACTAGGGTTTCAGCAGCTGGTTGCCTATGTGACGGGGAACCGTCGGTACTGTAACCAGAGGCAAATTTCAACTGAGGCAATATAGGGGTTCCGGCGGCATGTTTCTCCTTAAAATTGTTGGGGTATAGAAGCGATTTCGTGTGTTTTCCGATTTAATGTGTTTAGACGTATGTACTGACATTTCAGCTCTATAGCAGTCAACATTTTATACAGCAAAGGGATATGTTTTGCATTTTATTTTTCATGTTTTTTTGCTTTGGAAATTTTAACTGAGCTGCCTCGGTGTGCCTCAGTGTGGCTACGGGCCTGACCGTGATGGTTGAAATTCATGAGAAATATTAAAATTAACATTCTTGGCCGTGTCAGAACAGAATGATACATCTAGAAAACCTTTTAGTTGACACGGCTTTTTATTTATTGCAAAACGAGCATCTTGTAACCAATGGTTTTACTTAAACTAATGGAGCTTTATAGAGTCTATAGACACAAACAGTTTCGAGAGTAGAGACACATTTGTTTACACAACTTGAAATCTGGATATTGTAGTCGATTGTTGGATAATGGGGTACGATATGTTTTCATGGAATAAACCATTGGGATTTTCCCAGGAAAAAAAACTTCTGGGAAAAGTCCAAAATCCTAACATTAGATTTATTTTCTTTCTGCAAATAAAACCATTTTATCAAATATAAGTCGCGATGGGATGATTTGAATGAAATGTCAGGCCCTACTTGTTAGGAAAAAGATTACAGATTTGTTATCTACTCATTTTGCCAACAGCGTGCTAAAGGCTAAGTTGCGTTTTCTTCCTATCATGGCCAATAATGTCCTTCTAGTCCAAGTTGAAGTAACCATCCAATCAGCTTCAAGGAATTTCCAAATTTGTGGCCATCATTTAGTATTGTGACAACGGGCACACTATAAGAATCACTTTGCAAACAGCATAGAGCCCGATCAGACGGAATATTCTGTGCAATCTAATCCAGCTCTATGCTGTTTGCTATTCGGATAGTGGAGCTAAAAACACTTGGCTGAATAGCAAACAACATAGATCTTGATCAGATGCGGCGTTCCATCGGGGCTGATCTGGATATATGTTCTCAGCAGGCAAAGGGTTAAATTATCAATGATTTCATATGGAAATCAAGTGTAACGTTACTGGTTCACATATCAGATTATATGCAAAGAAAATACTGCGGTTGTCGATTCTCTATCATTGGAGTTCCTTGTCATCATTTTTATTTCTTAACACTTGAGAAATTCTGTGGACAAATGTACCGTAATACCAAAACGAAAATAAGTTATATATGTCTTCCAAGTCATATAGACCGATTAGCCAATTCAACCCCAAGTAACTGACATGGACTGGTGTTCACCCATTCAACCCCAAGTAACTGACATGGACTGGTGCACCCATTCAACCCCAAGTAACTGACATGGACTGGTGCACCCATTCAACCCCAAGTAACTGACATGGACTGGTGCACCCATTCAACCCCAAGTAACTGACATGGACTGGTGCACCCATTCAACCCCAAGTAACTGACATGGACTGGTGCACCCATTCAACCCCAAGTAACTGACATGGACTGGTGCACCCATTCAACCCCAAGTAACTGACATGGACTGGTGCACCCATTCAACCCCAAGTAACTGACATGGACTGGTGCACCCATTCAACCTCAAGTAACTGACATGGACTGGTGCACCCATTCAACCCCAAGTAACTGACATGGACTGGTGCACCCATTCAACCCCAAGTAACTGACATGGACTGGTGCATGATATTTTTAGACCAATAAATGAATAAGAAAATTACCTTTGGACCAGGTCATTGATCAAAATGGGTAATTTTATCTAAAAATAGTAATAATTATTACTGGCAAAAAGTGCAGATCCTGATGAGATGGCTCGTCACGAGCCGGCTCATCTGGATCTACACTTTTCATAAGCCTATTTAGAGGCCTGTGGTGTTGAAAGGGTTAATATGGGGAAAAAATTAAGTGAATGGGAAAATTAATGAAAACTAATATGTTATATAGCTGTACTTGATATGAAGGTAACTGGTTGCTTTTAGTATGTTGGTGGTCTAGCGACATACAACACATATATCTGTATATTATAGATGGTTTGAGGAATTTAGAAACAAATGTACGGTGCATGAAAAGTGGCATGGCGAGTGAATTGTTGGTTATTTATACCAACTGATATTGTACACAAGTTTTGTATGAGTCGAGTTGTATAATATAATTATTGTTTTATATGCAGAGCAGGGCAATTAGCATAGTTACTAGCGTGTTGCCAGGGACCGCGCCCTGCCAGAAGTGCTGTAGGATAAGAGCAATAATATAAAATCCGATAAAACGTACAGACGGATCTGTAGTCCAGTGGTAACACGCTGGACTGGTAATCCAGGGATCGCAGGTTCGATATCCCGTCTGACCATAATACAATTAACAGTCTTTCAGATGGGACGTGAAGCCAAGGTCTCGTGTCGGTGCTTTACACCATGCACGTAAAAGAACCAGAGGAGATTCTGGAATGGGTCTCTGTCTGTATCATTGCACTATCCTCCAAAAGTCTAAAAATGACTAATCTCTTCAGGAGGCGTCGCTCATATTGGCAACCGGTAGCGACGATAAATAAACGTAAGAACACGCACCGATAAAACGTAGGCCTGTTTGGCTTGATCGACCTCTTATAGGTTTCCCTACACTGTAGAAGGTTTGAATCCCATTACTCGTGTCAAATTCTTTCATGTGATGAAGCTATCCATGTAAGGCGATTCCTCCAGGATTACGCCCTTTATGTAAGGCGATTCCTCCAGGATTACGCCCTTTATGTAAGGCGATTCCTCCAGGGTTAATCCCTTTATGTAAGGCGATTCCTCCAGGATTACGCCCTTTATGTAAGGCGATTCCTCCAGGATTACGCCCTTTATGTAAGGCGATTCCTCCAGGATTACGCCCTTTACTTCCAATGATGCAGAGACATATGTAAGCGCGTTGATACATAAAACCTATAATAGTCCTGCTCTGTATTTTGTTTGCACTGCATTTTAAAGATACTAGATTTCTTATCCCTCGTATTATTAGATTGATGGCAGACTTTGGGAGTTCTTACAATTGTTTAGCCTCTTTTCATGGACAAGATGTCGAGGACAGATTTGTCCGCTTTTATCTTCCGAGTCGGTATCTTTGAAATCTGGTGCATATTCCAATATTTTGTTTACATTGTATTAATGTTGCTAATACTTAGAACTGTTTCAGCTGGATGCCCTCTGATGTTGCGTGATTCTAGTTAATAGTTCAGTTCTTTGCATGCTAGCAATACACATTTTAGAATTTGCGATTTTAAGTCGGTTCCTATAACAATTTGAATATATTGTCGGAACATTGTAATTTTCATCGACTTTTTGTTGACTTATTTGTGACTGGTGTATCCAGGATTCTTTTCTAGGAAATCTAGGAAATTTTACTTCAGTAATACATGATTTCGGGAGATTGTATGAGAATTGCATTTATGGAGAAGCCGATATTAAATTTATTTCTTGTGTTTCATGTTTTACAGAAGCAGCACGGTTCATTACGTCGCCTCTTGCCGGTATGACGGCAATCCCGCAATTACGATCTCCTACCCCAGCAGGTGCCCCAATTATCCTCGCTCCCAGAATGCCCATGGGACTACCGTCGCATGTGGCTGCAGCACAAGCTTCCGCAGCGTACCAGCTCAATGGCGGACCACCTCCACTCGTGTCGCCGTCTGAAATCGGGACCCAAGGATTGATGTATAATCCGTACGAGTATCCGTTCTCCTTAGCGCCAGGTACAGCAATACTGGAATACCCATCCTTAGACCAGAATACAGCCGGTATGTCCCTGTCATTCGTTAGGTGACCACCAATGTACTAATCATGTCTAGCGACACATGATAAGAAACGGGCGTGTGTATGAAATAAGCAGGTTTTTTAAACATTCAGTTAAATTATGACGATCAGTTAATGTTTTTCTGCTTCTGTAGGCCGTTAATTATTGAATGAAGAAAGAAATCCAGGAACATACATAGTTTTATTCCTGTTCAAAATGCTATCTCGTACAATTGTATTTGATAAAAATCAAGTTTTGCAGTAACGAAATCCATCCTTTTTTTAAAAACATTTTTAATATACTTGAACATTGTTGAAAAATATGTAATCTTGTTTTGACTAGGTTAGTCTTGTGTTTATTCGATTCTCTCTGTAACTCTGTTTCTCCATAACAAACCATAACTGCAATGAATCTAATGTGCGTACATCACGTTCAGCCTGTTTTATTAATTAACACCGTCATAAAAAAATAGGACATTCGCATTTTCTGAACAGGAATATATATCTTTAAGAAATCTATAGTAAGAGTATTGGTCTTAAAGACGTGTTAGCAAATCTGGCTTCAAATATAAAACCTGAAAATGTGCCAACTGATGTGCTGAAACATACAAAAAACCCTAACCTAAATAATGATCTTGTATCACGGCTTGATAGTACAATAGTTATAAATGTATAAACAGAATCATTCCAAACAATTGCCTGTGACTTTGGTTCATTTAAATTAGAACAGTTATTGATCAAAGGATTAAAGATTTGTAATTTTGCCAAGGATTTAATCAAAGCAGTTATTTATATATCATTATCCTCGTAACTTAAATCTGATAAATATAATATCGTCTTAATGTATTATTTTGTAATAATTTTCACTTTAATAGCGACACCGAATCTTTGCTCAAGCTATGCCTTGCGAGGCAGAATGTAATTTTCAAAATGTAAATAACAACTAGCTAGGCATAGTTATTAAACAATCTACATTCCAACTCATTCTTTTTGTAACACTAATTTATGCATTGTTAACTAATCCATTGCAATGGTTTCATTTGTTATCACACAAGTCCCATGTTTGACAATCAGCATTTCATATACTAGTATTTTTGTATATTGTAAATATATAGGTTTTTTACCAGTGACATTCCATGTTACGAATGCAAGCATTTAATTTATGCATTTTATTGGCAGTATTTGCATGTTATTTTTCCATTGGCTTTTTATTTGCATTTATAAGGACCAGTAAATCCTGAACTACACAAGAACCATTTATATTCTGTGCAAAATTTCCAAGAAATTGATGTATTACTTTTTATAGTTCTGCAAACTATTTTTAGTTTCTTCTATTAGGTGAAGGGAATTAGTCATTAGTCAATTCTTTGTTGTTGACTGCATTTATGTCATCTTTGTCCGTAACCAGTAGTATTAGAATAGAATCAAAAGTCTTTCCCGGCAATGGAATTCGGTCAATTCATTGCATGGTATGTGTGATTCTACATAAAGAGTTCACGTTCAACCGATATAGTTTGACACCGACCTGTGAATAATCAAAGATAAGACTAGTCATTGCCAATAGATAATGTCCTGCATATTGCCTACATTGTATTTTTGCATTCAGTGTTATATAGAATTTGTTTCTTACTCCAGATATAAGGAGTGGAATGAAACGGCAGCATTTCGTCATATCTTGAAACGCCCGTTGTCTAACCATAAGAAACCAATCGTATTTTATTGCGCTATGCGTTGAGTAGCTTTAAGCGTTTTGTTATCGGCTTAAAGCAGCATATAGTCCAGGTCTTGCATCCTATTTGGGCGTTGAAGAAACGTGTAACGATTTGCATATGAGTGGAATTGAGCTTAAAAAATATTTTGTTTGTTTATTCAGGTAAAAATGCGAAGAATGTTGCGTGATTAATCTCGAGGCGACATTACCCACTCCCCATCCAATATCTACATTAAGGTAGTGACCCCCCCAGGACCAGTTTGAGGGGGGGGCTCAGTGGCTCACTAAAAGTTTGGAAATGCCGTTAAATAATAATAATTTCTAGTAACCCCCAAAACGTTAACCTATTCACACATATTTTCCCAATTAATACCGTAACTAGGATTCCGCTTTTTTTTCCATTGGGTGGTGGAGTTATATTACTTAGAATTATTTATTGTGTAACATGTCATTGACAAAAACCTTCTTGCTTTCATGTCAAGACGAGTTAATTTCTAGATTTTCTGTTTTAATTATAGCGAGTATGACCAGGTTGTGCAATGGCTGAATTTGTATGCAATTATTTGAGTTATAACGGAAGTGGGTGTGTGGTGTATTGATTTTAGAATGGCTGTTGTTGTAAACGGCTGCAGACAGCAGACTAGCATTTAGATTGTGCCTGCAAATAAGATTTACTTGTGAATCTTTTGTGTAATCTTTAAATTAGCAGGGTGTATGTATACTGGTCTTATAGTGGGTTAGTTGCCACATTAAGTGCATCATCCATTAACTTGTACTACTGAGCACAAGAAAGAATTGTGCATTCTGGTCAGGATATACACTGCTTGCTATCCTGATGATACTAATTGGTACCTAACACCTTGAATGCATTTGTTCCAAGATTGAACATGGAGCATTTTACGGGTTAATAAAGTTATAATCATTCTGCGTGCTTGTGTGAATGTGCCTGTCCCAATTTCAAAAGTAGAATATTACATTAATACGAACATTTTTAGAAATTTGCTAGATGTCCCAATCTGTTGTGAAAGTGAATCAGATTGAAAGATGTGTCTTTAATTGCGCAAGAAATAGTGCAGGTGATGCCTTTACGCGTCTTGAAATTCAGTTGGAAAGACGTGTCAGTGGCAGGGGGTGCGATAATGTTATAATTGGAGGAAAATCTAGTTGTTAATTGCATCTGACATGACATGATAATGTTTTGTATGTAGTGTTTATTAATTTGTTGCTTATTTTGCAGTTTATTCTTCACAGCGCAGCATCCTTCGATGTGACCACATTATAACTCTATATAGTCACCATCAAAAATCTGTACAATCACTTAAAACAAATATCTACTGCTTGTTGTGTATTTAATCAGTTTTACATTTCCCCGGTACAGAGCCTCTCGTGAACTAATACAAACGTATTTGTTCAATCGTGGTAACCGAACAGCTACCGTAGTTCGAAGCGCAAAAAGAATAAATTTCGAGCAGAAATTGGAGTTGTAAATTACTATAAGTCAATTAGAAAGTCGTCGGAGATCTTTGGACAATTTGCTTACTAAATTTAATGAAACTGAGGTGGGTGGGGTGTGTAAGTTAACTATTGAATGGCTTTCAAACCTTGCATTTATTGGTTTATCTTCTTCACAATCAAATAGTTATATATACAGTGGTCCTCTCTATATTCAAATTTTTGGCTTAAAACATTTTGATATTGAGAGGCCCACATATATATATTACTAGTTCCCCGTTAGGAACAATGTAGAGAGGCCCACATATATATATTACTAGTTCCCCGAACAATCGACATATAACAAACCGTTATATTTAATGCTGTTGTTCTTATTCGAGTGCATTAGATTTTCCTGTAAAACTGTATATCCTTTAAAAAGCATAAACATTTATAACTTGTGTAACACTGTTTAGTCTGAAATAACCCAAATTAACATTTTAAAAAAGCCAGTATCCTGAAAGGATAGCTTCAGTTATTATTTATTTTTAGAAACGTTAAGTCTTGTGGCGAAGACTATAAATAAGTTATGTTGAGATAATACGGAAGAATTTCTTTGTGTTGCTCATTAATTAAATGTTTAGCGATCGAACATGTTAGCAGGAGGTTCAAACAGTAGATTTAAAACAGATTGGGTTCTCTAACCCACCCGGGAGATGTGTATTCTAGTAAAGGCAGAACTGCTTCAAACGGGAGCCAATGAAATTGCAATGTCTATTTCTAAAACTGGAGCCAATGAAAATGCAATGTCTATTTCTAAAACTGGAGCCAATGAAATTGCAATGTCTATTTCTAAAACTGGAGCCAATGAAATTGCAATGTCTATTTCTAAAACTGGAGCCAATGAAATTGCAATGTCTATTTCTAAAACTGGAGCCAATGAAATTGCAATGTCTATTTCTAAAACTGGAGCCAATGAAATTGCAATGTCTATTTCTAAAACTGGAGCCAATGAAATTGCAATGTCTATTTCTAAAACTGGAGCCAATGAAATTGCAATGTCTATTTCTAAAACTGGAGCCAATGAAATTGCAATGTCTATTTCTAAAACTGGAGCCAATGAAATTGCAATGTCTATTTCTAAAACTGGAGCCAATGAAATTGCAATGTCTATTTCTAAAACTGGAGCCAATGAAATTGCAATGTCTATTTCTAAAACTGGAGCCAATGAAATTGCAATGTCTATTTCTAAAACTGGAGCCAATGAAATTGCAATGTCTATTTCTAAAACTGGAGATACATTTGTATGTAATTTATTTCCAATATCGGAGCTAATAAGATGGCAGCAGTATGTTAACATAACATTTTATTTAAAGAGAGTTGGTCGATGTAAGAATTATAATTGCGATTATGTGACTATGACATTAATACGGAGTCATTTGTAGGCATACCGGCTCTTTGTTTATCAGGAAGTCAATTGTAGGCATACCGGCTCTTGGTTTTACAGGAAGTCATTTGTAGGCATACCGGCTCTTGGTTTTACAGGAAGTCAATTGTAGGCATACCGGCTCTTGGTTTTACAGGAAGTCATTTGTAGGTGTACCAGCTCTTGGTTTTACAGGAAGTCATTTGTAGGAATTCCGGCTCTTTGTTTTAGCGCAGTTTCTACCTTTACTGTCAATGTTATATGCAGTTTCTGCCTTTACTGTCAATGTTATATGCAGTTTCTGCCTTTACTATCGTATTTATATAGATATTAACTGTTCATGCACTGTAATTTACAAATACTTATTGTATGTTGCCATAGTAACAGGCCTTATTAATATCTTGGCTGACGATTTTAGGTGCAGTCCCAAAAATCCGAAGAACACTAGCGGGAGTGCGGGAACACCCTTACTCAGGGGTAAGGGTTTCACTTCCATAAGTTGGAAGGTTAGTTTGTTGTTACCTCAAGTTGGACACATTCGTTTTATGGAGTCCAGCTTGAAGTACATGTGACTGCCACAGAATAGTTAGTGATCATTGGTCGGATGATGCAAGGGTATATAATGTTATAGTATTTGTCACGCGACACAAAGTTCTGCAAAGGGAGGGGGGTATATACTGGGAACATTCGAGTTGCATGCATGCATTTTGAGGGTAGGGGCTAAAGATGCGGGGGTGGAATAACCGAATGTGGGCATCATTATATGAGAACGGTAAATGGAACAAATATGAGAATGGGGACTTAGGTGGCAGTAACCTTTTCATATTGTTCTTACTTTAATATTCAATCGACAGTCGCTGTCGAAATGTGTTCGTTGAGTCGAAAGGAGTGAAGAAAGTTTAATACAGGACCTGCTTTTGATCATGTAACGGCCAAAATTATGATAATATAAAAATAACAATATTTCGGTGGGTGAAATTAGAAATGGAAAACATAATGCATGGAAATCTGGGATTTAAACTGTGGCAGTCACACCTCGTGAATAGCAAATATATGATGGTAGCCGACTGAATCGTGTTTCACAACGTTTTCACACATCGGTAATATTATGCCTATCTACTCTCCCTCATGGAGATGGGATTATGCCTATCTACTCTCCCTCATGGAGATGGGATTATGCCTATCTACTCTCCCTCATGGAGATGGGATTATGCCTATCTACTCTCCCTCATGGAGATGGGATTATGCCTATCTACTCTCCCTCATGGAGATGGGATTCCATCAGGAATGAGGTCTAGAGAGTGATTAATCTAACGTTGTAAGAACTTCCAGTTCCAGATTTACAAAGACGCACCATGTAATATTTAAATAGACATTTTGTTCTGCATTAAGAAATTACCCGAATATATTTCATTTCTTCAGCTATATCGCCAAGATTATAATGGTTAAAACACAAAATTTAAATCGGGGTGGAGGTTGATATTTTTGCATATATGTGCGTGCTCTTAGAAAATGTGAGCAATGAATATGGTTACAGCTCTATAGCTATTTCACCACGTATCATACAGCTCTATAGCTATTTCACCACGTACCATACAGCTCTATAGCTATTTCACCACGTACCATACAGCTCTATAGCTATTTCACCACGTACCATACAGCTCTAGCTATTTCACCACGTACCATACAGCTCTATAGCTATTTCACCACGTACCATACTCGACTATTTCACTTACTTACAGCCCAAAAATAAACAATTGCAATATTTGTAACTATATTAAGGGGAAAAAACAATTAATAAACAGGTAAAAAGAAATCTATTAGTCGTCGGCGATAGGTTTTGTGCCAAATGCACATACCCAACACTTAAAAAAGTGCTCCGTTACCAACGAGTCCGCGCTTTATTATTGCTAACAAGTCTGTGCTCCGTTGCCAATGCATCCATGCTCTGTTGTCAATGAGTCCGTGCTCCATTGCCAACGAGTCAGTGCTCCGTTGCCAATAAGTCCATGTTTTATTGCCAAGGAGTCCGTGCTCCGTTGCCAAGAAGTCTGTGCTTTGTTGCCAAGGAGTCCGTGTTCCGTTGCCAACAGTTGCTGCATATTCTCCATCATAGATTTGCTTTTCACATACATATTGTTCACATGAATGCCTTTACATTCTTTAATTGCAAAAATGACTTTATTTTCCTTTTTTGCAGCAATTTTTATGTTTTATACAGAATTTTTACAGTATCTTTTGAATATTTTATTATTTTATACAGATATTTTGTATTTCAAGCCCCTGATGAGCGGGGAATTTGTTTGTGATATATTGTTAACTGACCTTGACCCCCCTATTTAAGTGTCTTGTTATACCTATGTAATATACATATGAACTTCTTTGAGAATACACTCTATATGATTGGTGTATGTATATGGAATTGAGGCAGTGTGTAGAGTAAGAATCTATGTAGTGTGCGAGACTCGTGTGCGTCAGAGGTGCAACGTTATTCAATCCTTCAGTTTGAGATATAAGGCTGTGACGAGTGAGCAAATAGTCTTCCAATCATCGATTATGTGACACTTAAGGTTTGTGAAATAATAGTTTATATGTGCAAGTGTTCCGTTTCGTGTCTGGACAGTTACATTAAGTAAATGACGATGTAATCAAGTGATTTATGATGCCATATATGACAATCGGTGATAAACGGAACAGGACTTTTCATGCATATCGTGCACATGTTTCCATGTTACATTTATTATTTTGTTAACTGTGCAATTATTGTTTTATGTACTGGGTAGCAGAATAAAAAATACATTCGATGAAAATGAGACTTTGATTATTTTGTCCACTGGTTCAGACTTGCCTATATCGTGCGTACCGTCCGATGCTAGAAGACAATATAGAGAGGAAAGTCATTGAAATGAACGCCGAATGAAACTAGTAACCACAGAAATAGTGCTAAATTGTAATCCATTGTGTATGTGTGTCATGGATGGCTTATGTAGACCTGTAGTTCTATTAATTAATTGACCATAATGCGAGAATGGGTGACGGGTGATTTTTGTTTCTATATATAGAACATGCCTTTCCATGTAGCTCATTGTGAATGCTATAGTGCTAATAATAGAATTGAAACAAGACTGTACTATCTACTTAAAACATTGAGGCCTATGGCCAAAAGGGGCTCTATTGTAACGCAAAAACGAAAAAGAAACGAAACAATGCGCAAAGCCTCTTTTTGTCGTATGACCGTTGTTCTATGCTTACTCTAAAGTTTGAGCACATACACATACTGTCTCTGCCTTCTGTTACTGAATGTTGCATCGTAATATTTAACCTAATATCACAGTGTTCGAGGTGTGGAGAGGAGCGACGAGGCTTGTGGAACTACTTTTGTCATGCACTAGTTAATCATTAGTTGTTACTTAAAAACAAACCTTTTAATCTTTTCAAATGCAGAATATTTAGGCTCACTGTATTCAACTTACACCAGGATTATATATTTATATGTATATTACTAATAAGGCAAATACTAACTTGTGTTTGGATTAAAGTTGTGCTGAGATTTTTTCTTGCGTAATTGTGTAGTGGATGGAGTACAGATGTTGTTTTACAAACTGCCGTATTATAGTCTAAATAACACACCCGTGTATAACCGGATCGAGACCATCAGCTTTCCCAGCATTTTGTTTCCTTAGGAAATGTGTTATAACCGCTAATACATATAAATAGCTAACATTTTGCTCGTGTTTTATATTATATAGAAAGTATACTTTCCCATAGACCAGCTTATAATAGCAATCTTGTAAAACTAAAAATGGTTTGGTGTAGTTCTCTTTATCTGGCTGTACTAAGTCACACACTTGCTTGTGGGGGGACATGTATTTGGTCCGTTCTTGCTTATGTGGGGGGGGGGGCATGTGGTGTGGGGACGGGAACACGTGTTTGGTCTGTTCTTGCTTGTGTGGGGGGATGTGGTGTGGAGATGGGAATGTGTGTTTGGTCTGTTCTTGCTTGTTTGAGGTGTGGTGGGGGGGGGGGGACATGTGGTGTGGAGACAGGAATGTGTATTTGGTCTGTTCTTGCTTGTGTGGGGGGATGTGGTGTGGAGACGGGAATGTGTATTTGGTTTGTTCTTGCTTGTTTGAGGTGTGGTGGGGGGGGGGGACATGTGGTGTGGGGGCGGGAATGTGTATTTGGTCTGTTCTTGCTTGTTTGAGGTGTGGGGGGGGGGACATGTGGTGTGGGGGCGGGAATGTGTGTTTGGTCTGTTCTTGCTTGTGTTATGTGGGGAGAGAGAGAGAGAACGTGTATACGTCTTGCTCCAGAATTAGTGGTGTTGTGAGGGGAGAGAGAGAACGTGTATACGTCTTGCTCCAGAGTTAGTGGTGTTGTGAGGGGAGAGAGAACGTGTATACGTCTTGCTTGCTCCAGAGTTAGTGGTGTTTTGAGGGGAGAGAGAGAACGTGTATACGTCTTGCTCCAGAGTTAGTGGTGTTGCGAGGGGAGAGAGAGAGAGAACGTGTATACGTCTTGCTCCAGAGTTAGTGGTGTTGCGAGGGGAGAGAGAACGTGTATACGTCTTGCTCCAGAGTTAGTGGTGTTGCGAGGGGAGAGAGAGAGAACGTGTATACGTCTTGCTCCAGAGTTAGTGGTGTTGCATGGGGAGAGAGATGTGGGGCGGTGATGGGGATGTGTATTCAGATTGAAGTACAACTCCTTGCTTGAGGGATAGGGAGGAGGATACAATGATGTTAATATTCTTGTATGGATGGTGGGAAATGTTATTCATTACAAGTTTTGAAACTAGTACTACTGTGCCCAAATGCTATGTGGCTAAAATGCTATAATCCTGGCCAGATATATCTGGCCTCTCCCATTAATCAACCAATATTTATAACAATTTTGGTCGGTGTTACTTTGCAAAGATTTAAGTTTTACTTGTGAAATGCTGCGTGGAAGATACGATGGTCCGTTCCACTGGTTTAACCTTGACCTACCCATTTCTGCTTCATCTAATATTTTAATAATTGGAGACACCCTAATTTTCGTCGTTTGATTGAAACTTGTAGACATATTTGCTATGCTCTGATACTAAAGTCTGCTTCGTAGATTTTTTTTTTAAAAATCCGATGTCTAAATAATTTTGGCAGAAAGATTACATCGGAATAAAAACTCCCCAATACTAAAATCTTGTCGTTTAGATGACAATTGTAGCAATTTTAACAGAAACTGTTATTAATTATCAAAGTACTCATTCATTAATACCACATTTAGCATGTCTCTTTGCTACAGCATGTATTTCACATTACACTCTGCACACTTTAATCAAGTACATTTAGTGATGTCTTCGGGGTATAACAGACCAAAACATAACAAGACCTACTTTTTTGACCAATCCAGAATGCAATTTATAAATAATGAGCTTAACCCTTGCACCCCCAAATTCTAGATTTAGAAAAGATCCGCAATGCGAGATCGACACATTAATTTTAATTTCAACATTTGGGGTTGAAAGGGTTAATCGATTACTGTAGCCAATATTTGGACTAACGTTTCTCTTTATTTCACTAATCTTCAGCTGACCTCTAACCTCTCGTGGGCGCAGAACTCGCAACAACCCAACGTCCCGGTGTATAGTAAAGCTATGCAAATGATGTGCCCGCAACTAGTAGATATGAACAGTCCATTGTCTTTTCTTAAGAAGGATGGCCCTTGATAAAGTGGTCGAGCGGCGAGGCGTCGGAATCTATGATCATCGGGTCGTCAGTTCTACATTAACATTGCACAGTTAGCTGAATGGTCTTCTGCTCACTAACCGTCTTCCTACAGAGTATTAAAACTTGTGTCCCCGGGCTCGTGCACTCGTGCTCGGCTTTTATTAACTCTGCTGTTATTTGTTAGATCATTTTGTACTTGTATGAGATTTTTTTCGTAACATTTTATTGAAACAAAAAGTGCCAAGACATAAATTTACATTGTTACCGTGCCTTGTAACTAATGATGTATGTACTAACTAACATATGTTTGCCAGCCAGAACTGTTTGGGCACTGCATTCACTCTCACCATTGGGCAAATGGAGCTACGTGCGTTATCTGTTATATCTACTACAGTCAAACCTGTCTTAAGCAGCCAGTTGTGCGATGCACAGAAAATGGCTTAATAGTGGTTGGATATGTAATAAAATGCTTGTGAAATGGGAAGCTGGCTGTTTAATGCAGGTTAGTTGCTTGAATAGAAGCAACATCTAACACTGGTTTGACTGTAGATTCAAAGAATATAAGAAATGAGATTTTATTTGTTAAATTACAAAGAAATTTATCCTGTACAGCTTATATTTTTTGTTGTTGAACTTTTGGAAAACAGAAATGTTACTGGTAATCTTATTATCTGAGGGTATACAGTCAAACCTGTCATAAGCAGCCAGACAAGGGAATCACAGAAAGTGGCTGCTTAACACAGGTGGTTGCTTAATAGATGCCAAATGTATAATAAAACATGTCTGGAAACTGGCTGCTTAATACAGGGTGGTTGCTTAATAGAGGTGACCACTAACACAGGTTTGACTGTATTGACATATCTTAAGATCGAATTTGCCTGTTGGTGGAGTTCAAGTGATGAATGCTTTACTGACAATCATTTTGTCATATCACAGATATTAAATTTTAATAACCAGCCTTCTACATTAACATAGTATTTTGTATTTCTGCTGGGGGGTGGGGAAATGTTAGCTATCATTATGTAGCCTAGTTCTTTATGGAATGTCCGCGACAGTCATATCATTTTGAAAAGAAAACTACTTTTTTTAAATATTGTTTTGACAGATAAAACCTGTTCATATATTTGAATTTCAATTGCATTTATTATTATTTTATTGTAATACTCAGATTTTCACGTTATTTTTCTATGTTGGAAAAATACATTTTGAACAAAGAATTGTAAAAAAACATATATAATTATGCTGTAATTGTTTGTAACCAGTGTAATTTCCATATTTGTGCACCTTGTTTTGTGTCATACTGTAAAAGTAGAAATTTTCACTCGAGTTCTTCAATTAATTTAAGGAGAAGAATGAGACGTTTAGACCCTTGTTGCGTGTGTGCGTGTTATGTGCATTGTGCAAACTGCATAATATGGGGAAATAAAATATTTATAACAAATTGACATGTCACCATGTAATAACCGAATCAAGTGCTATTTAAGGCCACATACCTCTTCTCTCTGCTATTTAAGGCCACATGCCTCTTCTCTCTGCTATTTAAGGCCACATGCCTCTTCTCTCCCTCGTGGCGATGGATTCCACCAGGAATGAGGTCTCGAGAGTGATTAATATAAATTGAAAGAACTTTAGCAATTGAGCTAAAATAAATTTGTGTAAAATATTATTATCCAATGGTATTATAGAACCAGCGGATACTGGTAATGTAGAAACGAGGCCGAGATGTAGTAGGTAGTGCTCAATGTCGAATTTCTTGCATATAAAAGATCCGGGACCCGAAGAGAGCATTCTGCCCTTCCGTGGAACCCTACAGAGGGGATGTTCCAACAGGAGTAAATTATCTACATTGTGTCGAAATAATGTGTCCTAAAATGGTGTGCTATGCCCGATATCGGCCGAGAAAGGTTGTCTAGAAAGGTTGTTTTTATTGGGGTGGTGGTGTTTTGAAAGTCTCTGCATTGTACACGTTATAATCCCTAACTGGTTGATTAATGTTACTGTGAATTCTGTAATGATTATGGTGTAGGAAATGAATAACATGTGAACATTTCTACTTGTACTGTATCTATAGCCTATGATTGTTAATTTTAATACTGTTTTACAAGTGAACATGCTCTTCACATTCTTGGCACAGTTCCATTAATGACAAACATGTCGCATAGCTGGAGCTGGAAATCACTTTCCAGATCCACAAAAAGTGATTATAGTTGTTACTATACTTTATAACTTAATCCATTCTGACAAACATATTTCAAGTCCATTCTGACAAACGTATTCAAGTCGGACAGAACAAAGTCGTTATTAAAAGTGTCGGAATTTGGTTTCCAGAATTACAGTAACGTCAAATGATTTATTTACGAATTGTAGTCTTTCAGTTATTTTCTGGCGAATAAAACATGGTTTTTGAGTTTTAACGTGTAGGAATTAATCGTGCAGGTTGTCGGCCTAAGTGGATAATTTCTGCGTTCAGCTCGACAACCCACGTTTTATTTTACTATTATAAATAACGCAAATACAAAAACGATTACCAAAATATCTAAACATCGCCAAAATAGTTATTTTTTTAGAGTGTACGACATCGCAAAACTACAAAAATTGTGTCTTGTCCGACGTCGCTCGCTAAACAATGTTTTAAAGCCGATATAAACACGCTAAATTCCTTCCTTGCGTATACATACAAAATGCCGAGGCATGTTAGAATAAATAATGGTTGTGATGGGATCGGGGAGCATGATTCACCTTTGTTATATATATATATATATATATTGGACAAGGGTATAGAATAACATCTATTAAAGTGAATCTCATGAGTAGCTAGTTTGTATGGGTCACCTAACTCTAAGTACTGGCTTACGTGTTTAAATGTAGCTAATTTTGTTGTAGAAAATTAACTCGCCAATCGTCTATATATTTGCATAATACTCACACTTTTGTCACAAAGAAATATGTTATGGTGTTGAGACATTTCTTAAACTGTCCACCGATATCTTAAGTTGATGGAGATTTGGCTAATCGGCCATGTCATTCTAAGTAGATATTTAGAGGTAACCAGTCCACTTTCATCTAAGTGGATAGGAATAGGGGAGAATTAATTAAGAATATACTACAGATTGTAATGGAATAATGTAACCAGGCCACTCCATTCAGAGTCGATTGGGATGGGTGTTCAGTGTACCTTAATTGCATTACATTGAAAGGAGCTAACCATGTCCAATCATAGTAGATTTGAATGGATAATCACCAGTCTACACCATTTAACTAGTCATACAAAGAAGGTTGGAATGGGTAACCAGTCTGTTTAATTCAAAGTGTATTGGTATGGGTAACCAGTCCATTTGATTGCAAGCATGTATGAGGACAACTAATACAGGTGGTGTATTTTGGTAAATCATTCCACTTCATTGAGAATAGTAGAATGGAGATAACCAATCAAGTGCGAGTATATACATTGGGGGTCCACTTCATTTTTAGAATGATTGGATGGGCTTGGACTATCACTGAAATGTCGTAACATCTGAGAATATGGTGGCAATACATTCGGATTAGAAATATATATCGGGGCTATGGTAAATTGGGGTCACGCATGTCAGGCCCATCTCTACTAAGCGCATTAGTATTTTCTAGTACACTTTTATTATATGTTCATCTCGTCGAGAACCCATGTTCAACCAAAGTCCCGGTCACATTTGGAGGTCAAATGTTAAGTGGTTATATTTCGTGACGTATCAATAGCTCTAACAGCTTGAGGAATATTTCATTAACTTGTCACAAATGTTAACCAATTTGGGACAATGTGCAGAGCAAATATTTCAGCCATGTCATTTCAAGGCCAAGGTCACGCTTGTAACGCAAGTGTTCAAAATGGCCATTTTTGATAACATTTAGTGTCTTGGTCCGCTATCTTCTAAATGACTGGACATATTTTCATGGAACTATCGTCGATTGTTCAACTCGATAAAGACATGTGCTGAGTGCATGCTTCACTTGCTTAGCTTCTAGGTCAAGGTCACATTTATTAAAGGTCAAATGGCAAATCGGACTCAGATCTGGGTGTACTCAGGACTGCTAACATTATTACACAATATCAGCACATGATCGCCAACCCAGCGACATTGTCTCTTTAACTGCATCACAGCTGTATCTAGGGTATTCATCATATTCATTGATGGCTCCAGATTCACTAGTTGTTTCATCAACTTCAGTGATGGCTCTAGATTCATTAGTTGTTTCATCAACTTCAGTGATGGCTAGATTCACTAGTTGTTTCATCAACTTCAGTGATAGCTCTAGATTCACTAGTTGTTTCATCAACTTCAGTGATGGCTCCAGATTCACTTGTTGTTTCATCAACTTCAGTGATGGCTCCAGATTCACTTGTTGTTTCATCAACCTCAGTGATAGCTCCAGATTCAGTCGTTCTTTCATCAACTTCAGTGATAGCTCCAGATTCAGTCGTTCTTTCATCAACGTCAGTGATAGCTCTAGATTCACTAGTTGTTTCATCAACTTCAGTGATAGCTCTAGATTCACTAGTTTCATCAACTTCAGTGATAGCTCCAGATTCAATCGTTGTTTCATCAACTTCAGTGATGGATCCAAATTCACTTGTTTCATCAACTTCAGTGATGGCTCTAGATTCACTCGTTTACTTGTTTATTGTTGCAATGAGACTTGTCCCATTCAATTACTAGAGATTTACTGTTTATATTGTGCACTTGTTAAGTTAACAAAACAAAACGGTCACATTTTTATTTGACTGCAATTTCATATAGTTTTCTCCTTTTCCCATTTTGAGATTCATTCATTTCCATGTACAATTTTCTTACAGCTCGTCAGTTTATGCATATATTTCCGTATTCAGTAGCATTTGCTTTAGTTTATGAAAAGGTTTGAAATTTCATAACACCGCGAGGGATATTGATTACCGTCCAGTTGTGAGACATATCAGAAAAATTGCTGTTGTGCAGAATGTCTGGTTGAACCAGGCATTGAATTTATCTTATCCAGTTTTTATATCCATATCTGCTTAAAGAACGATGTGATACAAATAGTTTGTTTTTTACACTTTTTTTGCCGATTTTTTTGGTGGTATTAGATCGGTTAAATGTTGTAAGTTTTAATATCTCATTTCGTCTATGAAAATCGAATCGTGTCTATGCAATAAGAGTATATATTTATGATAATTTGCTATTTGGGAGAGATTTCAAAATGTCTTGTGTCTTCCAAGAATTATTTTCTTCCATTGCCGATGTATTTATGGAGTTTATGCTTGTCAGTACCTGTGAAGATACTCTTTGTGAATTAACATTTGTTTTCCTATAAAACAGCTTTTTATTAACAAATCAAGGTTCCCCCTTGAAAATTCATCTCAACCCTTTCCCAACTAGAGACTTGGGCTAATATACTTCTATATCTGCATACAAACAACAGGCCATTTTGCTACCAATCGGGTAGTTTGCATATCTACCCGAACTCCATATAGAGGTTACTGGGACTTTGTTAGATTTCGGCTTTCATAATGAATGTTGGTCCTGCTACTACATTGTGAATGTTTGTGGTATTTGTAATGATGTCAGGAGGTGTTTCTATATGGGAATGTGTTAACTGTGGCCCAGTAGTTGTGAAAAGTGCTTACAGTGGCTGTCCGATTAGTGTAGTGGTTAGCGCGCTTGCTTCTTTCTCACCAATGCGACCCGGTTCAATCATCGGACCGGGAAGTATGCGAGATGGTACGATGGTCGCCAGATCGGACATGTGGGTTTTCTCCGGGTACTCCGGTTTCCTCCCACATGCATGACCACATATACGTTTTCATCCGAGCCAACAAGAGTGATTAATATAAGTTGTTAAAACTTCGCAATCGTTGTAAAATAAATAAAGTTTAAAAAAATAAGTGCTTACAGTTTACATTTACAATCTCCAAGCTTTCTGAATACTGAACAATTTAAAGAAATAGCTTTAGAGGAATGCAAGTTAGTACACGCCTCTTTAATACAATTATCACATTCCCTAACACGATACAGAACCTCTTTAACCTGCCGAATAAATGACGAAATGTGCAAACAACATAGATCCAGATTAGCCGCGGCGTATTTTACGCCGCGTCTGATCAGGATCTATGTTGTTTGCTATTCAAACAAGTGTTTTTGCTCCACTATCCGAATAGCAAACGGCATAGAGACTGATCAAATGGCACAGAATGCTGTTTGCAAAAGCGGGTTAATTATTACATCTGTAAATTAGTTGGCAAGTTTTCAAATCCTTAAATAAAATCTTTTCTGATTGTTCCACTTACACTCGCTATTGTGTGTCCACGGGCACCGGTGCTGATAGGGTTAAGCAGAATAGTAAATGGGGAACCGTGATGCACACCCACCGTTTGTAAGATGTAGCCCAGGTTCAACACGAAATGTATGACATTCATGTTTTGAAGTTATTCATTATGTGCGCTTGTGTCGTGTATGTTTTGACATGTTGTGTTACACGCCTGTCGTACAGACAGGAAGGAGTCTGGTAATAATGTTGGAGGAATTACGGTTATTGAAAGGTTGTACACCATGTAGAAATATTATAAAAATAGGTGAATGTTAATGCATTGTGCTCCAGAATGCTCGTCACTTCAGTGCTATGTAATTATCTGCATAGGCAGATACAGATAGCAGGAGATAGTTGTGTTATATATATCTTGTACATGTTTAATATTTTGGTAGCATATATTGCATAGAGAGACCAGAACAAGTGCCTTAATCAAAATGCTTTATTTGCATGGAGGATTATAAATCTCTGCTTAAATGTGTGGTGTCACCGTGTCGTACTAACATCTTGTGTGAAACGTTAAATGTGATATCACTGTGTCGTACTAACATCTCATGTGATATCACCGTGTCCTGCTAACATCTCGTGTGAAACGTTAAATGTATGATATCACCGTGTCGTACTAATATCTTGTGTGAAACGTTAAATGTGTGATATCATATGAAATGTTAAATGTATGATATCATGTTAAATGTGTGATATCATATGAAATGTTAAATGTATGATATCATATGAAATGTTAAATGTGTGATATCATATGAAACGTTAAATGTATGATATCATATGAAATGTTAAATGTGTGATATCATATGAAACATTAAATGTGTGATATCATATGAAACGTTAAATGTATGATATCATATGAAATGTTAAATGTGTGATATCATATGAAACATTAAATGTATGATATCATATGAAATCTGTGTCATGCTAGCATCTCATGTGAAACGTTAAGTAACATTTGATGACCAGCAGTGGAAACTAGTGTGCATGTAGAAATGTTACGAATGCATTTTATTTGTTTCCGATATAAAATAAATCGAGCTTTAAAAAAGTTATTGAAAGGGACAGAAAAAATCTATCGCCTGGAAAATAAATAAATGGGACCCTTTAGGGAAATGGATTTTGTTATAGTTGGTATAATTTTAAAAGTACTACTTCAATTTAAAATGTGTTTTTAAAGTATTGTTATAGTTAGTAACATCACACTATATAATATATACCCGGTACATACGACTTGTGCAAATACAAGTTACTGGAGTTTCCACTGCTGCCACCAAGTAGTTAGTTGCCATAACTAATACTTTCAGAACATGAACACTATATTCTATTGAATCTCTGTAAACCAGCCTTTTATTTGTGCTAAATTAATTTTGCCTAGATTCACTAAGGATGGCAAAATGACTCATTTTTAATGGCCACATATTTATAGTGTAAGATATACAACTGTCGTGATCAGTTTGTTGTGTGCAATTTAACCCATTCAACACCAAGTAATTGACATGGACTGGTCCATGATATTTTTAGACCAATAAATTAATAACAAAATTACATTTGGATCAGTTCATTTATCAAAATGGGTAATTTTTTTCTAAAAATAGTTATATTACTTGAAAAAAGTGCAGATCCTGATGAGACGGCTCATCACGAGCTGGCTCATCTGGATCTACACTTTTTTGTAAGCCAATTTAGAGGTCTGTGGTGTTGAAAGGGTTAAGCAGACAATATAATAATTTGGCTCAAATTTTGAAATTTGTTAGAATTTGTCCAGAAACCATTGGCTTCACATTGGCACAGTAACTATGGCTTCTAGGATGTGCTACATATTGATAAATGTGAAACGGCTGAAAGACAGGCACCACACTTATTGTTTAACCTTCAACAAGCTGTAGGGGAAATGAGCAGATAACAAATGTATAATATCTTATTTTTCCTAGAAAGCAGGACATCTCATTCAAATAGTTCTGGAATGTAATGTCCAGCCCTACTTTCTAGGAAAAATGAGAAAAGATATTCATTTCCTTTCTGCTCGTTTTGCCTACAGCGTTGCTAATGGTTACCGGTAAGTTGAATATTGATGCTTAGAAACGGAAACTCGCTTTTTATTTCTACGCATTGTATTTTGGCCAATAGTTAATATAATAAAAATGATCTGTACAATCCCGAGGTTAATTTAAGGCAAAATTAATGGTTTCAAATGAAACTTGGATTACTGTATACTATATATTTGATAATAAAAGATGGATTTGGGAGACACCTGTATACTACATACATACATTTACATTGTTAAAGTTACATTTTATATATGCATTACGAACTATTATTCAGAAGTTTGGGGATTTTATGTTGTACAGATATAACGAGTAGTCTTTCTTTCATACATAACATTAAGCAATAAAGGTTGAATTGCTGACATGTAGTTTCCTTTTCTTACTAACTCTTTGGATTTGATTAACCCCTCTTGTGCATCAAATAACAACCGTATTAAAATCGAACCTGTCAATTTGTTTGGGCACAGCTTTCGTATTATACTAACAGTATTTCTTCTATGCATTTTTGCTGTGAAATCCAGATACCCTATAGGGTTATGAACACTGCTGCTTTAACAATTCTGCAAATCTAAGAGCGGTCGCAAAACTTTTCTGAAGCGTGTCTTTTATAGAAAAAAGAGCGAGTGATAGATTAGTTCTGCGCTCGCTCCTAATCATCTGCATGTATTATTTTGATGAGATTATGTATAGCGCCAGCGCCCATGTGTTAGTGCCTATGTTGACAGGTTTGCATCCTCGTATATTAACTTACCAAACGTCGCACTAAACTGTAGAAAGCTAACGGAGAAGTAACACGCCAATTGCATGAACTCTTTAACCGTAGTAAACGATCGTAGTAAACGTTGCAGCTTGCCAGGAGTTTTCTAACAAAATATCATTGTTGCATATCATCGTCGTTGTGACATACATGTGCGAAGTGTCCCATTATTCCAGAGTAGCCAATCAATAGATGAATAAAACAATCGACAAGTGCAGCCAATAAGCTATGCCAAATATATGTTTGTAGTTAGAGCGGTATACCTGCTACTTGCATGCATGTTTTACTAAACAATTGCCTGTTCATTTGCACAATCATTTCATATTCACCGAATTCATCGACAATCTAATATTTTAACATGCAAATTAACACTAATCTGGCTTTAATGATATGCGCATATATTATTTTGATATAATGGACAGTTTTTGTTAGATATATTGGTTTCATTTGTTTTATATACATTTCTGTTGATGTTCTCGAAGTTTAATGAAATGCAAGCATTTTAAAAATGGCGTTTACACATGTCCATGCAGTTAATATCGGTGCGCTGTATTCACCCATTCAGGAAACCAACATAGGTTATAGTAAACTAAAGCAGGTCTATCTACCCCAAAGATTATCAACATGTATTAGTAACCTTTCCCATATTTAAATATCTTCAGCCTATAGAAACACTTCTTTGCTCAATCTTGCTCAAATTTTATACTAACCCTTGACACAAATCGTTTATAACTCTATTTAATGTTCTACTTCTTAAATGCCAACAAGCCCCATGACACATTACTCTATTATACAATTTGTTCGTTTTATGTTTTGTTTTTCATTGCATCATATATTTGCTAAGTGCTCATATTTTCTGTCGACATTTCAACATTTATTTCGTGTATTAATATTATGTTGACATATAAAGTCATTTTAATGTTGATATTGTTGCTTTTGAGCTGTGATTCACAAATTTGTAACTTGTACATAAATTGCATTTAACCATAGGCTGGCTACCAATAGTGAGAAATCTTTCGACGTGACGTGACGTTATAATGGTCTTTAATGCAAATATATTACATAGGATACGGCTGGATTTTGCATTATAGACACTGGTATGTTATAGCGGCACTCGAGTAGGTATTGTATACGGAGAAAAGAATCTGGGATATAACTAGCCCAGACTTGCTCACGAGCATCAGCGACTTGGTTCGATTCCGAATGATGCAGCAAGATGACCTGCAAGGGCGCGAGATTGTAGAAATTTGCTCGGACTGTCTTGTGTGCCGAGCTACTACTGGAGTAATTTAGTTGTCTAATCTGTATATTCAAGAGATTAAGCTATGACCTGTGGTGAAGAGATCAAGCTATGCCCTGTGGTGAATCTTTAAAGGACTCTTTGATTCTGACCAATTCAATCACTCGGATTTCCAGTTTTATAATCAGATACCCAGGTGATCATTAAACGGTACGTTATGCGTGTATAGGGTACATGCCATGTCGAATTTATAACAACGGTCAAGGTATATGAGAAGCTCAGCAATGGCTGGCACACCTGTTATAAAGAGGGGATTATGGCATTCTATTTAATTGTATATTTGCTGCATATAGCCGACGTGCACGCAGCCACAACTATGCGTTTGTGACCCATTTTACATGCGGTAATTTGTGAGGAAATGGACTTATTTCATGCCGTGTGGTGGTTAATGAATACACAATCGGTGAAAAGTTTGGATGCCGTTTATATTGTTCGATTGGTTACATGAGAAGCACGTTTGTACATTTGTATATCATTTACCATTTTTTTTGTAGAATATACAGTGTTCATGTAAATGTGAAAAATGTCAAAATTTAGACAAGTCATTGAGCACGTCGTATTTTTCTTTCTTCCCCTATGTGAATGATTAGAGGCATGGCCGCAGTAAAACGAGTGTTTCACAGATAAAGTGCCGCCCTATGGGCTACTTACCTATATCTGGGATGTCTTGGTTGGTAACGCGACGTGTCCACAGCGAGTGGTATATTGCCTGTCTAGGGGCAGACCACCTCTGGAGTCCCATGTAGCTCGTTTTCAGACTGGCTAGCTGATTTAACGTGCATTGCCAACTGAGAGGCACTGCATAGGGCTAGTCTACCTACGGAGAGAGTTGTACACGGGCAGGACAAGACTTGTGCATTCTGCATGCGAGGTTACCATGCACACAACACATAGAAACACCACTTCACATACATACACCATTAACCCTTTTCTTCATAGAGATTTAGGTTAATATACTATTATATCTTCATACAAACGACAGCCATTTATCTATCATGCAGTGGATGAGTAGTCGCCATATCTATCCCACCTCCATAGATATTACTGCGACTACAATGGTGTCGCGTGCTTCTATGAGGGAAAGGGTTAATCAGACATTCGTTTGGCTACTACATTGTCGATATATGTCGTATTGGTAATGACGTCAAGATGTGCAGCTTCTATGAGGGAAAGGGTTAATGAACATTCGTTTGGCTACTACATTGTCGATATGTCGTATTGGTAACGGCGTACAGCTTCTATGAGGGAATGGGTTAAATGAGCAAAATATAAATTTTGATGCATATTGCAACAATTAGATATTAATATCTCGTATTCATCTAACCCCATACTGTTTTAGAATCAGATATATCTGTGTGTGTACTGTTCTCACACTCTTTGCCTAACACTTGGGAGTACAGTTCTTGTATTTGAATGATTTCATTCCACTGAAGCTATTATGCACGTGTATTTTAGCATCAGTAGATACCCATATGAAACGTAATAGTTTTACTGTGCAAAACTTGATGCAATTGTACACGGAATATCGATAGATACAATGAAGGCTGGGTTGTCCTTATGAATATCCATAGATACAACTGTAGGCTGGGTTGTCCTTGTGAATATCCATAGATACAATGAAGGCTGGGTTGTCCTTGTGAATATCCATAGATACAATGAAGGCTGGGTTGTCCTTATCAATATCCATAGATACAATGAAGGCTGGGTTGTCCTTATCAATATCCATAGATACAATGAAGGCTGGGTTGTCCTTATCAATATCCATAGATACAACTGTAGGCTGGGTTGTCCTTATCAATATCCATAGATACAACTGTAGGCTGGTTGTCTTATCAATATCCATAGATACAACTGTAGGCTGGTTGTCTTGATACAACTGTAGGCTGGTTGCTATATATGAATATCCATGGATACAACTGTAGGCTGGTTGCTCTATTATACAGGATACAACTTAGGTGGTTGCTTATGGATACAACTGTAGCTGGTTGTCCTATGAATATCCATGGATACAACTGTAGGCTGGTTGCTCCTTATGGATACAACTGTAGGCTGGTTGCTCTTTATGAATATACATGGATACAACTGTAGGCTGGTTGATTTTTAGGAATATCCATGGATACAATGTAGGCTGGTTGTCCTTTGGATACAACTGTAGCTGGTTGCTCTTTTGAATATACATGATCACTGTGGGGTTTTTTAGGAATATCCGGATACAACTGTAGGCTGATTGTTCCTTATGGATACAACTGTAGGCTGGTTGCTCTTTATGAATATCCATGGATACAACTAGGCTGGTTGATTTTTATGGATACAACTGTAGGCTGGTTGCTCTTTAGATATCCATGGATACAACTGTATGCTGGTTGCTCCTTATGAATATCCATGGATACAACTGTATGCTGGTTGCTCCTTATGAATATCCATGGATACAACTGTATGCTGGTTGTTCCTTATGAATATCCATGGATACAACTGTATGCTGGTTGCTCCTTATGAATATCCATGGATACAACTGTATAGCCTGGTTGCTCCTTATGAATATCCATGGATACAACTGTAGGCTGGTTGCTCTATGAATATCCATGGATACAACTAGGCTGGTTGATCTTTATGAATATCCATGGATACAACTAGGCTGGTTGATCTTTATGAATATCCATGGATACAACTATGTTGGTTGCTCCTTATGAATATCCATGGATACAACTGTATAGCCTGGTTGCTCCTTATGAATATCCATGGATACAATGGTAGGCTGGTTGCTCCTTATGAATATCCATGGATACAACTGTAGCCTGGTTGCTCCTTATGAATATCCATGGATACAACTGTAGGCTGGTTGCTCCTTATGAATATCCATGGATACAACTGTAGGCTGGTTGCTCCTTATGAATATCCATGGATACAACTGTATAGCCTGGTTGCTAGTGTTTCGTTGCATTAACGTACGACGATGGTTGTGTGGTTAGCGTGCTCGCTTCTCGCCAATTCAATCCGGGTTCGATGGTTGGACCGAGAAATATGCGAGATGGTACAGTTTTCACCAGATCGGACAGGCGGGATTTCTGTGGTTCCTCCCCACACGGATGACCACATATACGCGAGTGATTTATATACGTTACGGCTTGTTTCGCAATCGTAAGATAAAGTTTATAGTAACATAGACAAATTAATGTACCCAGATGCATAAATGTGATTAGATGGGTGTATTGTTCTGAGGATGCATATGGGTCTGTTCCATTTTCATCCTTGCGCCATTTCCTAGAAAATCTGGAAATGTTCCTAATACATATAATTAACGAACGTCTCTCTGGAAATATGTGCAATACCCCTCCCCCCGATCTATATCTATTAAATCGATGGTACGTATTTACAAGCTTCTCGTTAATCCAGATTGTTAGGAACTATGTTATTATTTTGACTGCGTCTGTGTGGACATAACTTAAGTTGTTGGATTTTCATGAAACTTTGTGGATATTTATAGTTGGTCCAGGAGGAATTTATTACTTATATATGACCTTTCAAATATGTCCTGCCCAGTGACATTATGTTGACTGATTAATGTCTTCTCGAACTGTGTAGACATATTTATATTGGTGAGTAGATGAACTCTGGAAGGCAGTAGCTCAAGGTAGTATATGTCAAAACTCTGCGGTGACCTAGATATGTTTTCCTGAGTAGGCGTGTGTGTTTTACGTTTATTTATCGCCGCTACCGGTTGCCCATATGAGCGATGCCTCCTGAAGAGATTAGTCATTTTAGATTTTTGGAGGATACTGCAATGATAGACCGAGAACCATTCCAGAGTCTCCTCTGGTTCTTGTACGTGCACGGTGTACAGCACCGACACAAGAACTCGGTTTAAAGTCCCATCTGAATGACTGTTAATTTTATTATGGTCAGATTGGTGATCGAACCTGCGATGCCTAGATTACCAGACCAGCCTGAGAAGGCTTAGCTAAGCCAAGCTGTTAAGCAAATGTGTGCGAGGTGCCTTGCTCTAGGACACTGCATGTACATATATACTAGTGGACATAGGAAGCACACACCTACATTTATATACTAGAGGGCATAGAAAACGCACACCTACATTATATACTAGAGGACATAGAAAATGCACACCTACATTATATACTATAGGACATAGAAAACGCACACCTACATGATATACTAGAGGACATAGAAAACGCACACCTACATTATATACTAAAGGTCATAGAAAACGCATACCTACATTATATACTATAGGACAGAAAACGCACACCTACATTATATACTAGAGGACATAGAAAACGCACACCTACATTATATACTAGAGGACATAGAAAACGCACACCTACATTATATACTAGAGGACATAGAAAACGCACACCTACATTATATACTAGAGGACATAGAAAACGCACACCTACATTATATACTAGAGGACATAGAAAACGCACACCTACATTATATACTAGAGGACATAGAAAACGCACACCTACATTATATACTAGAGGACATAGAAAACGCACACCTACATTATATACTAGAGGACATAGAAAACGCACACCTACATTATATACTAGAGGACATAGAAAACGCACACCTACATTATATACTAGAGGACATAGAAAACGCACACCTACATTATATACTAGAGGACATAGAAAACGCACACCTACATTATATACTAGAGGACATAGAAAACGCACACCTACATTATATACTAGAGGACATAGAAAACGCACACCTACATTATATACTAGAGGACATAGAAAACGCACACCTACATTATATACTAGAGGACAGAAAACGCACACCTACATTATATACTAGAGGACATAGAAAACGCACACCTACATTATATACTAGAGGACATAGAAAACGCACACCTACATTATATACTAGAGGACATAGAAAACGCACACCTACATTATATACTAGAGGACATAGAAAACGCACACCTACATTATATACTAGAGGACATAGAAAACGCACACCTACATTATATACTAGAGGACATAGAAAACGCACACCTACATTATATACTAGAGGACATAGAAAACGCACACCTACATTATATACTAGAGGACATAGAAAACGCACACCTACATTATATACTAGAGGACATAGAAAACGCACACCTACATTATATACTAGAGGACATAGAAAACGCACACCTACATTATATACTAGAGGACATAGAAAACGCACACCTACATTATATACTAGAGGACATAGAAAACGCACACCTACATTATATACTAGAGGACATAGAAAACGCACACCTACATTATATACTAGAGGACATAGAAAACGCACACCTACATTATATACTAGAGGACATAGAAAACGCACACCTACATTATATACTAGAGGACATAGAAAACGCACACCTACATTATATACTAGAGGACATAGAAAACGCACACCTACATTATATACTAGAGGACATAGAAAACGCACACCTACATTATATACTAGAGGACATAGAAAACGCACACCTACATTATATACTAGAGGACATAGAAAACGCACACCTACATTATATACTAGAGGACATAGAAAACGCACACCTACATTATATACTAGAGGACATAGAAAACGCACACCTACATTATATACTAGAGGACATAGAAAACGCACACCTACATTATATACTAGAGGACATAGAAAACGCACACCTACATTATATACTAGAGGACATAGAAAACGCACACCTACATTATATACTAGAGGACATAGAAAACGCACACCTACATTATATACTAGAGGACATAGAAAACGCACACCTACATTATATACTAGAGGACATAGAAAACGCACACCTACATTATATACTAGAGGACATAGAAAACGCACACCTACATTATATACTAGAGGACATAGAAAACGCACACCTACATTATATACTAGAGGACATAGAAAACGCACACCTACATTATATACTAGAGGACATAGAAAACGCACACCTACATTATATACTAGAGGACATAGAAAACGCACACCTACATTATATACTAGAGGACATAGAAAACGCACACCTACATTATATACTAGAGGACATAGAAAACGCACACCTACATTATATACTAGAGGACATAGAAAACGCACACCTACATTATATACTAGAGGACATAGAAAACGCACACCTACATTATATACTAGAGGACATAGAAAACGCACACCTACATTATATACTAGAGGACATAGAAAACGCACACCTACATTATATACTAGAGGACATAGAAAACGCACACCTACATTATATACTAGAGGACATAGAAAACGCACACCTACATTATATACTAGAGGACATAGAAAACGCACACCTACATTATATACTAGGACAGAAAACGCACACCTACATTATATACTAGAGGACATAGAAAACGCACACCTACATTATATACTAGAGGACATAGAAAACGCACACCTACATTATATACTAGAGGACATAGAAAACGCACACCTACATTATATACTAGAGGACATAGAAAACGCACACCTACATTATATACTAGAGGACATAGAAAACGCACACCTACATTATATACTATAGAAAACGCACACCTACATTATATACTAGAGGACATAGAAAACGCACACCTACATTATATACTAGAGGACATAGAAAACGCACACCTACATTATATACTAGAGGACATAGAAAACGCACACCTACATTATATACTAGAGGACATAGAAAACGCACACCTACATTATATACTAGAGGACATAGAAAACGCACACCTACATTATATACTAGAGGACATAGAAAACGCACACCTACATTATATACTAGAGGACATAGAAAACGCACACCTACATTATATACTAGAGGACATAGAAAACGCACACCTACATTATATACTAGAGGACATAGAAAACGCACACCTACATTATATACTAGAGGACATAGAAAACGCACACCTACATTATATACTAGAGGACATAGAAAACGCACACCTACATTATATACTAGAGGACATAGAAAACGCACACCTACATTATATACTAGAGGACATAGAAAACGCACACCTACATTATATACTAGAGGACATAGAAAACGCACACCTACATTATATACTAGAGGACATAGAAAACGCACACCTACATTATATACTAGAGGACATAGAAAACGCACACCTACATTATATACTAGAGGACATAGAAAACGCACACCTACATTATATACTAGAGGACAGAAAACGCACACCTACATTATATACTAGAGGACATAGAAAACGCACACCTACATTATATACTAGAGGACATAGAAAACGCACACCTACATTATATACTAGAGGACATAGAAAACGCACACCTACATTATATACTAGAGGACATAGAAAACGCACACCTACATTATATACTAGAGGACATAGAAAACGCACACCTACATTATATACTAGAGGACATAGAAAACGCACACCTACATTATATACTAGAGGACATAGAAAACGCACACCTACATTATATACTAGAGGACATAGAAAACGCACACCTACATTATATACTAGAGGACATAGAAAACGCACACCTACATTATATACTAGAGGACATAGAAAACGCACACCTACATTATATACTAGAGGACATAGAAAACGCACACCTACATTATATACTAGAGGACATAGAAAACGCACACCTACATTATATACTAGAGGACATAGAAAACGCACACCTACATTATATACTAGAGGACATAGAAAACGCACACCTACATTATATACTAGAGGACATAGAAAACGCACACCTACATTATATACTAGAGGACATAGAAAACGCACACCTACATTATATACTAATAGAAAACGCACACCTACATTATATACTAGAGGACATAGAAAACGCACACCTACATTATATACTAGAGGACATAGAAAACGCACACCTACATTATATACTAGAGGACATAGAAAACGCACACCTACATTATATACTAGAGGACATAGAAAACGCACACCTACATTATATACTAGAGGACATAGAAAACGCACACCTACATTATATACTAGAGGACATAGAAAACGCACACCTACATTATATACTAGAGGACATAGAAAACGCACACCTACATTATATACTAGAGGACATAGAAAACGCACACCTACATTATATACTATAGAAAACGCACACCTACATTATATACTAGAGGACATAGAAAACGCACACCTACATTATATACTAGAGGACATAGAAAACGCACACCTACATTATATACTAGAGGACATAGAAAACGCACACCTACATTATATACTAGAGGACATAGAAAACGCACACCTACATTATATACTAGAGGACATAGAAAACGCACACCTACATTATATACTAGAGGACATAGAAAACGCACACCTACATTATATACTAGAGGACATAGAAAACGCACACCTACATTATATACTAGAGGACATAGAAAACGCACACCTACATTATATACTAGAGGACATAGAAAACGCACACCTACATTATATACTAGAGGACATAGAAAACGCACACCTACATTATATACTAGAGGACATAGAAAACGCACACCTACATTATATACTAGAGGACATAGAAAACGCACACCTACATTATATACTAGAGGACATAGAAAACGCACACCTACATTATATACTAGAGGACATAGAAAACGCACACCTACATTATATACTAGAGGACATAGAAAACGCACACCTACATTATATACTAGAGGACATAGAAAACGCACACCTACATTATATACTAGAGGACATAGAAAACGCACACCTACATTATATACTAGAGGACATAGAAAACGCACACCTACATTATATACTAGAGGACATAGAAAACGCACACCTACATTATATACTAGAGGACATAGAAAACGCACACCTACATTATATACTAGAGGACATAGAAAACGCACACCTACATTATATACTAGAGGACATAGAAAACGCACACCTACATTATATACTAGAGGACATAGAAAACGCACACCTACATTATATACTAGAGGACATAGAAAACGCACACCTACATTATATACTAGAGGACATAGAAAACGCACACCTACATTATATACTAGAGGACATAGAAAACGCACACCTACATTATATACTAGAGGACATAGAAAACGCACACCTACATTATATACTAGAGGACATAGAAAACGCACACCTACATTATATACTAGAGTAGAAAACGCACACCTACATTATATACTAGAGGACATAGAAAACGCACACCTACATTATATACTAGAGGACATAGAAAACGCACACCTACATTATATACTAGAGGACATAGAAAACGCACACCTACATTATATACTAGAGGACATAGAAAACGCACACCTACATTATATACTAGAGGACATAGAAAACGCACACCTACATTATATACTAGAGGACATAGAAAACGCACACCTACATTATATACTAGAGGACATAGAAAACGCACACCTACATTATATACTAGAGGACATAGAAAACGCACACCTACATTATATACTAGAGGACATAGAAAACGCACACCTACATTATATACTAGAGGACATAGAAAACGCACACCTACATTATATACTAGAGGACATAGAAAACGCACACCTACATTATATACTAGAGGACATAGAAAACGCACACCTACATTATATACTAGAGGACATAGAAAACGCACACCTACATTATATACTAGAGGACATAGAAAACGCACACCTACATTATATACTAGAGGACATAGAAAACGCACACCTACATTATATACTAGAGGACATAGAAAACGCACACCTACATTATATACTAGAGGACATAGAAAACGCACACCTACATTATATACTAGAGGACATAGAAAACGCACACCTACATTATATACTAGAGGACATAGAAAACGCACACCTACATTATATACTAGAGGACATAGAAAACGCACACCTACATTATATACTAGAGGACATAGAAAACGCACACCTACATTATATACTAGAGGACATAGAAAACGCACACCTACATTATATACTAGAGGACATAGAAAACGCACACCTACATTATATACTAGAGGACATAGAAAACGCACACCTACATTATATACTAGAGGACATAGAAAACGCACACCTACATTATATACTAGAGGACATAGAAAACGCACACCTACATTATATACTAGAGGACATAGAAAACGCACACCTACATTATATACTAGAGGACATAGAAAACGCACACCTACATTATATACTAGAGGACATAGAAAACGCACACCTACATTATATACTAGAGGACATAGAAAACGCACACCTACATTATATACTAGAGGACATAGAAAACGCACACCTACATTATATACTAGAGGACATAGAAAACGCACACCTACATTATATACTAGAGGACATAGAAAACGCACACCTACATTATATACTAGAGGACATAGAAAACGCACACCTACATTATATACTAGAGGACATAGAAAACGCACACCTACATTATATACTAGAGGACATAGAAAACGCACACCTACATTATATACTAGAGGACATAGAAAACGCACACCTACATTATATACTAGAGGACATAGAAAACGCACACCTACATTATATACTAGAGGACATAGAAAACGCACACCTACATTATATACTAGAGGACATAGAAAACGCACACCTACATTATATACTAGAGGACATAGAAAACGCACACCTACATTATATACTAGAGGACATAGAAAACGCACACCTACATTATATACTAGAGGACATAGAAAACGCACACCTACATTATATACTAGAGGACATAGAAAACGCACACCTACATTATATACTAGAGGACATAGAAAACGCACACCTACATTATATACTAGAGGACATAGAAAACGCACACCTACATTATATACTAGAGGACATAGAAAACGCACACCTACATTATATACTAGAGGACATAGAAAACGCACACCTACATTATATACTAGAGGACATAGAAAACGCACACCTACATTATATACTAGAGGACATAGAAAACGCACAC
>CM026387.1:12057940-12122863 GCA_014843695.1 Archivesica marissinica
TATTGATATGTATAGAAATGGAATTAATACCTGAATATGTCATGTACCGTGGGAGTATTGATATGTATAGAGATGGAATTAATACCTGAATATGTCATGTACCGTGGGAGTATTGATATGTATAGAGATGGAATCAAGGATCATACCTGAATATGTCATGTACCGTGGGAGTATTGATATGTATAGAAATGGAATTAATACCTGAATATGTCATGTACCGTGGGAGTATTGATATGTATAGAGATGGAATCAAGGATCATACCTGAATATGTCATGTACCGTGGGAGTATTGATATGTATAGAAATGGAATTAATACCTGAATATGTCATGTACCGTGGGAGTATTGATATGTATAGAGATGGAATTAATACCTGAATATGTCATGTACCGTGGGAGTATTGATATGTATAGAGATGGAATTAATACCCGAATATGTCATGTACTGTGGGAGTATTGATATGCATAGAATTGGAATCAAGGATCATACCTGAATATGTCATGGACTGTGAGAGTATTCATACGCATAGAGTTGGAGTCTAGCCTGCTCCTCCGCTCAGATTGAGCCGGGTCATAGAACTTGTCCCATTTCATTATAAAGTTCTGAAATATACACAAGTTAAATCTGATTTTATACATCAACACCACATGCCTGTATCTCTACTATAGTTAGGTAAGACACAGTCTGTTTCTATCATAGTTAGGTGAGACACAGTCTGTTTCTATCATAGTTAGGTGAGACACAGTCTGTTTCTATCATAGTTAGGTGGGACACAGTCTATATCTATATCATAGTTAGGTGAGACACAGCCTGCATCTATCATAGTTAGGTGATACACAGCTTGTATCTATCATAGTTAGGTGAGACACAGTCTGTATCTATCATAGTTAGGTGAGACACAGTATGTATCTATCATAGTTAGGTGAGACACAGTCTGTATCTATCATAATTAGGTGAGACACAGCCTGTATCTATCATAGTTAGGTGAGACACAGCCTGTATCCATCATAGTTAGGTGAGACACAGCCTGTATCTATCATAGTTAAGTGAGACACAGTCTGTATCTATCATAGTTAGGCGAGACACAGCCTGTATCTATCATAGTTAGGTGAGACATAGTCTGTATCTATCATAGTTAGGTAAGACACAGCCTGTATCTATCATAGTTAGGTGAGACACAGTCTATATCTATATCATAGTTAGGTGAGACACAGTCTGTATCTATCATAGTTAGGTAAGACACAGCCTGTATCTATCATAGTTAGGTGAGACACAGTCTATATCTATATCATAGTTAGGTGAGACACAGCCTGCATCTATCATAGTTAGGTGAGACACAGTCTATATCTATATCATAGTTAGGTGAGACACAGCCTGCATCTATCATAGTTAGGTGATACACAGCTTGTATCTATCATAGTTAGGTGAGACACAGTCTGTATCTATCATAGTTAGGTGAGACACAGTCTGTATCTATCATAGTTAGGTGAGACACCGCCTGTATCTATCATAGTTAGGTGAGACACAGTCTGTATCTATCATAGTTAGGTGAGACACAGCCTGTATCTCTATCATAGTTAGGTGAGACACAGTCTGTATCTATCATAGTTAGGTGAGACACAGTCTGTTTCTATCATAGATAGGTGAGACACAGCCTGTTTCTATCATAGTTAGGTGAGACACAGCCTGTATCTATCATAGTTAGGTGAGACACAGCCTGTATCTATCATAGTTAGGTGAGACACAGCCTGTATCTATCATAGTTAGGTGAGACACAGCCTGTATCTATCATAGTTAGGTGAGACACAGCCTGTATCTATATCATAGTTAGGTGAGACACAGCCTGCATCTATCATAGTTAGGTGAGACACAGCCTGTATCTATCATAGTTAGGTGAGACACAGCCTGTATCTATCATAGTTAGGTGAGACACAGCCTGTATCTATCATAGTTAGGTGAGACACAGCCTGTATCTATCATAGTTAGGTGAGACACAGCCTGTATCTATCATAGTTAGGTGAGACACAGCCTGTATCTATCATAGTTAGGTGAGACACAGCCTGTATCTATCATAGTTAGGTGAGACATAGTAACCATGGTGATATCCTCTATATGATAATGCCAACCTTAAATCAACTAGTATATCTAAGCATACTTCACAAACGGATCTCTCGAAAGTAATAATGGCTGTCTGATTAGCGTAATGTGTCAGCCTGCTCACTTCACACCAATACAACCGCGGTTTTCTCCAGGTTCTCCGGTTTCCTACGATATGAATGATCACATTTACGCTTTCATCTGCGCAAACAACAGTGATTAACCCGCAACCTGCTACTCACAACTAAAGGCGATTTTGCAAACGTTCTGTGCCATCTGATCTGGCTCTATGCTGTTTAATGGTAAACGTTCTGTGCCATCTGATCTGGCTCTATGCTGTTTAATGGTAAACGTTCTGTGCCATCTGATCTGGTTCTATGCTGTTTAATGGTAAACGTTCTGTGCCATCTGATCTGGCTCTATGCTGTTTAATGGTAAACGTTCTGTGCCATCTGATCTGGCTCTATGCTGTTTAATGGTAAACGTTCTGTGCCATCTGATCTGGCTCTATGCTGTTTAATGGTAAACGTTCTGTGCCATCTGATCTGGCTCTATGCTGTTTAATGGTAAACGTTCTGTGCCATCTGATCTGGCTCTATGCTGTTTAATGGTAAACGTTCTGTGCCATCTGATCTGGCTCTATGCTGTTTAATGGTAAACGTTCTGTGCCATCTGATCTGGCTCTATGCTGTTTAATGGTAAACGTTCTGTGCCATCTGATCTGGCTCTATGCTGTTTAATGGTAAACGTTCTGTGCTATCTGATCTGGCTCTATGCTGTTTAATGGTAAACGTTCTGTGCCATCTGATCTGGCTCTATGCTGTTTAATGGTAAACGTTCTGTGCCATCTGATCTGGCTCTATGCTGTTTAATGGTAAACGTTCTGTGCCACCTGATCTGGCTCTATGCTGTTTAATGGTAAACGTTCTGTGCCATCTGATCTGGCTCTATGCTGTTTAATGGTAAACGTTCTGTGCCATCTGATCTGGCTCTATGCTGTTTAATGATAAACGTTCTGTGCCATCTGATCTGGCTCTATGCTGTTTAATGGTAAACGTTCTGTGCCATCTGATCTGGCTCTATGCTGTTTAATGGTAAACATTCTATGCCATCTGATCTGGCTCTATGCTGTTTAATGGTAAACGTTGTGCCATCTGATCTGGCTCTATACTGTTTACTGGTAATTTTATGCATACCTCTAGAATAAGGGCTGTGAAAAGGTTCAACACAATCACAACTGACGTTAGCCACCATACAATAAAATAGATGTACGACCATCTGAAATAACACAAAATTAGTCACTGGGGATAGCTTAATCATTATTTACAACATACATAGTCAGGTCAAGACGCAAATCGGAATGGCGGCCGAAACTAAGCCAAAACTTCAGATGCCAAAGTCTGAAAACTTCCGACATTTGGAATACTGTTCATGTCATCACTATAATTATGTATGTTCCATTTATGTCAAAGCCATTGCTGGGACTTAGACATGTCTCTTGGGCAGGGTTAATGGTGGGAATGGGTTATATGATTGCATTTATCTTTGGATTTAGATTTAGCGACATTTCAGGAGAAATATCCTGTGTGCCCCTCTGAGCTGTATTTCATTCACGGTCGGGTACCCGGGTAGAACCAACAACTTTCCACAAGCCAGAGAATTCGACATTGCCCGTGGGATTCCAACCCACAGCAGTGAGAGGAAGTGATTTGAAGTCAACGACCGTAACCACTCGGCCACAGAGGATCCTGGACACCCTTTGTACAAAGAACACGATTTTTTGAACACACATTGTATACCATTACCCCCCCCCCCCCCAGGCAATCAGGACTCATTCTAGGTGAGAGCGATGGTGTTATTTAATAAATTTCAACAAAATATGGTTATTATGAACAAAACGGCCATTAAATTAGTGGTCAAATGGTAAAATGGTCAATTAGTGGAAGTCGCTATAGTTCAGTGAATGCGCGTTGGCTTCCGATGCGAAAGGTCCGGAGTTCGAGCCCCGCTGGAGCAGTTACGATTGCGCCCTTAGGCAAGGCATTTAAATTCCACATTTCCTCTTCTCTCTCCTTCGTGGTGATGGATTCCATCAGGAATGAGGTCTCGAGAGTGATTAATATAAGTTGTAAGAACTTGTTTCGCAATCGAGCTAAAATAAATTTGTATAAACTAAATAGTGCTTTATAACGTGCCAGTGTATGTTACTAGACAAAATTCTGTATGAAAATTGTAAAAAACAATAATTTTTTTTAGGGAGAAGTGGGACCCCCAGAGGGCGAAGCCAGGGTCCCTAGAGAAACTATTTCGCCCACATCGCCCTCTAGATTGAGCCCGGCTACCAATAATGTCTTACTTTGAGGTATATTTGGCGTAAGCATCCAGGAACACAAACCAGTTGTTGACAACCATAATATCCCATAACACAACAATGGCCGCCTGTAAATATAGTACGAAATAGCTGAATGACTTGAAATCATGGCTTCTAAAATTATGGATGGATTCCATCAGGAATGAGGTCTCGAAAATGATTTTTTTGTTTCGAAATCGAGCTAAAATAAATTTTAATCTAAGAGCTCTATTTATTGTATAATCCGAAAGACAGTTCATATTATTACGATGGTAAGGGGATCGGACTCACAGTCCTTGGATTTGCAGTCCAACAACCCCTAATTTAACAACTACTGGTACAAACATGAGCATTTATACTTACAGCAAAATCATCAAAGTTGTTGGCCCAGTACTCCAACTGTTCATATGTGCCACATACCTTTTGACTAAAACAAAACAAATAGTTTTAAAATGTGCCACACACCGACATATTCTATTTGTATGCTCACCCATTTGGTTCCCAGGTGCTGCACACCGACATATTCTATTTGTATGCTCACCCATATGGTTCCCAGGTGCTGCACACCGACATATTCTATTTGTATGCTCACCCATTTGGTTCCCAGGTGCTGCACACTGACATATTCTATTTGTACGCTCACCCATATGGTTCCCGGGTGCTGCACACCGACATATTCTATTTGTACGCTCACCCATATGGTTCACGGGTGCTGCACACCGACATATTCTATTTGTACGCTCACCCATATGGTTCCCGGGTGCTGCACACCGACATATTCTATTTGTACGCTCACCCATATGGTTCCCGGGTGCTGCACATCGACCTATTCTATTTGTAGGCTCGCCATATGGTTCCCGGTGCTGCACACGCATATTCTTGTATGCTCCACATGTTCGGGTGCACGAATACTATTTGTACGCTCACCTATGGTTCCGGGTGCTGCACACCGACATATTCTATTTGTACGCTCGCCCATATGGTTCCCAGGTGCTGCACACCGACATATTCTATTTGTACGCTCGCCCATATGGTTCCCGGGTGCTGCACACCGACATATTCTATTTGTACGCTCGTCCATATGGTTCCCAGGTGGTATGGGTCAATATATTTATGATCAATTATAAAAACAAAATATTTTAGGCTTATTTAACATCGTTACCATCCATATGAATGTTGGGCAGTTTACCTAACAACACCTTTCCTGGGTAGGCTCCAGCGGTTAACCAGTACACGGTCTGAGCGGGGCTCGAACCCGTGACCATCAGAGATGATAGGTTACAGTGGTATACAAGTCAGCAACTTTAACCACTCGACCACGGAGGTGGTCTAAGAAATACTTAAATTTTGGATAACCATTAATAATTCGGATTACAAAAAACCTTGGAAATTCTTTGAAATACGTATACAACTAACATGGGGTAACAGTTAGATTAAATACAACATTAAATGGCCAATAATCAAAATGTTGATTAACTAGGGTATTTTATTTGTTAGTGACATATAAAATCATAAAATATAAGCTAGTAAACACATTAAACATCAAATTAACCCTTTCAACACCAAGTAACTGACATGGACTGGTCCATGATATTTTTAGACCAATAAATTAAAAACAAAATTACATTTGGATCAGTTCATTTATCAAAATGGGTAAAAAAAATTCTAAAAATAGTTATATTACTTGAAAAAAATGCAGATCCTGGATCTACACTTTTTTGTAAGCCAATTTAGAGGTCTGTGGTGTTGAAAGGGTTAAACATAACTGAATTAAACATAAAATCGAAAATAAATTTGAACAAATATGGAAAACTGCTATGAAGGCTGATCTTGCATCTTTTGAAAAAAACACATGTTAAAAGAAGCATAACACTTCCAACACCACAGGCCTCTCAATAGCCGTCTCATCAGGATCTGCACTTTTTGCTAGTGATATTACTATTTTTAGACAAATATTACCCATTTTGATAAATGAACTGGTCCAAATGTAATTTTCTTATTAATTTATTGGTCTGAAAATCTGATGCACCAGTCCATGTCAGTTACTTGGAGGGTTGAAAACACATGTTAAAACGAAGCTTAAACCATTACCTAGTAGTAGACACACATTCAACAAACATATTTACTAGTGATTGGCAACCGGTCTCAAAAATCACAATCGATTATCGGTTGTAATCGGTTAACCTGCACCAATTAGATGCTGATTATAATCGGACTGATAGAAGTAAAATCACACGCATGTAATAGCAGTCGTATTAGTAACTGATACTGAAAAGATGTTTGTATTCTGGATCGGAAGTTTTCATCTCTTCTCCTGCAATCTTACTTTCAAACCTAATTCCTTCTCTCTATATAAAAATTCTCTCTCCTTCATGGCGATGGATTCCATCAGGAATGAGGTCTCGAGAGTGATTAATATAAGTTGAAATAACTTGTTTCGCAATCGAGCTCAAAATAAATTTGTATAAACTAAACTATAAAAATTAATAAATGCATTTGTATAATATTATATACTACCGATATATTAGTATATAGTGTCTATAAATTCTTGTAAAATATCTGTAATTTATATTATGTATATATGTAATTGTTAATTATATTATAAAAAAATAAACGGGCTACTCCTGGTAGCTTCAGAAAAAAAGAAAATAAGATTATAATCGGATAGTATTAGTTGTAAATGTATATGACTAGAATGTATTAGCACTAACATAACTAATGGTATCTTATTGAAGTCCGTTTCCTAGGAGTAAGTAAGGGTGAAACACTAATCTACACTCATTTCTTACATTGCTTAATGTTCCTTGCCTTCCAAATCTAAATCTGTACATTTCCATTGGAGAGGAATTAATATAAGTTTTCTGAAAACTTGTTTTCCAATCCAAACCATTCACACAAAGTATGTAATTTGTAACATTTGTTGTGTTATACATGTAAATTTATTGGAATAAATACTGTTTAACCCTTTCCCCCATAGAAGCACCTCTTGATGCCATTACCAATACGACATACATTGACAATGTAGTAGCCAAACCAATGTTCATAACCCTTTCCCTCATAAAAGCACCTATTGACGCCATTACCAATGTGACATACATATACAATGTAGTAGCCAAATCATTGTTCATAATAAAGGCCAAAATATGGCGACTATTTATCCTCTGCATGATACATGTAGCTAAATGACTGTCGTTTGTATGGAGATATAATAGTATATTAACCTAAATCTCTATGTAGTCCCAGTAATATCTATGGAGGTGGGATAGATATGGCGACTACTTATCCACTGCATGATAGCTAAATGGCTGCTGCTTGTATGGAGATATAATAGTATATTAACCTAAATCTCTATGTAGTCTCAGTAATATCTATGTAGGTGGGATAGATATGGCCACTACTAATCCACTGCATGATAGCTAAATATGGCTGTCGTTTGTATGGAGATATAATAGTATATTAACCTAAATCTCTATGATGGAAAGGGTTAAACCAAGCCTCTTCTTCTGGTGCGGGCCCCCATTTCTAATGTTGTTAAAACTTATGGCCCAAGACGTTTGTATTATCGTGCTATCTTCTTGTACTTATGCTTTGTATATTATAATTATCATGCTGAATGCAATAATATGTGATTAAACTAAAGCTTCTTCTTCCTCCTGTTCTCTCTATATCCATAACTGGACTGATGTGGCTGACAACTCTGTCTCTATACTAAAATGCTTACAAATCCTCCACTGTGTTGGTTTAGAACAGACATGTGTTTGTTTTGGTTTAGAACAGACATGTGTTTGTTTTGGTTTAGAACAGACATTTGTTTGTTTTGGTTTAGAAAAGACATGTGTTTGTTTTGGTTTAGAACAGACATGTGTTTGTTTTGGTTTAGAACAGACATTTGTTTGTTTTGGTTTAGAAAAGACATGTGTTTGTTTTGGTTTAGAACAGATATGTGCTGGTTTTGGTTTAGAACAGACATTTGTTCATTTTGGTTTAGAACAGACATTTGTTTGTTTTGGTTTAGAACAGACAGTTGTTTGTTTTGGTTTAGAACAGACAGTTGTTTGTTTTGGTTTAGAACAGACACATTTGTTTTGGTTTAGAACAGACAGTTGTTTGTTTTGGTTTAGAACAGACAGTCATTTGTTTTGGTTTAGAACAGACATTCGTTTGTTTTGGTTTAGAACAGACATTTGTTTGTTTTGGTTTAGAACAGACATTTGTTTGTTTTGGTTTAGAACAGACAGTCATTTGTTTTGGTTTAGAACAGACATTTGTTTGTTTTGGTTTAGAACAGACATTTGTTTGTTTTGGTTTAGAACAGACATTCGTTTGTTTTGGTTTAGAACAGACACATTTGTTTTGGTTTAGAACAGACATTTGTTTGTTTTGGTTTAGAACAGACATTTGTGTGTTTTGGTTTAGAACAGACATTCGTTTGTTTTGGTTTAGAACAGACACATTTGCTTTGGTTTAGAACAGACATTCGTTTGTTTTGGTTTAGAACAGACACATTTGTTTTGGTTTAGAACAGACATTTGTTTGTTTTGGTTTAGAACAGACACATTTGTTTTGGTTTAGAACAGACATTCGTTTGTTTTGGTTTAGAACAGACACATTTGTTTTGGTTTAGAACAGACATTCGTTAACTAATTTTCGAAAACTAATTTTCAGCAAACATCAAGATTGTTATTTTATTCCGGTAATAAACAATGTTTTACTAACAATGGAAACATTTATTCAAACGGAAATTAACAAATTCTCCAAACTGTTTGTTATGTAACTGTGTTGATGCATGTATATATGAGCATTTTTTCATATCATGCTACAGTGTGGTCGTTATTGGAAACCATTATGAATATGCTCAGACAATGTGCAATAAATCATAATTTTAATAGACTATTTGCAGCAATTGTGTTAGGTTGCAAGATATATGATTTTGAATATCGAGAAATCAATTTGTTATTTACCATAATTGGGTTTTTCTATGTACATTGTACAAGTCTTATATTATTAGTGAAAACAGATGGAAATACACATTATTATGTGAAAAGTGAAATAACAAGTATGCATTAATAGTAACAAAAGAATAGGGTTTTTAAGGAAAACGCAATTAATATTTTGCAATGTGTGTGTGTGTGTGTGTTTTACGTTTATTTATTGTCGCTACCGGTTACCAATATGAGTGACGCCTCCTGAAGACATTAGTTATTTTAGATTTTGGAGGATAGTGCAATGATACAGACAGCAACCCATTCCAGAATCGCCTCTGGTTCTTTTACGTGCACGGTGTACAGCACCGACACGAGACCTCGGTTTAACGTCCCATCTGAAAGACTGTTAATTTTATTAAGGTCAGACGGAGGATCGAACCTGCAATCCCTGGATTACCAGTCCAGCATGTTACCACTGGACTACAGATCCGTCTGTATTTTTACAATGTTATCTTAACACACAAATATATACATTTAGTATTATACATGTATATTATATTTGAAAATTGCATAGTGTAACTATGCATGTTGTATTAATACATGCATGTATTGGTCTTGTATTAATACATGTGTGTATTGGTCTTGTATTAATACATGCATGTATTGGTCTTGTATGAATACATGTGTGTATTGGTCTTGTATTAATACATGTGTGTATTGGTCTTGTATTAATACATGTGTGTATTGGTCTTGTATGAATACATGCATGTATTGGTCTTGTATTAATACATGTGTGTATTGGTCTTGTATTAATACATGCATGTATTGGTCTTGTATTAATACATGCATGTATTGGTCTTGTATTAATACATGCATGTATTGGTCTTGTATTAATACATGCATGTATTGGTCTTGTATTAATACATGCATGTATTGGTCTTGTATTAATGCATGTATTGGTCTTGTATTAATACATGCATGTATTGGTCTTGTATTAATACATGTGTGTATTGGTCTTGTATTAATGCATGTATTGGTCTTGTATTAATACATGTATGTATTGGTCTTGTATTAATACATGTGTGTATTGGTCTTGTATTTATACATGTGTGTATTGGTCTTGTATGAATACATGTGTGTATTGGTCTTGTATTTATACATGTGTGTATTGGTCTTGTATTTATACATGTGTGTATTGGTCTTGTATGAATACATGTGTGTATTGGTCTTGTATTAATACATGTGTGTATTGGTCTTGTATTTATACATGTGTGTATTGGTCTTGTATGAATACATGTGTGTATTGGTCTTGTATTTATACATGTATGTATTTGGTCTTGTATTTATACATGTATGTATGTATTGGTCTTGTATTAATACATGTAACTAATGAACTGAATAAACTTTAAAAGAAAACCAGAATCTCACCAAAATGAGCCAATCGCACGACTTGTTTCAACAGCAGAAGTTTTGCTTATGTCTCACCAAAATGAGCCAATCACATGACTTGTTTAAACAGCAGAAGTTTTGCTTATGTCTCACCAAAATGAGCCAATCACACGACTTGTTTAAACAGCAGAAGTTTTGCTTATGTCTCACCAAAATGAGCCAATCACACGACTTGTTTAAACAGCAGAAGTTTTGCTTATGTCTCACCAAAATGAGCCAATCACACGACTTGTTTCAACAGCCGAAGTTTTGCTTATGTCTCATAATCTAGGCATTTGAGAAATCAAGACTACACACAGTGTATTAACCATTAGGCGAAATGAGCAGATAACAAATGTGTAATATTTTTCTTATTTTTCCTAGAAAGTAGGGCGTGTGACATTTCATTCAAATCTCTATATGACAGGACCATATGAATGAAATGTCATAAGCCCAACTTTCTAGGAAAAATAAGAAAATTATTACCAGTACACATTTGTTATCCGCTAATTTCGCCTACAGCGTGCTAAAGGTAAAAATGACAAAGTGCTGTTTCCTGGCTGTTTCCTGGTCATAGTTTGGCAACAGCGATGTTTCTAGGTACTACTTTAAATAGAGGAGAGTTACAACAATACTATAAGGGCGAAGTCAGCTCTATGTTGTAAAAATAGGTACCACATGATAAATCGTATTCTGGGATACCAGTTTCAATTCAGCTTAATGTCAGTTAAATATCGTTTTGCTTTCAAAACCTTGAAAGCATGCCTTTGATTGGCTAGCGGAAAGGACATCAGAAGGTGACCCTCAGATTCGCTATCATCATACCTTAAAAGCGAAGCAGCTTTTGAGGAGATTTTAATAAGACTGCCCTGTCTTATATATCTATAATTCAGTTGATGACGAACATAGAGTGGTGGAACCTATGCTCGGCGTAAATCCTACATATCATGACCTGTAAAAAAAGTTAAATGCACGTGTCGTATATTATTATTTTCTTTAGTCGTGAACACAACTTTCAAAAAATTATTGTTTAAAATGTTAGCTTCATTACGTGACCATGCGCCTAAATACAGCTATCGCAACGGCACCTGTTTCCATGGGGAACTAGATACTTTAGGGCACCTATGCACAGCGTACATGAAATTTTGTATTTATGCATGGGTAAATGTTGAATATATTATTTTGACTTAGTAACATCAATAACTAACAATATTACAACTCATAAGAAACTTTTTTCTGGTTATTTGTACATTTCCTCCCCCCCCCCCCCCCAATTCGGATAGCTACCTGAAATGCAAATAAACAGCATCATTCCGGTGAAAAAAAAATTCCCAACAAGTTGTCTGTTTATATTCGGCTACTGAACCAGTCAGGTGACCGTTGCATTAGGCTACCGGTACGCACAACGGAATGTTATTGAACCATGCTTCACCTCTGTCAGCGAAAATAGGTGAACACTATTTAAATATTTTAAATACGGATGTAAATGGAAAAAATACGCCGAGCATAGGTTCCACCACTCTACTATTTGTCTTTCAGTTATTTATTGGCGAATAAAACATGGTTTGGAGTTATGTATGCGTAGGCCTAAGTGGTTAATTCAGTTGCTCAGAATGACAAACCATGTTTTATTTGACTATAAATAATGACCAACATGACCAAAAATATCAAAAACGTGTTCATTTTTAGAAAGTGTAAATGACATCACAAAACTGCAAAAATGCTCGTAAAATGATCTCATGTTTGACATACGCTAAACCACGGTTTTATTGCAGACAAAATGCCGAGTCATGTTGCAATTAACATTTAAATGGTTTTTTCTGCGTTACATTGAGGTATGATACAATTTGTTGTAAATTAGGTGAAAAAACTGACATTTCATACCTCAATGAAGAACATTCAATTGTTATACAGTCAAACCTGTGTTAGTGGTCACCTCTATTAAATGGCTGTGGTTTGTATGGAGATATAATAGTATATTAACCTAAATCTCTATGAAGGAAAGGGTTAAATGGCTGTGGTTTGTATGGAGATATAATAGTATATTAACCTAAATCTCTATGAAGGAAAGGGTTAAATGGCTGTCGTTTGTATGGAGATATAATAGTATATTAACCTAAATCTCTATGAAGGAAAGGGTTAAATGGCTGTCGTTTGTATGGAGATATAATAGTATATTAACCTAAATCTCTATGAAGGAAAGGGTTAAATGGCTGTCGTTTGTATGGAGATATAATAGTATATTAACCTAAATCTCTATGAAGGAAAGGGTTAAATGGCTGTCGTTTGTATGGAGATATAATAGTATATTAACCTAAATCTCTATGAAGGAAAGGGTTAAATGGCTGTCGTTTGTATGGAGATATAATAGTATATTAACCTAAATCTCTATGAAGGAAAGGGTTAAATGGCTGTCGTTTGTATGGAGATATAATAGTATATTAACCTAAATCTCTATGAAGGAAAGGGTTAAATGGCTGTCGTTTGTATGGAGATATAATAGTATATTAACCTAAATCTCTATGAAGGAAAGGGTTAAATGGCTGTCGTTTGTATGGAGATATAATAGTATATTAACCTAAATCTCTATGAAGGAAAGGGTTAAATGGCTGTCGTTTGTATGGAGATATAATAGTATATTAACCTAAATCTCTATGAAGGAAAGGGTTAAATGGCTGTCGTTTGTATGGAGATATAATAGTATATTAACCTAAATCTCTATGAAGGAAAGGGTTAAATGGCTGTCGTTTGTATGGAGATATAATAGTATATTAACCTAAATCTCTATGAAGGAAAGGGTTAAATGGCTGTCGTTTGTATGGAGATATAATAGTATATTAACCTAAATCTCTATGAAGGAAAGGGTTAAATGGCTGTCGTTTGTATGGAGATATAATAGTATATTAACCTAAATCTCTATGAAGGAAAGGGTTAAATGGCTGTCGTTTGTATGGAGATATAATAGTATATTAACCTAAATCTCTATGAAGGAAAGGGTTAAATGGCTGTCGTTTGTATGGAGATATAATAGTATATTAACCTAAATCTCTATGAAGGAAAGGGTTAAATGGCTGTCGTTTGTATGGAGATATAATAGTATATTAACCTAAATCTCTATGAAGGAAAGGGTTAAATGGCTGTCGTTTGTATGGAGATATAATAGTATATTAACCTAAATCTCTATGAAGGAAAGGGTTAAATGGCTGTCGTTTGTATGGAGATATAATAGTATATTAACCTAAATCTCTATGAAGGAAAGGGTTAAATGGCTGTCGTTTGTATGGAGATATAATAGTATATTAACCTAAATCTCTATGAAGGAAAGGGTTAAATGGCTGTCGTTTGTATGGAGATATAATAGTATATTAACCTAAATCTCTATGAAGGAAAGGGTTAAATGGCTGTCGTTTGTATGGAGATATAATAGTATATTAACCTAAATCTCTATGAAGGAAAGGGTTAAATGGCTGTCGTTTGTATGGAGATATAATAGTATATTAACCTAAATCTCTATGAAGGAAAGGGTTAAATGGCTGTCGTTTGTATGGAGATATAATAGTATATTAACCTAAATCTCTATGAAGGAAAGGGTTAAATGGCTGTCGTTTGTATGGAGATATAATAGTATATTAACCTAAATCTCTATGAAGGAAAGGGTTAAATGGCTGTCGTTTGTATGGAGATATAATAGTATATTAACCTAAATCTCTATGAAGGAAAGGGTTAAATGGCTGTCGTTTGTATGGAGATATAATAGTATATTAACCTAAATCTCTATGAAGGAAAGGGTTAAATGGCTGTCGTTTGTATGGAGATATAATAGTATATTAACCTAACTCTCTATGAAGGAAAGGGTTAAATGGCTGTCGTTTGTATGGAGATATAATAGTATATTAACCTAAATCTCTATGAAGGAAAGGGTTAAATGGCTGTCGTTTGTATGGAGATATAATAGTATATTAACCTAAATCTCTATGAAGGAAAGGGTTAAATGGCTGCCGTTTGTATGGAGATATAATAGTATATTAACCTAAATCTCTATGAAGGAAAGGGTTAAATGGCTGTCGTTTGTATGGAGATATAATAGTATATTAACCTAAATCTCTATGAAGGAAAGGGTTAAATGGCTGCCGTTTGTATGGAGATATAATAGTATATTAACCTAAATCTCTATGAATGAAATGGTTAAATGGCTGTCGTTTGTATGTAGATATAATAGTATATTTACCTAAATCTCTATGAAGGAAAGGGTTAAATGGCTGTCGTTTGTATGGAGATATAATAGTATATTACCCTAAATCTCTATGAAGGAAAGGGTTAAATGGCTGCCGTTTGTATGGAGATATAATAGTATATTAACCTAAATCTCTATGAATGAAATGGTTAAATGGCTGTCGTTTGTATGGAGATATAATAGTATATTAACCTAAATCTCTATGAAGCAAAGGGTTAAATGGCTGTCGTTTGTATGGAGATATAATAGTATATTAACCTAAAGAAAAGGGTTAAAGTTGTGTTACCTTTGATTGCCTATTTCGGTTGGATACGTTATTTTGTCCTGGAATAGTTCCATTCCGAGCATTGCAAAGAAATAATATATTACCTGAAACAAAATAACTAGGTTAGTCTACAGGGCTCAAGTTTAGTGGTTAGTCTACAGGGCTCAAGTTAGGCCCACATTTTTGGGAGAAGTGAGAAAGTGTGCGATTATGTCATCTAATGGCATTATTTAAAGAAACTGCCAACTTGCTAATATAAAAGAGACCCGGCCTGAGCGGGGCTCGAACCCGTGACCATCAGTAATGATAGGTTACAGTGGTATACAAGTCAGCGACCTTAAACACTCTAACATGGTCTAAACAAACATCAGCCTAAACGATTATTTTGTTAAAGCAGCATTACATCGTATGAAATAAAAGATATTTGAAAAATTCAATTTTTACGTATGGGTAGCAGGGTTCATTTTTGATCCAAATTTTAGGGAGAAGTCACTTCTCCCTCCAGCCAAAATAGGGAGAAGTCACACCAACTCAAGGAGAAGTGAGGGAGAAGTGTTGATTTCCTCGCGACAACACAAATTTACAGTTATAATACTTGCCAAGTACTGGAAAGTTTTGTTGTCGTGAGGCAAGTCAATCAGGAACTGAACTATGCTATATGTTATAATTATATAAGGATATGACAAAGTAATTGACACAACACAGGAGATGGTCAATTAATTTGGCATAAAATTATTTAATGACATATATAGAGCCTAATTCAGTTGTTATATGTATCATGAAACCCAGGGGCGAGTAAAAAACTGTGGCGAGTAAAAAAACAGTTTTTTACTCTACATTCTATATGAAATAGATATATATAGAATATAGGGGAAACAACTCTTTTTTTAGAAATATGAAAGAAAATACAAGCAATGGTTGAACAATATTTTATTTAGTATAAATGATAAATACCATACTCATGATTATTACTAAACCTCATTAAAATAAATAAAAAATATCGGTCCACAAAACATAACATGTCGGGTATTCGGACAGTAGTGCATAATCAAGCGAGACCCGATTAAATACACAATAGGCAGCAATTTAATCCTATAAGCGCTTACGGGAGAGTAATGTTTATCACAGGTAGTTTGATCGGACCAATGACACACAACAAAACGGAGCAATATAAACATTTGTTTACCCCACAAACTATATATTGTTGCTACGTTTTGTGTGTGCCATTAACATTACTCTCCCCTGCAGCTAATGACCTGTGTGGCCTTCGCGTGTAATCTGATAAGAGACGCGATCATGTTTTGATAGCATGATGAAAGACACGCGTGTCTATATTTAGCACAAATGCTGTCTGTTAACACTGGGCAGTATATTGATTTTCTGTGCACAAGAAAACCGGCACTAACAATTTGCTGATTGCGAAATTAGTCTGCAGTTTTTAAATATTGCATTACAAAAAAAACAACATAAAATGTACAGTCAATTTGCATGTTTAGACAGATGGCAATTCACGTTAAATTTTAAGTAGCCGAAACGACGGACAGAGTTATTTCCCATCCTAGGTGTCATGGCGGCTCCCAGTGCGATCAAGCGAAAATGATAGATTTCTCGGCGAATTTCGATGGAAATTAACCAAATTTTGCCGAAAATCGGCAGGGCGACTTGCACTTCCCTATTTCCAAACGCCAAGGCGAAACGGAGCCAAAAGAGGCGACACTATCGCCCACGTCGCCCCCTAAACTGGTCCCTGGGGTAGCAATGCTGCTACACATTTTAACATTATACTTTGTATGCTTATGTTCATTTGGTAAACAGTGTTTTTTTGCGATAAAACAAACTCGAAACCGAAAGTAGGACTTTCCGAGTCGATCGGTCATGCACTTGTTTACAACCGTAACGCATCGTTCGCACTTGTTTACATTCGGAATGCATCGACCCAATTTGTCCCACGTTGTCTTTTTTAATTAAATTACTTGATATGTTGATTCATACCTCTGTTAGCTAAGTCTTTTAGGGACATTTCTACATCCCCGCGTGGGGTTCGACATTAGAGGAAGATAGATAGATAGTATTTTCTATTCAAAACATATACGTTGTTTTCTACATCCTCTGTTGTTTCACGCATGCGTGCTGTGTGTGTTTACATTTCGTGTGTTGATAAACAAATTCGCGTATACGACGGTTTAAATTTATTGGAATTTTATCGTTTCTGAGCGACTATTTCGATTTTTGTAAACACACACACATTAGTATTTATATTTTACCCAAAATATCCTTTATTACGATGTAATGCTGCTTTAATAAATTTCAACATGATAGGGTTAAAATACACAATATCACGATTAAATACAATATTTGAATAGGAGTGCTTTACAATGGCCATTGTATCTTACTGGACAATATTTTGTCTGAAAATAGTAAATAAATTTTTTTTTAGGGAGAAGCGGTGCCCCAGAGTTCCAGGAGAGACTACTTCGCCCATGTCGCCCTCTAGAAGGAGCCCTGGTCTATACAAACATATTTTAGTTAGATTTGAAATGAGTTCTTCCAGTTGGTGGCACTCAAACTTGCATCTTTTCACATGCTTTCAGTTATGAGATATTATATACAGTCAAACCTGTGTTAGTGGTCGCCTCTATTAAACAGAAAACCTCCTGCATTACAAAGCCCGTTTCCAGATTCCAAATATGTTGTTTTATTATACATTTGACCTCTATTAAGCAGCGACCTGTGCTGAGCAGCCACTTTCTGTGATTCCCTTGGCTAACGGAGGTTTGATTGTATAATGGTTACCATGGTGTTCAACTTCAAGCATTAGGTAAAGGACATAGGCAGGACAGACATGTGATAAGCACATACAGTGAGTCCATAAATATTATGAACATCCCACCATTTTAGACACAACCACAATAAAAAGTTGAAACTTTATTTATTTTACAACGATTGCGAAGTAAGTTTTAACAACTTATATTAATCACTCTCGTTGGCGCAGATGAGAGCGTATATGTGATCATTCGTGTGGGAGGTGAAACCCTAGCACACGGAAAAGCCCACCTGTCCGTGTCTAGCGACCACCGTACCATCTCACATACTTCCCGGTCTGAGGATCGAACCCGGGTTGCATTGGTGAGAAGCGAGTGCGGTAACCACTGCGCTAATTGAACAGCCACCATAGTCTTCGACTGCGTTTGATGTTCTATTATGTTATGTTATATATATATTTCGGGTTATACGCCTGCATCAGCACGATTTTGGGCTATATCGCCGGCGGGCAGTTTACCTAACAACACCTTTCCTGGGCAGGCTCCAGCGGTTAACCAGTACTTGGGTGCACCAACCTCTGTAAGAAACGTTGATATTCTATTAAGACAGATTATACTATATATATATATATATATATATGCTATATGCGTGTCCATAAGCAAGTTAATATCTTACACTTATAGATCAACTAAAACATATGCTCGTACTTACAATTAATATTCCACCAAATGATTGCAGATTTTTCACGAGATCCAACAATGTATGCGCCACGATTGCCATTGTCTGCAAAACACACAAAATTATGCATTCCATAACCATCAAACAATAACTCTGCACGACAGGTTCGATATTAATTATGCATTCCATAATCATCAAACAGTAACTCTGCACGACAGGTACGATATTAATTATGCATTCCATAATCATCAAACAGTAACTCTGCACGACAGGTTCGATATTAATTATGCATTCCATAATCATCAAACAGTAACTCTGCACGACAGGTACGATATTAATTATGCATTCCATAATCATCAAACAGTAACTCGCAGACAGGTTCGATATAATTATGCATTCCATAATCATCAAACAGTACTCTGCACGACAGTTCGATATTAATTATGCATTCCATAATCATCAAAGGTAACTCTGCACGACGGTTCGATTTAATTATGCATTCCATAATCATCAAACAGTAACTCTGCACGACAGGTTCGATATTAATTATGCATTCCATATCATAAACAAACTCTGCCGCAGTTCGATATTAATTATGCATTCATATCATCAACAGTACTCTGCACACGGTTCGATTAATTGCATTCCATATCATCAAACAGTAACTCTGCACGACAGGTTCGATATTAATTATGCATTCCATAATCATCAAACAGTAACTCTGCACGACAGGTTCGATATTAATTATGCATTCCATAATCATCAAACAGTAACTCTGCACGACAGGTTCGATATTAATTATGCATTCCATAATCATCAAACAGTAACTCTGCACGACAGGTTCGATATTAATTATGCATTCCATAATCATCAAACAGTAACTCTGCACGACAGGTTCGATATTAATTATGCATTCCATAATCATCAAACAGTAACTCTGCACGACAGGTTCGATATTAATTATGCATTCCATAATCATCAAACAGTAACTCTGCACGACAGGTTCGATATTAATTATGCATTCCATAATCATCAAACAGTAACTCTGCACGACAGGTTCGATATTAATTATGCATTCCATAATCATCAAACAGTAACTCTGCACGACAGGTTCGATATTAATTATGCATTCCATAATCATCAAACAGTAACTCTGCACGACAGGTTCGATATTAATTATGCATTCCATAATCATCAAACAGTAACTCTGCACGACAGGTTCGATATTAATTATGCATTCCATAATCATCAAACAGTAACTCTGCACGACAGGTTCGATATTAATTATGCATTCCATAATCATCAAACAGTAACTCTGCACGACAGGTTCGATATTAATTATGCATTCCATAATCATCAAACAGTAACTCTGCACGACAGGTTCGATATTAATTATGCATTCCATAATCATCAAACAGTAACTCTGCACGACAGGTTCGATATTAATTATGCATTCCATAATCATCAACATAACTCTGCATGACAGGTTCGATATTATTATGCATTCCATAATCATCAAACATAACTCTGCATGACAGGTTCGATATTAATTATGCATTCATAATCATCAAACAGTAACTCTGCACGACAGGTACGATATTAATTATGCATTCCATAATCATCAAACAGTAACTCTGCATGACAGGTTCGATATTAATTATGCATTCCATAATCATCAAACAGTAACTCTGCACGACAGGTACGATATTAATTATGCATTCCATAATCATCAAACAGTAACTCTGCACGACAGGTACGATATTAATTATGCATTCCATAATCATCAAACAGTAACTCTGCATGACAGGTTCGATATTAATTATGCATTCCATAATCATCAAACAGTAACTCTGCACGACAGGTACGATATTAATTATGCATTCCATAATCATCAAACAGTAACTCTGCACGACAGGTTCGATATTAATTATGCATTCCATAATCATCAAACAATAACTCTGCACGACAGGTACGATATTAATTAACACTTTCCCTCATAGAAGCACGTATTGACGCCATTACCAATAGGACATATGTTTTTATATATTCATTATAGAAATACTTGCATATTTAAATCCAGTATTATTAATTGCTGTATTTATGTACATTCGTGTATATATGTTTTATACATTGACTATAGGAAATACTTGCATATTTAAATCCAGTATTATTAATTGCTGTATTTATGTTATGTTATGTTATATTTCGGGTTTTACGCCTGCATCAGCACCATTTTGGGCTATATCGCCGGCGGGCAGTTTACTTAACAACACCTTTCCTGGGCAGGCTCCAGCGGTTAACCAGTACTTGGGTGCACCAACCTCCGTAAGAAACTGCCAACATTTTCATATAAATGAGACACGGCCTGAGCGGGGCTCGAACCCGTGACCATCAGTGATGATAGGTTACAGTGGTATACAAGTCAGCGACCTTAACCACTCGACCACGGAGGCGGACTGTATTTATGTACATTCGTGTATATATGTTTTCCCCCACGAAATGATTCTACTATTACTCGCCCAAATGCATTTATACGGTGGCGAGTATAAATAAGCCTAATGGATTGGATGATTCTACGCTGCAGATATTCATGAAACTCCAGGGTTGTCGCTGGAGCTATTTTGATGATACGCACGGCCAAATATGCTTGTTTGTCGAGTGAGGATAACGAGCGAGTACGCTAGGGGGGTCCGAGGGCATGCCCCCTCGGATTTATTTTGAAATGAGGAAGCAATTTCCTGCATTGAAATGCATTTTGTAACATACAATTGCAGGACTAAAGTTCTTACGACAATCCGTATAAAGGTATAAGAGCTATAAAGGCTAGATATATAATATACATGATCTATCGCCCTTATCAATTAAACAAGCAAGTAAAATAGCACAAAATAAATTTCGAGATGCACCATATTTGCAATGGGCTCAATTATTCCACCACTGCACACATCACGGCGCCTATGTATCCATACTCCCCCCCCCCCCCCTGGGGTTTTATTGCATTTTTGGAGTTTTCATATTTTTCATTTTCTGAGAAATGGGCCTGAAGTCTGTTGTTAAAACTGTCTATGGCTGGAAAATATGATCTGATATAACAGTAAACATGCATCTGTAAAATGTAACTTTTCACAATAGATGTATTTTACCTTTCTATGCCAAATAAACATGCAAGTACACAAAAATGTCATTTTACAGGCAAAACTTGTTTTTTCCTCTTACACTCGTAAGTTTTCGTTCATGTAGTCAATATTTAGGTGAATTTCAATGAATTTATTATCTATCGGCTGCATTTGACATGTGTAAGGTGCCCGCTACGCATGTGACATCACATGATTGCCTTATATGGCATTTATTGCTATTGGTATTAACTTGAGGCGAAATTTACATCGTCACCGGTTATTGGTATCACCGCGTAAATAAAAGCTGGAGGCATGTGCTGTTGCTTTCACTTTGTTTTTGATTTAGTTATGATTTATTTCTTACCAACTAATATTGCATACAATAAAATAAATATGATTATGCTTATTTGACCTTTCTGCCGATTTTGATTGACAGCTGGCGTTAGCCAATCGCATCGCACCATTCGCGCACACCCCCGGCAACGGTTTATCGCCGCCATCTTGTTAGACAAACAATGCATATTAGACACACTAGTAACGAGTAGACAAATTTGAAAAGGCGTGAATTTGATCGAAAATACGGGTTTAAAATTGTTTTAATGATGTTGAAAATGTGTAGCTTTGGTGTGTGGGTTAGTTATAGTACAAAATTAGTCGATATCCTGGTGATCGACGTTAAATTCAACCCATTTCAAAATCCTTGGACAAATCTAAAAGTGTGTATATGAACCACAAAATACCAGACAGCTGCTTTAAAAACAATGCATCTATAAAAACACCGACTGACCCCATATAGTCATTCTTTTCTCACAAACACAGCAATCAAATTTAAGCGTGTCACACTGTTTATTGGGAGCAATCAACAACTTACCCACTAACGGTACATCACAGAGACCGCCGAGTTATAATACCCGATAGGGGCCACTGCTATCAAGATCAAAGTATTTCACATCGGAATTTAGCACTGATTGTGCTAATTGGTCAATTATAAAATGTGTGCACATAATTATATAATTGATTACTACACCGAGTCATTGTTTTATCGTTCTGTTAGATAAATGAGTTATGTAGTAACATTTTAATCAAATCTGATAACGAGTGATCGTGATCTGAAATTATTTTTTGAAAAATATTTAAAATTAATTAATACTGTCTGTCATTGACAATGGTGAAAAGATGTAGTTACGGGCTGTGTGACAGTGATGTAGATATCCAGATCGATTGATAGGTGACGTTAAATTCGTGCCATTTTCAAAACCTAAGACAAATCTGGAAAACATGTCTAAGGTGGATTAAGTTGTGTGAACGACCAAACGACCAGCTGAATACATCCAAAATTAATGCAAACAGATATATTTGCACACAAGTAAGTTGAAATTAATTTATTTATGCATAATAAAATATTTCGAAAAAATATATTCTGCATTAATAGATCTACCGTTCACAAGAGATATGTGAGTATAGTGGTGATTATACATGTGGTTCATACATATTGTCGTGGATGGTGGACTAGGGATCAGATAGTAGTAATAGTACACATGCATGTGCAGAGCTGTGGGATTCCCATATTAGCTCAGTGAACGTACTGGTGTTCAGTTTTTGGGCCTAATGTTCGAGTCTTCTAGGAGGCATAGGGTCGAGTCTCTCAAGACGGTGGCATATTTCATTTCTTTTGATGTCAAAGTTGACACGATGTGGTTGTTCACTCTTCCGTTGACTGCGCAAGCATTTACCACGAACACTTAACACGTCCTCATCCGTATATCTGTACTTTAGAGAAATAACCTTCACACCTACGTCTATTATGAGATGGGCTGTTGACAAATTAATCAATTACTGGAGAATATATATTATTTTTCACACCTTGATTGGTCGGCTCAAACATTTGTGATGCTGGCTTGTATGCCCATGTTTTATCAGCTTTAGAGCTGAGCCGTGCCATATGTCCAAGCCCTTGAATCATGTATAAATATCATGCTCTTCACATCAATTTCATTACAACCATGGTGTCTATTTTTCCATGCGTTTTTTGCTCTCGTCACGTTTCCAGCCGTATGCATGCTCTTAGCTGCGAAAAATGCCACCGTTGGAATCATCGAAAATGCGGAATGATTTATTTATTCTCCCCTATTCACTTTAATTAATCTTGATTAGTGGCATGAAACCTAGATAGATAATCACTCCTGGTATGGCAAACACACGGCTACATAGTCCCATTCATAATTGTGTCTAATTACCTAAATAGCTAATAATAGCATTATTATAATGGGCCTGTATAGTGCAGTACTATATATATATATAAAATACGAACCTGTGATTATACGAATGCACTAGTATACGAAACTACCATTAGACGAACAAGGAATTATACGAAATCACCTGAATTCACCTAAAACCCTTGCTTTCAACGAGATATTCTTATCTGGGTGAAATAAAACCGAGAAATTCGACGGAATTTTATCTAGATTAACTCGATGCAGGTCTGCGTTAGACGCCATTTTGTTAGATAGCTTGTCTCGCGTGGTTACAGCGAGCACCTGTAACTATGGGGGGCGTGCCTAAGTAGCGTTTGCAGAAAGGTCAATTGATGGTGAACATTATTTGCACAGCCTCGTTTTGGAACAAAAATACACAAGCTATTGCTTATGTCACCGGTTACCGGTATACCCAGGATACTTTAACTTTATACACATGGAGCTACACATATGTTATCTTTAATATGTCAATGAAACATGCATCTACACACATTTGACATATATATATGCCAAATAAACATGCAAGTTCCATATACTTTAACTTTATACACATGCATCTACACAAATGTTACCTTTATATGCCATATTATTCGCAGTAATCTGAACATGATAAGTATATTTATCAATCGCACAATATTCCACAGCATAATATTTCCGTTGTTGTTCGTCACACTGTAATACACAACATACAATATTATTGACGTCATACACAGAATATTTACTGCATCAACAGAGTTGGTCATAAAACGGAGTCTTCAGAGACAGTGAAGTCGTGATAGCGCAGTGGATGCGCGTTCGCTTCAGGTGCGAAAGGTCCGGAGTTCAAGCCCAGCTGGAGCCGTTTGTACGATTTTCTTAGGCAAGGCATTTAAATTCCATATTGCCTCTTCTCTCTCCTTCATGGCGATGGATTCCATTAGGAATGAGATCTCGAGAGTGATTAATATAAGTTGAAAGAACTTGTTTCGCAATCGTGCTAAAATAAATTTGTATAAACTTAAAACAGAGTTGGTCATAAATCTGTTTTGTGTGTTTTATGTGATGGAGGTAGATCCCCAGAGTAAATTTCGAATACAGGTAGGTCCCAGGGTAGAACAAACAATCTCTCACATGGTAGTTGAAAACATTCCTTACAGAATATGACCCAAGTAGGACTCAAACCCTCATGACTGAGGAGGCAGTGATTGATCACTAATCCAGATAGAACCACAGACCTTCCTTGAGTTAGTTGGATAGACTGAGGAGGCAGTGATTGATCACTGATCCAGATAGAACCACAGACCTTCCTTGAGTTAGTTGGATAGACTGAGGAGGCAGTGATTTATCTCCTATCCAGGTAGAACCACATACCTTCCTTGAGTTAGTTGGATAGATTGAGGAGGCAGTGATTTATCACTTATCCAGGTAGAACCACATACCTTCCTTGAGTTAGTTGGATAGATTGAGGCGGAAGTGATTTATCTCCTATCCAGGTAGAACCACATACCTTCCTTGAGTTAGTTGGATAGATTGAGGAGGCAGTGATTTATCACTTATCCGGGTAGAACCACAGATCTACTGTGAGCTAGATGGATAGACTGAGGAGGCAGTGATTTATCACTTATCCGGGTAGAACCACAGATCTGTGAGCTAGATGGATAGATGGAGGGAGAGAGAAGAGGCAACGTGGAATTTAAATGCCTTGCCTAAGGGCACAATCATAATGGCTCCAGCGGACTCGAACTCCGGACCTTTCGCACCTGAAGCGAACGAGCATCCACTGCGCTATCACGACTCCATTCTGTTCATTGGGTTATACATTTTATATAGCAAGCGTTAACACAGAACACATCGGGACCAATACAAATATTTGAGCTCGGCCATTTTTAGCGGGTCGGTCGGGAAATGGGAAACAACCACACTTTTTAGTGTGGCCTGAAGAAAATCATAAATGAATTATTTCAAAGCAACAAATAAAAGAACAATTCTCAGGAATATTTACCTGAAGAATGGGAAACCATACAGGACAACTGCTGTCAGCTCACTGACCTACAAATAAGTTTGTTCTCAATCACAAAAGTTCAGAAAAGAAATTAGCATAAAATGAAATTTACTGTCACTTTTGTTTTGAATGATATGTGTAATGCTATGATGTCACTTCCTGTCTGAGGATTTAAGTTCATACTTCATTTTGTTGAGGTATGTTATAAAGAAAAGAGGGAAATAATTTATTGAACTGCAATACAAGCTCACACAAAACATCCTTACAAATGCTGGATTTAGCCGAAATATTCATACATTGAACAGTTTCTGAAAATATCCCGTTATTTTTTAATTTGTGACTGCTTGCATTCTCAAGACGACACATAAACAACGAAACATCGTAAATCTAATCAAGAATTATTCACAAGTTATGTGCAGAGTAACATCGTAAATCTAATCGAGAATTAGTCGCAAGTTGCGTGCAGAGAAACAGGGTAAATCTAATCAAGAATTAGTCGCAAGTTGCGTGCAGAGAAACATCGTAAATCTAATAGAGAATTAGTCGCAAGTTGCGTGCAGAGAAACATCGTAAATCTAATAGAGAATTAGTCGCAAGTTGCGTGCAGAGCAACATCGTAAATCTAATAGAGAATTAGTCGCAAGTTGCGTGCAGAGAAACATCGTAAATCTAATAGAGAATTAGTCGCAAGTTGCGTGCAGAGAAACATCTTAAATCTAATCGAGAATTAGTCGCACCTTGCGTGCAGAGAAACATGGTAAATCTAATCAAGAATTAGTCGCAAGTTGCGTGCAGAGAAACATCGTAAATCTAATAGAGAATTAGTCGCAAGTTATGTGCAGAGAAACATCGTAAATCTAATCAAGAATTAGTCACAAGTTGTGTGCAGAGAAACATCGTAAATCTAATCGAGAATTAGTCGCAAGTTGCATGCAGAGAAACATCGTAAATCTAATAGAGAATTAGTCGCAAGTTGCGTGCAGAGAAACATCTTAAATCTAATCAAGAATTAGTCGCAAGTTGCATGCAGAGAAACATCGTAAATCTAATCAAGAATTAGTCGCAAGTTGCGTGCAGAGAAACATCGTAAATCTAATAGAGAATTAGTCACAAGTTGTGTGCAGAGAAACATCGTAAATCTAATCGAGAATTAGTCGCAAGTTGCGTGCAGAGAAACATCGTAAATCTAACAGAGAATTAGTCGCAAGTTACGTGCAGAGAAACATCGTAAATCTAATAGAGAATTAGTCACAAGTTATGTGCAGAGAAACATCGTAAATCTAATCAAGAATTAGTCACAAGTTGTGTGCAGAGAAACATCGTAAATCTAATCGAGAATTAGTCGCAAGTTGCGTGCAGAGAAACATCGTAAATCTAACAGAGAATTAGTCGCAAGTTACATGCAGAGAAACATCGTAAATCTAATAGAGAATTAGTCGCAAGTTGCGTGCAGAGAAACATCGTAAATCTAATAGAGAATTAGTCACAAGTTGTGTGCAGAGAAACATCGTAAATCTAATAGAGAATTAGTCGCAAGTTGTGTGCAGAGAAACATCGTAAATCTAATCGAGAATTAGTCGCAAGTTGCGTGCAGAGAAACATCGTAAATCTAACAGAGAATTAGTCGCAAGTTACGTGCAGAGAAACATCGTAAATCTAATAGAGAATTAGTAGCAAGTTGCGTGCAGAGAAACATCGTAAATCTAATAGAGAATTAGTCACAAGTTGTGTGCAGAGAAACATCGTAAATCTAATAGAGAATTAGTCGCAAGTTGTGTGCAGAGAAACATCGTAAATCTAATCAAGAATTAGTCGCAAGTTGCGTGCAGAGAAACAGAGATGATAGAACACGAAAATAGACACATACATACAGGATGGTACAGAGTGACTCCTAAACCGACCCTATATTTTCTATGCTTGTAGCTTGTAGTTTAGTTTAATCATATTTTATTGCTCGATTCGTTTTTACATATACATGTGAATATAAAACATGACAAATTAAATAAAGGCAAACAGGTTGGGCCACAAGTTCTATCAACATTAGTTACGGCCCTTTCCGAAGTTATGGTCAAGCTGAGCAATCCTGTACTGACTATATATATTATGGTGCTTGTAGCCAAATCTATGGCCAGGCTGAGCATTCAAATATGAGATGCAAGATATTACAGCGCGACTCCTGTACTGACTCTATATATTATGGGGCTTGTAGTCAAATCTATGGCCAGTCTGAGCATTCAAATATGAGATGCGAGATATTACAGCGTGACTCCTGTATTGACTCTATATATTATGATGCTTGTAGCCAAATCTATGGCCAGGCTGAGCATTCAAATAGCGTTACTACTTGCACACACAATAACCACCTTAGGCTATAAGATATGAGTGTTAACTAAACGTCTTAGTATGATCGCCCACATGGTGCGGCGAGGGTATATAAGCTCAATCATCATCATCACACATGCTCAACAGACGGGTCAGTAGTCCAGTGGTTAACACGCTGGACTGCAAATCCAAGGATCGCAGGTTCGATCCCCCATCTGACAATAATAATATTAACAGTCTTTCAGATGGGACATTAAACCGAGGTCTTGGTGTATTAAACACTATGTATGTAAAAGAACAAGAGGCGATTCTGGAATGGGTCTCTGTCTGTATCATTGCACTACCATCCAAGAATCTAAAATGACTAATCTCTTCAGGTGTCGCTCATATGGGCAGCCGGTAGCGACGATATATAAACATAAAACACACCGATTAATTGAGCAAAAATAGTTTTTCAATTTAAAGTCCCTGTGACCTTGACATTTGACCTCCTCATACAAGAAATTATCAAAGTCCTACATACCAGCAGCACGACAACTATCGCAAAATCGTACAAGTTAGTCCAGCTATAACGATATCTCCTCCACCCCATGCACAACAACATCAGACCTTGTTCCACACCGTAGTAAAAGATGAACAGAAAATTGATTATCTGTAAAATAAGGAACTATGGCAATTAAAAACACTCATTGAAACCAGAACCTGATTTAGATACATGTGAATGTCTCCCTTCACTGTGTGTGTTTTGGTTTTTAACTTAAGTCTGCCTGAGTTAAAGCACTGTAAGTCATGATAGCGCAGTGGTAGCATGTTCACTTCAGATATGAAAGGTCCGGAGTTAGAGCACCGCTGGAGCCGTTACGATTGTGCCCTTAGGCAAGACATTTAAGTTTCACGTTGCCTCTTCTCTCTCCCTCGTGACGATGGATGTCATCAGGAACGAGTCGACAGTGACTAATATAAGTTGTAAGAACTTGTTATCCGTCCAACAACTGCAGCACCCTAACCACTGCTATCCATCCAGCAACCGCAGCATCCTAACAACTGCTATCCATCCAGCAACCTCAGCACCCTAACCACTGCTATCCATCCAGCAACCTCAGCACCCTAACCACTGCTATCCAACCAGCAACTGCAGCACCCTAACCACTGCTATCCATCCAGCAACTGCAGCACCCTAACACCACTGCTATCCATCCAGCAACTACAGCACCCTATCCACTGCTATCCATCCAGTAACCTCAGCACCCTAACCACTGCTATCCATCCAGCAACCTCAGCACCCTAACCACTGCTATCCAACCAGCAGCTGCTGCACCCTAACAACTGCTATCCATCCAGCAACTGCAGCACCCTAACCACTGCTATCCATCCAGCAACTACAGCACCCTAACCACTGCTATCCATCCAGTAACCTCAGCACCCTAACCACTGCTATCCATCCAGCAACCTCAGCACCCTAACCACTGCTATCCAACCAGCAACTGCAGCACCCTAACCACTGCTATCCATCCAGCAACTGCAGCACCCTAACACCACTGCTATCCATCCAGCAACTACAGCACCCTAACCACTGCTATCCATCCAGTAACCTCAGCACCCTAACCACTGCTATCCATCCAGCAACCTCAGCACCCTAACCACTGCTATCCAACCAGCAGCTGCTGCACCCTAACAACTGTTATCCATCCAGCAACTGCAGCACCCTAACCACTGCTATCCATCCAGCAACCGCAGCACCCTAACCACTGCTCTCCGTCCAGCAACCGCAGCACCCTAACAACTGCTATCCGTCCAGCAACCGCAGCACCCTAACCACTGCTCTCCGTCCAGCAACCGCAGCACCCTAACCACTGCTATCCATCCAGCAACCGCAGCACCCTAACCACTGCTATCCGTCCAGCAACCGCAGCACCCTAACCACTGCTATCCATCCAGCAACCGCAGCACCCTAACAACTGCTATCCGTCCAGCAACCGCAGCACCCTAACCACTGCTATCCATCCAGCAACTGCAGCACCCTAACAACTGCTATCCGTCCAGCAACCGCAGCACCCTAACCACTGCTATCCATCCAGCAACCGCAGCACCCTAACAACTGCTATCCATCCAGCAACAGCAGCACCCTAACAACTGCTATCCGTCCAGCAACCGCAGCACCCGAACACCTAACAAAGAAACATTGATACAGTAACAACAAGTTACAACACTTACCCTTAAGGTTGAGTTACTGGAGTTAAGTGACCTGTCATGCTTGGTAGCCAACTCAAACTGAAATTACAAATTGTTTTGATGCAAACCTTGTCCTGTGTGTTTATTTAGAGAGCAATATATGGATCTATATATCAATTCAAACCAAAAATCTAAGATTTCTTATTATTTTTTAGGTTTATTAAACGTCCCTACCGGTTGCCCATATGAGCGACGGGCCTAACACCACCTTTCCTGGGCCGGCTCCAGCGATTAACCAGTACTTGGTGCACCAACCTCCGTAAGAAACTGCCAACGTTTTCATACAAAGAGACACGGTTTGATGATAATTTGCAGTGGTATGCACGTCAACGACCATAACAACTCGACCACGGAGGCGGAGTGTAATTTCTTACAAACCAGTTTTCCAGGTAATAGAAAGTGTTTATTTATTATAGTGTCACCCCTATTGAAAGGGCCAGCCATTATTGACTTCCGAGACACATTTTGTATGAACATCACTACTTACCGAATCCTATGCTTGTAGGCCAGGAGCCAGGCTGGTAGGCAATCGGTAACCATTATTTACTAGTAACTAGCTTGCAGCTCACAAACCGGCCATATCAGAACGAACCCCTAACGAGGTTCGAACCTGCAACATCCTGCTCCGTAGGCGGAAGCCTTAATCAATAGGCCATGAAGACAGTATATAGCTTTGTCTATTTGTCTGGGGGAGGGGGGGATTAGGTCACACTGTCAGCTTAGGTCACATAGCAACCAGCCAGCTATTTATTGGTGGAGAAAAACCACATGTGTAATATTTCAAGCATGGGCGAAGAGCACCAACTTAGCATGATTCATTCTAGGTCAGAATTTTTGGGAGAAGTGAGAAAGCGTGTGATCGCTTCCTTAAATGGTGTTCTTTAATATACTTCTGCAAAATAGGTTAAAATGCACAGTACAACCATTAAATACAACATTTGAATAGAAGGAGTGCTTTATAATGGGCCAGTGTAATCTTACTAGACAAAATTTTGTTTGAAAATCGTAAAAACCAAAACATATATTTTTATTATTTTTTTTTAAGAGAGAAGTGGGGCCCCCAGAGGGCGAAGTCAGGGTCCCTAGGGCGACAATTTCGCCCACATCGCCCTCTAAACTGATCCCTGACTTAGAACAACAGATGTTTCCCACATGACAGCTGGATAGCTCCCTCACTTGAAATAAGTTGACACCCCCAGTTGGATTCAAACTACGGGTACACGAGTGAGGGGCAAGTCATCAGAAGTCAACAACCGTAACCACTTGGCAACGGAGATCACGATGATGAAGCCGAGTTATGTCTAGCTGTCTGGTTGTCTCTCTTGCTAATGAAGCAGCTGCACGTGTTTCATGAAATGGTGATCACGGAATGAAAATACAAGCAATAGGAGTTTAGATCCAGGCTTCATTCTTGGTCAGATTTTTTGGGAGAAGTGAGAAAGCGCGCGATTGAGTCCATAAATGGTGTTCTTTAATAAATTGTTGCAAACTAGGGTTAAAATGCACAGTACAACCATTAAATACAACATTTGAATAGAAGGAGTGCTTTATAATGGGCCAGTGTCTTACTGGACAAAATCTTGTATTGCAAATTGTAAAAATAATATCTTTTTTTTTAGGGAGAACGGGGCCCGTTGGGGGTGAAGTCAGGGTCCCTAGGGCGACTATTTCGCCCAAGTTGGCCTCTAGAATGAACCCTGAGATCTCATGCATTGTATACTTAAGAACCGAGAACAGGATTATCTCAATTGAAATAGGCTGAGTAATAGAATATTATATTAGTTTCTGCAAACATTTATTTTAGCTTGATTGTGAAACAAGTTCTTAAAACATTAGTTTAATCGTACTCGAGACCTCATTCCTGATGGAATTATTCCATCGTCATGAAGGAGAGAGAAGAGGCAATGTGGAACATAAATGCCTTGCCTAAGGGCACAATCATAACGTCTACATGTACAGCTGGGCACCAACTCCACGCCACTTACATCTGAATTGAAAGCTACCACTATGCAATCATGACTTCCACTTATCTATATCTCCAACATGCCTGACTCTATGCTTCAATCATGACTTCCACTTATCTATATCTCCAACATGCCTGCCTCTATGCTTCAATCAGTATATTGCTCACTGGTTAACCAATGTTTAACGTTATATTTGTTAGCTCTTATTAAAGGCTCAGTGGTTAGCCAATGTTTAACGTTATATTTGTTAGCTCTTATTAAAGGCTCAGTGGTTAGCCAATGTTTAACTGTAAATAAAACAACAATGATTCTGTAATGAAATAGCGATGATTCTGTAATGAAATAGCAATGATCTGTAATGAAATAGCAATGATTCTGTAATGAAATAGCAATGATCTGTAATGAAATAGCAATGATTCTGTAATGAAATAGCAATGATCTGTAATGAAATATCAATGATTCTGTAATGAAATAGCAATGATTCCGTAATGAAATAACAATGATTTGTAATGAAAAAGCAATGAAATAGCAATGAAATAGCAATGATTCTGTAATGAAATAACAATGATTCTGTAATGAAATAACAATGATTCTGTAATGAAATAACAATGATTCTGTAATGAAATAACAATGAAATAGCAATGATTCTGTAATGAAATAACAATGATTCTGTAATGAAATAACAATGAAATAGCAATGGTTCTGTAATGAAATAACAATGAAATAGCAATGATTCTGTAATGAAATAACAATGAAATAGCAATGAAATAGCAATGATCTGTAATGAAATAGCAATGATCTGTAATGAAATAGCAATGATTCCGTAATGAAATAACAATGAAATAGCAATGATTTGTAATGAAATAGCAATGATCTGTAATGAAATAGCAATGATCTGTAATGAAATAACGTTGATTCTGTAATGAAATAACAATGATTCTGTAACGAAATAACAATGATTCTGTAACGAAATAACAATGATTCTGTAATGACTCTGTGAACTATTAGAATTGACTCTGTATAGTATGTGAAGTGTCATATGCTGAACATTTGGATTAAGTGAATCCATATAATTATCTAGAACAAACTCGATGAATTGTTTAAAATTGGTAGACCATAATACTAGAATTAAGGTACCAGGGGATTAGCTCCTGTTTAATGTGTCATTGATTGTGCTATTGTACAGTCAAACCTGTGTTAGCGGTCACCTCTATTAAGCAGCCAACCTCTATTAAGCAGGCAGTAACCAAACTCCCACTGTGGCAATTGGTTCAGCATTTAACCTCTATTAAGCAGCCACCTGTGTTAATCAGCCAATTTGTACCACTCCCTTGGCTGGACACTTAAGACAGGTTTGACTGTATATACTTTATTGCAGTACCCTGTAGCCATGAGAGAAGCTATCCCTTGTGTACATTCTGTGACATACCGTCATACGCTAAAACGAGTTGAAAGTGGTTGGGTAGCCAGCGACGGTAGCGGCAGATAAAATCACTTTTGCAAAAACAGCATGGAGCCAGATTAGACGGCATAGAACACCGTCTGATCAAATCACTTGGCTGAAAAGCAAACAACATAGATCTTGATCAGACGTGGCACTACGCCACGGCTGATCTGGATCTATGTTGTTTGCAAATGTGATTTTTATTTACTCAGCAGGCAAAGGGTTAATTAAATGTTTTTCCAAAATGTTGATAAGAGGTGGACTTGTATTACAGAGTAGGTTTAAGACAGGCATGCAGCATAGCATACTTAGCATACCTCTCGAATGATCTGTAATAAAATAAATAGTATTCAACTACCAATATTTACATCGCTATTGCATTTCCTTTGATGGGTGTATGTGCCCTGTTTATATACATTTTCGTATGAAGGTTCCCAACTAATGATATGCAGCTGACATGCGCACTCAAAGTTACAGGCATGCACATTCGCAGTGCTAGGCAGAGTTTGTTGTGAAAAATGGCGTGTAATGTCTTACTGTTTACGCTATTTCAAGGATGATCTACCGTATTTACCTGTTCCGTAACACGGTAAGTCGCAAATCTGGACTAAAAACATTTTAACTGCAAAGTGTGCAGTGTGCTATATTTTCTTTGTGTTATCGCTGGTTAATAGTTTCCTTCAGCATCCACACATTTTAACAACGCCCCATTTAGTTCATACCCCGATGGAAACTATTAACCCGCGAGAGAGCTGCAACGGCCTACGGTTGTATTAAGGAATTGATCAGAGAGCTGTGACAGCCTACAGTTGTATTATAAGGAATTGGTCAGAGAGCTGCAACAGCATATGGTTGTATTATAAGGAATAGGACAGAGAGCTGCAACAGCATATGGTTGTATTATAAGGAATAGGACAGAGAGCTGCAACAGCATACGGTTGTATTATAAGGAATTGGTCAGAGAGCTGCAACAGCATATGGTTGTATTATAAGGAATAGGACAGAGAGCTGCAACAGCATATGGTTGTATTATAAGGAATAGGACAGAGAGCTGCAACAGCATACGGTTGTATTATAAGGAATTGGTCAGAGAGCTGCAACAGCATATGGTTGTATTATAAGGAATAGGACAGAGAGCTGCAACAGCATATGGTTGTATTATAAGGAATAGGACAGAGAGCTGCAACAGCATACGGTTGTATTATAAGGAATTGGTCAGAGAGCTGCAACAGCATATGGTTGTATTATAAGGAATAGGACAGAGAGCTGCAACAGCATATGGTTGTATTATAAGGAATAGGACAGAGAGCTGCAACAGCATATGGTTGTATTATAAGGAATAGGACAGAGAGCTGCAACAGCTTACAGTTGTATAGGGAGATGTAACAGCTGTATTATGGAATTGGACAGAGTGCTGTAACAGCTTACAGTTGTATAGGGAGATGTAACAGCTAACAGCTGTATTATGGAATTGGACAGAGTACTGTAACAGCTTCCAGTTGCATAGGGAGATGTAACAGCTTACAGTTGTATTATGGAATTGGAAAGAGAGCTGTAATAGTCTATGGTTGCTCTTTTCCATTGGAAGATATTCAAGATCTTATATTAAAAAAAGGGGTTTTCTTTTCAAACCAGATGAAAATTAACCTGTATTTACAGAATAACATTGAATTTTCTGTTTATCATAGACTTTAATTGAAATTATACCGTCAATACGGTTTTTAAATGAAAGGTACATGTAGGTCCAACAAATTCAAAGATGTAGGGGATCAAAATCTATTTTACATGAAAATACAGGGTGTTTCTGCAAAATTCTAATGAATGGGCCGATTTATTTATATAAAACTAAAGGGGGATTCTGCAAAACAACCTATCTATACTGAATGGATTGATCCAAATAAATAGATGGATTTTTTTTTTAATTTAAGAAACTTTAAGCAGATTTTACGAAACTCCTATTTAAGGTAATGGACTGATCCATATTCAAAGATGGATCATTCCATTATGAAAGTTCAGGTGACGAAGGGTTATTATACTTACAGAGATGAGCACAACGTTGAGGAGTGCCATTATGTTTCCAAAGTAACTGAAATATTTGTGGCAAATAATCTTCTGAAGGGCAACCAGTCTACTGTAATTCTGGAACCATCTTATGCTTGGTTTCTAAAATAACAATTATATACTTGTGTCAAACCAGTCTGCTATAATTCTGAAACAATCTTATGCTTGGTTTCTAAAGCAACAATTATACACTTGTTACAAACCAGTCTGCTATAATTCTGAAACCATCTTATACTTGGTTTCTAAAACAACACGTATATACTTGTTACAAACCAGTCTACTGTAATTCTGAAACCATCTTATACTTGGTTTCTAAAATAACAATTATACACTTGTTACAAACCAGTCTGCTATAATTCTGAAACCATCTTATACTTGGTTTCTAAAACAACACGTATATACTTGTTACAAACCAGTCTACTGTAATTCTGAAAACATCTTATGCTTGGTTTCTAAAGCAACAATTATACACTTGTTACAAACCAGTCTACTGTAATTCTGAAAACATCTTATACTTGGTTTCTAAAGCAACAATTATACACTTGTTACAAACCAGTCTGCTATAATTCTGAAACAATCTTATGCTTGGTTTCTAAAGCAACAATTATACACTTGTTACAAACCAGTCTGCTATAATTCTGAAAAAACCTCATACTTGGTTTCTAAAACAACACGTATATACTTGTTGCAAATCTTTGATTTTTTTTCTTCTTTTATTTCTCTTTAATAACGATAGTAATACAATACCATGTTTCATTTACCCACAAGTACTGAGTGCGACTAGGATACATCAGTCGAACATACTGAAATCCAGGAAGTGCATCGCAGTGTAGCCCAGCCAGCGATTGGGTCTATCCCTATCTAACTTGAGCACATAACCGGGGATAGTGACCAATGAAAAATGATCTCAGTAAATTCATCTTTAGTAAAATATTTTAGATACAGTTTACATTTACAAAAGCGTACCTCCAATTCAATTCAATTTAACCATTTAATTATTAACTGTTTGTACAAGTAATCAATTGTATGTCGCCAGTTATATAATTCTGTATATTTTTCATTACTCGGAAAGGCTTAATGTAACGTTGTTAGAACTTGTTGCCCGACCCATTTGCTTGTGTTATGTTGTATTATTATTGCGTAACTATATGCAGGTATATAGGTAATAAAACATGGTTAAGTTAAATTACGACCGGGAAGTATGTGAGGTTGTACGGTGGTCGCCAGATCGGACAGGTGGGTTTTCTCCGGGTACTCCGGTACTTCCTCCCACACGAATGACCACATTTACGCTTTCATCCGCACCAACGAGAGTGATTAATGTAAGTTGTTAGAACTTGCTTCACAATCGTTGTAAAATAAATAAAGTTTAAAAAAAACAAATTACGAGGCTTCCACCATACAGGTGGCACACTTCCTAGAATACCACCGGTCGACTCATTGAGAAACCCAAACACAGTCAATTGTACAATGCAGAACGAGATTATATTTTAGATGAGATTAAGAAAGTACTGCACTGATCACCAATCTACAAATCTTGTGTAAAGACTATTATTCGTGGAAGTCGTGATAGCACAGTGGTAGCGCGTTCACTTTATGTGTGAAAGGCCCGGAGTTCGAGCCCCGCTGGAGCCATTACGATTGTGCCCTTAGGCAAGGCATTTAAATTCCAAGTTGCCTCTTCTCTCTCCCTCGTGGCGATGGATTCCATCAGGAATGAGGTCTCGAGAGTGATTAATATAAGTTATAAGAAATTCTTTCGCAATCGAGCTAAAATAAATTTGTATAAACTAAGACTATTATTGTAGTTCATAATTTCATTCAAAACAGTACATACATTTGCTTAGCATAGCAAGTCCTGCCATTGTTATATAATTATATAGCAGAATAACAATAAATATATGCGCAAGTATTTGAGCCACAATGTAGGTAAACCAACACTATTGACAGGCAAGACCGTGATGACTAAAAATGAAGTGAAATTAGTGACTTATTTATATATAAACGAATTTCAAAAATAAAATGAGAGAGGGGTGAGCTCAATAGATCTGGCTTAAAAGGTTCCGACCGTAACCAGGCCTGGGTCATGTCTACAATTTGCTAAAAAACAAGTTACCACTCTCATATTTTAATAAAAAAATATATGTATGATAATTAATAAAAAAACAACAAGAAATTAATGTACTGTGATGCAAAACAATTCTGAGTATCCGCATGTACAATCCACAACGTGTGTTTGTTTATTATAGTGTCACCCCTATTTAAAGGGCCAGCCATTTCTGACTTATGAGACACCTCTTTTTATGAACATCAGTACTTCCGAATCCTATGCTTGCATGCCAGGCGCCATGCAGGTAGGTAGGCAATCGGTAACCATTATTTAATTAGCTGGCGGATCACCAACTGGCCATATCAGAACGAACCCCCGACATGGTTCAAACCTTTGACCTCCCGCTCCGTAGGCGGACGGACGCCTTAACCACTAGGCCACGGAGACACTCACATCTACATTGTATGAAATTCGAAACATGTATGTTACCTCCTTGTGATGCTTGTCCATTTCCATCATACGTAGAACAGACAGGAACTTGTACCACGACATGATCTCATCTTGGTTAAACCCACGAGCAATGGTCTGAAATATACACAGCAATGTTAGCGAGAACTCCCTCAATATAAATAGCAATGTTAGCGGGAACTCCCTCAATATACACAGCAATGTTAGCGCAGGAACTCCCTCAATATACATAGCAATGTTAGTGGGAACTCCCTCAATATACACAGCAATGTTAGCAGGAACTCCCTCAATATACACAGCAATGTTAGCAGGAACTCCCTCAATATACACAGCAATGCTAGCAGGAACTCCCTCAATATACACAGCAATGCTAGCAGGAACTCCCTCAATATACACATCAATGTTAGTGGGAACTCCCTCAATATACACAGCAATGTTAGTGGGAACTCCCTCAATATACACAGCAATGTTAGTGGGAACTCCTCAATATACACAGCAATGTTAGTGGGAACTCCCTCAATATACACAGCAATGTTAGTGGGAACTCCCTCAATATACACAGCAATGTTAGCGGGAACTCCCTCAATATACACAGCAATGTTAGTGGGAACTCCCTCAATATACACAGCAATGTTAGTGGGAACTCCCTCAATATACACAGCAATGTTAGCGGGAACTCCCTCAATATACACAGCAATATTAGTGGGAACTCCCTCAATATACACAGCAATGTTAGCAGAAACTCCCTCAATATACACAGCACTGTTAGCGGGAACTCCCTCAATATACACAGCACTGTTAGCGGGAACTCCCTCAATATACACAACAATCGTGTGGGAGGAAACCGGAGGACACGGAGAAAACCCACATGTCCGATCTGGTGACCACCGTACCATCTCACATACTTCCCGGTCCGAGGATAGAACCCGGGTTGCATTGGTGAGAAGCGAGCGTGCTAACCACTGCGCTAATCGCACAGCCAATATACACAGCTATGTTAGCAAGAACTCCCTCAATATACAGTGCAGTGTTAGCAGGAAATAGGGCTAAATGTGATTAACAGGGCTGACTGCTGTAAAATAGGGCTAAATGTGATTAACAGGGCTGACTGCTGTAAAATAGGGCTAAATGTGATTAACAGGGCTGACTGCTGTAAAATAGGGCTAAATGTGATTAACAGGGCTGACTGCTGTAAAATAGGGCTAAATGTGATTAACAGGGCTGACTGCTGTTAAATTGGGCTAAATGTGATCAACAGGGCTGACTGCTGTACAATAGGGCTAAATGTGATTAACAGGGCTGACTGCTGTAAAATTGGGCTATCAATATAGTCATAGATCTTTTTGGACTGCAGTAGCGATGGGCCAGATGAAACGGCAAATTTGATCTACTTACATCAATCAGTAACACTTTAAGCTCATTAGATATTTCCGCTCGTGAAAGAACAATCTTCAAGTCTCGTATAGCAACTCCATCACTGAAGTAGAAAATAAAGAACAATCTTCAAGTCTCGTATAGCAACTCCATCACTGAAGTAGAAAATAAAGAACAATCTTCAAGTCTCATATAGCAACTCCATCACTGAAGTAGAAAATAAAGAACAATCTTCAAGTCTCATAGCAACTCCATCACTGAAGTAGGAAAATAAAGAACAATCTACAAGTCTTGTATAGCAACTCCATCACTGAAGTAGGAAAATAAAGAACAATCTTCAAGTCTCGTATAGCAACTCCATCACTGAAGTAGGAAAATAAAGAACAATCTACAAGTCTTGTATAGCAACTCCATCACTGAAGTAGGAAAATAAAGAACAATCTACAAGTCTTGTATAGTAACTCCATCACTGAAATAGGAAAATAAAGAACAATCTTCAAGTCTCACATAGCAACTCCATCACTGAAGTATGAAAATAAAGAACAATCTTCAAGTCTCGCATAGCAACTCCATCACTGAAGTAGGAAAATAAAGAACAATCTTCAAGTCTCACATAGCAACTCCATCACTGAAGTAGGAAAATAAAGAACAATCTTCAAGTCTCAGTTTGTGGTAGAACTCCATCACTGAGAAAATAAAGAACAATCTTCAAGTCTCACATAGCAACTCCATCACTGAAGTAGGAAAATAAAGAACAATCTTCAAGTCTCACATAGCAACTCCATCACTGAAATAGGAAAAAAAGAACAATCTTCAAGTCTCATAGCAACTCCATCACTGAAGTAGGAAAATAAAGAACAATCTTCAAGTCTTGTTTAGCAACTCCAGCACTGAAGTAGAAAAATCTAAGAACTAATTGCAAATAAAACCTTACCACTGATATTAGTCAAATGCAACAAGGATTAATTTTTACCAGAAATTTTATAGAAAATATGTTATAATGGAAATAAGCGTATTTCTAAAATAATCTTTCAAAGATCCAGTACAGCTTTAGAAATGAAAAATGAAAATTTCAGTTAACACTTTACAACACATAAATTATTTTATTATTTCCAATGAAATATTGAAATTATCTGTGAAATAAAATGTGTTATTCCGCTGGTTGAAAGCAGTGAAATAACACACTTTATTTCTCACTACATTGCACTTGTGGTACCTAGCCGCAGCATGTTGAAACGTTTTCAGACTCAAGCTGTCAGTGACATCATATAAGACATCATTTATAGTCGTCAAAAACCGACATTCTGGTACCATTTAGCAGACTGTTGCAAAATGTTGAGGACGTACAATGATGGACAACAGACATAGGATGTTCACAAATGCTCACGGTGAACTCAGTTCAACGGGTACGTGTAACATACTTTAGTGTATACAAATTTATTTTAGCTCGATTGCGAAACAAGTTCTTTCAACTTATATTAATCACTCTCGAGACCTCATTCCTGATGGACTCCATCGCCATAAACATACTTTAGTACTGTACATAGAACAGCCAATTTTGCAACATGTATAAACTAGATACTGGCTATATTACCTCACTCTCCTTTCATTTTCAAATTGCGGTTGTAATTTGTGTCTAGTTTAAACATTACTTATTTCAGTATTTGTACATGTAATCAAGAAATGAACATTTTACATATAATTTAACAGCAGTAGAATGAAAGGGATTAGAACGAAAGAAAACTTATATAGTTCTTCTCCCTATCAATTGATTGATATACAATAGGCAGGAAAATAATATATATATAACAAATGAAAATTCGTGAAATCTATTCTAGATATATGCTAAAGAATTTCTTGTGTCTAGTATGATATCCGAATATACGGTAAGTTAATAAATGGATGATAAAACAGGATTAAAACTGTACTCGAAGATATCTCAAATGAATTACAATGCTGATAAATGCATTACAACCCACCATATGTCGCTCTACGGTCCAGTGGTAGAGCGTCGGATTTGGAATCGCTTGGTCCCGGGTTCGATACTTGGTCAGGACACGTATGTAGTCATTGAGCAAGCAAGGCACCTCACACACATTGCTTAGTACTGGTTAATCGCTTAGGTCGGCTAAGCCTGCCCAGGAAAACATGTCTAAGTCCCCGCGAGGGGTTTGACATTAAAGGAATATATATATACATTTGGGTATATCACAATGCAAACTGCTCGCCCATATGGTTTACCGGCGGCGAGGGTAAATAAACTCAATCATCATCACAATGCAAACTAGGAATGTTACTTACTTGAGTACGTTCGACATTTCATTAATTTCTATAGATGATTGACTGAGTAGTGCTGTTTTATTCCTTAATGCCTCGAATGCAGCTCTCTGACCCAACCTGCGCCGCATCAGACTGCTTTGCATGGAATTCTGGAAATTGTAAAATAAATAGCATTTCTTCGGAATTTAAACTTTATTTATTTTACAACGATTGCGAAGCAAGTTTTAGCAACTTATATTAATCACTCTCGTTGGCTCAGATGAAAGCGTAAATGTGTGGGAGGAAACTGAAGTACCCGGAGAAAATCCACCTGTCCAATCTGGCAACAAACGTACTATCTCACATACTTCCTGGTCTGAGGATCAAACCCTGGTTGCATTGGTGTGAGGCGAGCGCGCTAACCACTGCGTTAATCGGAATATACTGGTAGGATGAATATAGCATACTGTGTGACTACTAATTAAATACATCAGGGTTCATTTTAGGTCAGAATTTTTGGGAGAAGTGAGAAAGTGCGTGATCGCTTCCTTAAATGGTGTTCTTTAATATACTTCTGCAAAATAGGGTTAAAATGTAAAATGCACAGTACAACCATTAAATACAACATTTGAATAGAAGGAGTGCTTTATAATGGGCCAGTGTATCTTACTAGACAAAATTTTAAAATATATATTTTATTTTTAGGGAGAATAATATGAACAATGGAATAAGACAAAATACATTAGGAAATGTAAGTATATTTTGGTTAAAACTGAGTTTTCGTTGGGAGTCGAGCACAGTGTCTCTAATAGCCACCAATCTCCAAACTTGGGAGTTGATCATGATTCTAATAAATTCCTGGGTGTGACTGTCTATTTGGATCATTATGGTATATTTCTAGAAACTCACCAGAAAATAACCTCTGAACTGATTGTAAATGATGGCTGTCAACATATTCATGAAACAATAGAGGCCTGTAAACAAAGAACAAATGTCACCGAAAATCACAATACATGGGAATAGTAATATAACGGGCTTAGGAACAACAGCGGAGGTCTTACAGACGGATCTGTAGCCCAGTGGTAACACGCTGGATTGGTAATCCAGGGATTGCAGGTTCGATCCCCCGTCTGACCCTAATAAAATTAACAGTCTTTCAGGTGGGACGTTAAACCGAGGTCTTGTGTCAGTGTTGTACACCGTGCATGTAAAAGAACCAGAGGAGACTCTGGAATGGGTCTCTGTCTGTATCATTGCACTATCCTCCAAAAATCTAAAATGACTAATCTCTTCAGGAGGTCAAAGTGAGGCCATAATCTGGTGATATAATTCCATCTGATAGGCGAATAAGCACGGTGTGCAATAAACAAGTATCAAAAGATTTTGAGGATATCGTCTCAAATGACGAAGATTCACATCAATGAAACGAAGATTCACATCCCTGAAGACGTTTATATTGAATTGATCACATTATTTTGCATGTATTATACGCAAGGTCATGCTAATACAGGACATGCTAATACAGGACATGCCAATACAGGACATGCCAATACAGGACATGCTAATACAGGACATGCTAATACAGGACATGCTAATACAGGACATGCTAATACAGGACATGCTAATACAGGACATGCCAATACAGGACATGCTAATACAGGACATGCCAATACAGGACATGCCAATACAGGACATGCCAATACAGGACATGCTAATACAGGACATGCCAATACAGGACATGCCAATACAGGACATGCCAATACAGGACATGCTAATACAGGACATGCTAATACAGGACATGCCAATACAGGACATGCCAATACAGGACATGCCAATACAGGACATGCTAATACAGGACATGCTAATACAGGACACCAAGCAGGTAATAATAAACCATGGGACGCAATGAGAATTGTAAACAAAACAGACGTGAATATAAAATCATGCAAGATGGAGCATTTTCATATACAGTCTAGTATTCTGTTATTTACCGGTATTCGTGATAACAGTCCTAGCTTAACTTGTATCAAGATTCACCATGAATCGTCATGAATGATTCATTCATGCTTATAATACCGGAGGTTTAATGATTCATTCAAGCTTATAATCTCGGAGGTTTAATGATTCATTCATGCTTATAATCTCGGAGGTTTAATGATTCATTCATGCTTATAATCTCGGAGGTTAACCGTTTAATGATTCATTCATGCTTATAATCTCAGAGGTTAACCGTTTAATGATTCATTCAGGCTTATAATCTCGGAGGTTTAATGATTCATTCAGGCTTATAATCTCAGAGGTTAACCGTTTAATGATTCATTCATGCTTATAATCTCGGAGGTTTAATGATTCATTCAGACTAATAATCTCGGAGGTTTAATGATTCATTCAGACTAATAATCTCAGAGGTTTAATGATTCATTCAGACTAATAATCTCAGAGGTTTAATGATTCATTCAGACTAATAATCTCGGAGGTTTAATGATTCATTCAGACTAATAATCTCGGAGGTTTAATGATTCATTCAGGCTTATAATCTCGGAGGTTTAATGATTCATTCAGACTAATAATCTCGGAGGTTTAATGATTCATTCAGGCTTATAATCTCGGAGGTTTAATGATTCATTCAGGCTTATAATCTCGGAGGTTTAATGATTCATTTAGACTAATAATCTCAGAGGTTTAATGATTCATTCAGGCTTATAATCTCGGAGGTTTAATGATTCATTTAGACTAATAATCTCAGAGGTTTAATGATTCATTCAGGCTTATAATACCGGAGGTTTAATGATTCATTTAGACTAATAATCTCGGAGGTTTAATGATTCATTTAGACTAATAATCTCAGATGTTTAATGATTCATTCAGGCTTATAATACCGGAGGTTTAATGATTCATTCAGGCTTATAATCTCGGATGTTTAATGATTCATTTAGACTAATAATCTCAGTAAATCTTTAGTAAATTTACAACACAAGAGTACAGAAGTTCACATTAGTTGACTCTTTTTCCCCAGAAATCTCCACTGATAATGGAATCTCATCTTGCAAGCCCAAGTCCCAATCAATGTTTAATCTGAATCCCAAGTTCTCCTAAACTCAAAAATCATTGCATGACCTATGGCCACGGTCGATTTATACGCTAAGTAAGATAGAAATGGTGTATACTTACCTATGATAAGAAATACAATGAAGAATATGCCAAACAGTCTGTTCCTCCTATATGCTGGTAGCATCACTAGAACAGAAATACAGAAATTGTAAGCCATGGTCCGTGTTCATTTAAAGTGACACTACATCGCTGAAAACGCAAATGTCTGCAGAATGTAATTTCCTATTATATGGTATAATTTCTTTCCAAATATTTGCCTCAAAAACTGAGTATCTCAACAAATAAACAAACGTCGTATACACGGTTTGTTGACATAACAACATAATGTAAATAGGGACGTTTATCCTGAATAACACGATTAATGGTACATGTTTACCGTGATATCTCAAATGTGTGCCTATGCATATTTATTTGTAGACTAATCTTAGTTAAATTATCTCTAAACAAACAAAAGTATCGCATGTTTAGTATTGACTCCAATGACAAACAAGCGTCAATTCAGGAGCGTGGATGACCGTTATATGAAATCCTACTTTTACTTTTGAAAGTTTGTATACCACAAACCACTGTTTATTGATTCAATTTTAGTGGTCGAATGTATTGAGAAGAATTTGTAGTAGCAATGCATTTATACGTGAAAAAATGCATTTTATTTGCTTTTTGTGATGTAATGTCGCTTTAATGTCTAATTTATGCCATTATAATATAATAATTTACATTTTCACACAATTCTTTTCTACATGTCTAAAATATGGATGATTTTATTTCATACAGAAATGATTTTTTTAACGAACCCGTAGAAATTCAAAGGATTTTTTAATACCAAATTTGTCGAGACAAACGCACATGCAGAAGAAATACGTATATACCTATGTAATATGTACAATTGTTTGAATAAAAAACATCGAAATACAAAAAAAAAGAAGAAATACGTGGACCTACAAAAAAATATATATTTATACAGTAGACATTAATGTTATGAATATAACCAAAACTGCAGTATTTGACTTTTGTGGTTCATTTAATTTGAGATTGAATTCTAATACACAATCGCAATCTCCAACCAAGATCAATCAACAACTCCCAGGCAACTCGACTTTTTAATGATATTTCCAACCAAGTTTCATCAAATTCAGTTGAACGATTAAGGTAGAGTGATGGTATGGTGGTCGCCAGGTCGGACAGGTGGGTTATCCCCGGGTGGGTACTCCGGTTTCCTCCCACACAAATGACCACATTTACACTTTCATCCGTGCCAACGAGAGTGATTAATATAAGTTGTTAGAACTTGCTTCACAATCGTAAAATAAATAAAGTTTAAACTTTACGGTAGACTGGTCTCAAGTCTATATGCGACAGATATATTGATTATTTGTTATGTTATGTTATATTTCGGGTTTTATGCCTGCATCAGCACCATTTTGGGCTATATGGCCGGCGGGCAGTTTACCTAACAACATCTTTCCTGGGCAGGCTCCAGCGGTTAACCAGTACTTGGGTGCACCAACCTCCGTAAGAAACTGCCAACTTTTTCATATAAATGAGACACGGCCTGAGTGGGACTCGAACCCGTGACCGTGTGTGATGGTAGGTTACAGTGGTATACAAGTCAGCGACCTTAACCACTCGACCACGGAGGCGGACACAGATATATTGAATGTACAAAAAAAAAAAAAAATGGACTTCAATAAAAAGGAGCTATTACCGTAGTTATTGCAAACTACTAAATACCAGGGCTCATCCTAGTTCAGAATTTTTGGGGAGAAATGAGAAAGCGTGTGATTGCAACTATAACTAATATTATTAATAAAAATCAACAAAATAGGTCAAAATATACATTATGGACATTAAATACAACATGTGTGTTTTACGTTTATTTATCGTCGCTACCGGTTGCCCATATGAGCGATGCCTCCTGAAGAGATTAGTCATTTTAGATTTTTGAGGATTGGTCAATGATACAGACAGAGACAAATTCCAGAGTCTCCTCTGGTTCTTTTACGTGCACGGTGTAAAGCATCGACACGAGACCTCGGTTTAAAGTCCCAACTGAAAGACTGTTCATTTTATTAGGGTCAGATCACAGGGATTCGACATGTTTGGGGGTACTAGTATATATATTTAAGTACAGGGATTCTACTCTGTGGGATGTCAGATTTCGCATCGATCAGTAAAATGGCCCTATCTGAAACAATTTTGTACAAATCTGTCCAAATATAACGCCTATCCCGAGTCTTTATATTGTTCTTCAAATAAAACACAACTTTAAGCTGCATGCATGTATACTTTGCAAACAATTGCCACAGACATTGGCCATAGCAGGTCACATTTCCATACTAGGACACGGGTTCTGTCAGCAACAAAAACAAATCTTCGACGGGAGAGTTTTAACTGTGAATAACATTATCAATAAAATGTGTTTCCACTAACGTGTAGGTTTATTCGGCAAAAATGTACGTCAAAAAGAGATTTCGTAGTATTTTCAATTTGTTTTGAAAATTTCTAAAGCGGCGCAATTCGCGTTGAAACGAGCGTTCTGATTGGATTATTAGAATGTAACAAGATGTTTTTTTATATATGAAGAATAATCATAATCCAATCAGAACGCTCGTTTCAACGCTCGTTTCAATGCGAATTGCGCCGCTTTAGAAATTTTCAAAACAAATTGAAAATTCTACGAAATCTCTTTTTGACGTACATTTTTGCCGAATAAACCTACACGTTAGTGGAAACACATTTTATTGATAATGTTATTCACAGTTAAAACTCTCCCGTCGAAGATTTTTTGTTGTTGCTGACAGAACCCGTGTCCTAGTATGGAAATGTGACCTGCTATGGCCAATGTCTGTGGCAATTGTTTGCAAAGTATACATGCATGCAGCTTAAAGTTGTGTTTTATTTGAAGAACAATATAAAGACTCGGGATAGGCGTTATATTTGGACAGATTTGTACAAAATTGTTTCAGATAGGGCCATTTTACTGATCGATGCGAAATCTGACATCCCACAGAGTAGAATCCCTGTACTTAAATATATATACTAGTACCCCCAAACGTGCCGACTCCCTATGGGTCAGATGGGGTATCAAACCTGCGATCCCTGGATTACCAGTCCAGCGTGTTACCACTGGACTACAGATCCGTATGTTAATACAACATTTGAATAGAAGGAGTGTTTTATAATGGCCAGTGTATCATACTGGGCAAAATTTTGTATAACAATTAAAAAGATTAATTTTATTTTATTAGAGAGAAGTGAGGGTGAAGTCAGTGTCCCTAGGTGACTATTTCACCCCTGTTGCCCTCTGCAATGAGTTAAATATAAAATTTAAAAAGATTAATTTATATTTTATTAGAGAGAAGTGGGGGTGAAGTTAGTGCCCCTAGGCGACTATTTTGCCCATGTTGCCCTCTGCAATAAGTTAAAATTTAAAAAGATTTTTATTTTATTAGAGAGAAGTGGGGGTGAAGTCAGTGCCCCTAGGCGACTATTTCGCCCCTGTTGCCATCTGGAATGAGTTAAAAATCAAATTTAAAAAGATTAATTTTTATTTTATTAGAGAGATGTTAGGGTGAAGTCAGTGCCCCTAGGCGACTATTTCGCCCCTGTTGCCCTCTGCAATGAGCCCTGAAATGATGATAGTATATGTATAATATCTTACAGTCGGGATTGTTCGCTGTTGTAAGGAGCACCAGTAAGCTTATGAAGGAACCTGTCAGAGTTTGGAAGTACCCCGAGTCTGGATCACCCTGTAAATGTAGCACAAAATATCATCTGAAATGGTATCGATATGGTCAATGTTTTATTTATATACAGTCAAACCTGTTAGTGGTCACCTCCATTAAGCAGCCAACCGGTATTAAGCAGCCAGTTTCAAGATTCCCTATATGTTGTTTTACTATACATTTGACCTCTATTAAGCAGCCACCTGTGCTAAGCAGCCACTTTTTCTGACTCCCTTGGCTGGCTGCTTAAGACAGGTTTGACTGTATACACAGATTTGTGTTTTACTATTTTAAGTAGCATGGCATGTTCACAAACTTTTTATGGCTAGTGATTATTTAAAAAATTGCCGTAGTTAAATTGGTTAAAACTGAAAGACTTATATTTATAGTTAAATTGGTTAAAACTGAAAGACTTATATTTATAGTTAAATTGGTTAAAACTGAAAGACTTATATTTATAGTTAAATTGGTTAAAACTGAAAGACTTATATTTATAGTTAAATTGGTTAAAACTGAAAGACTTATATTTATAGTTAAATTGGTTAAAACTGAAAGACTTATATTTATAGTTAAATTGGTTAAAACTGAAAGACTTATATTTATAGTTAAATTGGTTAAAACTGAAAGACTTATATTTATAGTTAAATTGGTTAAAACTGAAAGACTTATATATTTATAGTTAAATTGGTTAAAACTGAAAGACTTATATTTATAGTTAAAATTTCTTACAATACAGTATGAAGAATTAGCAGAGTCTCGTTCTTTGCTCATATCCTCAGCCCTCGGGTGGGATTTCTTTATCTGCAACTCTTGGAGGTGCTACAATCACTTTATCTCATATGAAGTAAAACCATACATTTATATTCTTATCCATCTAATGATGGTTGCTCGAGACAGGTGACGTCTCTATCCGGAGATAAACATTCAAGAACAGACAGGCCAGTTTTAATGCTGCAGTTACAGTTTTAATGTTGCAGAGTGCAGTTAATGTTTAAACAATTGCTACCTTTGTACCATTTCCGCTAGTATTGCCGACAGAATCATTGATCACGGAGGCATCTGTGGTGCCTTCCCTGGGAAACAACAGCATCCCGAACAGTGTGAATATGTACAGATGTAATGCCATCAAGAGTAACACACTGAAACAATGCATGTTAAAACATTGTTAGATCATGAAGGAACAGGGATGGGGTATTTGTAATCAGTATTCATATTCATGAATACAGCATTTTCATGTATTCGCATGTAATCACTATTGCACATATGCCATTAATCAGGGATGGGTATTCGTAATAAGTATTCGTATTCATTATTCATGAATACAACATTTTCATGTATTTGCATGTAACCGTTATTCATGCAAATACACAAATACATGTATTCGTAATGTATTCGATTACAGCTCCAAAATTGTTTGTGTATTCATGAATATTTTAGGAATACATTTTGAATACATTTTAATGAATAATTTTAGAATACATTTGTTATAAATGAGTAGATCGTGTCAGGGCTCAAAATAATCAGAATGTATTCGAATACATTGTTGAAGTATTTGTAATCATATTCAATTACTTTTAAAAATTGCTATATTTGTATTCGTAATCGTATTCAAGCTTTTCGAAAGTATTCGTATTCAATACATTTTGAAGTATTCGACCCCATCCCTGGCAAGGAAACTGCATGTAAAGACAAAGTGATAGACGTTGTTGGTGTTGTTGTTGAATTGGGTTTTAAAGTGTACTAACATAGCACAGATTTTACAATACCGAACCTGATTGAACATTGTGGTTTCAAATCTCATTTATAGTGAAATAAAGTATGACTATCAAACTTTACTGTTGGAATCACGGAGACCCTGTGTAGCAAAGTGTTCACGTGATACTAGTCACCTCTTAAAGATATATGCATATTCTGAAAGGTGACATTGCACTGTATGCGACTGTGCTGTACTTTATACTTGCAATATGAACAAGACATGCTATAAATGATTTGCCCACATTCAGTTCTACACTACACTGATTTACTAAGCAAATGGAACTGGATACAAAAATGTGGAATTCTTGATAAACCCCGCCATTGACAAGCCACATGGAAATACTTGATAAACCCCGCCATTGACAAGCCACATGGAAATACTTGATAAACCCCACCATTGACAAGCCACACGGAAATTCTTGAAAAACCCCACCATTGACAAGCCACATGGTAATACTTGATAAACCCCGCCATTGACAAGCCACACACAAATACTTGATAAACCCCACCATTGACAAGCCACATGGAAATTCTTGATAAACCCTGCCATTGACAAGCCACATGGAAATTCTTGATAAACCCTGCCATTGACAAGCCACATGGAAATTCTTGATAAACCCTGCCATTGACAAGCCACATGGAAATTCTTGATAACCCTGCCATTGACAAGCCACATGGAAATTCTTGATAAACCCCACCATTGACAAGCCACATGGAAATACTTGATAAACCCCGCCATTGACAAGCCACATGGTAATACTTGATAAACCCCACCATTGACAAGCCACATGGAAATACTTGATAAACCCTGCCATTGACAAGCCACATGGAAATTCTTGATAAACCCCGCCATTGACAAGCCACACACAAATACTTGATAAACCCCACCATTGACAAGCCACACAGAAATACTTGATAAACCCCGCCATTGACAAGCCACATGGTAATACTTGATAAACCCCACCATTGACAAGCCACATGGAAATACTTGATAAACCCCACCATTGACAAGCCACATGGAAATACTTGATAAACCCCGCCATTGACAAGCCACATGGTAATACTTGATAAACCCCACCATTGACAAGCCACACAGAAATACTTGATAAACCCCACCATTGACAAGCCACACAGAAATACTTGATAAACCCCGCCATTGACAAGCCACATGGTAATACTTGATAAACCCAGCCATTGACAAGCCACACAGAAATACTTGATAAACCCCGCCATTGACAAGCCACATGGAAATTCTTGATAAACCCCGCCATTGACAAGCCACACAAATACTTGATAAACCCCGCCATTGACAAGCCACATGGAAATTCTTGATAAACCCCGCCATTGACAAGCCACATGGTAATACTTGATAAACCCCGCCATTGACAAGCCACATGGAAATTCTTGATAAACCCCGCCATTGACAAGCCACATGGTAATACTTGATAAACCCCACCATTGACAAGCCACATGGAAATTCTTGATAAACCCCACCATTGACAAGCCACATGGTAATACTTGATAAACCCCGCCATTGACAAGCCACACACAAATACTTGATAAACCCCACCATTGACAAGCCACACAGAAATACTTGATAAACCCCACCATTGACAAGCCACACAGAAATACTTGATAAACCCTGCCATTGACAAGCCACATGGAAATTCTTGATAAACCCCGCCATTGACAAGCCACACAGAAATACTTGATAAACCCTGCCATTGACAAGCCACATGGAAATTCTTGATAAACCCCGCCATTGACAAGCCACATGGTAATACTTGATAAACCCCACCATTGACAAGCCACATGGAAATACTTGATAAACCCTGCCATTGACAAGCCACATGGTAATACTTGATAAACCCCGCCATTGACAAGCCACATGGAAATTCTTGATAAACCCCGCCATTGACAAGCCACACAGAAATACTTGATAAACCCTGCCATTGACAAGCCACATGGAAATTCTTGATAAACCCTGCCATTGACAAGCCACACAGTAATTCTTGGAAACAATCGGCGATACTAATTTGCATGCAGTACGTTATTTTTAGAACTTATTGAAATTATGATCATGTGACTAGAATGTGTGTGGCTACAGAAACAAACTATTTTCATACAAAATTGGGATATTATTTTTATATTATTTTTAGATTAAATTTTTTTCAAATACATTTAAAATGTCTTGGGTTTCTTTTGTTTCCTGCGACACTTATGTAACAATGGTTTTATAATGACTATACTTACATGCTAACAACCTTCTTAGAAATTGTGGCACTAATGTAGAACAGGAATGTATCATGAAAGTGTTTTAACCCATTCAACATCAAGTAACTGACATGGACTGGTGCATATTTTCAGACCAATAAATTAATAAGAAAATTACATTTGGACCAGTTCATTTATCAGAATGGGTAATTTTTGTCTAAACAATAGTAATATTACTGGCAAAAAGTGTAGATTCTGATGAGACAGCCCATATAGATCTACACTTTTTGTAAGCCTATTGAGAGGCCTGTGGTGTTGAAAGGAAATGGCCCAATTAATAAACTGAATAGCGAGTGGTTAGCGCGCTCACTTCTCACCAATGCAACCCGGGTTCGATCCTCAGACCGGGAAGTATATGAGATGGTACGGTGGTCGCCAGATCGGACATGTGGCTTTTCTCCGGGTACTCCAGGTTTCCTCCCACACACATGACCACATATACGCTTACATCCGCGCCAACGAGAGTGATTAATATAAATTGTTAAAACTTGCTTCGCAATCGTTGTAAAATAAATAAAGTTTAAATTGATAAATTGATTGCCCAAGAAACACATAAGAGTCAGTGATAGAGAGAAACATGTGGCTGTACACGTGAACAATATACACTGGTAGGTGGCTAACTACAGTAAAGTGTTGGTATTTTTCAATACTTACTAATAAATAATCTCTTCTCTATCTTTGAAAAAAAATATTTCGGGCCCCAAAAAGGGGGAACCCCATTTATTGTCTCTATCTTTTAAAAAAAAAATTTCGGGCCATTTTCTCTATCTTTAAACAAAATATTCCAGGCCCCAAAACAGGGGAACCCCAGTTATTTTCTCTATCTTTTAAAAAAAAAATGTTCGGGCCCCAAAACAAGGGGAACTCATAGCACATTCCATAGTAGCCTTACATGCTTGATATATAGGTATCAACAATGTATGAACTCGATATGATTTATAATCGTGCATACATTCATATATTTACTGGGGTTCACTGGGACACAAAACTTGTGTGCTTCCACCTCCATGGTCGAGTGGTTACGGTCGCTGACTTATATACAACTGTAACCTATCATCACTGATGGTCACGGGTTCGAGCCCCGCTCAGGCCGTGTCTCATTTATATGAAAAAGTTGGCAGTTTCTTACGGAGGTTGGTGCACCAAAGTACTGGTTAACTGCTGGAGCCTGCCCAGGAAAGGTGTTGTTAGGTAAACTGCCCGCCGGCGATATAGCACAAAATGGTGCTGATGCAGGCGTAAAACCCGAAATATAACATATAACAAATGTGTGCATAATGAAATAAGAAATAAGACATACATGCATACACCACCTGCCTGTCTTATCTACTTCTGTGAATATCTTTATAATTCTTACCCTAGAATCTGAGACATGGTTTTTCTCAAAGAGTTGAGTATTTTCTTCATGAGAGATGAGTTTTGTATAATAAACACTGGACGTAACATTCGTCGTACTCTCACTACCTGTAATGTACAGTGTACAAATACTGTAAACTGTGTGATATATGCAGTATCTACCAGTAACCTGTAATGTACAGTGTACAAATACTGTAAACTGTGTGATATATGCAGTATCTACCAGTAACCTGTAATGTACAGTGTACAAATACTGTAAACTGTGTGATATATGCAGTATCTACCAGTAACCTGTAATGTACAGTGTACAAATACTGTAAACTGTGTGATATATGCAGTATCTACCAGTAACCTGTAATGTACAGTGTACAAATACTGTAAACTGTGTGATATATGCAGTATCTACCAGTAACCTGTAATGTACAGTGTACAAATACTGTAAACTGTGTGATATATGCAGTATCTACCAGTAACCTGTAATGTACAGTGTACAAATACTGTAAACTGTGTGATATATGCAGTATCTACCAGTAACCTGTAATGTACAGTGTACAAATACTGTAAACTGTGTGATATATGCAGTATCTACCAGTAACCTGTAATGTACAGTGTACAAATACTGTAAACTGTGTGATATATGCAGTATCTACCAGTAACCTGTAATGTACAGTGTAATACTGTAAACTGTGTGATATATACAGTATCTACCAGTAACCTGTAATGTACAGTGTAATACTGTAAACTGTGTGATATATGCAGTATCTACCAGTAACCTGTAATGTACAGTGTAATACTGTAAACTGTGTGATATATGCAGTATCTACCAGTAACCTGTAATGTACAGTGTAATACTGTAAACTGTGTGATATATACAGTATTACCAGTAACCTGTAATGTACAGTGTAATACTGTAAACTGTGTGATATATGCAGTATCTACCAGTAATCTGTAATGTACAGTGTAATACTGTAAACTGTGTGATATATACAGTATCTACCAGTAACCTGTAATGTACAGTGTAATACTGTAAACTGTGTGATATATGCAGTATCTACCAGTAACTGTAATGTACAGTGTAATACTGTAAACTGTGTGATATATACAGTATCTACCTGTAATGTACAGTGTAATACTGTAAACTGTGTGATATATACAGTATCTACCTGTAATGTACAGTGTAATACTGTAAACTGTGTGATATATACAGTATCTACCAGTAACCTGTAATGTACAGTGTAATACTGTAAACTGTGTGATATATACAGTATCTACCTGTAATGTACAGTGTAATACTGTAAACTGTGTGATATATACAGTATCTACCAGTAACCTGTAATGTACAGTGTAATACTGTAAACTGTGTGATATATGCAGTATCTACCAGTAACCTGTAATGTACAGTGTAATACTGTAAAACTGTGTGATATATGCAGTATCTACCAGGAACCTGTAATGTACAGTGTAATACTGTAAACTATGTGATATATACAGTATTTACCAGTAACCTGTAATGTACAGTGTAATACTGTAAACTGTGTAATATATGCAGTATCTACCAGTAATCTGTAATGTACAGTGTAATACTGTAAACTGTGTGATATATACAGTATCTACCAGTAACCTGTAATGTACAGTGTAATACTGTAAACTGTGTGATATATGCAGTATCTACCAGTAACCTGTAATGTACAGTGTAATACTGTAAACTGTGTGATATATACAGTATCTACCTGTAATGTACAGTGTAATACTGTAAACTGTGTGATATATACAGTATCTACCAGTAACCTGTAATGTACAGTGTAATACTGTAAACTGTGTGATATATACAGTATCTACCAGTAACCTGTAATGTACAGTGTAATACTGTAAACTGTGTGATATATACAGTATCTACCAGTAACCTGTAATGTACAGTGTAATACTGTAAACTGTGTGATATATACAGTATCTACCAGTAACCTGTAATGTACAGTGTAATACTGTAAACTGTGTGATATATGCAGTATCTACCAGTAACCTGTAATGTACAGTGTAATACTGTAAACTGTGTGATATATACAGTATCTACCAGTAACCTGTAATGTACAGTGTAATACTGTAAACTGTGTGATATATACAGTATCTACCAGTAACCTGTAATGTACAGTGTAATACTGTAAACTGTGTCATATATACAGTATCTACAAGTATCCTGTAATGTACAGTGTAATACTGTAAACTGTGTCATATATACAGTATCTACCAGTAACCTGTAATGTACAGTGTAATACTGTAAACTGTGTGATATATGCAGTATCTACCAGTAACCTGTAATGTACAGTGTAATACTGTAAACTGTGTGATATATGCAGTATCTACCAGTAACCTGTAATGTACAGTGTAATACTGTAAACTGTGTGATATATACAGTATCTACCAGTAACCTGTAATGTACAGTGTAATACTGTAAACTGTGTGATATATACAGTATCTACCAGTAACCTGTAATGTACAGTGTAATACTGTAAAATGTGTGATATATGCAGTATCTACCAGTAACCTGTAATGTACAGTGTAATACTGTAAACTGTGTGATATATACAGTATCTACCAGTAACCTGTAATGTACAGTGTAATACTGTAAACTGTGTGATATATACAGTATCTACCAGTAACCTGTAATGTACAGTGTAATACTGTAAACTGTGTGATATATACAGTATCTACCAGTAACCTGTAATGTACAGTGTAATACTGTAAACTGTGTGATATATGCAGTATCTACCAGTAACCTGTAATGTACAGTGTAATACTGTAAACTGTGTGATATATGCAGTATCTACCAGTAACCTGTAATGTACAGTGTAATACTGTAAAATGTGTGATATATGCAGTATCTACCAGTAATGTACGTTGTACAAATACTGTAAACTGTGTGATATATACAGTATCTACCAGTAACCTGTAATGTACAGTGTAATACTGTAAACTGTGTGATATATGCAGTATCTACCTGTAACCTGTAATGTACAGTGTAATACTGTAAACTGTGTGATATATGCAGTATCTACCTGTAATGTACAGTGTAATACTGTAAACTGTGTGATATATGCAGTATCTACTTGTAATGTACAGTGTAATACTGTAAACTGTGTGATATATACAGTATCTACCAGTAACCTGTAATGTACAGTGTAATACTGTAAACTGTGTGATATATGCAGTATCTACCTGTAATGTACAGTGTAATACTGTAAACTGTGTGATATATGCAGTATCTACCTGTAATGTACAGTGTAATACTGTAAACTGTGTGATATATACAGTATGTACAAGTAACCTGCAACAATTATTTATATTATAGACCATAGAATAGCTGATGTACATTTATTACCGTATTTGTTCACGTTATTACACAATGTTGCATCATGTTTGTCATCTATGTTCATAAATAAAGATACTGTTCTGTTCTGTACAACCTTCATACCCTCGACTTATGGAAGGATCAGCCTAAAATCAGGTTTTTGAGCCAAAACTTAACACTCGACTTATGACCAGGTATATACGGTATTACGGTATGAACATAAACTCTCTGCAATGGTTGCCATAGTGACCTGAATTCACTACTGAAATTAATTGATTGGGATGATGTTATTACGAATTTCCATCTTTTGCTAAGAATCCCATTTGCAATGAACTATGTACTAAAATCTAAAACAGGTGTTCATACCTTAGTTTAACCATACTTTATTGCTCGATTCGTTTTACATTATACATGTGACTACAAATTAAATAAAGGCAAACGGGTCAGGCCACAAGTTCTAGCAACATGAGTTACGGCCATTCCTTCCATGGAGGGCATGGTTTCTTTAGTTTAATCATATTTTATTGCTCGATTCGTTTTACATATACATGTGAATACAAAACATGACAAATTAAATAAAGGCAAACGGGTCAGGCCACAAGTTCTAGCAATATGAGTTACGGCCCTTCCTTCCATGGAGGGCATGGTTTCTTTAGTTTAATCATATTTTATTGCTTGATTCGTTTTACATATACATGTGAATACAAAACATGACAAATTAAATAAAGGCAAACGGGTCAGGCCACAAGTTCTAGCAACATGAGTTACGGCCATTCCTTCCATGGAGGGCATGGTTTCTTTAGTTTAATCATATTTTATTGCTTGATTCGTTTTACATATACATGTGAATACAAAACATGACAAATTAAATAAAGGCAAACGGGTCAGGCCACAAGTTCTAGCAACATGAGTTACGGCCATTCCTTCCATGGAGGGCATGGTTTCTTTAGTTTAATCATATTTTATTGCTCGATTCGTTTTACATATACATGTGAATACAAAACATGACAAATTAAATAAAGGCAAACGGGTCAGGCCACAAGTTCTAGCAACATTAGTTACGGCCCTTCATGATGTTCATACCGTACGTGTACTTAGTAAATCTGGAAACTATAAATTCACATCTCAAGAATAGTTAGTTATACCTCTGTACAACCTATAGACAGGGACAGGACCCAGTCTACAAGAGATACGCCTAAAACGATCACTGTTACAGACAACCATTTGTTGGTAAACAGAATCTGGTTTCCATAGATACGAGACTGAAAGAAGAGAAGATAAAGTAAGTACATGTGTTATTATAGTGACATGTGCATTAACATAGTTACAATACATACATATGAACAACTAAATATAGCACCCGACCCAATGGATCTATCAGTCACCTGAATATTAAATCGTTATATATAACATTGTATATAAGTCACGGTGATTACATTAACAATAAGTTATTCAGTCCATTATAAGTATGGTATGGTATTTATAATGGTAATGTTAACAATAAGTTATTCAGTATAATGGTAATGTTAACAATAAGTTATTCAGTCATTGTAAGTATGGCATATAAGTTATTCAGTCATTGTAAGTATGGCATGGTATTTATAATGGTAATGTTAACAATAAGTTATTCAGTCACTATAAGTATGACATGGTATTTATAATGGCAATGTTAACAATAAGTTATTCAGTCATAAGTATGGCATGGTATTTGTAATGGTAATGTTAACAATAAGTTATTCAGTCCATTATAAGTATGGCATGGTATTTTAATGGTAATGTTAACAATAAGTTATTCAGTCCATTATAAGTATGGCATGGTATTTATAATGGTAATGTTAACAATAAGGTATTCAGTCATTGTAAGTATGGCATGGTATTTATAATGGTAATGTTAACAATAAGTTATTCAGTCCATTATAAGTATGACATGGTATTTATAATGGTAATGTTAACAATAAGTTATTCAGTCCATTATAAGTATGGCATGGTATTTATAATGGTAATGTTAACAATAAGTTATTCAGTCATAAGTATGGCATGGCATTTTAATGGTAATGTTAACAATAAGTTATTCAGTCCATTATAAGCATGACATGGTATTTATAATGGTAATGTTAACAATAAGTTATTCAGTCCATTATAAGTATGGCATGGTATTTATAATGGTAATGTTAACAATAAGTTATTCAGTCCATTATAAGTATGGCATGGTATTTATAATGGTAATGTTAACAATAAGTTGTTCAGTCCATTATAAGTATGGCATGGTATTTATAATGGTAATGTTAACAATAAGGTATTTAGTCATTATAAGTATAGTATGGTATTTATAATGGTAATGTTAACAATAAGTTATTCAGTCATTGTAAGTATGGCATGGTATTTTAATGGTAATGTTAACAATAAGTTATTCAGTCCATTATAAGTATGGCATGGTATTTATAATGGTAATGTTAACAATAAGTTAGTCAGTCATTATAAGTATGGCATGGTATTTGTAATGTTAACAATAAGTTATTCAGTCATTATAAGTATGGTATTGTATTTATAATGGTAATGTTAACAATAAGTTATTCAGTCATTATACGTATGGCATGGTATTTATAATGGTAATGTTAACAATAAGTTATTCAGTCATTATACGTATGGCATGGTATTTGTAATGGTAATGTTAACAATAAGTTATTCAGTCATTATAAGTATGGCATGGTATTTATAATGGCAATGTTAACAATAAGTTATTCAGTCATTATAAGCATGGCATGGTATTTATAATGGTAATGTTAACAATAAGTTATTCAGTCATTATACGTATGGCATGGTATTTATAATGGTAATGTTAACAATAAGTTATTCAGTCATTATAAGCATGGCATGGTATTTATAATGGTAATGTTAACAATAAGTTATTCAGTCATTATAAGTATGGCATGGTATTTATAATGGCAATGTTAACAATAAGTTATTCAGTCATTATAAGCATGGCATGGTATTTATAATGGTAATGTTAACAATAAGTTATTCAGTCATTATACGTATGGCATGGTATTTATAATGGTAATGTTAACAATAAGTTATTCAGTCATTATAAGCATGGCATGGTATTTATAATGGTAATGTTAACAATAAGTTATTCAGTCATTATAAGTATGGCATGGTATTTATAATGGTAATGTTAACAATAAGTTATTCAGTCCATTATAAGCATGGCATGGTATTTATAATGGTAATGTTAACAATAGGTTATTCAGTCCATTATAAGCATGGCCTGGTATTTATAATGGTAATGTTAACAATAAGTTATTCAGTCCATTATAAGCATGGCCTGGTATTTATAATGGTAATGTTAACAATAAGTTATTCAGTCCATTATAAGTATGGCATGGTATTTGTAATGGTAATGTTAACAATAAGTTATTCAGTAATTATAAGTATGGCATGGTATTTATAATGGTAATGTTAACAATAAGTTATTCAGTAATTATAAGTATGGCATGGTATTTATAATGGTAATGTTAACAATAAGTTATTCAGTCCATTATAAGCATGGCATGGTATTTATAATGGTAATGTTAACAATAAGTTATTCAGTCCATTATAAGCATGGCCTGGTATTTATAATGGTAATGTTAACAATAAGTTATTCAGTCCATTATAAGTATGGCATGGTATTTGTAATGGTAATGTTAACAATAAGTTATTCAGTAATTATAAGTATGGCATGGTATTTATAATGGTAATGTTAACAATAAGTTATTCAGTCATTATAAGTATGGCGTGGTATTTATAATGGCAATGTTAACAATAAGTTATTCAGTCATTATAAATATGGCATGGTATTTGTAATGGTAATGTTAACAATAAGTTATTCAGTCATTATAAATATGGCATGGCATTTGTAATGGTAATGTTAACAATAAGTTATTCAGTCATTATAAATATGGCATGGCATTTGTAATGGTAATGTTAACAATAAGTTATTCAGTCATTATAAATATGGCATGGTATTTGTAATGGTAATGTTAACAATAAGTTATTCAGTCATTATAAGTATGGCATGGTATTTGTAATGGTAATGTTAACAATAAGTTATTCAGTCATTATAAGTATGGCGTGGTATTTATAATGGCAATGTTAACAATAAGTTATTCAGTCATTATAAATATGGCATGGCATTTGTAATGGTAATGTTAACAATAAGTTATTCAGTCCATTATAAGTATGGCATGGTATTTGTAATGGTAATGTTAACAATAAGTTATTCAGTCCATTATAAGTATGGCATGGTATTTATAATGGTAATGTTAACAATAAGTTATTCAGTCATTATAAGTATGGCATGGTATTTATAATGGTAATGTTAACAATAAGTTAGTCAGTCATTATAAGTATGGCATGGTATTTATAATGGTAATGTTAACAATAGTTATTCAGTCATTATAAGTATGGTATGGTATTTATAATGGTAATGTTAACAATAAGTTTTCAGTCATTATAAGTATGGCATGGTATTTATAATGGTAATGTTAACAATAAGTTAGTCAGTCATTATAAGTATGGTATTTATAATGGTAATGTTAACAATAAGTTAGTCAGTCATTATAAGTATGGCATGGTATTTATAATGGTAATGTTAACAATAAGTTATTCAGTCATTATAAGTATGGCATGGTATTTATAATGGTAATGTTAACAATAAGTTAGTCAGTCATTATAAGTATGGCATGGTATTTATAATGATAATGTTAACAATAAGTTAGTCAGTCATTATAAGTATGGTATTTATAATGGTAATGTTAACAATAAGTTAGTCAGTCATTATAAGTATGGTATTTATAATGGTAATGTTAACAATAAGTTAGTCAGTCATTATAAGTATGGTATGGTATTTATAATGATAATGTTAACAATAAGTTATTCAGTCCATTATAAGTATAGTATGGTATTTATAATGGTAATGTTAACAATAAGTTAGTCAGTCATTATAAGTATGGTATTTATAATGGTAATGTTAACAATAAGTTATTCAGTCATTATAAGTATGACATGGTATTTATAATTGTAATGTTAACAATAAGTTAGTCAGTCATTATAAGTATGGCATGGTATTTATAATGGTAATGTTAACAATAAGTTATTCAGTCATTGTAAGTATGGCATGGTATTTATAATGGCAATGTTAACAATAAGTTATTCAGTCATTATAAGTATGGCATGGTATTTATAATGATAATGTTAACAATAAGTTAGTCAGTCATTATAAGTATGGTATTTATAATGGTAATGTTAACAATAAGTTATTCAGTCATTATAAGTATGGCATGGTATTTATAATGATAATGTTAACAATAAGTTAGTCAGTCATTATAAGTATGGCATGGTATTTATAATGGCAATGTTAACAATAAGTTATTCAGTCATTATGAGAATGGTATTTATAATGATAATGTTAACAATAAGTTAGTCAGTCATTATAAGTATGGCATGGTATTTATAATGGTAATGTTAACAATAAGTTAGTCAGTCATTATAAGTATGACATGGTATTTATAATGGTAATGTTAACAATAAGTTAGTCAGTCATTATAAGTATGGCATGGTATTTATAATGGTAATGTTAACAATAAGTTAGTCAGTCATTATAAGTATGGCATGGTATTTATAATGGTAATGTTAACAATAAGTTATTCAGCCATTATAAGTATGGCATGGTATTTATAATGGTAATGTTAACAATAAGTTATTCAGTCATTATAAGTATGGCATGGTATTTATAATGGTAATGTTAACAATAAGTTAGTCAGTCATTATAAGTATGGTATTTATAATGGTAATGTTAACAATAAGTTATTCAGTCATTATAAGTATGGCATGTATTTATAATGGTAATGTTAACAATAAGTTAGTCAGTCATTATAAGTATGGCATGGTATTTATAATGGTAATGTTAACAATAAGTTATTCAGTCATTATAAGTATGGCATGGTATTTATAATGGTAATGTTAACAATAAGTTAGTCAGTCATTATAAGTATGGCATGGTATTTATAATGGTAATGTTAACAAAGTTAGTCAGTCATTATAAGTATGGCATGGTATTTATAATGGTAATGTTAACAATCAGTTAGTCAGTCATTATAAGTATGGCATGGTATTTATAATGGTAATGTTAACAATAAGTTAGTCAGTCATTATAAGTATGGCATGGTATTTATAATGGTAATGTTAACAATAAGTTAGTCAGTCATTATAAGTATGGCATGGTATTTATAATGGTAATGTTAACAATAAGTTACTCAGTCCATTATAAGTATGGCATGGTATTTATAATGGTAATGTTAACAATAAGTTAGTCAGTCATTATAAGTATGGCATGGTATTTATAATGGTAATGTTAACAATAAGTTATTCAGTCATTATAAGTATGGCATGGTATTTATAATGGTAATGTTAACAATAAGTTAGTCAGTCATTATAAGTATGGCATGGTATTTATAATGGTAATGTTAACAATAAGTTATTCAGTCATTATAAGTATGGCATGGTATTTATAATGGTAATGTTAACAATAAGTTAGTCAGTCATTATAAGTATGGCATGGTATTTATAATGGTAATGTTAACAATAAGTTAGTCAGTCATTATAAGTATGGCATGGTATTTATAATGGTAATGTTAACAATAAGTTTAGTCAGTCATTATAAGTATGGCATGGTATTTATAATGGTAATGTTAACAATAAGTTAGTCAGTCATTATAGTATGGCATGGTATTTTAATGGTAATGTTAACAATAAGTTAGTCAGTCATTATAAGTATGGCATGGTATTTATAATGGTAATGTTAACAATAAGTTAGTCAGTCATTATAAGTATGGCATGGTATTTATATGGTAATGTTAACAATAAGTTAGTCAGTCATTATAAGTATGGCATGGTATTTATAATGGTAATGTTAACAATAAGTTAGTCAGTCATTATAAGTATGGCATGGTATTTATAATGGTAATGTTAACAATAAGTTAGTCAGTCATTATAAGTATGGCATGGTATTTATAATGGTAATGTTAACAATAAGTTAGTCAGTCATTATA
>CM026387.1:12123863-12276705 GCA_014843695.1 Archivesica marissinica
TGGCATGGTATTTATAATGGTAATGTTAACAATAAGTTATTCAGTCATTATAAGTATGGCATGGTATTTATAATGGTAATGTTAACAATAAGTTATTCAGTCATTATAAGTATGGCATGGTATTTATAATGGTAATGTTAACAATAAGTTATTCAGTCATTATAAGTATGGCATGGTATTTATAATGGTAATGTTAACAATAAGTTATTCAGTCATTATAAGTATGGCATGGTATTTATAATGGTAATGTTAACAATAAGTTATTCAGTCATTATAAGTATGGCTGTATTTATAATGGTAATGTTAACAATAAGTTATTCAGTCATTATAAGTATGGCATGGTATTTATAATGGTAATGTTAACAATAAGTTATTCAGTCATTATAAGTATGGCATGGTATTTATAATGGTAATGTTAACAATAAGTTATTCAGTCATTATAAGTATGGCATGGTATTTATAATGGTAATGTTAACAATAAGTTATTCAGTCATTATAAGTATGGCATGGTATTTATAATGGTAATGTTAACAATAAGTTATTCAGTCATTATAAGTATGGCATGGTATTTATAATGGTAATGTTAACAATAAGTTATTCAGTCATTATAAGTATGGCATGGTATTTATAATGGTAATGTTAACAATAAGTTATTCAGTCATTATAAGTATGGCATGGTATTTATAATGGTAATGTTAACAATAAGTTATTCAGTCATTATAAGTATGGCATGGTATTTATAATGGTAATGTTAACAATAAGTTATTCAGTCATTATAAGTATGGCATGGTATTTATAATGGTAATGTTAACAATAAGTTATTCAGTCATTATAAGTATGGCATGGTATTTATAATGGTAATGTTAACAATAAGTTAGTCAGTCATTATAAGTATGGCATGGTATTTATAATGGTAATGTTAACAATAAGTTATTCAGTCATTATAAGTATGGCATGGTATTTATAATGGTAATGTTAACAATAAGTTAGTCAGTCATTATAAGTATGGCATGGTATTTATAATGGTAATGTTAACAATAAGTTATTCAGTCATTATAAGTATGGCATGGTATTTATAATGGTAATGTTAACAATAAGTTAGTCAGTCATTATAAGTATGGCATGGTATTTATAATGGTAATGTTAACAATAAGTTAGTCAGTCATTATAAGTATGGCATGGTATTTATAATTGTAATGTTAACAATAAGTTAGTCAGTCATTATAAGTATGGCATGGTATTTATAATTGTAATGTTAACAATAAGTTAGTCAGTCATTATAAGTATGGCATGGTATTTATAATGGTAATGATTATAACAATATCGATAACATCAAACTTACGACAACCTGTAAATGGAATGCTAACACTGTTAATGTACACAACCTGTAAATGGGAATGCTAACACTGTTAATGTACGACAACCAAAAAAAACAACACAAACACAACCAAAACAAACACAAACACAACAAAACAAAACAACACATACGACAACCTGAGAATACTGTAAATGGGAATGCTAACACTGTTAATGTACGACAACCTGAGAATACTGTAAATGGGAATGCTAACACTGTTAATGTACGACAACCTGAGAATACTGTAAATGGGATGCTAACATTGTTAATGTACGACAACCTGAGAATACTGTAAATGGGAATGCTAACATTTAATGTACGACAACCTGAGAATACGTAAATGGGAATGCTAACAAACACAACCAAAACAAAACAACAAAAACAACCAAACAAAACAAACAAACACAACAAAACAAAACAACAAATGTACGACAACCTGAGAATACTGTAAATGGGATGCTAACATAATGTACGACAACCTGAGAATACTGTAAATGGGAATGCTAACATGTTAATGTACGACAACCTGAGAATACTGTAAATGGGAATGCTAACACTGTTAATGTACGACAACCTGAGAATACTGTAAATGGGAATGCTAACATGTTAATGTACGACAACCTGAGAATACTGTAAATGGGAATGCTAACATGTTAATGTACGACAACCTGAGAATACTGTAAATGGGAATGCTAACATGTTAATGTACGACAACCTGAGAATACTGTAAATGGGAATGCTAACACTGTTAATGTACGACAACCTGAGAATACTGTAAATGGGAATGCTAACATTGTTAATGTACGACAACCTGAGAATACTGTAAATGGGAATGCTAACACTGTTAATGTACGACAACCTGAGAATACTGTAAATGGGAATGCTAACATTGTTAATGTACGACAACCTGAGAATACTGTAAATGGAATGCTAACATTGTTAATGTACGACAATGAGAATACTGTAAATGCGAATGCTAACATTGTTAATGTACGACAACCTGAGAATACTGTAAATGGGAATGCTAACACTGTTAATGTACGACAACCTGAGAATACTGTAAATGGGCATGCTAACACTGTTAATGTACGACAACCTGAGAATACTGTAAATGGGAATGCTAACACTGTTAATGTACGACAACCTGAGAATACTGTAAATGGGAATGCTAACACTGTTAATGTACGACAACCTGAGAATACTGTAAATGGGAATGCTAACACTGTTAATGTACGACAACCTGAGAATACTGTAAATGGGAATGCTAACATGTTAATGTACGACAACCTGAGAATACTGTAAATGGGAATGCTAACACTGTTAATGTACGACAACCTGAGAATACTGTAAATGGGAATGCTAACACTGTTAATGTACGACAACCTGAGAATACTGTAAATGGGAATGCTAACACTGTTAATGTACGACAACCTGAGAATACTGTAAATGGGAATGCTAACACTGTTAATGTACGACAACCTGAGAATACTGTAAATGGGAATGCTAACACTGTTAATGTACGACAACCTGAGAATACTGTAAATGGGAATGCTAACACTGTTAATGTACGACAACCTGAGAATACTGTAAATGGGAATGCTAACACTGTTAATGTACGACAACCTGAGAATACTGTAAATGGGAATGCTAACATTGTTAATGTACGACAACCTGAGAATACTGTAAATGGGAATGCTAACACTGTTAATGTACGACAACCTGAGAATACTGTAAATGGGAATGCTAACATTGTTAATGTACGACAACCTGAGAATACTGTAAATGGGCATGCTAACACTGTTAATGTACGACAACCTGAGAATACTGTAAATGGGCATGCTAACATTGTTAATGTACGACAACCTGAGAATACTGTAAATGGGCATGCTAACATTGTTAATGTACGACAACCTGAGAATACTGTAAATGGGCATGCTAACATTGTTAATGTATGACAACCTGAGAATACTGTAAATGGGCATGCTAACATTGTTAATGTACGACAACCTGAGAATACTGTAAATGGGAATGTTAACATTGTTAATACCAAATACCAAACATTTTACATAACTGTACACAGTGAGTATAGAATTTATGTAATTTGAGACATGTTTACTTAAATTCGAGTCATCATCATGACCATCATCATGACCATCATCATTAATATCATCATCATCATCATCATCATCACCACCATCATTATCATCAGCATCACAATCACCATCATCATTAATATCACCACCACCATCATCATTAATATCATCATCATCATCATCAGCATCACCACCACCATCATCATTAATATCACCACCACCATCATCATTAATATCATCATCATCATCATATCATCATCATCATCATCACTAATATCATCATCACAAACAACAACAACATAATAATCAATTTAACAGCATTACTGCCGTTGTATTCAATTGCAGTATTTCATTACTGAACATAAATATTGGCATTGCATAAATAGGCTCATAATTATTTGAGTTGCCGGTATCGTGATACGATGCTAATGTAGCAAATTATAATACAACAAAACGGACAGAATGACCGAGTGTTACATTAGATATAAATTAAACATTTTCTTTTCAGATATGCTCTCACAACAAACTTGGTCACTTTTCATGGATATGAATTTAATGGAAGTTTTAATGTTTGTGTATCTCATTTTATGCGACATGTATGAGATCATTTCAGTGAAATGAACACTTGTGTGAAAGATCATCCCAATCCCATAGGATGCAACATTAATGCGAAGTCAACGTTAATGCGAAGTCAACATTAATGCAAAGTCAACGTTAATGCGAAGTCAATGTTAATGCGAAGTCAACGTTAATGCGAAGTCAACGTTAATGCGAAGTCAACGTTAATGCGAAGTCAACATTAATGCAAAGTCAATGTTAATGCGAAGTCAATGTTAATGCAAAGTCAATGTTAATGCAAAGTCAACGTTAATGCAAAGTCAATGTTAATGCAAAGTCAACGTTAATGCGAAGTCAACGTTAATGCGAAGTCAACGTTAATGCGAAGTCAACGTTAATGCAAAGTCAACGTTAATGCAAAGTCAACGTTAATGCAAAGTCAACGTTAATGCGAAGTCAACATTAATGCAAAGTCAACATTAATGCAAAGTCAACGTTAATGCGAAGTCAACATTAATGCGAAGTCAACGTTAATGCGAAGTCAACATTAATGCGAAGTCAACGTTAATGCGAAGTCAACATTAATGCAAAGTCAACGTTAATGCGAAGTCAATGTTAATGCAAAGTCAATGTTAATGCAAAGTCAATGTTAATGCGAAGTCAACGTTAATGCAAAGTCAACGTTAATGCGAAGTCAACATTAATGCGAAGTCAACGTTAATGTGAAGTCAACATTAATGCGAAGTCAACGTTAATGTGAAGTCAACATTAATGCGAAGTCAACGTTAATGCGAAGTCAACATTAATGCAAAGTCACCGTTAATGCGAAGTCAATGTTAATGCAAAGTCAATGTTAATGCGAAGTCAACGTTAATGCAAAGTCAACGTTAATGCAAAGTCAACGTTAATGCAAACTCAACGTTAATGCAAAGTCAACGTTAATGCAAAGTCAACGTTAATGCAAACTCAACGTTAATGCAAAGTCATGATATGAAGGACAGGACACTCGGTGTGAACAATATACTGGCTTTTCCAGAATGAGGGCATATAACAGATGATCACAATTAAAATATTGTTGCATGAAATATGACCAGGAGATCGTACAATGGATTTATTCCCCCATTTTAGTAATGTTACCAGTCCTCACTTAATTGGTTAATTTTTTTAATTTATAGAAATCTATTTTAGCTTGATTGTGAAACAAGTTCTTTCAACTTATATTAATCACTCTCGAGACCTCATTGCTGATGGAATCCATCGCCACACGAGAGAAGAGGCAACGTGGAATTTAAATGCCATGCCAAAGGGCACAATCATAACGGCTCCAGCGGGGCTCGACCTTTCACACCTGAAGCGATCGCACATTCACTGCGTTATCACGACTTTTGAATTTAATTTTTACAAACTGGAAGATTTGCGCTATAAGATCTATGTTTGCAGTAAATTTCTGCAGAGAAATGGGAATCCAATTATATCAACAGTACACTGTATTAGACTGTGATCTTATGTTTTGGATCCAACTGGGAACTTTTCGATCATTTTTTGGAAATCCGAGACTATTTTTCATTGGGGATGGGTTTGTCTTCCGGTATCGTTAATATTTATATGCGGTCACAAATCAGTGCCGTAATTACCTTTATAAACATGTCAGCTATGAGAAACAGAAGGCACAGAGCTTCGACGGTCTCGGTAATACCGCAAGGAAACACAACTCTGTCACCCCGACTCCGTATGTCTGATGTCCATGTAAGAGATGACGGAAACTCTAGGAACGCCAACATGTGCAGAACCAAAATGACAAAACTCCGTAACCTGTTAAAATATGAAAGATTTATTTTGGGTCTGCTAGATAGGGTTTATCCTAGTGGGGAAAAAAGGGCAGGGTAGGTCAGAAAAAGGGGCAGTGTAGGTCAGAAAAAGGGGCAGGGTAGGTCAGAAAAAGGGGCAGGGTAGGTCAGAAAAAGGGGCAGTGTAGGTCAGAAAAAGGGGCAGGGTAGGTCAGAAAAAGGGGCAGGGTAGGTCAGAAAAAGGGGCAGGGTAGGTCAGAAAAAGGGGCAGGGTGTATCTGTGCATGAAACAATTATCTGCTCAGTATGTAACAGATGGATCTGTAGTCCAGTGGTAACACGCTGAACTGGTAATCCAAGGATCGCAGGTTCGATCCCCCATCAGACTCTAATAAAATTAAGTCTTTCAGATGGGACGTTAAACCGAGGTCTTGTGTCGGTGCTTTACACTGGGCACGTAAAAGAACCAGAGGAGACTCTGAAATGGGTCTCTGTCTGTATCATGCACTATCCTCCAAAATATAAAATGACTAATCTCTTCAGGAGGCGTCGCTCATATGGGCAACCGGTAGCGACGATAAATAAACGTAAACACACACTGCTCAGTATGGGTATGTTGTGCCTCAATAGTCAAAATGGCAGGGATCATTCTAGAGGGCGATGTGGGCGAAATAGTCGCACTAGGGATTTGGCCCTTTGGGGGCCCCACTTCTCCCTAAAAAAAAATATATATATATATAAAATTATTTTTTGGTTTTTACGATTTTCAAACAAAATACACTGGCCCATTATAAAACACTCCTTCTATTCAAATGTTGTATTTAATGGTTGTACTGTGCATTTTAACCCTATTTTGCAGAAGTATATTAAAGAACACCATTTAAGGAAGTGATCACGCGCTTTCTCACTTCTCCCAAACATTCTGACCTAGAATGAACCCTGAAATGGGCAAGTAGGTCAGAAAAATGCAGAGTTAATGCAGTGTGGATATCACCATGTTGTAACAGTCAAAGTGAAACATTGTTTATTACAATATGAATGAATGATTGGATGAACTACTTTATTTACAAACGGTGATCAATTCGCCATAAGACTAATCTTCGTTAAAGCGACATTACATCGCAAAAAGCAAATAAAATGCATGTTTTCACTTATAAATACATAGGTACTACAAATTCTTCTAAATACATTCGAACACTAGCATTGAATCAATAAACAGTGTTTTTGTGGTCTACAAACTTTCAAAAGTGAAAGTAGGATTTCATATAACGGTCATCCACGCTCCTGAAATGACGTTTGTTTGTCATTGGAGTCAATACTAACCACGCGGTACTTTCGTTTAGAGATAATTTAACTAAGATTAGTCTACAAATAAATATGCATAGGCATAAATGTGAGATATAACGGTAAATATGTACGATAAATTGAGTTATTCAGAATACACGCATTGTATTATGAATGAATGTCGACCCTATTTACATTATTTTGTTATGTCAACAAACTGCGTATACGACACTTGTTTATCTGTTGAAATACTCAGTTTTTGAGGCAAATATTGGAAAAACAATTATACCATATAACAGGAACTTACATTCTGCAGACATTTGCGTTTTCACCGATGTAGTGTCGCTTTAACCCTTTGCACGCTAGCGGTGAAAATAACAGTCAAATATGTTATGCAAATTAATTAGTCTTGTGTCATAATGACACAATTCTAATGAAATTCCATGACATATTTCCATAGTTTTCAGATACCGGTACAAATATGAAAAACACATTTGAACTATTTATAGCCATTAATTTACACAGCATGCAAAGATATAATTCCAATAAAATCTGAATGTACATGTATATAACACACTGTAACGAGACAATTAGTTGCTTAAAATGTTGTACTTACAGAGAAAATGGTAACGAGTGATAAAACTGATACAGCTTCAGAGATTTGAAGTCAACTTTATGATCGATAGACCGATACTGGAAAACAAATTATTATTATTATAATATACCAAACTTATATATAGCGCTCTTTTCATCTAAAAATAAAACGTTCAAAAGTGCTTTACAGCCTAAATATCACAAATATTGATAAAAACTTCCACATACAATGAGATAAAACAAGACAAAATAGCAAACACAATTACAATGGATTCTAAATTAGCTATAAAATATTCGGATCTAAAATTATAACAAATTAAAATATAGGTAATAATTAAATAAAATGTGTTCATTTGCAGTCTTAATCCTGATTGAGCACAGACACAGTTCGATATTTATGTTCCATATGAACATTTAAAAAGGTGTGTCTTCAAAGCATTTTTGAAAGAACACAATGTTGTTGCACTTCTAAGATTTGATGGAAGAGAATTCCAAAGTTTTGGGGCAGCAGTCATGAAACTTCTATCTCCGTATGTGACAGTCCGACTTCTTGGAAACACAAGAGTAGCTGCCTCATTTTTAGACCGTAAGTCTCTCCTTGGTATATAAACCTCAAGCAAGTTTCTCATATAAATCGGTGCTTCTCCATTCAATGCTTTATATGTGTGAGTCAGTATTTCATACTTTATTCTTTCTTGAACTGGTAGCCAATGAAGTTCTTTTAGACAAGAGGTACCGGGCCAATGGTGCTCATTAAAACGACATTAACATGCATCTAATGCTAAGATGAATGACAAGAATTAGGTGTTTCATCAAAGGCCACATGAAACCTACCGTAGCTACATGAAACCTACCTTAGCCACACGAAACCTGCCTTGACTGCATGAAACCGACCATAGCTGTATGAAACCTTCCTTGACTGCATGAAACCGACCGTAGCTGTATGAAACCTTCCTTGACTGCATGAAACCAACTGTAGCTGTATGAAACCTACCTTAGCCACATGAAACCGACCGTAGCTGTATGAAACCTTCCTTGACTGCATGAAACCGACCGTAGCTGTATGAAACCTACCTTAGCCACATGAAACCGACCGTAGCTGTATGAAACCTACCTTAGCCACATGAAACCGACCGTAGCTGTATGAAACCTACCTTAGCCACATGAAACGACCGTAGCTGTATGAAACCTACCTAGCACATGAAACCGACTGTAGCTGCATGAAACCGACCGTAGCTGCATGAAACCGACCGTAGCTGTATGAAACCTACCTTAGCTGTATGAAACCTACCTTAGCTGTATGAAACCTACCTTAGCTGTATGAAACCTACCTTAGCTGTATGAAACCTACCTTAGCTGTATGAAACCTACCTTAGCTGTATGAAACCTACCTTAGCTGTATGAAACCTACCTAGCAGAAACCTACCTTAGCTGTATGAAACCTACCTTAGCTGTATGAAACCTACCTTAGCTGTATGAAACCTACATTAGCTGTATGAAACCTACATTAGCTGTATGAAACCTACATTAGCTGTATGAAACCTACATTAGCTGTATGAAACCTACATTAGCTGTATGAAACCCACCGTAGCCACATGAAACCAACCATAGCCACATGAAACCTACCGTAGCTACATGAAACCTTTCTTAACTGCATGAAACCTACCGTAGCTGCATGAAACCTACCGTAGCCACATGAAACCTTTCTTAACTGCATGAAACCTACCGTAGCTGCATGAAACCTACCATAGCCACATGAAACCTTTCTTAACTGCATGAAACCTACCTTAGCTGCATGAAACCTACCATAGCCACATGAAACCTTTCTTAACTGCATGAAACCTACCGTAGCCACATGAAACCTACCATAGCCACATGAAACCTTTCTTAACTGCATGAAACCTACCTAGCTGCATGAAACCTACCATAGCCACATGAAACCTTTCTTAACTGCATGAAACCTACCATAGCTGCATGAAACCTACCGTAGCCACATGAAACCTTTCTTAACTGCATGAAACCTACCGTAGCCACATGAAACCTTTCTTAACTGCATGAAACCTACCATAGCTGCATGAAACCTACCATAGCTGCATGAAACCTACCATAGCTGCATGAAACCTACCATAGCTGCATGAAACCTACCATAGCTGCATGAAACCTTTCTTAACTGCATGAAACCTACCTTAGCTGCATGAAACCTACCATAGCCACATGAAACTTCTTAACGCATGAAACCTACCGTAGCCACATGAAACCAACCATAGCCACATGAAACCTACCTTAGCTGCATGAAACCTACCGTAGCCACATGAAACCAACCATAGCTGCATGAAACCTACCATAGCCACATGAAACCTTTCTTAACTGCATGAAACCTACCGTAGCCACATGAAACCTTTCTTAGCTGCATGAAACCTTCCTTGACTGCATGAAACCTACCTTAGCTGCATGAAACCTACCTGACTGTATGAAACCTACCATAGCCACATGAAACCTTCCTTGACTGCATGAAACCTACCTTAGCTGCATGAAACCTACCTGACTGTATGAAACCAACCATAGCCACATGAAACCTACCGTAGCTACATGAAACCTTTCTTAACTGCATGAAACCTACCATAGCTGCATGAAACCTACCGTAGCTGCATGAAACCTACCGTAGCTGCATGAAACCTACTGTAGCTGTTATGAAACCTACCTTAACTGCATCAAACGTACCATAGCTGCATGAAACCTACCGTAGCATGAAACCTACCGTAGCTGCATGAAACCTACCGTAGCTGCATGAAACCTACCGTAGCCACTTGAAACATACCTTAGCCACATGAACCTACCTTAACTGCATGAAACCGACCTTAGCTGTATGAAACCTACCTTAGCTGCATCCTCAATAAATACTTGAGCTTGCAACAGACATAAATTATCTGAAATGTAAAGACAAATTTTGTGAGATTCATTACTATAGACAATACATGTACATCATCAGTGCAAACACGCTCAGATGACAACCAAGACACCTCACCGACCCACCCAATCCACCAAAAAACCCACCCACACAAACCCAATTCCCCTCACGCACACACCCCACCCCCCATTACCACCTGGGTCGAGAACTAATGCTAGACCTTCAAAATAAGGAGATTGATAAGTTTAACACTTTGCCTGCCAAGTAAATAAAATCACATTTTGCAAACAACATAGCGTAAGGCCGCGTCTGATCCAGGGTTCATTCTAGGTCAGAATTTTTGGGAGAAATGAGAAAGCGCGTGATCGCTTCCTTAACCCTTTCAACACCACAGACCTCTAAATAGGCTTACAAAAAGTGTAGTTCCAGATGCGAGCCGTCTCATCAGGATCTGCACTTTTTGCCAGTGATATGACTATTTTTAGACATAATTACCCATTTTGATAAATGAACTTGTCCAAATGTGATTTTCTGATTCATTTATTGGTTTATGAATATCATGGACCAGTCCATGTGAGTTACTTGGTGTTGAATGGGTTAAATGGTGTTCTTTAATATACTTCTGCAAAATAGGGTTAAAATGCACAGTACAACCATTAAATATAACATTTGAATAAAAGGAGTGCTTTATAATGGGCCAGTGTATCTTACTAGACAACATTTTGTTTGAAAATCGTAAAAACCAAAACATAATTATTTTTTTTAGGGAGAAGTGGTGCCCCCAGAGGACGAAGTCAGGGTCCCTAGGGCGACAATTTCGCTCACATCGCCTTCTAGAATGATCTCTGCTGATCAGGATCTATGTTGTTTGCTATTCAGCCAAGTGTTTTAGCTAACAGCATAGAGCCTGATCAAATGGCACGTTCTGTGCTTCCAGATTTGGCTCTATGTTGTTTGCAAAAGTGATTGTATCTGCCTGCGCTAGCGTGCAAAGGGTTAAGGATACATTGTATATACCGTACATATAAGGTAGAACTAGAAGTGTGTTGACTCGACAAAATGACATCTATGTGCTCTATCAGGGATCATTCTAGAGGGCGATGTGGACGAAATTGTCGCCCTAGGGACCCTGACATCGCCCTCTGGGGGCCCCACTTCTCCCTTTTTTTTTTGGTTTTTACGATTTTCAAACAAAATTTTGTCTAGTAAGATACACTGGCCCATTATAAAGCACTCCTTCTATTCAAATGTTGTATTTAATGGTTGTACTGTACATTTTAACCCTATTTTGCAGAAGTATATTAAAGAACACCATTTAATCACACGCTTTCTCACTTCTCCCAAAAAATCACGCGCTTTCTCACTTCTCCCAAAAATTCTGACCTAGAATGAACCCCGTCTATATAAAACAATAACTTCACAATGAACTTATAACAGGGATAAGCAAGGCAGCTCATAGAGAGCATTGCTCAGGGCTCATGCTATAGGGCGACTTGGGCGAAATAGTCGCCCTAGGGACCCTGACTTCAAACCCTGGGGGCCCCACTTCTCCCTAAACAAAAAATACACTTTTCACACAAAATGTGTCCAATAAGATACACTGGCCATTGTTGTATATTTGTATTTAATGGTCATAATGTGTATTTTAACCCCATTGTGTTGACATTTATTACAGGATACCATTTAACCCTTTCAACACTACAGGCCTCTAAATAGACTTACAATAAGTGTAGATCCAGATGAGCCGGCGTGTCACGAGTCGTCTCATCAGGATCTGCACTTTTTGTCAGTAATAATTATTACTATTTTTAGATAAAATTACCCATTTTGATAAATGAACTGGCCCAAAGGTAATTTTCTTATTAATTTATTGGTGTAAAAAGATCATGTATCAGTCCATGTCAGTTACTTGGGCTTGAATGGGTTAAGGACGCAATTGTGCGATTTCTCATTATTCCCAAAATGTCTGACCTTGGATGAGACATGTAGTGCTGCCAAATTGCTAGTTCCAGCTCTGTTCATATATATATGTAGTCAGGTACATGATATTTGTGTGTATTTTACGTTCATTTATCGTTGCTACCGGTTGCCCATATGAGCGACGCCTCCTGAAGAGATTAGTCATTTTAGATTTTTGGAGGATAGTGCAATGATACAGACAGAGACCCATTCCAGAGTCTCCTTTGGTTCTTTTACGTGCACGGTGTACAGCACCGACATGAGACCTTGGTTTAAAGTCCCAATTGAAAAACTGTTAATTTTATTAGGGTCAGACCTGCGATCCCTGGATTACCAGTCCAGCGTGTTACCACTGGACTACAGGTTCATCTGTCAGGTACATGGACTTGAGCTTGTAACAGATATATGTAGGTGGAATATCAACAGGTAGTATATATTTACACTCTCTTGTTTCATTGAGCTTGTAATATAAATTATCTGAAATAAATTTAATATGCAACAAGTATGATCCATTACTACATGCATATAGACTAAAACCATACAGAGAACAGTTGTCATGTCACATAACCTTTTATCAAAGAAGCCTGAGATCTTCGGTTTATGCTGATATTAAAATAGCCACGTAATAATGTCTTTATTACTTTGATATGAATTAGATACATGAAAATGATTGAAATGTTACCACGAAACTACACACATATGTTATAAGTCAAATTTAACACACAGATGTCTCCGCTACAGAGAGTAAGCAAACTAGGTCTCCGCTACAGGAAGTAAGCAAACTAGGTCTCCGCTACAGGAAGTAAGCAAACTAGGTCTCCGCTACAGAGAGTAAGCAAACTAGGTCTCCGCTACAGGAAGTAAGCAAACTAGGTCTCCGCTACAGGAGGTAAGCAAACTAGACCCCACAGGAAGTAAGCAAACTAGGTCTCCGCTACAGGAAGTAAGCAAACTAGGTCTCCGCTACAGGAAGTAAGCAAACTAGGTCTCCGCTACAGGAAGTAAGCAAACTAGGTCTCCGCTACAGGAAGTAAGCAAACTAGGTCTCCGCTACAGGAAGTAAGCAAACTAGGTCTCCGCTACAGGAAGCAAGCAAACTAACAATGAGTGTGCATTGCTTTAATTTCTCAGCAGCTGGTCCTTGTGTGGCATCCGTGGTCCAGTGGTAGAGAGTCGGATTTGGAATCGATCGGTCCTGGGTTCGATACTCGGTCAGGCCACCTATGTAGTGTCATTGAATAAGGCACCTCACACACATTGCTTAGTACTGGTTAACCACTTAGATCGGCTAAGCTAAGCCCAGGAAAACATGTATACGTCCCCGCAAGTGGTTTGACATTAATGGAACATACATACATACATAAATGCATGGAGGAACCGTATCAAACCAGAAAACGTGATATCAAACCAGAAAATGTGATATCAAACCAGAAAATGTGATATCAAACCAGAAAATGTGATATCAAACCAAGAAACGTGATATCAAACCAGAAAACATGATATCAAACCAGAAAATATGATATCAAACCAGAAAATGTGATACTGGAAAACACAGCGTATCACACTTGGTGATACAGTGTAGTGGTAGGCAAATAATATGCTAACATTCATATCTAACTAATTCTAGGTGACATTACCGTTGTCATCATAAGATGTCGATATCGAGCTTGAATCCCGCAATCTCTTATGCTCGGTTTGAATCGACCCATATTGAGTTTGTGGCTGCGATTCATTTTCTTTATTTGGTACTGTATCAGAAATCAGGTACTGTGTGTCATTATCAGACTCATCATCTCCTGAAGCGCTGTCATACACAGATAATTTGGTAGAACTAGAAGCCTCCCCTAAAGTGGTTGTGTTGCTTTGAAGATTTGCAAAAGGCTCAGCAGATTTGGACTTGGTATCAGATTGTTCTGGCTGCTCAGTAGAAGGAACAGGAGAAGCTCCAAACCCATCATCCATTCTAACAATGAAACCTACATGTCATGTCATTACATAAAATAAACTTATTTTTGAAAAAGAAAATACACATTTCCTAAAAAGCAGTCGCATCCTAGTTATCGCCCTTGTAATCTACTTGATTAGACTGTGTAATTAAAGAGAACATGTTCAACACTGGCGAGTCGGTCCGATTAAATTACATGCATCTACCTTCTTCTTCACTCTGTGAAATCACAGAGTCCCAATATGATAACAACTGATTGTGCACACACAGTCAGGGCTGACAAACAAATTAATATGTGTACACTTGATTGAAATTGGATATAATGTGTCTAGTATTGAGTGACCAGAACAGATAAATAAAGTTTAAACTAGACCAGAACAGATCGGAAGTCTTCCAAGCTTTTTTGAAAGAGTGTTGTCCATGCTCGTATGTAATGTTTATATCATGTGGAGCTCCTCGTATTGCGTCGTAATCTGCAATGTGGTCTGTATTAATTCATAGCGACCTGAATGCTCTGGAACATTGAGAACGGAACTAATCAACGGAGTTCAATCCAATTACGTGTAATGTGCAGTAATATGCAGTTTGCCATATTGATCATGCCAGTCCCTAGTAGTTCTGCGCAGCTGCTTTTAAACTTTTACCACAACTTACTTTCATTACCTTCTTAAATTATACTTTTAACTACTCATACTTTTAACTTCTTTGCGGTTTTTGACGCGCAACATGTCTACGTCCCCGCGAGGGGTTCGACATTAGCGGAAGATAGATAGATAGATAGATAGATAGGTAGGTAGATAGATAGGTAGGTAGGTAGGTAGGTAGGTAGGTAGATAGATAGATAGATAGGTAGATAGATAGATAGATAGATAGATAGGTAGATAGATAGATAGGTAGATAGATAGATAGATAGATAGATAGATAGATAGATAGATAGATAGATAGATAGATAGATAGATAGATAGATAGATAGATAGATAGATAGATAGGTAGGTAGGTAGGTAGGTAGGTAGGTAGGTAGGTAGGTAGGTAGGTAGGTAGATGTGCTGAGAATTACTCACTTGTAGACAACCACTCATTTTCCCTTATGTTTAAACATGCTCCATGGTACGAATGACAACTGTTGTCGTTAATTATCTAGATGTTGCAATTAGTAAATATTTAATCTGGTCTACCCATATGAACAACATATCATCTAAAGCTACATGGACTAACTTGCTCAGATTCACTAGAAGGAACGTGAAGACCAGTAGAAAGACAAAGCGTATAACACCTATATTCGTCCTCAACTCGAGAATGGTTCAACCGTCTGGCACCCCTTGCAAATGTATGTTACATATATAGCAGAAGAAGTGTAAAGATCAGCCACACGCTATATTTGCAATGACTACACATATATAAGCAGGGTAACTATGTTACTAATGATTTACTCCCTGTACTGGCAAATACTTGAATGTCGACGCATGTGTAATCATCAGTCAGTCATGTATATCAATACAAAATCAGTAATAACTTTGGTATACGTCGACCGCAATCATCTAACTCTTACTGGGAGCCTGCACTACTTAATTTCACAGTCCTGAACGCAGTATCATATAACTCTGTATTCCCCCGAACAATACGTCTCTGGATTGGCCTCCCTCCCTCCCTTGCTATGTACTGTCCAACCCCAGCACAACCAATCTCGTGTGGCGTCCGTGGTCCAATGGTAGAGCGTCGGATTTGGAATCGAACGGTCCAGATTCGATACTCAGTCAGGCCACGTATGTAATGTCATTGAGCAAGGCACCTCACACACATTGCTTAGTACTGGTTAACCGCTATGGTCGGCTAAGCATGCCCAGGTAAACATGTCTAGGTCCCCGCAATGGGTTTGACATTAATGGTACATACTAACATCTATTCAGGAGGCGTCGCTCATATGGGCACCGGTAGCGACGATAAATAAACGTAAGACACAAGTTGATGTGTCTATCTGTGTTCCTGGCACACGTGATTGGCAGTAGTATTTTTTACTTGTGCACTGTTGAAGTGGATAAGTCATAGGGTGACACAAAATGTGTGGACCAAATTCAGGAACATAATACAGTAGAGCGTCGGATTTGGAATCGATCGGTCCCGGGTTCGATACTCGGTCAGGCCACGTATGTAGTGTCATTGAGCAAGGTACCTCACACACATTGCTTAGTACTGGTTAACCACTTAGATCGGCTAAGCTTGCCCAGGAAAACATGTCTACTTCCACGCAAGTGGTTTGACATTAATGGAACATACATACATACATACATACAGTAGTGTTTCTGTATTTTAGTTTCTAAAGGCTATTGCCGCCATATACCCGTAATGCAGCTTGCTGGTATATGAAATGATTTTATCACTTGATTTTCAGAAATAGTGTAAGAAAGTGTAATCTGTCTATCTTCCCCTAAGATAAGATAAGATAAATTTTATTTTGAGTCGGCAAGATAGCAACAATACAGCACAGGCTCTGAGTGAGCTTTTGAACAGACTATGTCAAATGCCAAACCCATCGCGGTAATTCCATTTAATTCATAGCAACATTCCGATTATGCCTGATTATTGTTCAAGTATGTGTTATGAATTTTTAGCCGAACAACCTTTATCCGAATTTGACATTCGTAAATAAGGTACCCCTCGCCCATATTTTTCTTCATAATAAATCAAACATATATAATAATGGCGGCCTCCGGAGTGGCGGTGAATACCGGTAATTTAAACAATTTGTTTCCTAATAACAGCAAGTTCCACAGTTATGTTCTCTCAAATACCAATGCTACAACATTTGCCAATGTTCTCCTTGCTTAAATACTTTCAGGTTATGATATTATATCCAGCTTTTGCAAAAGGTCTAAAACTAAGTCAGCTGAAAATGAAAGTAAACATATTTCTTGTGACGTTGTGTATCGTCGTTTCTTGACATATCGATTGTATGTATTTACATTCCATTTATGGCAAACCACTTGCAAATGAACTAAATTATCAAATGTTTTAGTGCTGCTTAATATGAGTAATTTGATAGTTTTGTTTCAGGGTATGAAGCTTAATGTAGGTCCTCCATGACTGTATGTTTCATTTATGTCAAACGCCTTGCGGGGACGTAGACATGTTTTCCTGGGCAAGCTTAGCCGATCTAAGTCGTTAACCAGTACTAAGCAATGTGTGTGAGGTGCCTTGCTCAATGACACTACATACGTGGCCTGATCGAGGATCAAACCTGGGACCGATCGATTCCAAATCCGACGCTCTACCACTGAATCACGGATGCCACCTATAGACTATTATAAGGTCAATCTAAGACTAGCCTATGGTGCCAATGGTGCTTATCAAAATCGATGCAATATTGCAAACATCTCGTGAAATAAATGTTTTATGTTCACTTATAGTTATAGTTATAATAGTAACACCATCTCAGTCTTATAGCAATACCTCGATCATGCTAATTCATGAGGTAGAGTCTCCGTGGTTGATTTGTCTAACACACAGTTGTTAGAACTTGCCTTTCACCGCTGTCACAAGGGCTGTAAAGTTGTTAGAACTTGCCTTTCACCGCTGTCACAAGGGCTGTAGTTTCGCTCCCTATTGGGGACAAGTGATAAAATGATATGTGAAGAACTTGTCATCCGCTTGCATATGTTGGAGAATTGATTACTAGTTTCTACCCAGGAAATGTGGTGGTCTTCTCCACCATAACAGAATAACTTTGTACGACAATGCTCCAGAAACGTAGAAAAAATATTGGTAATAATAACACACAATCACTGCTATATATAGCTTTAACTTTTCTTGAGCAATTTATCGCTGTACACAGCTAGTTGCGGCACCACTATCTCAGTACCACATTGGCAAAGCATGAAGGCACTACAACAATAGATACAAGACTTAAACCTAAATGTTCACTCACAGACCTGTAAGAAATCTCCATGTTTAAAGAAATTGAGAACAATTCACACCAGGGTTCCCGTTGGCAACTTTCATTTTCGCAATTGGCGAAAACAGAAACGACTTGGCGAAAAAAGAAATAATTTGGCGAAAAATTAAAATCTTATTTAAAAAATATATCTAAATTCCAACCTGCCAAGTTCTGTCTTCATAATCCATTTTCATACATGCCAGCTAAGTCTAAAAGTTTTTGACATGATGCTAATTAGACTACCCCCCACTGCGTATCCGCAGTATCGATTGACATAAAATATATGACACGGTAATTGTTGGAGCGTTGCCAGAGCACCACAGTTTTACATGTCGGTAATGATCAAGGTCCCGTGTGACATTTGAAACTCACAAAGTTTAGGTGGCACAAATAAAAATATGATGACCAATTTGTCATTGAACTTCTTTCGGCAAATAATTAATGATACCACATTGAAACTTTGAATTAATGAGCGCAATTACCTAACAGTTACGTACGTGCATGCGTGTGTGTGTAGTGCTAACAAATTAAAGTCAGTCACTTAGAAGATTATGTTAATCCAATGGTAATGTGATAATAAGATGATCACCATTCTGCCAAAATTAACGCAATTACAATTATGTGGTAATAGATGACCCAGTGACATGTATTTAAATCAAACATCCAATTTACAAAATCACACACACACATAAAATCACTTGTTTTCAAACAATTATCTCCGACATATATCATTACTGAATCAATCAAGAGCTTAGTTTGTATTTACCATGGGTAGAAAACATAAATATGAGGTTACATTGACGCAAATGCCATTCAAATGTAGGAAAATATCAGAGTTATTTACAATATCAAACAGCCAAAGTAGAGAGTGTGTAAACGAGGTACCGTCGGCACCCAGTGAAAATCCGCCGTTGACATACCCATCACCGAAAACACATGTATCAAACCATCGACACCAACCACATACCGTAAATTCCGACCAGAATGGAAGCTTGGTAGGGAATGGCTGCAATATGATGCCAAAACGAAAGTACAGTTGTAAGGGAAGTGACCGATACGAAATTTCTCATAACAGGTGCACGTCTAAAAATAGATTTCACAAAACTTGATTTTCATGCTAGTAAAATCGCTGTAAGATGACGATTTTAATGTCTAAATTCATTATTATTGACATTTCCCCGGTTTTGGCCACATATTGGTGAAGTCAACGCCTATTCGAAACCAGAAAAAAGGATTTTTCAGTCACAGCTTTCCTGAATACCCAGTGCTGAGGGAAACACTGTATTAGACCACAACGTCAATTCGGCCACATTGAAGATGGGTTATCTACCTGTGCCCTGCCCCATTTTGTTTTGATCGGGGGTGGGGCTAAAAAAGTGGCGAAATATTTATTTTCTCCAGTGGAAACCCTGAACAAAAGATCAATGTAGGTATCTATTTTGAAACTACCTACCTACATGTCTAGTTTAGTGTATAATTATTTCTACAAATGTGTAATGTATGGAACTTACCAGTTGCTCTGTTGATTTGTGGAGTTGCTGGAAATAATGATTGATCTAGAGTTTGCCGGGAAGACAGGGTTCCCTCTGTATGAATGTTTGTCTGCGCCACTTATTGAAAAACACTGGAGCCAATTTTAAAATATTGGAGCCAACTAAGAGCCATATAGGTCACAAATAAATATTTGAAGCCATGTATTTTGACAAAACATGTGCCTCCCCCCAAAAAAAAAAAAATTGCGCCAAATATTTTCGTCAATTGACAAAATTTAGCGCCAATATTTGTTTTTTGTCGCCATTGGCGACCAGCAGCGGGAACCCTTGAATATTTTGGTACCTTTGTAACCGTTTGGTAAAGCACTCTTGTGATATTACTATATTTGCAGCGGCTAGACTATGGAGCCCTTACAAGGAGCTGCAAACTGTGGTGGAGGCAGCGATCAACAAACGGCAGAAGGATGCCATTCATGACCTAGAAATTATGTTGAAGAGACACAAACATGACTTCTTGACACTACTAAAGAATGCTGTAAGTAAGAAAAGCAAATATGACTAAGTGACTCCCTTGTGTACAGAAAATCTGCTTACCCTAAATCTGATTTTATAATGTTGACCAGCATAAACAAATTAGTAGGTACATCGTATTTACACCTATAAGACGACCCCCACCCCCCAACGTTGGTCTTAAATCAATGGTATTTTACATAGATCCGTGTATAAGACGGGTTGAGAGAATGGAAACCACTCAGAAGTAAAGATCAAACAAATTGTACTGTAAAAGCACTGTCAATTATGTCACTTAGTAAAAAAAACAACACTGATGAACAACAATAAATTTGAAATTTTGATTTGCTAAAATGCTATTGATAAGTTCAGTTTACAGATAGAGCTGTGAAAGTCTAAGTGAAAGCTTTTGTAAGACCCTTTCACAGTCCTTCGATTATGGAAAACCCAGGCGCACCGCCGATCGCGCGCCACGTTTGGAGATTGCGAGCGCTGTTTGTGAGCCACTTAAAACTTAATTATAATTACAAAGGAGGGCATATATTATAAAAGATACATCGTTACCTGAAACAAGAATCGTTTTATTATTTAATAACGAACCAAAGCAAAGTTATTGTCCACTTCCGGCACTTCTGTAATCATCGGATTCGGAGCCGGAACTGTCCGTGTCGGTGTGACTGTCGCGTTCAGAGTCAGAATCACTGGCACTGCTGTCACTATCGTGCGTGGCTTTAGTGATTTTCGCTTTTTAAGTAGTAGATCGGATCCTGTTTCAATTTTGCGCTTTCGCGACTTTTGCAGATATTTCCCAACGGCATTATGGAGTATGGCGTCTTTGTCGGATTCGGTCCACACTAGATCGTTTACATGTACAAGCAATAGGTTTTCCATCGTTTGGTGTTTCATACTAAGACGGCGATCGGACAACATTGCAGTGAGATGACTGAAGCCGCACTCCACGACGCTGTTACTGACAGCAATTGAAAATACGATTTCTACGAGCAGACAAATGTTCGGAAACTGGAGCCTTCGATATTTCAAAAGTTTGCGCCATAGGCGGCGCACTTTCAGTTTTGGATAGTATTGTTTAGTGGCTACTTTCACATCGCACCACTCCGTTTTTAACATATCATCGTCGGGGTTAAATCCCGCAAACTTGAGAGTTTCTGAATAGTGTTCTGCCAATTTGGTAATCGATTCCAAGTCGACTTTTGACGATTGCCAATTTGCAGGATCAACCCATTGCATATGGCGGAATATGGAATCATCAACCTTGAACAACGCGAATCTTGCGTCAATGCATGTCATAATAGCCTCAATTGTTCTGTGCGCTAGATTCACTGTTTCGTCCAATATTATGTTAGCCATGTTATCAGATTGACATCCTTTCAAACCATCATATTTCTGTTGTATAAACTCTCTATTCGGGGCCTTACGATGCATCGTTCCGAGTTTTGGCATTTTAACTTCAACTGACACGACGCTACTTTCCTCTGAATGAGTAATTGTTAACTTCATCATAGAATTTTTTGTGATTGCATCAACAGTGGTCAGTGTTTCCTTGAGTTCAGTCAACGCTGTCTACATTTTAACGACAGCGGGTAGAATATCAAACACGAGTAGACTGTCCTTTTCGAAAACCAAAGAGAGTATTGACACCACATCTAGTATCGTCCTGTACAAACAACACACCATAATGAACTTATAGTTCTGCAGCTTGTTTAAGAAGCCCTGTAGCTTGGCTTTGATTTTTTTGTAGTCTGGATCCGCGATCCCATCTTCGAACACCTGGATGAGAAGTACCCAGTTGTTCAATAAGTTTTTAATTGCTTTCCTGTGGTGGTTCACAAACCTAGTGGAGGTTAATTTCGGAAGTTTATACACCGTCACGTCTAGGACCCGAGCAGCCTCCTTAAAATGGCGGCTGAACTTTCCAGATTGCTTAAAGAACTTGTACAACGATTGCATGAACTCTTCAACGTTTTCCATGTCTTTTTCCTTCAAAATGGAGTCTTTAATAGCCAATTCAAGACGATGTGCAACACAGTGAATGTTGACTAACCACGGCCTTCCATCTTCTTTAAAACGTGTTAGTAAACCCGATTTGTTGCCAAAATTTACAGATGCCCCATCGGCTGCAGCAGCAACTTCGGTGAATTTATACCTATCGGCTGGTATCTTAAGTCTATTTAGAAATACATCGTCAATGGCAACTTTTAACACGCGAGCATTAGCATCACCAAATGAGTCCAAATCTTGCAAAGCGAGGACGTAATAGGTTGGCCTTCCCTCGTACACCGCTCTAACAAGAACAAGTTCCTTCTCTGCCCCTGTTTTCCTTGCCTGCGAGCCATCTGACATTACCGTGAAAGCGTTAACCCCGCACAAAATGTCTGCAATCTTTTCCCGAATAGAATTGGCGATGAAACATAGAATTTCCCTAACACAGTCAGAATTATCAGCACCTTGAATAAGATTAACTCCATTAGCTTTCTGGACTTTAATCATTGTCTCAAATGTTGTCAATAGTTGACCGTCAACGGCCAGAAGGTATGCCGTCTTGAATAGCTTAAGATACGCATCCCGTGACTGCTGTTTGAGAGCGATATTAATCTTTGGCTGTTTTATTACGTTTGTCGCAGATGCACTAGTGCTGGCTAATAACGAGTCACCAGGGTTAGAGTCCATTTTCTCCCTCTCCACATCACTAAATTCCCCACCCATTTCTTTCTCCACTTCTATTCCAATTTCATGGGCTTTCGATGTAAGATGTCTGTTCACAGTATGTTTTGATACGAAGTTGGTGCCCACAACATATTTGTCAACGTCCGTAGTGGCTTTCCCGCGCAGTTTATCACTTTTCTTTATGTGGTCTGCATGTCGAGCGCAGGTTTTGCACCATACGTCATGCACATATTCAATGCCATGCTTATCTTTAACAGTTTTAAATCCAATTAGCGACCCGACGTTCCAATTTAGGAATGTTTTTAATTGCACGGAGTGCCCCTTTGTTTTAGTATCTGCCATAGCTGACTATATGTATATTGACAACAATTAAATGTGTGTGATCATTCCGAGAGTTGGTTGTATTATGCCAGCTTAAAATATAATGCGACAATCCATCGTATCAAAGGATGCCGATAAAAAAAATTCCGCATCACTGTACCTGTCAAAGCCTTTGAGTCATAAGCCGCACGTGGACTACAAAGTCAAACACATCGTCGCAGACACCCACGCTTGAAATGAAACTACAAAGGTGCCGACAACCGGATCGGAGAGTTCATTGTTGCAGTGAAATATGCAACGTTTTAGAAACAATTTTAACCACATCAATGCTAACAGCGCGCGCATGTTTTGAGGCGCTCGGTCTGTCGCGCGTCTAGTCTTGATTTCGGGCGCGTGCGGGCGCGATCACGCGCCTCAAAATCGAAGGACTGCTTTCAATTATTTCAAAAGTGATCTATTATTGAATTGGAACAAACTGATTATCAACAATTATTTTACCACTCACATATAAGACGGGAAGCCATTTCAAGGCAATAATCTGGTGATAAATATCCTGTCGTATAGGCGAGTAAGTATGGTATATCGCTCAGGGATCATTTTAGAGGGTGATTAGGACGAAATAATCGCCCTAGGGACCTGACTGCCCTCTCCCTAAAAAAATGTTTTTAATTTTGTTTACAATTTTCATACAAAATTTGGCCATTAAGATACACTGGCCCATTATAAAGCACTCCTTCTATTCAAATGTTGTATATAATGGTGATCATGTGCATTTTAACCATATTTTGTTGAAATTGATTAAATAACACGATTTACATCATCGTAACATGTAAGGACGCGATCGTGTGCTTTTTCACTTCTCCCAAAAATTCTGACCTAAAATGAACCCTGATCAGACAATGTGCACAACACAGGCTTCAGCCATATTGGTTCACGGTCAAGGTCACACTTAGAACTTGGAGTTCAGGTAGCTAGTTTGACTATATTTCGTGTCTGCACCTTATCTCTTAAAGTGCTGTGGAACTTACGAATGACCAGGCTCAATTATTAACCATATCAAGTCTGCACATTGTATAGCCATACATTATCGGTTCATGATCAAGCTTAGAACTTACATGTATGTAGTTCTTTGCCATGTTTGTTTAAGCTTTATTTATTTTACAACGATTGCGAAACAAGCTTGAACAACTTATATTAATCACTACCTTTGGCGCAGATGAGAGCGTATATGTGGTCATTCGTGTGGGAGGAAACCGGAGTACCCGGAGAAAACCCACCTGTCCAATCTGGCGACCACCTCAGTACCATCTCACATACTTCCCGGTCTGAGGATTGAACCCGGGTTGCATTGGTGAGAAGCGAGCGTGCTAACCACTGCGCTAATTGGACAGCCATGTTGAGTTGGTGACGATTGTTTTCGGTTCCAGCACTACTGACTAGTAGGGTTAACACGCATAGTGTGGATTATTTGAGGTCATTGTTTACAAACTGAGGAATCTTGAAACACGGACAGAGTGTTACCAGTAGGGATAACTGGATTTAGCTATTGCAGAATTGTCTCCCTTTTGCATGACTATTATTGTGTTTATCTCACAGGCTGCATTCTCATTCCAATTTAGTAGAGCAATGTGGGATTCTACTGAGTGTCCACGAGTGTTTACTATAAAACAACATGTAAACCCCGCCCCAATATTGGACAAAATTTGTTTGAAAGTCCAGCAATAGTATTAAATTCTGTTTAATAGCATGTATTCATTGATGGCTATACGCTACCGACATGTTTGTTTGTAGCCCAAGAACCCGACGTACCGTGATGCGGTGAAGAAATCTAACACCGTTGGTTTGCCGATACATGGAGAACAAAGGACGCAGACGTTCCCGGATACGTATATTGAAGAAGCAATCATCATCAGCGATCTATTCAATCTTAATGAATATGCTGCTCTCGAGCTTCTGATTGTCGGTAATGTTGGTTTTACACCCCCCACCACAGGTGGAGGATTATTGTTTTAATGTTGGTTTTACATCCCTCGCCACAGGTGGAGGACTATTGTTTTAATGTTGGTTTTACATCACCACCACAGGTGGAGGACTATTGTTTTAATGTTGGTTTTACATCCCTCGCCACAGGTGGAGGACTATTGTTTTAATGTTGGTTTTACATCCCTCGCCACAGGTGGAGGACTATTGTTTTAATGTTGGTTTTACATCCCTCGCCACAGGTGGAGGACTATTGTTTTAATGTTGGTTTTACATCCCTCGCCACATGTGGAGGACTATTGTTTTAATGTTGGTTTTACATCCCCCACTACAGGTGGAGGACTATTGTTTTAATGTTGGTTTTACATCCCCCACTACAGGTGGAGGACTATTGTTTTAATGTTGGTTTTAACTGCTATCGCCAGTGCTGTGAGATTGCTCCCTATCAGGGATATGTGATCAATGATGATATGTGAGAAAGTTGTCAGTTGCCTACAGAGGTTGGAGAGTTGAGTACCGGTACTGGTTTTTACCTACATTGTAGGAAATACGGGCGGTCTACTCCATTATTGAAAGACAAAGAAGAAGCTGAATTAAGATTGCAAATATTATCATTGCGTTTAAGATATTCATGCTTGTCTTCAATATATGTCACTTTCAAGGGTTTTAATGCAGATTTCAGTTTATGGAATACTGTTGATAGGTTGTACATTGATAATTCATTTATCTGTACATGTGTTTTTGTCCGCCTCCGTGGTCGAGTGGTTACGGTCGCTGACTTGTATACCACTGTAACCTATCATCACTGATGGTCACGGGTTCGAGCCCCGCTCATTTATATGAACAAGTTGGCAGTTTCTTACGGAGGTTGGTGCACCCAAGTACTGGTTAACCGCTGGAGCCTGCCCAGGAAAGGTTTTGTTAGGTAAACTGCCCGCCGGCAATATAGCCCAAAAATGTGCTGATGCAGGCGTAAAAACCCGAAATATAAATATATACTGTACATGTGTTCCCATCATTGTATTTTCTTTGTTACCTCATTTGGTTACAGTGTCTTATCGGTTGTATCGGTCAGTTATATCTAGATACCTGTCAGGCTCATATATCCACATGCTAGATTCTGTGGGGTATTTTTTTCTCTTGTCACTAGTCACGTTAGGCCTAAAAACTGGTTTGGTTCATGTAACCCGACCCTACCTATAAAATCACGCCGACCCTAGCGTTTTTAGAGACCGATCCGAAAAAGAAAAAAAGCGTTAATTTATTTTTTTGTCCTTTTCGGGTTTTACTGTATGTTTCGCTACATTTCGCTCAGTATCACATAGACGATCATAAAGACGTTATGTCTATGAACGCCCTGCCCTGTATGTCGAGCGTTTTTTTAGGCCTTAGTTGACTGATTGTGATGTTTTGGACTTCCATCAGGTTGAGCGGAAGTTGATTGTTCATATAAACGTTCCTCTGATGAGCATCCACTGCAGTTGACCAAGTTATAGGCTATAGTAAATAATTACGGTTAATCCTCTCTGTTTGTGTATAATAAAGAATAATCTTGTATCTATTTTCAGGGGAAGAAAAAAAAGCAGATTTCCCGGGTTTGACTAGGGGGCTTGTAGCTGTACTACTGTACTATGATGGTCGTAGGAGTCTCGTCACAGCGCTCAGTACCCTGTTGCTGGCTTTTAAAGGGAGGACCTGGACCTATGGACTGTCCCCTGATCTGGCAAACCTCACCAACACCTACGTACAGAAGCTTGTGGATGAGAATCTTACCAACAAAATTCTTGGTATGTAAGGCTTACAAGTACAGGGAGTGGTGGTAGCGCGTTCACTCTAGGTGTGAGGGGTCGAAGTTCTCGCCCAGCTGTGGCCGTTACAATTGTGCCCTTAGGCATGGCACTTAAATTACGCATCGCCTCTTCTCTCTCCCCTATGGCGGTGGATAACATACTAGCTTTAACAACGCTGACTTGTATGTGGCAACGTACTATCCAACACCAATGTGTCTTAAGAGGAATTTTGACAGTCCAAATCAGGTAACAGACTGAATTAGCACTGGAGGTTATAAAACTTTTCTCCAATTTCAAACTGAGTCTTAATCTGTCTGATTGGTTGAAGACACGACCAATGGTATCACTTTGAGAAAATGTTTATAACTTCTGGCCTGGCTCCCAGTGGCCGAGTTATGGTCGTTGACTTGAAATCACTTGCCCCACAGCACTGTATGTTCAAAACCCACTGGGGGTGTCAAATTATTTTGTGTGAGGAAGCTATCCAGCTGGCTTACTGAAGGTTGGTGGTTCTACCTGTGTGCCTGTCCGTGCTTGAAATACTGTTCGGAGGAGCACCAGGTGTCTTCCTCCACTAATAATAACTGGAGATTCGCCATATGACCTAAGCTGTTGGTGCAATTTTAAACCCCGAAAACAAACAAATAACATCCAGCCCAAACTGTCAAGAGCCGTATTCTAGCAATTTTATTGCACCTTTACTTGATAAGTGGTTGAGGTAACAGAACTGTCAATGATACAACATATACTCTAGATGAGATAACAGAACTGTTAATGATACAACATATACTCTAGATGACATAACAGAACTGTCAATGATACAACATATACTCTAGATGAGATAACAGAACTGTCAATGATATACTCTAGATGAGATAGCAGCACTGTCAATGATACAACATATACTCTAGATGAGATAACAGAACTGTCAATGATATACCATATACTCTAGATGGGATAACAGAACTGTCAGTGATACAACATATACTCTAGATGAGATAACAGCACTGTTAATGATACAACATATACTCTAGATGACATAACAGAACTGTCAATGATACAACATATACTCTAGATGAGATAACAGAACTGTCAATGATATACCATATACTCTAGATGAGATAACAGAACTGTCAATGATACAACATATACTCTAGATGAGATAACAGAACTGTCAATGATACAACATATACTCTAGATGAGATAACAGAACTGTCAATGATACAACATATACTCTAGATGAGATAACAGAACTGTCAATGATACAACATATACTCTAGATGAGATAACAGAACTGTCAATGATACAACATATACTCTAGATGGGATAACAGAACTGTCAATGATACAACATATACTCTAGATGAGATAACTGAACTGTCAATGATACAACATATACTCTAGATGAGATAACAGAACTGTCAATGATACAACATATACTCTAGATGAGATAACAGAACTGTCAATGATACAACATATACTCTAGATGAGATAACAGAACTGTCAATGATACAACATATACTCTAGATGGGATAACAGAAGTTGTTACAGAACTGTCAATGATATACTCTAGATGAGATAACAGAACTGTCAATGATATACTCTAGATGAGATAACAGAACTGTCAATGATACAGATGAGATAACAGAACTGTTAATGATACAGATGAGATTTTCTCCATCTTTCAGAAGTATTGACGACCATGAATGTTACCACAGAATTGGATACGTTGCAGAATAACCGGGCTGTCGGACCTCCCAAGCACCGGAAACAGGTAGGTGAAATTACTGCTTTTTCCAGTACTCAACTCTCCTGTGGAGGGTCAGTAGCAAACCCAATAACTAATAGTATGCATTATTCTGCACGAGAAGCAGAGAAGCATGTCGTGGTGTCTCCTCCCCGCCAGTCGTCATCGTTATACCAGGTGGAAATGCACTCGACAAGCTTCTTGTAAAATGGACCCCACCTTCATCCACTATCTCTGACGCAGTTTCCACGATAACTGAAATTACCTTTTTTTTTGGTTTTGGCATAATTACGCTGCACATTTAATTGTTCCGCGTGTGTTTTTTGTTTTTCTGACACGTTTGATCGGTATATCCACATTATTTACCATCCGTCAAAATTCGACTATGATTACAATCAACCCAAACTATATTTAACTAGCAGAAAGAATATTCTGAAACCAATCACTTTCATTTTGTAAATAGTCATTTACACGATTGTGTAGAATACATCCATGGTCCGCCTCCGTGGTCGAGTGGTTACGGTCGCTGACTTGTATACCACTGTAACCTATCATCACTGATGGTCACGGGTTCGAGCCCCGCTCAGGCCGTGTCTCATTTATATGAAAAAGTTGGCAGTTTCTTACGGAGGTTGGTGCACCCAAGTACTGGTTAACCGCTGGAGCCTGCCCAGGAAAGGTGTTGTTAAGTAAACTGCCCGCAGGCGATATAGCCCGAAATGGTGCTGATGCAGGCGTAAAACCCGAAATATAACATAAGAATACATCCAGGAAATATCAGGTAGGCCAATGGGATATCCCGCTTGGAAACCGTTGTTGTCCTTGGGGAAATTAAGAACCCTCGGACTAATGGATGACTGTTAGTGTCAAGTCCTGAATGAAAACATGCAGCGGCTAGGTACCACACGTGCAAAGAGAGGAAATAAAAATGTGCTATTCCATTGCTTTCAACCAGTGGAATAAGTAGAGGTTACTACGTTGTTAGTTTCATATCAGCCCAGGTATCGACCCGATGTAACTTGATATCAGCCCAGGTATCGACCCGAAGCAACTTGATATCAGCCCAGGTATCGACCCGATGTAACTTGATATCAGCCCAGGTATCGACCCGATGTAGCTTGATATCAGCCTAGGTATCGTCCCGATGTAACTTGATATCAGCCTAGGTATCGTCCCGATGTAGCTTGATATCAGCCTAGGTATCGACCCGGTGTAACTTGAGATCAGGGCGAGACCGAAGGTTTTTATTACTTTGATATGAATTTGAACCTTAATAATGGCAATCGTGCTCTCCGTTATCCATGTATCAGGAATAAATCACAATTACTGAATTAGGTACACAAACATGTATCAGGAATAAATCACAATTCCTGAATTAGGTACACAAACATGTATCAGGAATAAATCACAATTCCTGAATTAGGTACACAAACATGTATCAGGAATAAATCACAATTCCTGAATTAGGTACACAAACACGATTGAAATATTATCGCGAAACTACAACATCTATTATCTTGTCAAATTTGACACACTGGGACGCTACGGAAGTAAACAAACTAGTGTGTATGCATGATTTTCTCAAGAACTAGTTATGATACATTTTTTTCTTGTTTGATACGGGCTCGTAATATCGGACTGGAAAACACAGCATATCAACCAGTGTGGTAGACAGTATTGTAGTAGGCAATATATAACGACAAGAAATAGGCTAATATTCATATCTTAACCCATTCCCTCATAGAAGCACCTCACGCCATTACCAATACGTCATGGATTGACAATTTTTTGTAGCCAAACCAATGTTCATAATGCAGGCCAGAATCTTGTGTAGTCCCAGTAATATCTATGGAGGTGGGATAGATATGGCGACTACTTATCTACTGCATGATAGCTTAATGGCTGTCGTTTGTATGGAGATATAATAGTATATTAATCTAAATCTCTATGAAGGAAAGGGCTAAATGGCTGTCGTTTGTATGGAGATATTATAGTATATTAACCTAAATCTCTATGAAGGAAAGGGTTAAGTAATAACACATTTTACTTCACTGATAAATTTGTGTGTTTCACAATGTTGGAAAGTATCAAATAAAAATGGCTATTTTTGCTAGGTGCAAGACCTGATCGTAGAGATACAGACGAGCTGTGCTGACTGTTTGTATTATCTGGCGTGTCAGCAGCCCCTCAGTAAGGACGACACTTTGCAGCTCATCTCCTACCTCAAGAAGGATAACTCCCTGCTGGCGGATGGTTCTCTACATCTAGTCACGCTGAGTCTGCTGATGGCCCTGTTGTACTGTTTTGATGTATCCATTCTAGAGAGAGAAGATGATGAAGGTCTGTTTGCTATACTCCCAGCATGTAATTCACCTGATTCGAAACCCACGATATCTGCTATACCTACTCACCTAGCTTCTTGTTGTTATAATAATATCTTGTCTTGTAGTCTATTGACAACGTCCGCCTCCGTGGTCGAGTGGTTTACGGTCGCTGACTTGTATACCACTGTAACCTATCATCACTGATGGTCACGGGTTCGAGCCCCGCTCAGGCCGTGTCTCATTTATATGAAAAAGATGGCAGTTTCTTACAGAGGTTGGTGCACCCAAGTACTGGTTAACTGCTAGAGCCTGCCCAGGAAAGGTGTTGTTAGGTAAACTGCCCACCGGCGATATAGCCCAAAATGGTGCTGATGCATGCGTAAAACCCGAAATATAATAATAATAATTGTAGGCCAGGTGCCCGGCTGGTAGGCAGTTGGTAACCATTATTTAACATGCTTGCGGCTCACCAATCTACTATATCAGAACCTATATGTTGGCATAGAAAATGTTATGTTGTGTGAAACCATACAATTGTTTTGGTATGTTTATTTCTTTTAGCTCGATTGAGAAACAAGTTAAATACAACATTAAATTAATCGCTCTTAAGACCTCATTCCTAATGGAATCCGTCGCCACTGGACAGAAAGAAGAGGCAATGTGGATTTACATGTCTTACCTAAGGACACCACCACCCTGGTTCTGAGGCCGTTCGAACTCACAACCTCTCGATTTCCATGCAAATTCCATATACATTACTTCATGAAATGTAAAAGTTTGTATAGAAATCTATGTGCAGTGCAAGGATGCTGTGGACCATTTTGTTTATGAAAGGGTGAAATGCAGGGTTCACTCTGTCCGAATGTTTGTCTGCGCCACTTCTGTTGCCAATTGAAGAAAACTGGAGCGAATATGAAAATGTTTGAGCCAACTAAGAGCCATATAGTTCACAGATAAATATTTGGAAGCCATGTATTTGACAAAACATGTGCCCAAAAAAAGAAATTGCAGCAAATATTGTCCATGATTTTGCACCAGTATTTGTGTTTTTTTGGCACCATTGGCGACCGACAGCGGGAACCCTCAAATGCAATGGCTGCTTGTGCCAACTAGATCATCTCTTCCATATTTCAGAGCTTACCGGTTCAATGCCAGTGTTTACTGACCCCAACTATATCAGTGAAATACACAAGGAGCTGAGGGACGGGTCTGCATGGAGTGTACCTGGTCTTAGAGCTGTTGCACAGTTTGCCTGGAGTGTCACGTTAAGGCAGTTGTCACAGTACCCGATGGCTGCAGGTATGTAAGAAACAAAGTAGGTTGCATGTCAATAGATGTCCCTTTCAACCAATGTCTTGATATTACTGGGCAAATAAAACTTGAATATACCTTGAAGAATGTGGGTTTATCCCAATGGTACACCTGTGTTACAAAGTATTTTATATAACATGTCTCATGCAGATCATTAGATCAATTCAAACTATTTCAGGTGCTGGAGAATACTATGAAGAGGATGAGATGTTTATGGACCAAGCCATAGATGGAGAGGTGTTTAGCTTCCTTCACAAGTCTCTCGTGTCCGTAGACAAGCTTCACAAACAGGTTAGTACAAGTCTCTCGTGTCCGTAGACAAGCTTCACAAACAGGTTAGTACAAGTCTCTCGTGTCCGTAGACAAGCTTCCCAAACAGGTTAGTAGATTTCTATGATGTTTATGGACCAAGCCATAGATGGCGAGGTGTTTAGCTTCCTTCACAAGTCTCTCATGTCCGTAGACAAAGGGAGGGGGTATTTTGTGGTTAGTACCTAGATAATACTGCTACCTCACTGTGATTGAGCAAAGAGGAAGTAAGGCAGTACATTATTGAAAAGGGTTGATGAGTTCTAAGTTATATAGGTCTGTCCACCTGACAGGCACTCGTCTATTGGAGCTTATATAAAATAAAATATAAAAACAAAATTTAAAAAAGGCAATGGGGTGGGGCTTACGGGCAAAATGGTGGGGCTTACGGGCAAAAGGGTGGGGCTTACGGGCAAATGGGTGGGGCAAAAGGGTGGTGCTTACGGGCAAAAGGGTGGGGCTTACGGGCAAAATGGTGAGGCTAAAAGGGCATGAGGTGCCCTGTCATTTGGCTCTAGAAAAATCCCTATCTCTGGCTTCCTACATAAGTATCTTGTCCCTGTAGACAAGCTACACAAACCGGTTAGTAATACTTCTTTCATCCAGTGGAATAACGCATTGTATTTTACTAATGAATTGTCTATATTTCATTGGAATGCAATAAATAAAAGTATTGTGTTCATTGCTTCCAACCAGTGAAGTGACACATTTTATTTCACAGATTAATTTCTATGTTGTATTGCTTTTCTTACATTGTATGAAATAAAAGATATTTGAAAATTTCAATTTCTACATATGGTAGCAATGCTGCTACACATTCTAACATTATACTTTGGATGCTTATGTTCATTTGGTAAACAGTGTTTTTTTGCGATAAAACAAACACGAAACCGAAAGTAGGACTTTCTGAGTCGATCGGTCACGCACTTGTTTACAACCGGAACGCATCGTCCGCACTTGTTTACATTCGGAATGCATCGTCCCCATTTGTCCCACGTTGTCTTTTTAATTAAATTACTTGATATATAATGATTCATAACTCTGTTAGATAAGTCTTTTAGGGACATTTCTACATCCCCGTGAGGGGTTCAACATTAGAGGAAGATAGATAGATAGTCTTTCATGTTCAAAATATATACGTTGTTTTCTACATCCTCTGTTGTTTTACGCATGCGCGCTGTACGTGCTTACATTCCGTGTGTTGATAAACAAATTCGCGTATACGACGGTTTAAATTTATTGAAATTGTATCGTTTCTGAGCGACTATTTCGATTTTTGTAAACACACACACATTAGTATTTATATTTTACCCAAAACATCCTTTATTACGATGTAATGCTGCTTTAAGCTTACAAAGGGCATTTGCATCATGAATTTCAAGTTCAATTTAAGTTAGGAATATTTGTTGTGTAGTATTGGTTCTGTGATGGGTGTACAGACTATGTGTATATATAACAGCTGTAGTTGATGTACAGTGTGCATGTTCTTGTGATATTTCAGGAGTTTTATGTTAGAAGACTGCATGGACTGTTGACAGACTTCATCTACTACATGCCTTTAAAGGTAAGTTAGACGGTGCCATGTGCACAGCCGGCCTTAACATGGTGCCATGTGCACAGCCGGCCTCAACATGGTGCCATGTGCACAGCCGCCTCAACATGGTGCCATGTGCACAGCCGGCCTTAACATGGTGCCATGTGCACAGCCGGCCTCAACATGGTGCCATGTGCACAGCCGGCCTCAACATGGTGCCATGTGCATAGACGGCCTCAACATGGTGCCATGTGCACAGCCGGCCTCAACATGGTGCCATGTGCACAGCCGGCCTCAACATGGTGCCATGTGCACAGCCGGCCTGGGTGAAAGTTTTCCGGCATGTGCCGGAAGTTCTGGTATTTAGATGTGCCCAGAGGTCATTTTCCCAAATCGTGTGTTGAGGTTTCTTGGTGGTAGGTAGCCGTAGATACAGACATGGCTGCTGCTTTCGTAGAAACAAACAGCTACTTTAGCTGTATCTATTTTTAGCAATGATGCATTTACAGGTGCTTTTTATGGATATTGCAGGGATCATTCTAGAGGGCAATGTGGGCGAAATTGTCGCCCTAGGGACCCTGACTTCTCCCTAAAAAAAAATAATAAAAAAAAATATTTTTTGGTTTTTATGATTTTCAAACAAAATTTTGTCTAGTAAGATACACTGGCCCATTATAAAGCACTCTTTCTATTCAAATGTTGTAACCCTATTTTGCAGAAGTATATTAAAGAACACCATTTAAGGAAGCGATCATGCGCTTTCTCACTTCTCCCAAAAATTCTGACCTAGAATGAACCCTGCGATTGTATAACAAAGAAAGCTCTCATGCAGCCTCTATTGCGTGATGTCATCATCGTATAACTCCATAATCGAATCAACTATTTAGCGAAAATTACCGATAATAACCATATATGGTAATTTGACCCTGATACACTTCTCTATTTAGAACAATGATTGGCTGCTAATTATTGCCGTCCAATGAAAACAGTTGGTTCTAAAAATGTGTTTGACGCACACTGGAATATGGCGGATTATTGAGCATTGATAATAGAAAAACCTATTGAATAGAAAGTGTCAAAAAATGAGATATTAAGCCGAAGGGTACCAAACAAAAGAGCCTGTCCGATTAGCGCAGTGGTTAGCGCGCTCGCTTCTCACTAATGCAACCCGGGTTTGATTCTCGGACAGGGAAGTATGTGAGATGGTACGGTCGTCGCCAGATCGGACAGGTGGGTTTTCTCCGGGTACTCCGGTTTCCTCCCACACGAATAACCACATATACGCTTTCATCCGAGCCAACGAGAGTGATTAATATAAGTTGTTAAAACTTGCTTCGCAATCGTAGTAAAATAAATAAGGTATAAAAAAAGAACTTGAAATGGCATCAAAAAACAAGTGGAGGTGGCTATGGATGTAGGAGGTGGATAAAAACGGCGACAACAAATGGAGACAGTGGCTCCGAAATCGGATATTAATGTACAAAAACTATATATCGTCCGCCTCCGTGGTCGAGTGGTTATGGTCGCTGACTTGTATACCACTATAACCTATCATCACTGATGGTCACGGGTTCGAGCCCCGCTCAGGCCGTGTCTCATTTATTTGAAAAAGTTGGCAATTTCTTATGGATGTTGGTGCACCCAAATACTGGTTAACCGCTGGAGCCTGCCCAGGAAAGGTGTTGTTAAGTAAACTGCCCATCGGCGATATAGCCCGAAATGGTACTGATGCAGGCGTAAAACCCGAAATATAACATAACATAACAATCTTTCAGATGGGATAATAAACCGATGTCTCGTGTAATGGTGCTATTGATCTACAACGCGCCTCACAATAGAAAAAACTCTTTGTTTTCACTATTGTTTAAGCACTTTGTCTATGATAGAAGTTGTGATAGTGCAGTGATAGCGCAATGGTAGCGCATTTGCTTCAGGTGTGAAGAGCCAGGATTTCACGACCAATTACAGCCGTTACGATTGTGTCCTTAGGTAAATTCCACATTGCCTTTCTCCTCATGACGATGTATTCCATTAGGAATGAGGTCTGGAGAGATTAAATTAATGCTATAAAAACGTTTTGCAATCAAGCTTAAATAAATTTGTAAAAATATTCATTACAGTGTGTTTCAGTGAATAGACAGAAGCTTCTTTATCAAATTTACAGGTTAAAGAAATTCGTAACTGTGGTGACGAGACTGCTCGTATTATGATGGCCCATCTACAGGAAGGTCAGGAGCCACCAGTCTCCATCAGGAGAGACTTTGAACATCTACTCTATCTGGTAACACTTCAATTGTCCCTGCTGCCAGAAGGTTTCAATCATCTACTGTATCTGGTAACACTTAAATTGTCCCTGCTGCCAGACGGTTTCAAACATCTACTGTATCTGGTAAAGCTTCAATTGTCCCTGCTGTCGGAAGGGCTCAAACATCTACTGTATCTGGTAACACTTCAATGGTCCCTGCTGCCAGAAGATTTCAAACATCTACTGTATCTGGTAACACTTCAATTGTCCCTGCTGCCAGAAGATTTCAAACATCTACTGTATCTGGTAACACTTCAATTGTTCCTGCTGTCGGAAGGGCTCAAACATCTACTAGTAACACTTCAATTGTCCCTGCTGCCAGAAGGTTTCAAACATTACTGTATCTGGTAACACTTCAATTGTCCCTGCTGCCGGAAGGTTTCAAACATCTACTGTATCTGGTAACACTTCAATTGTCCCTGCTGCCAGAAGATTTCAAACATCTACTGTATCTGGTAACACTTCAATTGTCCCTGCTGCTGGAAGGTTTCAAACATCTACTGTATCTGGTAACACTTCAATTGTCCCTGCTGCTGGAAGATTTCAAACATCTACTGTATCTGGTAACACTTCAATTGTCCCTGCTGCTGGAAGGTTTCAAACATCTACTGTATCTGGTAACACTTCAATTGTTCCTGCTGCTGGAAGGTTTCAAACATCTACTGTATCTGGTAACACTTCAATTGTCCCTGCTGCTGGAAGGTTTCAAACATCTACTGTATCTGGTAACACTTCAATTGTCCCTGCTGCTGGAAGGTTTCAAACATCTACTGTATCTGGTAACACTTCAATTGTTCCTGCTGCTGGAAGGTTTCAAACATTACTGTATCTGGTAACACTTCAATTGTCCCTGCTGCTGGAAGGTTTCAAACATCTACTGTATCTGGTAACACTTCAATTGTCCCTGCTGCTGGAAGGTTTCAAACATCTACTGTATCTGGTAACACTTCAATTGTCCCTGCTGCTGGAAGGTTTCAAACATCTACTGTATCTGGTAACACTTCAATTGTCCCTGCTGCTGGAAGGTTTCAAACATCTACTGTATCTGGTAACACTTCAATTGTCCCTGCTGCTGGAAGGTTTCAAACATCTACTGTATCTGGTAACACTTCAATTGTCCCTGCTGCTGGAAGGTTTCAAACATCTACTGTATCTGGTAACACTTCAATTGTTCCTGCTGCTGGAAGGTTTCAAACATCTACTGTATCTGGTAACACTTCAATTGTCCCTGCTGCTGGAAGGTTTCAAACATCTACTGTATCTGGTAACACTTCAATTGTCCCTGCTGCTGGAAGGTTTCAAACATCTACTGTATCTGGTAACACTTCAATTGTCCCTGCTGCTGGAAGGTTTCAAACATCTACTGTATCTGGTAACACTTCAATTGTTCCTGCTGCTGGAAGGTTTCAAACATCTACTGTATCTGGTAACACTTCAATTGTCCCTGCTGCTGGAAGGTTTCAAACATCTACTGTATCTGGTAACACTTCAATTGTCCCTGCTGCTGGAAGGTTTCAAACATCTACTGTATCTGGTAACACTTCAATTGTCCCTGCTGCCAGAAGGTTTCAAACATCTACTGTATCTGGTAACACTTCAATTGTCCCTGCTGCTGGAAGGTTTCAAACATTACTGTATCTGGTAACACTTCAATTGTTCCTGCTGCTGGAAGGTTTCAAACATCTACTGTATCTGGTAACACTTCAATTGTCCCTGCTGCCAGAAGGTTTCAAACATCTACTGTATCTGGTAACACTTCAATTGTCCCTGCTGCTGGAAGGTTTCAAACATTACTGTATCTGGTAACACTTCAATTGTTCCTGCTGCTGGAAGGTTTCAAACATCTACTGTATCTGGTAACACTTCAATTGTCCCTGCTGCTGGAAGGTTTCAAACATCTACTGTATCTGGTAACACTTCAATTGTTCCTGCTGCTGGAAGGTTTCAAACATCTACTGTATCTGGTAACACTTCAATTGTCCCTGCTGCTGGAAGGTTTCAAACATTACTGTATCTGGTAACACTTCAATTGTTCCTGCTGCTGGAAGGTTTCAAACATCTACTGTATCTAGTAACACCTGATTTGTCCCGGGAGACTTCAAGCATGAATCTATCTAGTAGCACCTGATTGGTCCCAGAGACTTCAAGCATGAATCTATATGTCCTCGACCAGTAATACACAACTCCACATCTACTGTTGGGGGGGGCTTCCATGGTCTAGTAGTTAAGATTGTTTACAAATCGCTTGCCCCTCACTGCTGCAGGTTCGAATCCCACTGGTGGTGATAAATTCTTTTAAGTGAGGAAGCTATCTAGGTGGCTTGCAGAAGGTTGGTGGTTCTACCTGGGTGCCCACCCGTGCATTAAATACTGCTTGGAAGGGCACATGCAGTCTTACTCCACCAGTAATAGCCGGGGAGTCGGCATATAAGCGAAACTGTGTGTGCGTTTTACATTTATTTATCGTCGCTACCGGTTGCCCATATGAGCGACGCCTCCTGAAGAGATTAGTCATTTTAGAGGATAGTGCAATGATACAGACAGATCCATTCCAGAGTCTCTGGTTCTTTTACGTGCACGGTGTAAAGCACCGACACGAGACCTCGGTTTAATGTCCCATCTGAAAGACTGTTAATTTTATTAGGGTCAGACGGGGGATCGAACCTGTGATCCCTGGATTACCAGTCCAGCATGTTACCACTGGACTACAGATCCGTCAGTGAAACTGTTGGTGCGATGTTAATCCCCATAAAGTAAGAAACTAACAAACATCTAATGTTGAGATATCTCACCTGTATTTCTAAAATGATCTACTCGTAATACTGTTGTTTAGTAGGTATAAATGATTGTTTTATAATTATTGCGTTGTTTTGTAGATATTTGAGTTATATGAGAAGGACCATCTTGGCTTGGACCTATCCCTAGACTATTGGTGCCCGGAACCCAGTAATCAACAAGATTCATTTTATCACAGACCACCTCAGAGACAGGTAGTGCAACTTGTACATATGTTAGTGCAAACTATTTTTCCATTAGAAAGCACAAATTAATCAAATGGAATATACATGTGAATGATCGTAGATTATACAACTAAATGGTTGCCAATATCCCAGTTTCAGAAATTTTACTCACAAATGTTCCCAATTCATTGGGAGTCGATACCGTTCCCAATATCTGTAAAATATCGCTGCGTTTATCAAGGTGTGGAGTACTGCGGTATTGTACTAAACGGCCAGCTGATCTGTTTCCTGCCCGATATATTTCTCAAGCTTTAGCTTCCAAACTGCCTGCTTGCAACATTTTATTGTCTGATTGGCGGTTAAATTGTTCAGACTTGTGTATTTTCATTCAAACTGTGCTAAAGATAACAGACTGTCTCTAATGATTGTTAATTCTCTCATCAACCCCTATCAATGTTTCTTAGAATAGTCCACAAAGATCTCTCGCTACCATTTGTATTTGAGTATAGTGTACGGACATGTTTAACGTGCGTTTCACACTTGTATTTGAGTATAGTGTACAGACATGTTTAACGTGCGTTTCACACTTGTATTTGAGTATAGTGTACGGACATGTTTAACGTGCGTTTCACATTTGAGTGTAGTGTACGGACATGTTTAACGTGCGTTTCACACTTGTATTTGAGTATAGTGTACGGACATGTTTAACGTGCGTTTCACACTTGTATTTGAGTGTAGTGTACGGACATGTTTAACGTGCGTTTCACACTTGTATTTGAGTATAGTGTACGGACATGTTTAACGTGTGTTTCACACTTGTATTTGAGTATAGTGTATGGACATGTTTAACGTGCGTTTCACACTTGTATTTGAGTGTAGTTAACGTGCATTTCACGCTTGTATTTCAGATAGTTTTAACATGCGTTTCACGCTTGTATTTCAGGTAGTTTTAACGTGCATTTCACGCTTGTATTTCAGGTAGCGCTGTACAAGTTTGTGAGGATGTCCGGAGATCTACTTCCTGCAACTCTCTATGTTCCGTACATTAGAATGTTGACCGGTCTGTCGGCCACCACACAAAGTGCTCAGCACTGCTACAATCTCCTCAAGAGCAACGGTACATTGCTACTTTTGTTTGTTGTCATTAGTTTATACAAATTGATTTTACCTCGATTGCGAAACAATATCTTACAACTTATATTAATCCATCTTGAGACCTGATTCCTGATAGAATCCATCACCATGAGGGAGAGAGAAGAGGCAATGTGGAATGTAAATGCCCTTGCCTAAGGGCACAATCGTAACGGTTCCAGCGGGGCTCGAACAGACCTCTTCTCTCTCCTTCATGGCGATTGATTCCATCAGGAATGAAGTCTCGAGAGTGATTAATATAAGTTGAAAGAACTTGTTTCGCAATCAAGCTAAAATAAATTTGTATAAACTAAAGTTAGTATGTATGTTGAGCGAACCAAGTTATTACTGTCGTTGACCTCAAATCTTTTGCCCCTGACCACTGTAGGCTCGAATCCCACTTGGGTGAGGAATTCTTTCATCTGAATAGGCTATCCAGCTGGCTTATGTTAAGTCTGTGGTTCTACCTGGGTCTTCCTCCACCAATGCTAGCTGGAGAGTCGCCGTAGGACCTAAGCTATTTGTGCTACTTTAAACCCTAAAATAACAAAAACCGTTGACATTAAAGGTATGCACTGCTGACATTAAAGGTATACACTGTTGATATTAAAGGTATGCACTGCTGACATTAAAGGTATACACTATTCTGACATTAAAGGTATACACTGTTGATATTAAAGGTATGCACTGCTGACATTAAAGGTATACACTGGTGACATTAAAGGTATACACTGGTGACATTAAAGGTATACACTGGTGACATTAAGAGTATACACTGATGACATTAAAGGTATACACTATTCTGACATTAAAGGTATGCACTGCTGACATTAAAGGTATACGCTATTCTGACATTAAAGGTATACGCTATTCTGACATTAAAGGTATACGCTATTCTGATATTAAAGGTATACACTATGCTGACATTAAAGGTATACACTATGCTGACATTAAAGGTATACACTATGCTGACATTAAAGGTATACACTATGCTGATATTAAAGGTATACACTATTCTGACATTAAAGGTATACACTATTCTGACATTAAAGGTATACACTATGCTGACATTATATGTATACACTATGCTGACATTAAAGGTATAAGCTATTCTGACATTAAAGGTATAAGCTATTCTGAGAGTATAATCGGTTGTGATGTTAATTACAGGTAGCACATCGAGTACCGTATCCTGGGATCATATTTTCGCATCTTTGAATCAGTACTACAGTAGTCTGAGGCGTGAATCTCCACACACCTCGGACCCCTCCAAGTCATACAGGCAGCACAGCCGAGTCATTACACCACAGGAGTTGGACGGTCTGGTCGTAGTGTTAAAGTTGGTGAGGCGAGTTTGTGAAATGGTATGTGTGTAGTAGATTTGCTAAACATGTATTGAAAACATGTATCTATGCCCTCAATAAATAAAACGTATTGTGGATTTCGTGATAGCGCAGTGGATACGCGTTCGGTTAAGATGCAAACGGTCTGGAGTTCGAGCCCCACTGGAGCCGTTACGCTTTTGTGCCCTTAGGCAAGGCATTTAAATTCCACGTTGCCTCTTCTCTCTCCCTCGTGGCGATGAATTCCATCAGGAATGAGGTCTCGAGTGATTAATATAAGTTGTAAGAACTTGTTTCGCAGTCGAGCTGAAATAAATTTGTCTAAACTAATAAATAAAACAAGCAAATAGGAATTTAGTGTAATCGTATTTCATTTGCTATTTGACATTTACATTACATACATAATCATGACAATTCAAAGAAAAAGTAAAATTAGTTGGGCAAAAAGTTCTAACAACAGTAATAATCTGCCTCCCCAAAAGGACATGAAATCAGGAATCTTAACTCGACCGTCAAAAAAGCGAGAGGTTTTCGTTAAATCCTAGACAATTTTTCATATTCAGATTTCCATAAACAAGTTTATTTCGGAAAAGTTAAGCTCAATATAGAGAAGCTTACTTGTAAGTATTTATCGCCAATATTAGAGAAGCATATCTCTGTTTTGTAAGTATTTCTCACCAACTGGGTGATTTGTGCGAAATAGTCAACCCTTTGGACCCTGACTTCGCACCACTTCTTCCTAAAAATATATTAATTTTTTTGTTTTTAATCTATTGTCCAGTAAGATACACTGGCCATTGTAAAACACTATTTTATTATATTCTATAGTCGTTCGGTTTAGAGGGGTTTCACTGTTCTGGTTTTGTAATGAGCACAATTCCCGTGTGACGTCATCATTCCTACTGTGGCTGCCATTTTGATTGGCAAAGTTGATCAGATATTATATATAATATACAGTAGCGGAATTTTGTTTTCTTCATAAAATATTTATTTTTCGTCCCATCACCATGGTTCATACATTGTTGGAAAGCTCTCAATGGACATGTTTTTTGTATCAGTAACAAATAAATAATAATTTACGTGTATATTAATATTTCAACTGTGAAAATAGACTTTCAAAAATAGGTGCAAATTAAGTTCTTATAATTTATAATCCATACATCATTGTCAAAAAATAAATTAATATTTAAAAAGTACATTTCAATACCTTTAAAATCATACCAAATTTTATATTAAGAAACAAAAATTAATAAAGTTATTGCAATTAAAGAATTACTAGTAAAAGCATGAAATTGCCGTTAATAAAACTTGCCAGTCAAAATGGCTGCCAAGATAAAATGTAATCAGTGTTTTTTACTATTTTCACAGGCCGTGGGAACTATGTATTGGATGTCATTTTTATAAATTGCGACACAGTTATTTTGTACAGGAAATTGACTTTAAAGAACATTAATTCCTTGTTGATCTTGTTGTGTATTGCAGAGTGAGAATTGTCGTATAGCAATCTTTGAGAATCAGCAGTGGTTGGTGGTAATGTTACTGTTCGGACTCGTCAGCTGTAGCGTCCCGCCTCAGATGAAGTCCGAACTCCTTAGAGCTCTAGCGGCCCTCGCCAGAACCCCCGAATACGCAGCTACGTTATGGCAGACATTGGAGGCTTCACAGGTCTGTTAGCATTGCTTGTAATTGTTGTTACTGTGTCCTCTGGATTAATGTTATGAGCTGAATAATCACTTACCTCTTACTGTTCATACTCGCCTATACGGTGATCTCACCAATAAGACGACGCCCATACTTTCGCCCTGAAATCTGTGGGTATTGGCATGCCCTCGCATATAAGATGGGTTTATTAAATGGACACCAGACCATGTATGAATTGCATGTTTGGCCAATGCAAGTTTAAGAAATGTTCAGTGTTAGGGTTGTTTCTTTTCTAAAACAATAATTTGGTACCATTTAACACATTTAAAAAAAAATTATTTTAAAAAAATAAACAACCTTTTTTAATTTTTTTTTTTTTGAAAGGTAACATTTTATTTTGTTAAATAAATGTTAATTTTTTTAGCACTCACTTATAAGGCGGGAAGTCACTTGAGGCCATAATCTGGTGTTAATGGACTCGTCTTATAGGCAAGTATGGATGGTACTACAATGCAACGCTGTAATTACAAATTGAATTTCAGTAGTTACCCTTCATGGAGCTTGCAGTCACCTGTAGTGGGATATAATTATGGATTGCTTAAGAAAACGTTGTCATGGCATAATTGAATTTAATGCTGCTACTTTGTAGATGATCATTGGTTCTACCTGGGTTCTGGCTTATATTGTTTGTGTTTTACGTTTATTTATCGTCGCTACCCATTGCCCATATGAGCGATGCCTCCTGAAGAGATTAGTCATTTTAGATTTTGGAGGATAGTGCAATGTTACAGACAGAGACCCATTCCAGAGTCTTCTCTGGTTCTTTTACGTGTACGGTGTAAAGCACCGACACGAGACCTCAGGTTAACATCCCGTCTGAAAGATTGTTAATTTTATTAGGGTCAGACGGGGGATCGAACCTGCGATCCCTGGATTACAGTCCAGCGTGATACCACTGGACTACAGATCATTTGTTCTACCTGGGGCCGAGTGGTTACGGTCGTTGACAAATCACTTGCCCCTCATCGCTACAGGTGCAGGTTCGAATCCAACTGGGGCTGTTAAATTATTTCATGTTAGGAAGCTTACAAAAGGTCAGTAGTTCTACCCGGGTGCCTGTCCGTGCTTGATATACAGTTCAGAGGGGCAAGCAGTGTCTTCTCCACCAATATTAGCTGGAGAGTCGCCATCTGTCCATGCTTGATATACAGTTCAGAGGGGCAAGCAGTGTCTTCTCAACCAATATTAGCAGGAGAGTCGCCATCTGTCCGTGCTTGATATACAGTTCAGAGGGGCCAGCGGTGTCTTCTCCACCAATATTAGCTGGAGAGTCGCCATCTGTCCGTGCTTGATATACAGTTCAGAGGGGCAAGCGGTGTCTTCTCCACCAATATTAGCTGGAGAGTCGCCATCTGTCCGTGCTTGATATACAGTTCAGAGGGGCAAGCAGTGTCTTCTCCACCAATATTAGCTGGAGAGTCGCCATCTGTCCGTGCTTGATATACAGTTCAGAGGGGCCAGCGGTGTCTTCTCCACCAATATTAGATGGAGAGTCGCCATCTGTCCGTGCTTGATATACAGTTCAGAGGGGCCAGCGGTGTCTTCTCCACCAATATTAGCTGGAGAGTCGCCATCTGTCCGTGCTTGATATACAGTTCAGAGGGGCAAGCGGTGTCTTCTCCACCAATATTAGCTGGAGAGTCGCCATCTGTCCGTGCTTGATATACAGTTCAGAGGGGCAAGCAGTGTCTTCTCCACCAATATTAGCTGGAGAGTCGCCATCTGTCCGTGCTTGATATACAGTTCAGAGGGGCCAGCGGTGTCTTCTCCACCAATATTAGATGGAGAGTCGCCATCTGTCCGTGCTTGATATACAGTTCAGAGGGGCAAGCGGTGTCTTCTCCACCAATATTAGCTGGAGAGTCGCCATCTGTCCGTGCTTGATATACAGTTCAGAGGGGCCAGCGGTGTCTTCTCCACCAATATTAGCTGGAGAGTCGCCATCTGTCCGTGCTTGATATACAGTTCAGAGGGGCAAGCAGTGTCTTCTCCACCAATATTAGCAGGAGAGTCGCCATCTGTCCGTGCTTGATATACAGTTCAGAGGGGCCAGCAGTGTCTTCTCCACCAATATTAGCTGGAGAGTCGCCATCTGTCCGTGCTTGATATACAGTTCAGAGGGGCAAGCAGTGTCTTCTCCACCAATATTAGCTGGAGAGTCGCCATCTGTCCGTGCTTGATATACAGTTCAGAGGGGCCAGCGGTGTCTTCTCCACCAATATTAGCTGGAGAGTCGCCATCTGTCCGTGCTTGATATACAGTTCAGAGGGGCCAGCGGTGTCTTCTCCACCAATATTAGATGGAGAGTCGCCATCTGTCCGTGCTTGATATACAGTTCAGAGGGCAAGCAGTGTCTTCTCCCCAATATTAGCTGGAGAGTCGCCATCTGTCCGTGCTTGATATACAGTTCAGAGGGGCAAGCAGTGTCTTCTCCACCAATATTAGCTGGAGAGTCGCCATCTGTCCGTGCTTGATATACAGTTCAGAGGGGCCAGCGGTGTCTTCTCCACCAATATTAGCTGGAGAGTCGCCATCTGTCCGTGCTTGATATACAGTTCAGAGGGGCAAGCAGTGTCTTCTCCACCAATATTAGCTGGAGAGTCGCCATCTGTCCGTGCTTGATATACAGTTCAGAGGGGCAAGCAGTGTCTTCTCCACCAATATTAGCTGGAGAGTCGCCATCTGTCCGTGCTTGATATACAGTTCAGAGGGGCAAGCAGTGTCTTCTCCACCAATATTAGCTGGAGAGTCGCCATCTGTCCTGCTTGATATACAGTTCAGAGGGGCCAGCGGTGTCTTCTCCACCAATATTAGATGGAGAGTCGCCATCTGTCCGTGCTTGATATACAGTTCAGAGGGGCAAGCAGTGTCTTCTCCACCAATATTAGCTGGAGAGTCGCCATCTGTCCGTGCTTGATATACAGTTCAGAGGGGCCAGCGGTGTCTTCTCCACCAATATTAGCTGGAGAGTCGCCATCTGTCCGTGCTTGATATACAGTTCAGAGGGGCAAGCAGTGTCTTCTCCACCAATATTAGCAGGAGAGTCGCCATATGTCCGTGCTTGATATACAGTTCAGAGGGGCAAGCAGTGTCTTCTCCACCAATATTAGCAGGAGAGTCGCCATCTGTCCGTGCTTGATATACAGTTCAGAGGGGCCAGCAGTGTCTTCTCCACCAATATTAGCTGGAGAGTCGCCATCTGTCCGTGCTTGATATACAGTTCAGAGGGGCAAGCAGTGTCTTCTCCACCAATATTAGCTGGAGAGTCGCCATCTGTCCGTGCTTGATATACAGTTCAGAGGGGCAAGCAGTGTCTTCTCCACCAATATTAGCTGGAGAGTCGCCATCTGTCCGTGCTTGATATACAGTTCAGAGGGGCCAGCGGTGTCTTCTCCACCAATATTAGCTGGAGAGTCGCCATCTGTCCGTGCTTGATATACAGTTCAGAGGGGCAAGCAGTGTCTTCTCCACCAATATTAGCTGGAGAGTCGCCATCTGTCCGTGCTTGATATACAGTTCAGAGGGGCCAGCGGTGTCTTCTCCACCAATATTAGCAGGAGAGTCGCCATCTGTCCGTGCTTGATATACAGTTCAGAGGGGCAAGCAGTGTCTTCTCCACCAATATTAGCAGGAGAGTCGCCATCTGTCCGTGCTTGATATACAGTTCAGAGGGGCCAGCAGTGTCTTCTCCACCAATATTAGCTGGAGAGTCGCCATCTGTCCGTGCTTGATATACAGTTCAGAGGGGCAAGCAGTGTCTTCTCCACCAATATTAGCTGGAGAGTCGCCATCTGTCCGTGCTTGATATACAGTTCAGAGGGGCAAGCAGTGTCTTCTCCACCAATATTAGCAGGAGAGTCGCCATCTGTCCGTGCTTGATATACAGTTCAGAGGGGCAAGCAGTGTCTTCTCCACCAATATTAGCTGGAGAGTCGCCATCTGTCCGTGCTTGATATACAGTTCAGAGGGGCCAGCAGTGTCTTCTCCACCAATATTAGCAGGAGAGTCGCCATCTGTCCGTGCTTGATATACAGTTCAGAGGGGCCAGCGTTGTCTTCTCCACCAATATTAGCTGGAGAGTTGCCATATGACCTGAGATATTGGTCCGATTTTAAAAAACCCAATAAGCGTTAAAATTTTATCTGACCAGTGTCGGGACAAACTCTGGCAATGTTTCGGGAAGACAGAAATATCGCAAGTATTTAAATAATGCATTTCAGATATTGGTGACCGTGCAATCAACAAGCAGCAAGCAGAAGGGCGGTATACAAGTGGAGCTGGACGAGGTGGAATCTAGAAATGAGGAATATCCAATTACACGTGCATTCCTCGAGTTTCTGAACACGCTGACGGATACACCGATACCTGCGGCGCTCGGGGCTGGTTCCCGTGAACCTGGGTTCGATCCGTACCTCCAGTTCGTTAGAGATGATGTGTTTCTTAAGTTTGGTGCCCGGGCGTATAAAAACCCAGGAGAAAAGGTAATTAATGTTTTGAGAGTCTAATTCTTTTCCTTTTTTCCTGTTCTTCAGCACTATATTACGGTTACATAAAGCAGTTTGAGACTAGGGAGATGAATTTATTGACCTGGGTGCGATGCCTTACTCAAGGTTCGCGCTGTCCGTCGCAAATTGTGTCAACTTTTTTTGAAAATGTTTATTTTGTCGCAACTGTGAACCTATATGACTCCAAGTTTTTCAAATTGGCTCCAGTTCTTTTTAATTGGCAACAGAAGTGGTGCAGACAAGAATTCAGACAGGGAACCCTGCTTACTCACGTCAATTGGGTACTTTTGGTTCATTTATGTCTGTGTATGGCAAATTACAACGAGCATGAAACAGTGTTGTTTGTCTGATCTGGACAAGGTGTAAGGCTGATAATATTAGCAGGTATTATGTTATAGATAGCCGGTGGGTTACTTGCGGCCATTATGATGCATCAGTCCGTAGTCAAACAGTGTTAGCCACTCGCCCACCACTCGAACATGTATTCGAGTAATATTATATGTACACAATTTTCTGTTCATGTATTAACCCGCTGAATAAATTAGACGGAATGTGCAAACAACATAGATCCAGATCAGATGCGACGTTACAGCATGTCTAATCAGGATCTATGTTGTTTGCTAATCAACTACGGGTTTTAGCTCCACAATACAAATAGCAAACAACATAGAGCCAGATCAGACGGCACAGAACGTGCTGTTATGCTGTTTGCAAAAGCGACTTTAGGTGTAATTGGCAGGTTACGGGCTAATTGCCTTCCACACTGATTTGGTAAGAGCTACTAGCTAAATGTGAAGTTTCCCCGAGTCCCCTTTTGATCCTGGGAGCATGCCAATACAATTCTTGGACTTGATTTAACTAGATTACAATCTAGATTAAATGAGAAAGGTTTTTGGCTTCACTACGAGTATGATGGTGTCATTTGGCCAGACACTGAAATCTACATTGCCCCTTCTTTGTCACTCATGTCGGTCGACGTTGATTACATCATGAATGAGGTCTCTAGAGCGATTAATCTATGGTTGTAGAAACGTTTGTCTCATTCGACCTATAATACATTTGTGTAATTTAGTTCAGAGAAACTTATTTAAGTCCGCCTCCGTGGTCGAGTGGTTACGGTCGCTGACTTGTATACCACTGTAACCTATCATCACTGATGGTCACGGGTTCGAGCCACGCTCAGGCCGTGTCTCATTTATATGAACAAGTTGGCAGTTTCTTACGGAGGTTGGTGCACCTAAGTACTTGTTAACCGCTGGAGCCTGCCCAGGAAAGGTGTTGTTAAGTAAACTGCCCGCCGGAGATATAGCCCGAAATGGTGCTGATGCAGGCGTAAAACCCGAAATATAACATAACTTATTTAAAATAGTTATGTGGGCCTCAAAAAATGCACTGGTAGGTTGGACAGATTTTATTTAGTATTTATTCTGTTGCTACAACGTACAGTCAAACCTGTGTTTGTGGTCACCTCTATAAAGCAGCTAACCTGCATTAAGCAGCCAGATTCCCAATATGTCGTTTTATTATACATTTGCCCTCTATTAACCCTTTCCATCTTGACGCCATTACCAATACAACATACATTGACAATGTAGTAGCCAAACCTATGTTCTTAATAAAAGGCCAGAATCTCATGTAATCCCAGTAATATTTATGGAGGTGGGATAGATATGGCGACTACTTATCCACTGCATGATAGCTAAATGGCTGTCGTTTATATGGAGATATAATAGTATATTAACCTAAATCTCTATGAAGGAAAGGATTAAGCAGCCACCTGTGCTAAGCAGCCACCTGTGCTAAGCAGCCATTATATGTGATTCCCTTTGCTTGCTGCTTAAGACAGGTTTGACTCTATTATTAAATATATTGCTGTGTTTTACAGTGGGAAGTTGCTGCCCTTGCCCTCAGCATTCTACGTAAGATACTGTACGAATACGAGATACAGGGAGAGCATTTCATAAACCAGAGTGTGGAGACCGGGGTTGGTCAGAATGTTGTTGCCAACAAACCTGCAGGGTTCACGCTCATGGTCAACATGCTCAGAGACAGTAGGCTCTACCAGATGGTAAGCAAATAGGTCGTATCAGGTTTGCTTTATGGTTGACTACCAGATGGTAAGCAAATAGGTCGTATCAGTTTTACTTTATTGTTGTTTGTTGTCATGCAGACTACCAGATGGTAAGGAAGGGGTCAATCAGTTTTGCTTTATGGTTGTTTGTTGTCGAGCTGACTACCAGATGGTAAGGAAGGGGTCAATCAGTTTTGCTTTATGCGTACTTGCAGGGTATGAGCCACATACCCATTTTAGCCTTGCCATTTTAAAAATGTTGTTTTTAAAAAAGGGGAGTGCCTTTGGGCGGACAGACCTATATATCTTGGAACTCGTCCGCCCGTTTCACCAATATGTACTGCCTTACTGCCTCTGATCATTCGCCGTAAGTGAGCAAACTCTTCCATTGTCTGGTGTGTATATATCTAGACTTTCACCATTGTATGGTCTATGGGTATCTAGACTGTCACCATTGTATGGTCTATGGGTATCTAGACTGTCACCATTGTATGGTCTATGGGTATCTAGACTGTCACCATTGTATGGTCTATGGGTATCTGGACTTTCACCATTGTCTGGTGTGTATATATCTAGACTTTCACCATTGTATGGTCTATGGGTATCTGGACTTTCACCATTGTATGGTCTATGGGTATCTGGACTTTCACCATTTTATGGTCTATGGGTATCTGGACTTTCACCATTTTATGGTCTATGGGTATCTGGACTTTCACCATTGTATGGTCTATGGGTATCTAGACTGTCACCATTATATGGTCTATGAGTATCTAGACTTTCACCATTGTATGGTCTATGGGTATCTAGACTTTCACCATTGTATGGTCTATGGGTATCTAGACTTTCACCATTGTATGGTCTATGGGTATCTAGACTTTCACCATTGTATGGTCTATGGGTATCTGGACTTTCACCATTGTATGGTCTATGGGTATCTAGACTTTCACCATTGTATGGTCTATGGGTATCTGGACTTTCACCAGTGTATGGTCTATGGGTATCTGGACTTTCACCATTGTATGGTCTATGGGTATCTGGACTTTCACTATTGTATGGTATATGGGTATCTGGACTTTCACCATTGTATGGTCTATGGGTATCTGGACTTTCACCATTGTTTTGTCTAAATGTATGCAGACTTTCACCATTGTATGGTCTATGGGTATCTGGACTTTCACCATTGTATGGTCTATGGGTATCTAGACTTTCACCATTGTATGGTCTATGGGTATCTAGACTTTCACCATTGTATGGTCTATGGGTATCTGGACTTTCACCATTGTATGGTCTATGGGTATCTGGACTTTCACCATTGTATGGTCTATGGGTATCTGGACTTTCACCATTGTATGGTCTATGGGTATCTGGACTTTCACCATTGTATGGTCTATGGGTATATAGACTGTCACCATTGTATGGTCTATGGGTATCTAGACTTTCACCATTGTATGGTCTATGGGTATCTGGACTTTCACCATTGTATGGTCTATGGGTATCTAGACTTTCACCATTGTATGGTCTATGGGTATCTGGACTTTCACCATTGTATGGTCTATGGGTATCTGGGCTTTCACCATTGTATGGTCTATGGGTATCTAGACTTTCACCATTGTATGGTCTATGGGTATCTGGACTTTCACCATTGTATGGTCTATGGGTATCTGGACTTTCACCATTGTTTTGTCTAAATGTATGCAGACTTTCACCATTGTATGGTCTATGGGTATCTAGACTTTCACCATTGTATGGTCTATGGGTATCTAGACTTTCACCATTGTATGATCTATGGGTATCTAGACTTTCACCATTGTATGGTCTATGGGTATCTAGACTTTCACCATTGTATGATCTATGGGTATCTAGACTTTCACCATTGTATGGTCTATGGGTATCTGGACTTTCACCATTGTTTTGTCTAAATGTATGCAGACTTTCACCATTGTATGGTCTATGGGTATCTAGACTTTCACCATTGTATGGTCTATGGGTATCTAGACTTTCACCATTGTATGATCTATGGGTATCTAGACTTTCACCATTGTATGGTCTATGGGTATCTAGACTTTCACCATTGTATGATCTATGGGTATCTAGACTTTCACCATTGTATGGTCTATGGGTATCTGGACTTTCACCATTGTTTTGTCTAAATGTATGCAGACTTTCACCATTGTATGGTCTATGGGCATCTAGACTTTCACCATTGTATGGTCTATGGGTATCTGGACTTTCACCATTGCATGGTCTATGGGTATCTAGACTTTCACCATTGTATGGTCTATGTGTATCTGGACTTTCACCAATGTATGGTCTATGGGTATCTGGACTTTCACCATTGTATGGTCTATGGGTATCTGGACTTTCACTATTGTATGGTATATGGGTATCTGGACTTTCACCATTGTATGGTCTATGGGTATCTGGACTTTCACCATTGTTTTGTCTAAATGTATGCAGACTTTCACCATGGTATGGTCTATGGGTATCTGGACTTTCACCATTGTATGGTCTATGGGTATCTAGACTTTCACCATTGTATGGTCTATGGGTATCTAGACTTTCACCATTGTATGGTCTATGGGTATCTGGACTTTCACCATTGTATGGTCTATGGGTACCTGGACTTTCACCATTGTATGGTCTATGGGTATCTGGACTTTCACCATTGTATGGTCTATGGGTATCTGGGCTTTCACCATTGTATGGTCTATGGGTATCTAGACTTTCACCATTGTATGGTCTATGGGTATCTGGACTTTCACCATTGTATGGTCTATGGGTATCTAGACTTTCACCATTGTATGATCTATGGGTATCTAGACTTTCACCATTGTATGGTCTATGGGTATCTGGACTTTCACCATTGTTTTGTCTAAATGTATGCAGACTTTCACCATTGTATGGTCTATGGGTATCTAGACTTTCACCATTGTATGGTCTATGGGTATCTAGACTTTCACCATTGTATGGTCTATGGGTATCTAGACTTTCACCATTGTATGGTCTATGGGTATCTAGACTTTCACCATTGTATGGTCTATGGGTATCTAGACTTTCACCATTGTATGGTCTATGGGTATCTGGACTTTCACCATTGTATGGTCTATGGGTATCTAGACTTTCACCATTGTATGGTCTATGGGTATCTGGACTTTCACCAGTGTATGGTCTATGGGTATGTGGACTTTCACCATTGTATGGTCTATGGGTATCTGGACTTTCACTATTGTATGGTATATGGGTATCTGGACTTTCACCATTGTATGGTCTATGGGTATCTGGACTTTCACCATTGTTTTGTCTAAATGTATGCAGACTTTCACCATGGTATGGTCTATGGGTATCTAGACTTTCACCATTGTATGGTCTATGGGTATCTGGACTTTCACCATTGTATGGTCTATGGGTATCTGGACTTTCACCATTGTATGGTATATGGGTATCTGGACTTTCACCATTGTTTTGTCTAAATGTATGCAGACTTTCACCATTGTATGGTCTATGGGTATCTAGACTTTCACCATTGTATGGTCTATGGGTATCTAGACTTTCACCATTGTATGGTCTATGGGTATCTAGACTTTCACCATTGTATGGTCTATGGGCATCTAGACTTTCACCATTGTATGGTCTATGGGTATCTAGACTTTCACCATTGTATGGTCTAAACGTATGCAGACTTTCACCATTGTATGGTCTATGGGTATCTGGACTTTCACCATTGTTTTGTCTAAACGTATGCATACTTTCACCATTGTATGGTCTATGGGTATCTGGACTTTCACCATTGTTTTGTCTAAACATATGCAGACTTTCACCATTGTATGATCTATGGGTATCTGGACTTTCACCATTGTTTTGTCTAAATGTATGCAGACTTTCACCATTGTATGGTCTATGGGTATCTGGATTTTCACCATTGTTTTGTCTAAACGTATGCAGACTTTCACCATTGTATGGTCTATGCATGTCTAGATTTTCACAATTGTCTATAATTTGACCGTTGTCTAGTCTATATGTATCTGGACTTTCACGATCGTTTTGTCTATGCGTATCCTGATTTTCACCATTGTCTTGTCTATATGTATCCAGACTTTCACCATTGTCTTGTCTATACGTATCTAGACTTACGTGAAGGTCTGATCTATATGTATCCAGACTTTCACCATTGTCTTGTCTATATGTATCCAGACTTTCACCATTGTCTTGTCTATATGTATCCAGACTTTCACCATTGTCTTGTCTATATGTATCCAGACTTTCACCATTGTCTTGTCTATATGTATCCAGACTTTCACCATTGTCTTGTCTATATGTATCCAGACTTTCACCATTGTCTTGTCTATATGTATCCAGACTTTCACCATTGTCTTGTCTATATGTATCCAGACTTTCACCATTGTCTTGTCTATATGTATCCAGACTTTCACCATTGTCTTGTCTATATGTATCCAGACTTTCACCATTGTCTTGTCTATATGTATCCAGACTTTCACCATTGTCTTGTCTATATGTATCCAGACTTTCACCATTGTCTTGTCTATATGTATCCAGACTTTCACCATTGTCTTGTCTATATGTATCCAGACTTTCACCATTGTCTTGTCTATACATATCCTGCAGGTTTTATGCAATAGTCGATACATATTCCATAACATCTGTATATATCTTCTTTGATGTTTATTTCATTTAATGATCGACATTGCTGATTTTTCTATTACCTCCCTTTGCAGATAAATTCTGATTTATCACGAAATATGTATTGTTCCTTTTCGTTTGAATCCTTTGTTTTTACTGTTGTTCCCTAACAAGATGTTGAGGTATGATAAATGTGATTTTATCAAAATCATGTTGATTTTATTTAATTAATAACAAAATTTACAGTAAAGTATCCATTGGATATATTGTGGGATATATGTCGAGATTTAGTAACATTAAGATGAGAAAGTGGATGAAAATGGATTGCATGTGATGCAAAGGAAACAATGTCGTAAACAGAGGAAGTCTTATCCGCCTTAAAGCGTGTTCAGGGGGAGGTAACTGGCTAATGTCTCGCATTCTCTTCTGTTCTAGATTTTACGAATTTTGGACGATGCCATGACGCATTTTAAAACTTTCACCACAACTCCAGGTAAATATATATCAGTATTTAGTTTTGTTCTCTTCACTCTCATATGATTTAAGGGTTCCTTATGTATCCCCCCCCCCCCCCCCCTAATAATGACCCTAATAAAATTAACAGTCTTTCCGATGGGACTTTAAACCGAGGTCTTGTGTCGGTGCTGTACACCGTGCACGTAAAAGAACCAGAGGAGACTCTGGAATGGGTCTCTGTCTGTATGCACTATCCTCCAAAAATCTAAAATTACTAATCTCTTCAGGAGGCGTCGCTCATATGGGCAACCGGTAGCGACGATAAATAAACGTAAAACACACATACCCCTAATGGGGGGTGGGAGACATATTGTTTTTTGCCATTACTGTCTGTCTGTCTGTCTGTCTGTACGCTTTACCTTGTCCAGGCTTCATATCCATAACCGCTTGGTTGATTTTCACCAAACTTGGCAGAAAGCATTGGTATGATGTCTAGTTTCATATATTGCACTTTTATTATTCCACTGAAGCAACAGTGAGTGGCGAGACATACATCTTTAGTTGGATCTATATTTACCCGAGCTAAGTTAAATAGGATGCATATTGTAAAACAGGGAGAAAGTATGTATCAGCCATTTGATTAAATGTTGTGACTTGCGGAATAACCCCAATTCTTGGAAATCACTGGGTTCTAACGTTACCGGATTCTGATAGCGTCATGTTGTACATGCCCAAGTACCGAAACCTCTAATACTAACGTGAAATTGCAGGATTCAATTTTGTTATCTTTACCATAATGCCGGCATTTCTACGTTTGTATAATCTGCATGTCAGTTTCAAATGTTTGTTTGTTTAGTTTAAGTTTTATTTATTTTACAACGATTGCGAATCAGGTTTTAACAACTTATATTAATCACTCTCATTGGCGTAAATGTGGTCATTTGTGTTGGAGGAAACCGGAGTACCCGGAGAAAATCCACCTGTCCGATCTAGCGACCACTACTATGTCACGTATTTCCTGGTCCGAGGATCGAACCGGGTTGCATTGGTGAGAAGCGAGCATGCTAACCACTGCGCTAATTGGTTTGTTACACTGTTGTGATGGTTTTCGTAGTGTATCCTGATCATCTATCTGCCATACATGTTAATCATATTGCAAACCATGCAATTTACCGGGTACCAGCAATCACTGAAAATCTATTAAAACACTGTGCACTGTTTAAAACTTGATTGTTGGCGAATTATAATCTGATTTTAGTGGTCTGTTTGTGACTACTTTCTTCTGGTTAGAAGCAGTTATCTCTGCTCTAGCAGGCTTGCCTCGGTGGTTATACCTTTGTACCGGTACCTGTCTGTGTCTGAAATACTGCTCGGAGGGGCATCCGGGGTCTTCCTCCACCAATAACAGCTGGAGTCGCCATATGACCTAAACTGTTTGTGCGACTTTAAACCCCCAAAGCAAACAAGGCTTAGAAACAGACGTAAACGGACGGACAGTGGCAACACGGAATATAAATGAGATGTGAACTGAAGATGTTTGAGAGTCGCCATATGACCTACCGTAATTTGCTATGTATACCGCGCTATAATGTATAACACGCACCCACTTTTTGTCAATGCGAATTTAAGCTCAAAGCAAACCAGTTTAGAAACAGACATAAACAGACAGTGGGAACACAGAATATAAATGAGATGTTTAGCCCTATGTGGTTCTATTTAGTTTATACAAATTTATTTTAGCTCGATTGCGAAACAAGTTCTTTCAACTTATATTAATCACTCTCGAGACCTCATTCCTGATGGAAACCATTGCCACGAGGGAGAGAGAAGAGGCAACGTGGAATTTAAATGCCTTGCCTAAGGGCACAATTGTAATGGCTCCAGCGGGGCTCGAACTCCGGACCTTTCGCACCTGAAGCGAACGCGCATCCACTGCGCTATCACGACTTCCACGTGGTTCTATTTAAGCGGATGTACACACTGTGTATGGCCAACAGTATTAACAACACACAATTGTAATTTGAAATTTATGATATAAATAATTCGCTCCATTTCATCAGGTCAAAAACATCTAGAGAAGGCTGCCCTGCTGTGCCTGCAGATGATAGAAATCACCCTGGAGAAGGAGGAACAGTTTGTTGGCATGATGCGAGAGACCGATTCCTCCATCCTTGTCACACCCATGGATAGGCTACTGCTTAATATCAATCAGAGAACGGGCAAGGCTGACTATATAGTCACTGTCGCCAAGTAAGTACTCTTTCGTATTTTGAGTAAACTGAAGCTGTTTTGTGACTCGATTACATATACATGTATATATCTCAGGATCTCCCCATGCCATTCACACTTCATATACATGTATATATCTCAGTGTCTCCCCATACCATTCACACTTCATATACATGTATATATCTCAGGGTCTCTCCATACCATTCACACTTCATATCCATGTATATATCTCAGGGTCTCTCCATACCATTCACACTTCATATCCATGTATATATCTCAGGATCTCTCCATGCCATTCACACTTCATATACATGTATATATCTCAGTGTCTCTCCATGCCATTCATATACATGTATATATCTCAGGGTCTCTCCATGCCATTCATATACATGTATATATCTCAGGGTCTCTCCATGCCATTCATATACATGTATATATCTCAGGGTCTCTCCATGCCATTCACACTTCATATCCATGTATATATCTCAGGGTCTCTCCATGCCATTCATATACATGTATATATCTCAGGGTCTCTCCATGCCATTCATATCCATGTATATATCTCAGGGTCTCTCCATGCCATTCACACTTCATATACATGTATATATCTCAGTGTCTCCCCATACCATTCACACTTCATATACATGTATATATCTCAGGGTCTCTCCATGCCATTCACACTTCATATACATGTATATATCTCAGGATCTCTCCATGCCATTCATCTACATGTATATATCTCAGGGTATCTCCATGCCATTCATATACATGTATATATCTCAGGGTCTCTCCATACCATTCATATACATGTGTATATCTCAGGGTCTCTCCATGCCATTCATATACATGTATATATCTCAGGGTCTCTCCATGCCATTCATATACATGTATATATCTCAGGGTCTCTCCATGCCATTCATATACATGTATATATCTCAGGGTCTCTCCATACCATTCATATACATGTATATATCTCAGGGTCTCTCCATACCATTCATATACATGTATATATCTCGGGGTCTCTCCATGCCATTCACACTTCTTATACATGCACATCACACACATTGCTTAGTACTAGTTAACCTCTAAATCTGCCCAGGAAAACGTGTCTAGGTCCCCCGCAAGGGGTTTGACATTAATAGAACAGACATATGTATATACATTACTACATTAATATATTGTTATATATGTGGTACTTCATCCATAGATTGCTATATATATATATGTGTGTGTATGCAGGTACTTTATCCATAGATTGCTATATATATATGTGTGTATGCAGGTACTTCATCCATAGATTGCTATATATATATGTGTATGCAGGTACTTTATCCATAGATTGCTATATATATATATATGTATAATGCAGGTACTTCATCCATAGATTGCTATATATATATATATGTGTGTATGCAGGTACTTCATCCATAGATTGCTATATATATATGTGTATGCAGGTACTTTATCCATAGATTGCTATATATATATATGTATAATGCAGGTATTTCATCCATAGATTGCTATATATATATGTGTGTATGCAGGTACTTCATCCATAGATTGCTATATATATATGTGTATGCAGGTACATGATGTTTAGCAGTGCTATGGCCGAGCAGACATTGTCTGCTATGAGGATACTGTACATGGTTGGTAAATCCAGCAGCATACAGGCAGACATAGTTGCACTATTCACTGAAAACAAGGTAGGTAATCAACCGCTTATACGAAACATTCTGCAGTAAAATGTGCATGTTTCCACTTAATTGACGACCATACTCGAGATTTCAGTCAAAATTAGAACATTACTACAATAGTCATACAATTATTTTGTCTGTCAATAACAGTATAATGTCCTATGCATTCTTAAATATTGGCATAATGTTGTAAATGTTGTATCAGATATCATCACTGATGGTCACGGGTTCGAGCCCCGCTCAAGCCGTATCTCATTTATATGAAAAAGTTGGCAGTTTCTTACAGAGGTTGGTGCACCCAAGTACTGGTTAACCGCTGGAGCCTGCCCAGGAAAGGTGTTGTTAAGTAAACTGCCCGCCGACGATATCGCCTGAAATGGTGCTGATGCAGGCGTAAAACCCAAAATATAACATGTATCAGATATCCTCATATATGCATCTCAGAAAGTGTTTGCATTTCTCCGATACAGGATATAGGAAATGCTATAACAGGACTAGCGTCAGTTCACATAGCAGCCCTACTAGGCGCAATGTGCGCACGTATTTTTTTTGTTTATTTATCTTCGCTACCAGTTGCCCATATGAGCGACGCCTCCTGAAGAGATTAGTCATTTTAGATTTTGGAGAATTGTGCATGATGCAGACAGATACCCATTCCAGAGTCTCCTCTGGTTCTTTTACGTGCACATTGTAAAACACCGAGACGAGACCTCGGTTTAACATCCCATCTGAAAGACTGTGTTAATTTTCGACCTGCGATCCCTGGATTACCAGTCCAGCTTGTTACCACTGGACTACAGATCCGTCTGTATGCGCAATGCTTCTACTGCAGTTCCAATTATGGTTTGAAACGGAACTTGCTCTATTTCACCGACTTGTTGAATATTGATTCAGGAGACCAGCGAGCAGTTACTGCATGGTTTTGTAGAGTGTCTGGACAACGACGATGTGGAGGAAGTAATTGTGGAAGACCCATTGGAACAGGATAACGAGGCCTCTAGTAACACAATGTGTAATGCAACCAGACAGCACATGCTGAAGCTAATGATCAACTCTCTAGAACAGCCGGCCCCTAACATGGCTCACTACCTGCTCGGCTTTGAGCTGCGCAAGCCTGTTAGCAAGACCAATCTACAGGATGCAGGTAGTAATGATTTATCCTACATGCGTAATAATGGTAAAAACTACCTGTCTATTAATCTGATTTATCCTACATACGTAATAATGGTAAAAACTACCTGTCTATTAATCTGATTTATCCTACATACGTAATAATGGTAAAAACTACCTGTCTATTAATCTGATTTATCCTACATACGTAATAATGGTAAAAAACGACCCGTTTATTAATCTGATTTATCCTACATACGTAATAATGGTAAAATCCTACATACGTAATAATGGTAAAAAACGACCCGTTTATTAATCTGATTTATCCTACATACGTAATAATGGTAAAAAACGACCCGTTTATTAATCTGATTTATCCTACATACGTAATAATGGTAAAAAACGACCTGTCTATTAATCTGATTTATCCTACATACGTAATAATGGTAAAAAACGACCCGTCTATTAATCTGATTTATCCTACATGCGTAATAATGGTAAAAAACGACCTGTCTATTAATCTGCGTTATTAATCGGTGCCTATTAAACCTTTCGTGACGTCCTATTGTTGTTCACAGATGGTATGATATGCTTCAGGTCATGAATATTCGGTATTTGGACAGGTGCCTGTGGATTTCAAGAGTCTTCTGTATCTTGTTGCCATATCCTCCCAAAAAATAAACATCTGTCTGAATACGGAGCCCCGCTCAGACCGTATATCTTTATATGAAAAAGTGGGCAGTTTTTTACGGAAATTGGTGCACCAAGTACTGGTTAACCACTGGAGCCTGCCCAGGAAGGGTCATGTTAGGTAAACTAAGTTCAAACTCCAGACCCATCGGACACGATTATATAATTTGAATACCACAGACCTCTTACTATTTCTTCGGGAATAGGCATAACATAACTGTACAACACTTTGTCATGTACATGAAAATGTTAACAAGATGCGAAGAAACTGTTATTTTCATATATCTACGCTACTGTATTCCCGTCCGATTAGCGCAGTGGTTAGCTTGCTCGCTTCTCACCAATGCAACCCGGGTTCCATCCTCTGACTGGGAAGCATGTGAGATGGTACGGTGGTCGCCAGATCGTGGGGTTTTCTCCGGGTACTCTGGTATCCTCTCACACAAACCATATACAGTCAAACCTGTCTTAAGCAGCCAGCCAAGGGAATCTCAGAAAGTGGCTGCTTAGCACAGGTGGCTGCTTAATAGAGGTCAAATGTATAATAAAACAGCATATTGGGAATCTGGAAACTGGCTGCTTAATACAGGTTGGCTGTTTAATAGAGGTGACCACTAACACAGGTTTGACTGTAGACGCTTTCATCCTCGCCAACGAGAGTGATTCATATAAATTGTTAAAGCTTGTTTTGCAATCGTTGTAAAATAAATAAAGTTTAAACTGTATTCCCAGGTACCTTGAACTCGCCAAAGACATGCCTTCATTCAGTTGTCACTATGTTGACGCATGGTATAGCTGCTGGTTCGGGGCCGCAGTGTCTCACAGACACTCCGAAGCTGGCCGAGCTGGGATACAGGCTTATATACATGCTGGCAGCAAACAAGGACACGTCGCTGCCTACCCTGCGATATCTAAGGACATCACATGACTTCTTGTACAGACAGCTGCAGCATCTGCCATATGAGGAGAAGAATTTTAGTGAGTAACATATAATATACATACAGAATGGTGGAACCTATGCTCGGCGAACAGACAGACGGATCTGTAGTCCAGTAGTAAAACGCTGGACTGGTAATCCAGTGATCGCAGGTTCGATCCCCCGTCTGACCTTAATAAAATTAACAGTCTTTGAGATGGGATGTTAAACCAAGGTCTCGTGTCGGTGCTTTACGTAAAAGAACCAGAGGAGACTCTGTAATGTGTCTCTGTCTGTATCATTGCACTATCCTACAAAATCTAAAATGACTAATCTCTTCAGGAGGCGTCGCTCATATGGGCAACCGGTAGCGATGATAAATAAACGTAAAATACACACACATGCTCGGCGAATTCCTATGTTCGGCGTATTTGTCCATTTACATCCGTATTTAAAATATTTATATAGTTCTAGGCTAATTTCGCTGACAGAGCTGAAGCATAGTTCAATAGTTTTCTGTTGCGTGTATCGGTAGCCTGATGCAACTGTCACGTGACTGATCCAGCAGACGAATGTAAACAAACAAATCATTGGGAGAATATTTCCACCGAAACTGATACGGTATATGAGCAATTTAGGTAGCTATCCGAATTTAAAAAATCTACACCTAACCCGAAAAATAATTTCTATACCATTTCTAATTAAGACCAATAAGTGTTTTTATTCACTGATGTACTATATCAAAATGAGATATTCAACACGTTATGGTGGACAAATAAAAAATAACTACTCCGTGCATAGGTGCCCTGAAACCTTTAGGAAGTTTATAAACGTGTGCCGACCGACACCGTTGCGATAGCTGTATCGAGCAGCAATGTCACATGATGAAGCTAAAACTGTCAACAAGAATTTTTTGAAAGTTGTTTTCACGACTTAAGAAAATAATAATATACGGCATGTGCAATTAACATTTTACTCTGGTCATTATATGTGGGATTTACGCCGAGCATAGGTTCCACCACTCTAGTTCAAATATATAGTCACCACACAGCATAACCAACCTGGTGCTGATAAAACACAGAACTGCTCATGATAGAAAGATAAACTTGATACTAATCTGTTGCCAATATTCTGAAATATCAATTGACAGAACCGTCTGATCATGTTAATTCGCATAAAATTACACCTGAAAAATATCTAACTTATTTGTTTTAATGAAAGATAATTTCATAGTACAGTCAAACCTCTCTTAAGCAGCCAGCCATGGGAATGCAGAAAGTGGCTGCTTTTAGCACAAGTCATTGCTTAATAGAGATCAAATGTATAATAAAACAGAATATTGGATATCTTGAAACTGGCTGCATTATGGAGGTGATCACTAACTCATGTTTAACTGTATATCTAAATGAAAGTATTTTCTCTCAGCTTTCTAAAAATATCAACTTTTACAAAATCAAATATAGTGTCAAGAAGTTATGAGCATTTATTTATGTGTGGGGTGTTCTACTTGGGAGTCCTACGGCTGTTAGATTCTTACTAGTGAGGAAGTTATCCAACTGACTTGTGGTGTGGGGTGTTCTACTTGGGAGTCCTACGGCTGTTAGATTCTTACTAGTGAGGAAGTTATCCAACTGACTTGTGGTGTGGGGTGTTCTACTTGGGAGTCCTACGGCTGTTAGATTCTTACTAGTGAGGAAGTTATCCAACTGACTTGTGGTGTGGGGTGTTCTACTTGGGAGTCCTACGGCTGTTAGATTCTTACTAGTGAGGAAGTTATCCAACTGACTTGTGGTGTGGGGTGTTCTACTTGGGAGTCCTACGGCTGTTAGATTCTTACTAGTGAGGAAGTTATCCAACTGACTTGTGGTGTGGGGTGTTCTACTTGGGAGTCCTACGGCTGTTAGATTCTTACTAGTGAGGAAGTTATCCAACTGACTTGTGGTGTGGGGTGTTCTACTTGGGAGTCCTACGGCTGTTAGATTCTTACTAGTGAGGAAGTTATCCAACTGACTTGTGGTGTGGGGTGTTCTACTTGAGAGTCCTACGGCTGTTAGATTCTTACTAGTGAGGAAGTTATCCAACTGACTTGTGGTGTGGGGTGTTCTACTTGAGAGTCCTACGGCTGTTAGATTCTTACTAGTGAGGAAGTTATCCAACTGACTTGTGGTGTGGGGTGTTCTACTTGGGAGTCCTACGGCTGTTAGATTCTTACTAGTGAGGAAGTTATCCAACTGACTTGTGGTGTGGGGTGTTCTACTTGGGAGTCCTACGGCTGTTAGATTCTTACTAGTGAGGAAGTTATCCAACTGACTTGTGGTGTGGGGTGTTCTACTTGAGAGTCCTACGGCTGTTAGATTCTTACTAGTGAGGAAGTTATCCAACTGACTTGTGGTGTGGGGTGTTCTACTTGGGAGTCCTACGGCTGTTAGATTCTTACTAGTGAGGAAGTTATCCAACTGACTTGTGGTGTGGGGTGTTCTACTTGGGAGTCCTACGGCTGTTAGATTCTTACTAGTGAGGAAGTTATCCAACTGACTTGTGGTGTGGGGTGTTCTACTTGGGAGTCCTACGGCTGTTAGATTCTTACTAGTGAGGAAGTTATCCAACTGACTTGTGGTGTGGGGTGTTCTACTTGGGAGTCCTACGGCTGTTAGATTCTTACTAGTGAGGAAGTTATCCAACTGACTTGTGGTGTGGGGTGTTCTACTTGAGAGTCCTACGGCTGTTAGATTCTTACTAGTGAGGAAGTTATCCAACTGACTTGTGGTGTGGGGTGTTCTACTTGAGAGTCCTACGGCTGTTAGATTCTTACTAGTGAGGAAGTTATCCAACTGACTTGTGGTGTGGGGTGTTCTACTTGGGAGTCCTACGGCTGTTAGATTCTTTCTAGTGAAGTTATCCAACTGACTTGTGGTGTGGGGTGTTCTACTTGTTGCCTGTGTCTGAATAAATATGCCTCAGCATTTTGTCTGTATATGTATAGAAGGAATTTACTGTGTAAAAAAACATTGTTTAGCGAGTTACGTCTAACGTGACATCATTTTGCTAGCATTTTTGTAGTTTAGTGACGTGAGTTACTAATTGTAAAAAAACTATTTTTGCGCTCTTTCGATATTTTGGGCATGTTAGAATGGATTCCACCAGGAATGAGGTCTCTAGAGTGATTAATATAAGTTGGAAGAACTTGTTTCGCAATTGAGCTAAAATATATTTATATAAACTAAATAACTGAAAGACAAATACTATTTCTTATCTGAAAAGTGTTTCTATGGCAATTGCTGTTGGATGTACTTTAATGCAGATTGATTTCAGGTAATATACCGTCAAACCTGTCTATAAAGGCCACCCTCGGGAATGTAAAAAATGTGGCCTTTGTTGGCAGGTGGCCTCTCAATAGAGGATTCAAATGCATTGAAAATGGCTCGACGGGAGAGAAAAATGGTGGTCTTTAGAGACAGGTTTTTCATATGCGGCCTTTATTCGGAGGTGGCCTTTAGCACACAGCTTTGACTCTACGTGTATTGTTTCAGAGCATTCTGTGATCAACCATCAGTCGTGGTTACTGAAGACCATTGCAGTGGAGCTGAGAGTTACGTCTATAAATCGACAACGTTCACACACCCAGCGACTCATGAAGCTTATCCTGGACGACTATGACGAGGACCAGACTACAGGTCTGAAACATTGTCTTCTCTCGTGTCTCAATGCAGAATAGAAGCTTTAATACAGTTCTGTATACCGTCTCCGTGGCCTAGTGGTTAAGGTGTCCACCTACGGAGCTGTAGGTCGAAGATTCAAACTTCGTCAAGGGTTGGTTCTTATATGGCCGGTTGGTGAGGCACTAGCTAGTTGAATAATGGTTACCACTTGCCCATCAGCCTGGCACCTGACCAACAAGGGTAGGATTCGGGAAATACTGATTTCCATAAAAAGGTGTCTTATAAGTCAATAATGGCTGGCCCTTTCAATATGGGTGACACTATAATAAACAAACACTTTACCTTTTCATACTTACATATGATCGTTTAATCGGAATGATGTTGACTTGACAATCATAACAGTTGCTTGGTCTCGTAGTAGTGAAGGAGCTGCGTAGCCGGCTAGCAGAAGCTCGGCAGTTGTACCCCTGTGCCTGACCGTGTTCGATATGCTCAGAGACTAACAAGGTTATTGTATTGTTGTAACTATTGATGCAGCTTTCCAAAACCAACATCAATAGCTGTGTAGTTGCTGGATTAAGGAATTTCACAGCATAATTATTTTGAAGATTTTAGCTAAGGGTGACGAAGCGGCTGAGAGCTTAGCAAAGCTGCCGATTCAAACCTTGTTAGTTCAAGCCATGGCTAGAGCTTATAGAAAAAACGTTCTACTATGTTATATTTACAGTGATGCAGCCTGTGGGCCAGGGTCTAGATGATTCGGAATATTTCTCGTCATCTCGACTGGGCGACCAAACTACTTCACAATATACCAGAACTGTCAAAGGTAAATACTAGTTGCTTTCTGGGGTTCTTATTTACCGGTAGGTTTAAGGTAAAAAAAATAATTTAAGTTTATTTATCATCACTACCGGTTGCCCATTTGAGCGATTTTGCAGTTGACCTAACAACACCTTTCCTCAGTTTAAACATAAGACATATTGCAGGTCGACAGTTCAGACGACGGATCATGAGTTTGCTGGATACTGTTGTTTGACATATTGCAGGTCGACAGTTCAGACGATGGATCTTGAGTTTGCTGGATACTGTTTGACATATTGCAGGTCGACAGTTCAGACGATGGATCTTGAGTTTACTGGATACTGTTGTTTGACATATTGCAGGTCGACAGTTCAGACGACGGATCATGAGTTTGCTGGATACTGTTGTTTGACATATTGCAGGTCGACAGTTCAGACGACGGATCTTGAGTTTGCTGGATACTGTTTGACATATTGCAGGTCGACAGTTCAGACGATGGATCTTGAGTTTACTGGATACTGTTTGACATATTGCAGGTCGACAGTTCAGACGATGGATCTTGAGTTTGCTGGATACTGTTGTTTGACATATTGCAGGTCGACAGTTCAGACGATGGATCTTGAGTTTGCTGGATACTGTTGTTTGACATATTGCAGGTCGACAGTTCAGACGATGGATCTTGAGTTTACTGGATACTGTTGTTTGACATATTGCAGGTCGACAGTTCAGACGATGGATCTTGAGTTTACTGGATACTGTTGTTTGACATATTGCAGGTCGACAGTTCAGACGACGGATCATGAGTTTGCTGGATACCCTGCTGTTCTCCCAGCCCTACCCAGACCAGATTCATCTAGAGTTCTTCGACCAGCGGCGCATATATCAAGTTGTCTCGAGCATTGAGAGAAAGGATGAGGATGGGGTCACATTCTATGACGTGAAATCCCTGCACGGGATTGTCATGAATGAACTGAAGAACATACAAGGAGCAACAATGGCGGCCGGGCAGCGACAGATGATTATGGAGGTACAGTAGGGCACTAAACACTGGTTACGGTCGTTTACTTCGCTTGCCCCTCGCAACTATAGGTTCAAATCCCACTGGGGGTCTCAAATTCTATAAAGTGAGCGGTATCCAGCTGGCTTGCGGAAGGTATGTGGTTCTACTCGGGTGCCTGATATACTGTTCGGGGGGAAGCACCCGGCATCTTTCTTGATCTATAACAGCTGGAGAGTCGCCATATAACCTAAGCTTCCTCCATCTATAACAGCTGGAGAGTCGCCATATAACCTAAGCTTCCTCCATCTATAACAGCTGGAGAGTTGCCATATAACCTAAGCTTCCTCCATCTATAACAGCTGGAGAGTCGCCATATAACCTAAGCTTTCTCCATCTATAACAGCTGGAGAGTCGCCATATAACCTAAGCTTCCTCCATCTATAACAGCTGGAGAGTCGCCATATAACCTAAGCTTCCTCCACTAAACAGCTGGAGAGTCGCCATATAACCTAAGCTTCCTCCACATAACAGCTGGAGAGACACCATATAACCTAAGCTTCCTCCATCTATAACAGCTGGAGAGTCGCCATATAACCTAAGCTTCCTCCATCTATAACAGCTGGAGAGACGCCATATAACCTAAGCTTCCTCCATCTATAACAGCTGGAGAGACGCCATATAACCTAAGCTTCCTCCATCTATAACAGCTGGAGAGACGCCATATAACCTAAGCTTCCTCCACCAATAATAGCTGGAGAGACGCCATATAACCTAAGCTTCCTCCATCTATAACAGCTGGAGAGTCGCCATATAACCTAAGCTTCCTCCACCAATAACAGCTGGAGAGTCGCCATATAACCTAAGCTTCCTCCATCTATAACAGCTGGAGAGTCGCCATATAACCTAAGCTTCCTCCATCTATAACAGCTGGAGAGACGCCATATAACCTAAGCTTCCTCCATCTATAACAGCTGGAGAGACGCCATATAACCTAAGGTTCCTCCATTTATAACAGCTGGAGAGTCGCCATATGACCTACGCTGTTGGTGTGACTTTGAGCTCCATAAACAAACAAAACAGGGCATTATTCAACGTTATAAATCCCCAATAAGGCAGCTTTACCTTATCAACTGCTTTCTGGATTTAAGCGTGATGACGTCGTGTCACTTTGTTAATATCAAATGTTCATTTAATGTAGTAGACTGTGATTCCGTTGTCGTCAAATTGATTGACTGTTTACATGTTAATTAATCTCTCAAATATACAAAAAATATTTCCCAAATATATCAGAAAATTCACACAAACAAATCAGAAACTTTACCCAAGCATACCACAAACCTCTCCCAAATATACCACAAATTCTCCCAAATATACCACAAACCTCTCTCAAATATACCACAAACTTCTCCCAAATATACCACAAACCTCTCTCAAATATACCACAAACTTCTCCCAAATATACCACAAACCTCTCTCAAATATACCACAAACTCCTCCCAAATATACCACAAACCTCTCTCAAATATACCACAAACTCCTCCCAAATATACCACAAACCTCTCTCAAATATACCACAAACCTCCTCAAATTACCACACTCTCAAATATACCACAAACCTCTCTCAAATATACCACAAACCTCTCTCAAATATACCACAAACCTCTCTCAAATATACCACAAACCTCTCTCAAATACCAAAACTCCCCAAACCCAAACCTCCTCAAATATACCACAAACTTCTCCCAAATATACCACAAACCTCTCTCAAATATACCACAAACCTCTCTCAAATATACCACAAACTTCTCTCAAATATACCACAAACTTCTCCCAAATATACCACAAACTTCTCAAATATACCACAAACTTCTCCCAAATATACCACAAACTTCTCTCAAATATACCACAAACTTCTCCCAAATATACCACAAACTCCTCCCAAATATACCACAAACTTCTCCCAAATATACCACATAACTTCTACCAAGCATACCACATAACTATAGCAGGGTACCCACGCATCAGGGAAAACGGGGAAAACAGGGAAAATGACCAAAACCTGTTCCCTGCAGGGAATTATCAGGGAATTTTAAAAACATGAGAATATCAGGGAATTATCAGGGAATTTTATTTTGTCATCCTCGCACGCGCGCATACATGGTCGTCCGCGACCATTTTGTCGTCGTCCGCGCATAGTTTGTCATCTATGCGCACACGTGTATTTGGTCATGATTGAGTATTTCGTCATCTAGATGCGAACGAGTATATTTGATCATCTTGAGTATTTCGTCATCTAGGCCTATGTAAACGCGTATATTTGTCAGGGAAAATTGGAGATTGATCAGGGAAATATCAGGGAATTATCAGGGAATTTGTTTCCTCATATCCTGTGGGTACCCTGCTATAGTCTACAGTTTACACAGTGTGAAGGCATGTCCGCTGTTTCAGTCTCGTAGTTTACAGTTTACACAGTGTGAAGGCATGTCCACTGTTTATTCAGTCTCTTAGTCTACAGTTTACACAGTGTGAAGGCATGTCCACTGTTTATTCAGTCTCTTAGTCTACAGTTTACACAGTGTGAAGGCATGTCCGCTGTTTATTCAGTCTACAGTTTACACAGTGTGAAGGCATGTCCGCTGTTTATTCAGTCTACAGTTTACACAGTGTGAAGGCATGTCCGCTGTTTATTCAGTCTACAGTTTACACAGTGTGAAGGCATGTCCGCTGTTTATTCAGTCTACAGTTTACACAGTGTGAAGGCATGTCTGCTGTTTATTCAGTCTACAGTTTACACAGTGTGAAGGCATGTCCGCTGTTTATTCAGTCTACAGTTTACACAGTGTGATGGCATGTCCGCTGTTTATTCAGTCTACAGTTTACACAGTGTGATGGCATGTCCGCTGTTTATTCAGTCTACAGTTTACACAGTGTGAAGGCATGTCCGCTGTTTATTCAGTCTACAGTTTACACAGTGTGAAGGCATGTCCGCTGTTTATTCAGTCTCCTAGTCTACAGTTTACACAGTGTGAAGGCTGTTTCTATTCAGGAGGTAGAGGGTATTCTGCGGATGGTGATCGAGCGCAACAATGTGTGTCAGAGCCTACACTGGAAGCACCAGGCGTTTGACGCGTGGAGACAGGTGATAGAGATAGTGCTAACGGCTTGCCCGGAGGACCTGCTGCAGGGGGAGACCAGGGAGACAGTGCTCTTTGAACTGCTTCAAGAACTCCTCAACAAGGTACGGACGGTATAATTTGCTGCAAATGTCTTGTCTATTGCTTGTGAAAGGTTGGTGGTTCTTCCCTGAGTGTTCTTGCGTGCCTGAAATACTGCACGGAAGGGCTATTCCTTCACCAATTACACATGTCGGTGCAACTCTTAAAACAAACAAATGGTACAAGTACAATAATAACCATTACTTCAGATGAGTTCAAATCCATTCTGCCAGCGTTATCGCCCTTAGTTCATACACATTTATTTTAGCTCGATTGCGAAACAAGTTCTTACAACTTATATTAATCACTCTCAAGACCTCATTCCTGATGGAATCCATCGCCACGAGGGAGAGAGATGAGGCATGTGGAAATTAAATGCCTTGCCTAATGGGCACAATCGTAACGGCTCCAGTGGGGCTCGAACTCCGGAGCTTTCGCTCCTGGAGCGAACGTGCTACCACTGCGCTATCACGACTTCCACAAATTCGACAGCTGGGAAGTCATGACATGCTATTTACTGGGAGACCTGTATTCACAATAATACATGGGTTTATGTCTCTACACATATAGGGAGGTTTTGGGACAAGAACAAATTGGTTTATACAAATTTATTTTAGCTCGATTGAGAAACAAGTTCTTAAAATCACTCAAGACCTCATTCCTTATGGAATCCATCGCCACAAGAGAGATGAGGCAACGTGGAAGTTAAATGTTTTGCCTAAGCGCACAATCGTAACGGCTCCTGGGGGGGGGGCTTTCGCACCTGAAGCGAACGCGCTACCACTGCGCTATCATGACTTCATACTGTGAAAATATAACCCAGCCAGCCAGTCCAAACATTATTTGTTTAAGCAGTATTTATTCCAATATGGTTTTTTACCCTTTTAGTAATGAAATTTACTGAAAAGGATTAGAATGAAAGAAAACTTATCAATTTGTGTTAGGCAGGAGCATAATATGTGTGACATTGAAAATAAGTGGAACCTATTCAAGATACAAATAGGATCTTACATGAGTGGCGATTTCATACCATATTTTATGAAATGAGTTTTGGAATTTTTGCAGTTTTCCAATTATTATGCGAACCACAAGTGATGAGATTAATGGGTAAATAGGTTTAGGATAAAACATGTTCAGGCAGAAATGTATAATATATATGAATTGGTTTGTTGCAATAAAATCTGTACATGCTGCATTTGTTCAGGTTGCAGATGAGAGTGCTTTACCAGAGTTAACTGCCCCTGTTGCCGGGGTCATCCTGACGCTGATGGCCAACCTACGTCAATGCTTCATCTCAGAGGACCAGGACCCTTCTAACAAGGACCGGCGTGACTCCCAGTACATCACTCTGCTAGACAGGTCTCAAGCAGCCAACACCACTGTATCCTGGGGTCACGGGTCAGGCTCGGGATCAAGGACTCTGTTTGCCACTTCTCTACAGATGGTGCTAAGAGGGTTGATAGAGCATATACTCCGGTCTAGTGAGTATTCCAAGCTCTCGATTTGTTAAGAATGTTTCTAAGAACTTGCTGAGTGATGTCAGGGATCATTTTAGAGGGCGATGTGGGCGAAATAGTCGCCCTAGGGACCCTGACTTCGCCCTCTTGGGGCCCCACTTCTCCCTAAAAAAACATTTTTTTTTTTTAGGTTTTTGCGATTTTCAAACAAAATTTTGTCTAGTATGATACACTGGTCCAGTATAAAGCACTCATTCTATTCAAATGTTGTATTTAATGGTTGTACTGTGCATTTTAACCCTATTTTGCAGAAGTATATTAAAGAACACCATTTAAGGAAGCGATCACGTGCTTTCTCACTTCTCCCAAAAATTCTGACCTAGAATGAACCCTGGATGTAATACAGGTTGTTCTCTATGTTCTGTTAAACTACCTCCGTACTATTTAAAAATTGTCTTCTATCAGGTGAATTTTAGAAATTTATCTAACAGGACAGCATTATTCTACCATAGTCAATGAAACAGGATGGGGTGGGTCGAAACCCCCCCCCCCCCGTTTGAAATTGTTATCAAGTTACCCTGTTTGAAACTTTGAATTTTTTTCTGGGAAGAACCCTGACCTACATATCCAATTTATCTTTACTGTTTGTATCAGGGTAGGGTTTTATCCGGCGACGGTGGCTAAAACCGGCTAAAACCTCCAGGATTGCATGTGACCATAGCTAATATGTAGGGAATGAATTACATACACACCTTGCCAGTTGTATGAACATTTTAAAGACTTCATTAATATCAATATGTTGTAGTACTACATTTTATTCACCGCAAAATGTACAAGAGAGAATAAACAACAGCAAAAATAGAGTTTACATAGAGCAACAGAGCCTCACCTTGTATATTTTCTCCAACTCGCCTAATAAATTATAAGACAGTAACCTTATCTCTATTTATCTTCGACGAAAACTAGAATTTGAATAAGTTTGACATGTTTTCATGTGATTAGTTTCTTCTACATATAGGACATGGTTGTCCTTCAAATAAAAATATACGGTAACTAATGTCACTGAAGGGGATTGTACAGGTAAGTTATGATTGTTTTCTTTGACTGTTTCAGGTGGAGGCCAACAGCGGGTACGAGCCAAGATGTACGGAGCTCTACTATATTACTTACAGATCGCCAACAAACCAAGAATATCCCGTACACATCTACAAGGTACATCGTATCTCTAGTCAATATATGGACGTATAGCAGAATGTAATGATTTTAACTAGGGATGGCAACGAATGGTGATTGTGATATTCGAATATTCGGATGATCTTCCGAACGAATATTCGCAAATTTCTCCAACTTTCGATTTCCACTTTACTCTTGCATCGCTGACAGGTAACACCGTTCTATTGAAAGTGGTGGCATGTTAGAATTATGTAAACGTGAAGTTTACTGTCGGCGTTTTAAATATGCGGCTTGTGTTGATTGATAAACAACTCCGCTTGTTGACTTGGTGGGTTTGTGAAAATAAAATTTCGCTCTGAATGGGGATAAGTTTGGAAAAAATAAACTAATTTAAATTACAACAATTTTAATTAGTGAACACAATCTCTTTATATTAGATTGGAACAAACAAACAAACACAAACAAATATAACACATTTACATTATATTCTGAGTCCCGTAGAGCTGGCCATTCTATTTAACAACACTAGTTAGTGTCACCTACATGCATGTCACACCCCTTAGGCAGCTTGTTTTTATTCGAGAATATGATGCTGTCCACAAGGTCACTGGACAATCTATTCCTTAATTTGTTTATCAAGAGTCCGGCGGTGGGGAAATACGTTCCGACGGAACTGACTTTGTATGTTTTCAAGGGCTACCGTTAGTACCTGTAAAACAAATGCATCTCAGTTTGTGTCCCGTCAAATAGACTGCATTAATCAATTAGTGACCCCTGTAAGGTGTGAACAACATGTCATCACCCTCCTTTGTTATTTTGAGCCACGTTGCGATGACATTTCGCACCTTCGGGCACGCATTGGGCATTCTTTGTTTTTGAAACTTAATTGATTGAAATTTAAACAAACATATATATCCTTTTAAGTTATGATTTAACTGCAATTTATTAAAATTTGATTAAAATTTTTTTTTTAATATTCGAATATGGTTTTAATATTCGAACGAATATTCGAACATTCGTTGCCATCCCTAATTTTAACAAACCAAGAATATCCCGTACACATCTACAAGGTACATCGTATCTCTAGTCAATATATGGACGTATAGCAGAATATAATGATTTTAACAAATATCCCATACATAGCTACAAGGTACATCATATCTCTAGCCAATATATGGATGTATAGCAGAATGTAATGATTTTAACAAACCAAGAATATCCCGTACACATCTACAAGGTACATCGTATCTCTAGCCAATATATGGACGTATAGCAGAATATAATGATTTTAACAAATATCCCATACATAGCTACAAGGTACATCATATCTCTAGCCAATATATGGATGTATAGCAGAATGTAATGATTTTAACAAACCAAGAATATCCCGTACACATCTACAAGGTACATCGTATCTCTAGCCAATATATGGACGTATAGCAGAATATAATGATTTTAACAAATATCCCATACATAGCTACAAGGTACATCATATCTCTAGCCAATATATGGATGTATAGCAGAATGTAATGATTTTAACAAACCAAGAATATCCCGTACATATCTACAAGGTACATCGTATCTCTAGCCAATATATGGACGTATAGCAGAATATAATGATTTTAACAAATATCCCATACATAGCTACAAGGTACATCATATCTCTAGCCAATATATGGATGTATAGCAGAATATAATGATTTTAACAAACTAAGAATATACCATACATATCTACAAGGTACATCGTATCTCAACTCTGACTTGGCTCCTGCTTTTCCTTAAAAAAAAATATTTTTCCAATTTTCGTGCAACACTGGCCATTGTAAAGCACTCCTATTCAAATCTATTTAAACAGTGTATATTGTGTATTTTAATTCTATTTTGTTGAAATTTATTATAAATAATACCATTTCAGGATGCAATTGTGCATTCTCACTTCTCCCCCCTAAATGTTGACCTATGCTGAGCATAGTGCCATGTATGTTCTCCCCCCTAAATGTTGACCTATGCTGAGCATGGTGCCATGTATGTTCTCCCCCCTAAATGTTGACCTATGCTGAGCATGGTGCCATGTATGTTCTCCCCCCTAAATGTTGACCTATGCTGAGCATAGTGCCATGTATGTTCTCCCCTCTAATTGTTGACCTATGCTGAGCATGGTGCCATGTATGTTCTCCCCTCTAATTGTTGACCTATGCTGAGCATGTTGCCATGTATGTCTCACTTCTCCCCTAAATGTTGACCTATGCTGAGCATAGTGCCATGTATGTTCTCCCCCCTAAATGTTGACCTATGCTGAGCATAGTGCCATGTATGTTCTCCCCTCTAAATGTTGACCTATGCTGAGCATGTTGCCATGTATGTTCTCACTTCTCCCCTCTAATTGTTGACCTATGCTGAGCATAGTGCCATGTATGTTCTCCCCTCTAATTGTTGACCTATGCTGAGCATAGTGCCATGTATGTTCTCACTTCTCCCCTCTAATTGTTGACCTATGCTGAGCATAGTGCCATGTATGTTCTCCCCCTCTGAATGTTGACCTATGCTGAGCATAGTGCCATGTATGTTCTCACTTCTCCCCCCTAAATGTTGACCTATGCTGAGCATATTGTCATGTATGATATTGATATAGCATTGTACAGAGATAGTTGATCTTGAACAGTTACGACTTGATCTGTAAGGAGTAAACTAAACTTTGGTGTTTACAGATGAGACAGAAGGGAGTGTGGAGAGCCGTCTACTTGCGACCACGGAAACCGAATACGATCAACTACGTAAGGAGAATATCTCCACGATTATCTCGTATGGCGACACTTTCATGGACCTACTTTGTAGGGATGCTTGTGATGGCATCGACGTTGGAAGAGTAAGTTGTCGTAATCATACATTTATTTATTTTTTTAACTTAATTTATTTTGCAACAATCGGGAAACAAGCTTTAACAACTTATATTAATCACTCTCGTTAGTTTATTCAAATTTATTTTAACTCGATTGCGAAACAAGTTCTTACAACTTATATTGATCACTCTCGAGACCTCATTCCTGATGGAATTCATCGCCACGAGGGAAAGAGAAGAGGCAACAAGGAATTTAAATGCCTTGCCTAAGGGTACAATTGTAATGGCTCCAGCAGGGCTCGAACTCCAGACATTTCGCACCTGACTATTCCATGTTACAGATGTTAGCATTGTCTGTACTGCACTGTATTATATGTTACAGATGTTAGCATTGTCTGTACTGGACTGTATTATATGTTACAGATGTTAGCATTGTCTGTACTGGACTGTATTATATGTTACAGATGTTAGCATTGTCTGTACTGCACTGTATTATATGTTACAGATGTTAGCATTGTCTGTACTGGACTGTATTATATGTTACAGATGTTAGCATTGTCTGTACTAGACTGTATTATATGTTACAGATGTTAGCATTGTCTGTACTGGACTGTATTCTATGTTACAGATGCTAGCATTGTCTGCACTGGACTGTATTCTATGTTACAGATGTTAGCATTGTCTGTACTGGACTGTATTCTATGTTACAGATGTTAGCATTGTCTGTACTGGACTGTATTATATGTTACAGATGTTAGCATTGTCTGTACTGGACTGTATTCTATGTTACAGATGCTAGCATTGTCTGTATTGGACTGTATTATATGTTACATATGCTAGCACTGTCTGTACTGGACTGTATTATATGTTACAGATGTTAGCATTGTCTGTACTGGACTGTATTATATGTTACAGATGTTAGCATTGTCTGTACTAGACTGTATTATATGTTACAGATGTTAGCATTGTCTGTACTGGACTGTATTCTATGTTACAGATGTTAGCATTGTCTGTACTGGACTGTATTATATGTTACAGATGTTAGCATTGTCTGTACTGGACTGTATTATATGTTACAGATGTTAGCATTGTCTGTACTAGACTGTATTATATGTTACAGATGTTAGCATTGTCTGTACTGGACTGTATTATATGTTACAGATGTTAGCATTGTCTGTACTAGAAGACTGTATTATATGTTACAGATGTTAGCATTGTCTGTACTAGACTGTATTATATGTTACAGATGTTAGCATTGTCTGTACTAGACTGTATTATATGTTACAGATGTTAGCATTGTCTGTACTGGACTGTATTATATGTTACATATGCTAGCATTGTCTCTGTACTGGACTGTATTCTATGTTACAGATGTTAGCATTGTCTGTACTGGACTGTATTCTATGTTACAGATGTTAGCATTGTCTGTACTGGACTGTATTATATGTTACAGATGCTAGCATTGTCTGTACTGGACTGTATTATATGTTACATATGTTAGCATTGTCTGTATTGGACTGTATTATATGTTTCAGATGCTAGCATTGTCTGTACTGGACTGTATTCTACTGATGGACAAGTTTAACCAATGGCTGACATTCATCTCATCTAAGGGTTATCTACAACATTTAGTTGACAGTCTGTCAACAGATGATGATAAACTCATGTCTGTGCTCGCCGGCAGTGTGGACAATCTCAAAGTGCTCTACTTGTATGAATCTAAGCTGGTAGGTGCTCTATATTCAGTGTATTATCACATCTATGAATCTAAGCCAATTTATTTTTTTTGGTTTTTACGATTTTCAAACAAAATTGTGTCTAGTAAGATACACTGGCCCATTATAAAGTACTCCTATTCAAATGTTGTATTTTATGGTTGGTTGTACTGTGCATTTTAACCCTATTTTGCAGAAGTATATTAAATAACACCATTTAATGATGCGACCACGCGCTTTCTCACTTCTCCCAAAAATTCTGACCTAGAATGAACCCTGATGTAATATAGTCGTCAGTCTCGAATAACATTCATCATTGGCAGATATCGGGAAAATTACCTTTTCACCCCCATGCATTAACCCATTTCATTCTGGATACCGTTCAAACGGTATCTGCAAAGAACATAGAGCCAGATCAACCGCCACGGAACGTGCCATCTGATCAGGATCTGTGCTGTTTGCTATTCAGATGATCTTGCTAAGACACTTGGCTATGCAGCAAACAACATAGATCCTGATCAGCACGCAGCGACACGCTGCAGCTGATCTGGATCTATGTTGTTTGCAAAAGCCTTTAAATATATCCAGAATGAAATGGGTTAATAATGTTTGTTTTTTAAATTCTATTGTTTCTTCTTGTTAGTGAAAACTGAAACAAACATAACATTACAAATTGCACAGTCTGAAAATACACCGGCTACCCATTAGCATGATACAAAACGTGAAACGAGAACTATTAAGTACTTAGTTTATACAAATTTATTTTAGCTCGATTGCGAAACAAGTTCTTTCAACTTATATTAATCACTCTCGAGACCTCGTTCCTGATGGAATCCATCGCCACGAGGGAGAGAGAAGAGGCAACGTGGAATTTAAATGCATTGCCTAAGGGCACAAAGTACTTAAATCCTTGATGCAGCATGTGTAGTACCATATGTGATCACAGCTGTGTCTGAAACATCACACAGGGACACTCCAGACTTCAAATCACTTGCCCGTAACCGCTGTAGGTTCGAATACCACTGGGAGGAAGATATCCAGCTAGCTGGTGGTTTTACCCGGGCACCCATCCGTGCCTGAAATATGTCTCGGAGGGGCACCACCCGGAGTCTTCCTCCCCCAATAACAGATGGAGAGCATCATGTGGGGTTTTCGGAACAAATGTCCGAAGAGGCACCCTTGATCATCCTCAAACTTCCTCCACCAGATGTGTGGCTGAAACGATGCCCGAAGGGACACCCTTCAGCTTCCTCCACTAGATGTGTGGCTGAAACGATGTTCGAAGGGACACCCGTGAACTTCCTCCACTAGATGTGTGGCTGAAACAATGCTCGAAGGGACACCCGTGAACTTCCTCCACCAGCTGTGTGGCTGAAACAATGCTCGAAGGGACACCCGTGAACTTCCTCCACCAGCTGTGTGGCTGAAACAATGCTCGAAGGGACACCCATGAACTTCCTCAACTAGATGTGTGGCTGAAACGATGTTCGAAGGAACACCTGTGAGCTACCTCCACCAGATGTGTGGCTGAAACGATGTTCGAAGGAACACCCGTGAGCTACCTCCACTAGATATGTGGTTGAAGCAATGCCTGAAGGGACACCCGTGAACTTCCTCCCAATCGGTTATATATAGCTGGAAGGTCGCTATATAGCCATAGCTGATGATAACCCAACAAAGAAATAAACAATGCAGTTTTAGTAGTCGGTTAACATGTCATGCACTCGTAATTATCTGCTGCACATTATTGCAGAGTTTACTGACACGGGCAGCAGAGACGGCCGTTGGTGCCTCTACGTTGCTGAGTTGTGGAGTGATGCAGCAGCTTGCAGCATGTTCATTCTTTGATATGAGACCAAATATCAGCAGGTAAACTTCAAGTAAACCGCTTAATTCTGCATTGTAGTGTTATAGATAACCTTGGTACTCTTCAATTTGAAGGTTACCGACTCGATCGGCGCTCTAGCTGCAATGCGATTCAAGTGAAGAAGTCTCTTTATTGTTCGTAGTTTCGGCGGCAATAGACAGAAAAGCAATATCTGACTGCCTTATTACTTATGACGAACTGACCTATTTATTGATGTAAGAGAAATGACAATGCAGCATAAATATTTAAAGTTATGATTGAAAAACATCGGGGGGGGGGGGTGGAATGAAATGGGTCGCCAACTAGTAAATTTTGTGGAAATTAACTCTAAATCCAGTAAACTGATTTGGTCATAGACTAGTGAATGTTGAACCCCTATTCATGTTGCGGTCAACCAGTCTATTCTTTGGTGATCTAAACCTGAAAAAGCATTTGCGATTCATAGCACAAGATCGCGGGAACGTTTGGTTGTCATGTTTTATTCATGAGCTGTTGCCTTGTTTGTTTTTAGGGCTCCAACGGTATATCCTGTCGACGACTCATTTCTACCCGACCCAGCATCTAGGTACAGACATCTATTGTTTACATCACTCAAGTTCTGCCTCGCAGTTTTAACGTCGCTGAGCGTGGAGAACAGAGAGGCTGGCAGTCAGGTTCGATATATATGAATCATTTTTTCTACCATTTTGTACCAGTACGCTGTTAATCTTTAGCACGCTCGGACGATTTGAATGAAATGTCAAACTCTACTTTCTAGGAAAACGGTCGCTGACTTGTATACCACTGTAACCTATCATCACTGATGGTCACGGGTTCGAGCCCCGCTCAGACCGTGTTTCATTTATATGAAAAAGTTGGCAGTTTCTTACGGAGGTTGGTGCACCCAAGTACTGGTTAACCGCTGGAGCCTGCCCAGGAAAGGTGTTGTTAGGTAAACTGCCCGCCGGCGATATAGCCCAAAAATGGTGCTGATGCAGGCGTAAAACCCGAAATATAACATATTAATTATACATACAAACACACAAAACAAAAACATACACTGATTATACATAGTGTGGGGTACATACATGTTTATACATTATGATTTACAAATGTGTTCATAAATATATAACCAAGAAACTAAGAAAACTATTACACATTTGTTATCTGCTCATTTCGCGTACAGCATGCTAAAGGTTAAAAGCTACTATGCATTGGGAAGGGTACTGCAGCAGCCGAGTGGTTGCAGTTTGAACTACCGGTCTGAAAACTGCCGTTTGGAGCCCAACCAGAGAGGTGCTAATGTTATCTACCCCAGGTTATTCAGATGAGACTATGAACTAACGTCCCGTGCATATACTGTGCTTTACACATATTCCGGGCGACATATACGCAACAGAAACAAAGAGTGCCTAATCGTGAACAGTAGGGTATTGTACCCTCGTCACTCTGTATCCCTCTACTATGTTAGGACTATGCATTTAAGATTTCCAAGTAGCGGATAATAAAATGTGTGGACATTCTTTGTTGATTATCTCGCCATAATCATTATATATTGTCTTGTTATCAATATATTGTCTTGTTATCGATATATTGTCTTGTTATCGATATATTGTATTGTTATCGATATATTGTCTTGTTATCTCATGCCAATGATCTCGTTCCAATGATCTTGTTATCTCGAGCCAATGAGCTTGTTATCTCGTGCCAATGAGCTTGTTATCTCGTGCCAATGAGCTTGTTATCTCGTGCCAATGATCTTGTTATCTCGTGCCAATGATCTTGTTATCGTGTGCCAATGATCTTGTTATCTAGTGCCAATGATCTTGTTATCTCGTGCCAATGATCTTGTTATCGTGTGCCAATGATCTTGTTATCTAGTGTCAATGAACTTGTTATCTCGAGCCAATGAGCTTGTTATCTCGAGCCAATGAGCTTGTTATCGATATATTGTCTTGTTATTGATATATTGTCTTGTTATCGATATATTATCTTGTTATCTCGTGCTAATGATCTTGTGATATCGTGCTAATGATCTTGTGATATCGTGCTAATGATCTTGTGATATCATGCTAATTGTCTTGTGATATCGTGCTAATGATATTTGTAATATCTTGCTAGTGATCTTGTTATCTTGTGCTAATGATATTGTGATATCATGCTAATGATCTTGTTATCTCACGGTACAGGTGATGCAGTTTATAGTTGCACATGGTGACATATTCCACTCCATTCTATTAGACAGACAACAAACTTTAAATCTGTATGCCTTACAAGAACTGGCCCTGACAACGGCTGTCATATCGCGGGCAAACTGCCAAGGTGAGTTGTTGTTTAGTCTATGTTGATGCTTCAAGTTGGATACCAGCTGAATAGAATTGGTTACAGACGTATAATAATTGCTATGATTTTCTCCAGCCACTTCCTCAATTTTATTACAAAAAACATTTTAAGTTACAAAATGCAAGTCCAGTTTCCACTGAACCGATGGTCTGATAGACACATGTAGCTTGAAACGATGGTCTGATAGGTGCATGTAGCCTGAAACAATGCTCTGATAGACACATGTAGCCTGAAACAATGGTCTGATAGACACATGTAGCCTGAAACAATGCTCTGATAGACACATGTAGCCTGAAACAATGGTCTGATAGACACATGTAGCCTGAAACAATGGTCTGATAGACACATGTAGCCTGAAACAATGGTCTGATAGATGCATGTAGTCTGAAACAATGGTCTGATAGGCACATGTAGCCTGAAACAATGGTCTGATAGACACATGTAGCCTGAAACAATGGTCTGATAGACACATGTAGCCTGAAACAATGGTCTGATAGACACATGTAGCCTGAAACAATGCTCTGATAGACACATGTAGCCTGAAACAATGCTCTGATAGACACATGTAGCCTGAAACAATGGTCTGATAGACACATGTAGCCTGAAACAATGCTCTGATAGACACATGTAAGCCTGAAACAATGCTCTGATAGACACATGTAGCCTGAAACAATGGTCTGATAGACACATGTAGCCTGAAACAATGCTCTGATAGACACATGTAGCCTGAAACAATGGTCTGATAGACACATGTAGCCTGAAACAATGCTCTGATAGACACATGTAGCCTGAAACAATGGTCTGATAGATGCATGTAGTCTGAAACAATGGTCTGATAGACACATGTAGCCTGAAACAATGCTCTGATAGACACATGTAGCCTGAAACAATGCTCTGATAGACACATGTAGCCTGAAACAATGGTCTGATAGACAATGTAGCCTGAAACAATGCTCTGATAGACACATGTAGCCTGAAACAATGCTCTGATAGACACATGTAGCCTGAAACAATGCTCTGATAGACACATGTAGCCTGAAACAATGCTCTGATAGACACATGTAGTCTGAAACAATGGTCTGATAGACACATGTAGCCTGAAACAATGGTCTGATAGGCACATGTAGCCTGAAACAATGGTCTGATAGACACATGTAGCCTGAAACAATGCTCTGATAGACACATGTAGCCTGAAACAATGCTCTGATAGACACATGTAGCCTGAAACAATGGTCTGATAGATGCATGTAGTCTGAAACAATGGTCTGATAGACACATGTAGCCTGAAACAATGCTCTGATAGACACATGTAGCCTGAAACAATGGTCTGATAGACACATGTAGCCTGAAACAATGGTCTGATAGACACATGTAGCCTGAAACAATGGTCTGATAGACACATGTAGCCTGAAACAATGCTCTGATAGACACATGTAGCCTGAAACAATGGTCTGATAGACACATGTAGTCTGAAACAATGGTCTGATAGGCACATGTAGCCTGAAACAATGGTCTGATAGGCACATGTAGCCTGAAACAATGGTCTGATAGACACATGTAGTCTGAAACAAAGGTCTGATAGACACATGTAGCCTGAAACAATGGTCTGATAGACACATGTAGCCTGAAACAATGGTCTGATAGACACATGTAGCCTGAAACAATGGTCTGATAGACACATGTAGTCTGAAACAATGGTCTGATAGACACATGTAGCCTGAAACAATGGTCTGATAGACACATGTAGCCTGAAACAATGGTCTGATAGACACATGTAGTCTGAAACAATGGTCTGATAGACACATGTAGTCTGAAACAATGGTCTGATAGACACATGTAGTCTGAAACAATGGTCTGATAGACACATGTAGTCTTAAACAATGCTCTGATAGACAACACATGTAGCCTGAAACAATGGTCTGATAGACGCATGTAGCCTGAAACAATGCTCTGATAGACGCATGTAGCCTGAAACAATGCTCTGATAGACGCATGTAGCCTGAAACAATGGTCTGATAGACACATGTAGTCTGAAACGATGGTCTGATAGACACATGTAGCCTGAAACGATGGTCTGATAGACACATGTAGCCTGAAACGATGGTCTGATAGACACATGTAGCCTGAAACAATGGTCTGATAGACACATGTAGCCTGAAACGATGGTCTGATAGACACATGTAGCCTGAAACAATGGTCTGATAGGCACATGTAGCCTGAAACGATGGTCTGATAGACACATGTAGCCTGAAACGATGGTCTGATAGGCACATGTAGCCTGAAACGATGGTCTGATAGACACATGTAGCCTGAAACGATGGTCTGATAGACACATGTAGCCTGAAACAATGGTCTGATAGGCACATGTAGCCTGAAACAATGCTCTGATAGGCACATGTAGCCTGAAACGATGGTCTGATAGACACATGTAGCCTGAAACGATGGTCTGATAGGCACATGTAGCCTGAAACGATGGTCTGATAGACACATGTAGCCTGAAACAATGGTCTGATAGACACATGTAGCCTGAAACGATGGTCTGATAGACACATGTAGCCTGAAACAATGGTCTGATAGACACATGTAGCCTGAAACAATGGTCTGATAGACACATGTAGCCTGAAACAATGGTCTGATAGACACATGTAGCCTGAAACAATGGTCTGATAGATGCATGTAGCCTGAAACAATGGTCTGATAGACACATGTAGCCTGAAACAATGGTCTGATAGACACATGTAGCCTGAAACAATGCTCTGATAGATGCATGTAGCCTGAAACAATGGTCTGATAGACACATGTAGCCTGAAACAATGGTCTGATAGACACATGTAGCCTGAAACAATGGTCTGATAGACACATGTAGCCTGAAATGTATACCTTACTCCATGTAACTATTGATATACATCACATAGAGACTAATACATACAATGTATGCCTTACTCCATGTAACTATTGATATACATCACATAGAGACTAATACATACAATGTATGCCTTACTCCATGTAACTATTGACAGAGGAGGATCAATATGCTGAACTCGATTCTGCCGAGATCGAATTCAGAGGTCACAGAGTACGTATCCAGCGTCACATGGTCTCTCTTCTGCCGAAATACTGCGTCTCGGAGAGGCTTAACAAGCAGCTGAAGAACCTAGAGGTGCAAGAGGACGAGGAGAAACGAGACGTGAAGGCAGAGGTGATGCAAGCGTACCTTGAGGTGGCCTCAAATGTCACTTCATATTGTAGGACGCTCGTCTCCAATTCAGGTATGTGTCAGAGGTTATAAAGATTTTCTCAGATCTCGGGCGATTTCATTGGTTGATTTTGATATATACTCTCAACTCAACCAATCCGACGATTGAGGTTGGAGAAAAGGTTTATAACCTCAGAGCGAGATATTTTAATAATGTTATGGATACTTATTAGTTTAAACTTTATTTATTTTACAACGATTACGAAGCAAGTTTTAACAACTTATATTAATCACTCTCGTTGGCGCGGATGAAAGCGTATTTGTGGTCATTCGTGTAGGAGTAAACCGGAGCACCCAGAGAAAACCGATCTGGCGACCACCGTACCATCTCACATACTTCCCGTTCCCCGTTCCGAGGATCGAACCCGTGTTGCATTGGTGAGAAGCGAGTTAAATATACTATTGTTAGAGAAGAGAACTGCAAATGAATTGTAATGCAAGCATTCTGCAGGGGGAAATTCATCATGAAGCATTACTCATTACTCTATAGAGACGTAGGCTTATATACTACTGTATGTCCATATATACAGGGTAAGCAACCACCATATCTACCCCAGGTCCATAGAGACGTAGGCTTATATACTACTGTATGTCCATATATACAGGGTAAGCAACCACCATATCTACCCCAGGTCCATAGAGACGTAGACTTATATACTTACTGTATGTCCATAGAGACGTAGGCTTATATACTTACTGTATGTCCATAGAGATGTAGGCTTATATACTTACTGTATGTCCATAGAGACGTAGGCTTATATACTTACAGTATGTCCATAGAGACGTAGGCTTATATACTTACTGTATGTCCATAGAGACGTAGGCTTATATACTTACTGTATGTCCATAGAGACGTAGGCTTATATACTTACTGTATGTCCATAGAGACGTAGGCTTATATACTTACTGTATGTCCATAGAGACGTAGGCTTATATACTTACTGTATGTCCATAGAGATGTAGGCTTATATACTTACTGTATGTCCATAGAGATGTAGGCTTATATACTTACTGTATGTCCATAGAGATGTAGGCTTATATACTTACTGTATGTCCATAGAGACGTAGGCTTATATACTTACTGTATGTCCATAGAGACGTAGGCTTATATACTTACTGTATGTCCATAGAGACGTAGGCTTATATACTTACTGTATGTCCATAGAGACGTAGGCTTATATACTTACTGTATGTCCATAGAGACGTAGGCTTATATACTTACTGTATGTCCATAGAGACGTAGGCTTATATACTTACTGTATGTCCATAGAGACGTAGGCTTATATACTTACTGTATGTCCATATATACAGGGTAAACAACACCATATCTACCCCAGCTCCATAGAGACGTAGGCTTATATACTTACTGTATGTCCATATATACAGGGTAAGCAACCACCATATCTACCCCAGCTCCATAGAGATTACTGGGAATGTATGAGGGTTGCATGGACTGGTATTCAGACCTTTATTATGGGTGTCTCTTGTTTCATTACTAATGTGTGAATCGTGCCTTCTGATCAGGCTCTATGCAGTTTGCTATTCGGATAGAGCAGCTACAACACTTGGTTGCACATTCCGTCCAATTTATTCGGCAGGTTATGGGGCAATTCTGTTAACATTATAAGTGTACTCTTCAGGACCGAATGTACAGTATTGTCGTGTTCTGTTTTGGCCAAACCTAGAAGAGGCGATGGCTAGAGATATTCATGAGACTAGCGGTAAGTTGTGTGTTGTAGATACATCTAATGGGTGGATTGTCTAGTGATTGTGACACTGGATCTCAGGGTAATGGGTTCGAAACCCAAGCAGTGGAATATTTTATATATCCTTGTGCCATCGCCATGACCAACGGCAGAGTTGTTACAGTTATTGATTTCTCTGCTGTATGTTATGATCCCACCATGGGTTTAAATTATTGCATGTGAGGAGAAGGTCTGTGGTTTTACCTGGTTGCCAGAGCATGCCTGAATTACTGCTAGAATGGCACCTTTGGTCTTCTCGACCAATAACGGTTATAAAGTTGCCGTACAACATACTGTAAAGTGCAATATAGCTTAACGGTTTTCAATGAGTGGGGTTATGTATTGGCAATGCCTTTAATTGGCGCTTTTCCTTTTTTTCCCCACCAAAATAAAACCCACACTCAGCTCGGCTAGAGGAACGCCAATATTGAATAATTTGTACTACTATGGGATAGAAATCTAATCAGTGACATTTGAATCAAATTGCATTGTAAATTAATTGGAAAAGTAATTTGTAATAAACATTATAATGCAAACAAACAATTTTTCACACGTTTAGGACTATGAATAGTGGAAACATTATACTAGTACCCGAGTATCATTGTAGAGTGGTGGAACCTATGCTCGGCGTAAATCCTACATATAATGTCCTATTAAAAAAAGTTCAATGCACTTGCCGTATATTATTATTTTCTTAAGTCGTGAACACAACTTTCATAAAATTGTTGTTGAAAATTTTAGCTACATTACATAACAATGCACATTAAAGGTTACCGGTACTCACAACAGAATGTTATTGAACCATGCTTCACCTCTGTCAGCGAAAATAGGTTAAAACTATTTAAATATTTTAAATACAGTTGTAAATGGAAAAAATACGTCAAGCATAGGAATACGCCGAGCATAGGTTCCATCACTCTATGCACAGCGGCTAGTGAATGCTGTCAAGTTATCAAACAAACCCAAGAATATTGCCCATTCCTTTATGAAAGCCGGACTGGTTTGTAGGTCCGATCCCCCTGACCTTTAATAAAATTAACAGTCTTTCAGATGGGACTTTATTTAAACAGAGGTCTCGTGTCAGTCCTTCCTTTACACTGTGCACGTAAAAGAACCAGAGGAGACTATGGCATGGGTCTCTGTCTGTATCATTGCACTATCCTCCAAAAATCACTAATCTCTTCAGGAGACATCGCTCATATGGGTAACCGGTAGCGACGATAAAAAAAACGTAAAACACATGCGCCAGACTGTAGGAACATCTATTGTCTGTGTGACTTTGAGTCCAAAAAACGAACCAATCAGTCACTCATATGATCATACCTTGTGCAGAAATACTTGCCAGTTGCCCCTCATCGACCAAAGCAATTCAAGGAGGGACATGTCTTCCCCAAGAAAGAAACGAAAGTATTTAACTATCCAAATTTGGTTCTCAGATATTTGATTGTCTATTTCAGATTTCTCGTTGTCAACGTTGAGTCCTGCGCAGGTGCCTAACCTCGGTATTGTTGTGTATCAGCTGAAGCAGTGCACCAACCACTTCATGACGGTCTACGAGAACAGAAAACAACACCTCAATAAACTCAAGGGTCTCTCCGATCTCAGCGTCGAAGATTTAAAACAGGTAGGTGAATGTGAAAATAAAAACAAAACATGAAATGTGTCGTTCACATGGCTTATGCTAGCAGGTGATTGAAATAGTCTCCCTTAACTACCTCACTTCTCCCTTAACCGCCTCACTTCACCCATAACTACCTCCCTTCTCCTTTAACTTCTCCCTCTTGAATACCATAGCTTCTCCCTTATATGCCTAAGCTTCTCCCCTTGTATACCTTAACTTCTCCCTTGAATACTGTAACTTCTCCCTTGAATACCATAACTTCTCCCTTGAATACCCTAACTTCTCCCTTGAATACCATAACTTCTCCCTTGAATACCCTAACTTCTCCCTTGTATACCCTAACTTCTCCCTTGTATACCCTAACTTCTCCCTTGTATACCCTAACTTCTCCCTTGTATACCCTAACTTCTCCCTTGTATACCCTAACTTCTCCCTTGTATACCCTAACTTCTCCCTTGTATACCCTAACTCTCCCTTGTATACCCTAACTTCTCCCTTGTATACCCTAACTTCTCCCTTGTATACCCTAACTTCTCCCGAACCCTAACTTCTCCCTTGATACCTAACTTCTCCCTTGTATACCCTAACTTCTCCCTTGTATACCCTAACTTCTCCCTTGTATACCCTAACTTCTCCCTTGTATACCCTAACTTCTCCCTTGTATACCCTAACTTCTCCCTTGTATACCCTAACTTCTCCCTTGTATACCCTAACTTCTCCCTTGTATACCCTAACTTCTCCCTTGAATACCCTAACTTCTCCCTTGAATACCCTAACTTCTCCCTTGAATACCCTAACTTCTCCCTTGAATACCCTAACTTCTCCCTTGTATACCCTAACTTCTCCCTTGTATACCCTAACTTCTCCCTTGTATACCCTAACTTCTCCCTTGTATACCCTAACTTCTCCCTTGTATACCCTAACTTCTCCCTTGTATACCCTAACTTCTCCCTTGTATACCCTAACTTCTCCCTTGAATACCATAACTTCTCCCTTGTATACCCTAACTTCTCCCTTGTATACCATAACTTCTCCCTTGTATACCCTAACTTCTCCCTTGTATACCCTAACTTCTCCCTTGTATACCCTAACTTCTCCCTTGTATACCCTAACTTCTCCCTTGTATACCCTAACTTCTCCCTTGTATACCCTAACTTCTCCATTGTATACCCTAACTTCTCCCTTGTATACCCTAACTTCTCCATTGTATACCCTAACTTCTCCCTTGTATACCCTAACTTCTCCCTTGTATACCCTAACTTCTCCCTTGTATACCTTGAACTTCTTGTATACCTTACAAAGATCGTAATCATTGAAACACAGAGGCTCCACAGACAATTCTCAGAAGGTATTCATAGGTCCTTGCCCAATCACAAAATGCTTAGACGTCGCCATATGACTTTGGTTCGATTATGAATTTAAAAATAAACAAAACAGTAAGAAATTACAGCCACAAACACTAGATATACAATAAACGTTATTATTAATGAAAACAGTAACCAATTCTTGAAACTTGTTTATTACCAGTTTTCTGCAATAAATGGGGGAGAGAAGATGTCGTCACAGCAGCGTCAGTTTGTGGCCAAGAAACGCTTGTCTCGGCTGATGACTTACAACTACAAGGAACTTCAGGCATACTCATGTATCCTTCGAAAGATTAACTGTTTTTCTCAACTACTACCTACAGATCATGTAGTGCTTTTTGTGGCGGCCGTAATGTCTTCCTTCAGTTTATACAAATTTATTTTAGCAGTGGAAGTCGTGATAGCGCAGTGGATGCGCATTTGAGCGCAGTGGATGCGCATTCGCTTCAGGTGTGAAAGGTCTGGAGTTCGAACCCCGCTGGAGCCGTTACGGTTGTGCCCTTGGGCAAAGCATTTAAATTCCACGTTGCCTCTTCTATCTCCCTCGTGGCGATGGATTCCATCAGGAATGAGGTCTCGAGAGTGATTAATAAGTTGTAAGAACTTGTTTCGCAATCAAGCTAAAAATAAATTTGTATAAATTATAAATTATTTTAGCGCGATTGTGAAACAAGTTCTTTCAATATTAGTTAAATCGTTCTCGAGACCTCATTCCTGATGGAATCAATTGCGATGATGGAGAGAGGAGAGGAAATGTGGAATAACCCTTAAGGGCACAATCTTAATGGCTAATGGCTACAGCTGGATGTGAACTCCGGAGCTTTTACACCTGAAGCGAACACTCTACCACTGCGCTATCACGGCTTCCAAGTGTTCCTATCATTCGTTGTATTTGACGGTGACCTAATCGATAAGAGTGATCAGACTTGTTATTGCTGTGCGACGTCGAGTTACAGTAATTTTAACTTGAAAGTGTTTGGAAATAAACAGAAATACTGATAGACAATTGTGCCCGGTATTCTGATACAATTGTGCCCGGGTCCGCCTCCGTGGTCGAGTGGTTACGGTCGCTGACTTGTATACCACTGTAACCTATCATCACTGATGGTCACGGGTTCGAGCCCCGCTCAGGCCGTGTCTCATTTATATGAAAAAGTTGGCAGTTTCTTACGGAGGTTGGTGCACCCAAGTACTGGTTGACCGCTGGAGCCTGCCCAGGAAAGGTGTTGTTAGGTAAACTGCCCGCCGGCGATATATCCCAAAATGGTGCTGATGCAGGCGTAAAACCCGAAATATAACAATTGTGCCCGGGATTTTTAAAAGCAATGTTGAAGAAAGAAATCACAAAGACAAAGATTGCGCATTTTGTTTCTAAACCATTATCCGAGTAGTATCGACGATACATTGATATCATTATCCGAGTAGTATCGACGATACATTGATATCATTATCTGAGTAGTATCGCCGATACATTGATATCATTATCCGAGTAGTATCGCTGATACATTGATATCGGTGTCCGAGTAGTATCGATGATACATTGATATCGTTATCCGAGTAGTATCGCTGATACATTGATATCATTATCCGAGTAGTATCGATGATGCATTGATATCGTTATCCGAGTAGTATCGACGATACATTGATATCATTATCCGAGTAGTATCGACGATACATTGATATCATTATCTGAGTAGTATCGCCGATACATTGATATCATTATCCGAGTAGTATCGCTGATACATTGATATCGGTGTCCGAGTAGTATCGATGATACATTGATATCGTTATCCGAGTAGTATCGCTGATACATTGATATCATTATCCGAGTAGTATCGACGATGCATTGATATCGTTATCCGAGTAGTATCGACGATACATTGATATCATTATCCGAGTAGTATCGATGATAATGTAAAGTATGGATACAACGTTTTAATTGGTAGACACTAGACAGTTATATATATATAATGATTGTAAATCAATATGCTTATGTCGTTTTGTATTTCTATCAAAGTACCTGATTTACTTAGGCTGTTGTTTAAGTTACATTGTACAACATTATGCATGTATATTGTACGGCATAACTATGTTATAATTATTGTGTATGTACATTTATTCTATAGTGTTAACAAATTGAAGAGGGCCCTAAGGAGGATTAGTTCAAAACTAATTAGGTCACCCTCTATAAATAAAGAAATCTATCTATCTCTATCTATCTACATTGATATCGTTATCCAAGTAGTATCGATGAAACATTGATATCGTTATCCAAGTAGTATCGACGGTACATTGATATCGTTATCCGAGTAGTATCGATGATACATTGATATCGTTATCTGAGTAGTATCGATGATACATGTACATTGATATCATTATCCGAGTAGTATTGATGATCCATTGATATCATTATCTGAGTAGTATCGACGATACATTGATATCGTTATCCGAGTAGTATCGATGATACATGTACATTGATATCATTATCCGAGTAGTATTGATGATCCATTGATATCGTTATCTGAGTAGTATCGACGATACATTGATATCGTTATCCGAGTAGTATCGATGATACATGTACATTGATATCATTATCCGAGTAGTATCGATGATCCATTGATATCGTTATCTGAGTAGTATCGACGATACATTGATATCGTTATCTGAGTAGTATCGACTATACATTAATATCATTATCCGAGTAGTATCGACGATACATTGATATCAGTTCTATGATTATTGACACCGATTCTGTCTATCACAGACACCAACATATGTATGTGTATTGCGCTTAGCGTTTGTGTATTGATCTGTGATTAAAACTAGAAAACAGACAATACACACCATACATGTATTTGCCTTAACGTTGCACCAGACATCATAGAGAACAGTTTGTTCTTGCTGTGGCGACATCTAGAGTACTACCTGATTCACTGTGTACCGACAGACAAAGGCCAGTCACAGTATCAAGCACAGGCCAGACGACATCAGCAAATACGCAGGTTACAAGGTGAGTTTCTTACAATCCTTCATTTTCAGAAATATTCTAAGCTTAAAAATAATCGTTCAATGTAGGGTGGTTTATTCTAGAGTGGAAAAAAGGGCAGGATGGGTCCAAAAAAAGGGCAGTGTGGGTCAAAAAAGAGGGCAGGGTGGGTCCAAAAAAAGGGCAGGGTGGGTCAAAAAAATGGGCAGGGTGGGTCAAAAAATGGGCAGGGTGGGTCAAAAAGGGACAGGGTGGTCAGAAAACAGGCAGGCTCAGTATAAGGTATATGGGCAAACAGAAGTGTCTTTCAAATTGATGGATGCTGTGGTAATGACCTATTACTTGATCAAGCGGAGCTTACACTCGTGGTGAATTCATTCCATATTTTATGAAACCAGTTTTGGAATGTTGCTATTATGCGATCCTTTTGGGGAGCTTCATAGCAAAATTCCAAAATGAGTTTCCTAAGGGTTAATGTTAAAAATATTCTCACAGGAATTATTAATGCAATTGTTGGCAGTATATGCACGAGTTTCTTGTATCTGTTGCGTTGTATATGCACGAGTTTCTTGTATCTGTTGCGTTGTATATGCACGAGTTTCTTGTATCTGTTACGTTGTATATGCATGAGTTTCTTGTATCTGTTGTGTTGTATATGCACGAGTTTCTTGTATCTGTTGCGTTGTATATGCACGAGTTTCTTGTATCTGTTGTGTTGTATATGCACGAGTTTCTTGTATCTGTTGTTGTATATGCACGAGTTTCTTGTATCTGTTACTGTTGTATATGCACGAGTTTCTTGTATCTGTTGTGTTGTATATGCACGAGTTTCTTGTATCTGTTGTGTTGTATATGCACGAGTTTCTTGTATCTGTTGTGTTGTATATGCACAAGTTTCTTATAAACTAGGTTATGTTGTATATGCACGAGTTTCTTATAAACTAGGTTATGTTGTATATGCACAAGTTTCTTATAAACTAGGTTATGTTGTATATGCACAAGTTTCTTATAAACTAGGTTATGTTGTATATGCACGAGTTTCTTATAAACTAGGTTATGTTGTGTATGCACGAGTTTCTTATAAACTAGGTTATGTTGTATATGCACGAGTTTCTTATAAACTAGGTTATGTTGTATATGCACGAGTTTCTTGTATCTGTTGTGTTGTATATGCACGAGTTTCTTGTATCTGTTGTGTTGTATATGCACGAGTTTCTTATAAACTAGGTTATGTTGTGTATGCACGAGTTTCTTATAAACTAGGTTGCGTTGTATATGCACGAGTTTCTTGTATCTGTTGCGTTGTATATGCACGAGTTTCTTGTATCTGTTGCGTTGTATATGCACGAGTGTCTTGTATCTGTTGCGTTGTGTATGCACAAGTTTCTTATAAACTAGGTTATGTTGTATATGCACGATTCTTATAAACTAGAACACAAAAAGTTAGTTGTATATGCACAGTTTCTTATAAACTAGTTATGTTGTTATGCACGAGTTCTTATACTGTTGTGTGTATGCACGAGTTTCTTATAAACTAGGTTATGTTGTGTATGCACGAGTTTCTTATAAACTAGGTTATGTTGTATATGCACGAGTTTCTTATAAACTAGGTTATGTTGTATATGCACGAGTTTCTTATAAACTAGGTTATGTTGTATATGCACGAGTTTCTTATAAACTAGGTTATGTTGTATATGCACGAGTTTCTTATAAACTAGGTTATGTTGTATATGCACGAGTTTCTTATAAACTAGGTTATGTTGTTATGCACGAGTTTCTTATAACTAGGTTATGTTGTGTATGCACGAGTTTCTTATGAACTAGGTTATGTTGTATTGCTTACAGCAGCTTTTCCACAAATTGATTTCTTGTTCTGCTTCAGACATAGTAGGTGTAGCGCAGACCACGCCAGAGAGGATCGAGTCTGAAGAAAACACAACCGGCGGTCTTAACCTTGGCGATTCCCGGCAGCACGTGAGACAGCAAGATCTTGACACGCTGAAGCAGGCAGCTGTGGCCGTCCTCAGTGATTCGCTATTCAAGAAGATACAAGAAATTAATCAGGTGTGTAATTTGTTTCTATATTTATTTAACCCTTTCCTACATAGAGATTTAGGTTAATATACTATTATATCTCCATACAAACGACAGCCATTTAGCTATCATGCAGTGGGTAAGTAGTCGCCATATCTATCCCACCTCCATACATATTACTGGGACACATAGAGATTTAGGTTAATATAATATTATATCTCCATACAAACGACAGCCATTTAGCTATCATGCAGTGGATAAGTAGTCGCCATATCTATCCCACCTCCATAGATATTACTGGGACTACATAGAGATTTAGGTTAATATAATATTATATCTCCATACAAACGACAGCCATTTAGCTATCATGCAGTGGATAAGTAGTCGCCATATCTATCCCACCTCCATAGATATTACTGAGACTACATGAGATTCTGGCCTTAATTATGAACATTGGTTTGGCTACTACTTTGTCAATGTATGTCGTATTGGTAATGGTGTCAAGAGGTGTTTCTATGAGGGAAAGGGTGAAAAGCACACTATTAACGACTTTCCAGCTTTTAAGAAGTGGAGGCAGACACCAGGTGCCTCTCTCTGAGTATTGTAGCTGGCATTGGCGGGTAAAACCACTGAACCACAAGCCTGTTGAATAACTTCCATACATGAATAATTTTGACACCTCGGGTGGAATTTGAACGTACAGTGCCGAGGATCAATAAATTTGAAGTTGACGGACCGTAGCCGCTCACCACTAGCTTTTCAGGTTGTGTGTAGAACTTAGAATTTCTAGAAATATATGCAATCATACCACCCCTGCGTTTCCTCGAGAAGAAAATATGTGTTCAAATATTGATGCTATTATTTAAAAAAGTCCATCGGCGTTAATTTGCATATAGTTATTTTACAAAAACATGCTATATTATATCTTGGTATAAGTCCACCTCCGTGATCGAGTGGTTAAGGTCGCTGACTTGTATACCACTTTAACCTATCATCACTGATGGTCACGGGTTCAAGTATCGCTCAGACCGTGTCTCATTTATATGAAAAAGTTGGCAGTTTCTTACCCCACCCGGAGTCTGCCCAGGAAAGGTGTTGTTAGGTAAACTGCCCACTGGCAATATAGCCCAAAATGGTGCCGATGCAGGCGTAAAACCCGAAATATAAATAAATTAATGGTTCATAGCAAAACTATTGTATGGCGTTATGCTATTTGCATGCTCGTTAAGGTTCATGCTACGGGACGAAGTAGGTGCTTTGCTTTATCCTCCCCCCCCCCTTGTGCCAGGAGGTCAAATCGGGAACGAATTTCTATATGACCTAATGCCTTAATCTCGGAATGCTAAGCGTCCGCTGACATTGGCTATTCATTGCTGCTATTTCACTACGATTGTTTCTAAATTTGTGTTTTGATACAGTTTTACGTTTGGTAGGTCTATTATTAGCCGTATCGCTAGGTGAAGGTGCTTCAAGGTCGCAACTTGTTTGGGCCGAATCTGGGTCTGATCATTCGGGTTTTCTTGTCGGAAAAGAAAGATATCAACCTACACGTGCGTTGTTTCGGCTCAGACATACTTACTAATCTGTATCATCCAAACACTTCGTTGTACATAATTGTAACACTTAAGCGTCTCAACACTGATCAAGTGCTCGGTGATCAAGTACCGGTACCTTTTATCCATATAGAACGGTCCTTGTAAGCAATCCACTGTCAAAATATAGCTACGTCACGGAAAATGCATTCAATGATTCTCATTCACATTGTGCCACTGGCCATTTCATTGCGTCAAAAACGCTGTGTTCGCCTCGTCAAGCGAGATGACATGTGTGACTGTACGGTTATATTTTCTTCTTGCAGTCGTTCTGTAAGAGCAGAAGTCACCTTGGGTTTGTAGAAGCCGTGGTGCGCAGAACAAAACGTCTTCTCAGACTTCACACTGGCAGTTGATGCGACCAGAAATACTAGAAATCATCTGGGAACACTTGCAGCTTGTCTTCTCAGACTACACACTGGCAGTTGATGCAACCAGAAATACTAGAAATCATCTGGGGACACTTGCAGCTTGTCGACCCCCCCAACATAATGAACAGTCCCATTTATCGATGTTAGGGGCTGAATGTAGGCTTCTGCAATGGGTTAAATATTGTTCGATACCACTATAAAGGCTGCACACCCTTCATTATTTATAATTGGGTCGACCCTAAAAGAGGGACTCTAACAATCCATCAATAACAACAACAATGGACGGTGCATGAAACTCTTCTGTAGATAAAAGCACTTACGAGTTAAATATATCAGCTGTAATGGCAATTATGGGATAATAGATTTTCATCGCAGTATTTTATTGCAGAAAATATGTTTAATGGTAGATCTTACTAACTAAATTCAATACTTTCATGTAATTTCCACTTTATGGTGTAAGGGAGACAACTATGGAATAAGTTATCTCCCTTATGCCAATTAGTTACGGATTTTTACATATATTTGTGACAACTCATTTTACAAATCATTGAACATTCGCAAGTGTGGACAAGTCCCTCTGGACCCTCGCAGGTGTGGACAAGTCTCTCTGGAAGAGAGATGCTGCACAAATAATCTTGAATTCCTCTTAACCCTTTCAACACTACAGACCTCTAAATAAGCACACAAAAAGTGTAGATCCATATGAGCCAGCTCGTGACAAGCCGTCTTATCAGGATCTGCACTTTTTGCCAGTAATATTAACCATTTTGATAAATGAACTGGTCCAAATGTAATTTTCTTATTAATGTATTGGTCTAAAAATATCATGGACCAGTCCATGTCAGATACATGGTGTTGAATGGGTTAACATGAATAGAGCTACGACCTAGGATACATACAAGTACAAAAGAACAAATTAACCATGAAATGAGCAGATGACAAATGTGTAATATTTTTCCAAGAAAGCAGGGCTCGACATTTCATTCAGATCAACCCCGATGATCTGCTCATTTAACCTACAGCGTGATGAAGGTTAACTATTATGACAAATATCATGCATGAAAGTCGTTCATTTCTTATATTGCTAGGGGTGGATAGCGAGACTGAATCACCAGTAATTATGCCGGCGGTTACTGGACACACATTATTGCGCAATACTTTCAGTTCATATTTCCATTTCTAAAATGCAGTTAAACATAGTTTATACAAATTTATTTTAGTTCATATTTCCATTTTTAAAATGCAGTTAAACATAGTTTATACAAATTTATTTTAGCTCGATTGCGAAACAAGTTCTAACAACTTATATTAATCACTCAAGAGACCTCATTCCTCATCGCCACGAGGGAGAGAGAAGAGGAAATGTGGAATTTAAATGCGATGTTGGCCGTCGACCAATACTGTGCAAATGGTCCCTAGTCCGCGCCCAGTTGTAGCCATTACGATTGTGCCCTTAAGACAAAGCATTTAAATTCCACATTGCATCTTCTCTCTCACTAGTGGCGATGTGGATTGAGGTCTTCAGAGTGATTAATATAAGTTGTAAGAACTTGTTTCACAATCGTATTAACAGAATTGGTTAGTTTATACAAATTTATGTTAATCAGCAAACCTGTATTGATCCATTTACAATATTCCCAGTGGTAATTTTGTTAATGACATCTAATTATTAATATAAGTTTTCTGAAAACTTGTTTCCCAATCAATTTATGTAATTTGTAACATTTTTTTTGTGTTATACATGTTAATTTATTGGAATAAATCTATTAAACAGCCATCTTGGCTATTCAGTGACTTCATCGATCAATTGCTTGACTGTAACAATCATGTGTACTAATCATATAGCATTGCGTTTAGTTATATATAATCAAGGGTTTGAATCTTTCATCCGAGCCAATATATGTGGTCATTCATGTGGGAGGAAACCACCTAACAGCTGCGCTAATCGGACAAATATACTTAGTGAACTATCTTTATCATCCGTTACATGCAGATACCACTGTAACCCCATCATCACCGATGGTCGCAGGTTCGACTACCGCTCAGGCCGTATCTATGTGAAAAGGTTGGCAGTATTTTTTACAGAGGTTGGTGCACCAAGTACTCGTTAACTGCTGGAGCCTGTCCAGGAAATGTGTTGTTAGGTAAACTGCCCAAAATCGTGCTGATGCAGACGTAAAACCCGAACAAACAAATTTGTCTGGTGAGAGCAAGTTGGACAGGATATCAATTAATCTAAGCTGCTCGTGTAATATAATCATGAAATACAAGACACGCCCCAGTTTAAGTGTTGGACACGCCCAGTTTTATGTGTTCATCTTGTATAAAGTGTATATATTTCAATTAGTCTTTTTGAAAATAAATGTCTGATAAAATGTTGTCAATTGTTGTTGTTTTTTAGATTTCAAAGCTTAGACTGATTCTGTCCGACCTTGGTGAATCACCCCTGGCATGCAGCTCCTCACAGAACATGCTGCTATAAACAAGTTTTGGGACCCATTATTCATTTTTTTCCACTGCGAAAAACCGAGAATTAAATTGTTGACGATCCATGTTAAGCAGAATTTGACTAATACACAGAAATTCACTGCTATGAAGTGAATACATGTGAACTCTCCCAATTAGGACACGAATCTACCGAATTCAGCACAAAACTCCCGCGTTCCATAATAGGAACACTATACCGATTTCCGATTTAAAAAAACAAAAAAAAAACAATTTATTAAAATCCAGTAAAATTTATTTTTCAGGAGTCCATTTTTATATTCTTAACGAGAACAAATCAAACTTCAGGTATATAAATGTATTTCAGCATTTAACATAGTGTATGATAAGTTATTTATAATTTAACAAATATGACCAAACGACCACCCAGATGCTTCCTTGCCAGTAAAAACATGCCTTTCTACTAAAACTGGGTTAATATTCCTACATCTCACAGAAAAATGAATTCTCCCTACTTGAAGCCAAATCTATCACTTTCAGGTCAAACTCCCACTTTACGTTTAAAACAGTTAGTGCATACTGTCGAGATGTTGAACTTGATGGAGTTATGGCCCTTTGTCCTGTTACACAAATAGTTTACACTGACTGGAATGTTGAGTCCTAGTTTGTGTCCTTTCAGTTCTGCTAATCTAATGAACTAATCGTGTAGCTTGTAACTATGCATCCACAATTAAAACGTGGCTCAGCATTTTGTCTGTTAGTGCTAAGCAGGAATCTGCAGTAAATATTGTTTAGCAATACAAACCACAGGCACAAGACATAAATTAGTTTTGTTTGCCCTATGGTCATATAGTAAGTAATGTTATAGACGGTGTAAAATGACTAGAAAACAAAATGCCATAATTTTACCGAACGCCCAGCAAAAATGACAACATTGCATTTCCTGCTGTTCACGATGAAACAATGCCATTCTGGTGTTATTTGACTGATCTCCATCAAATAAAAAGTATTTTTTGATAGAATACGGTCTTCCGGTCGGGACCACAAGGGCATATCAGTGATCTGGTCGATTTTACCTAGTTTCTCGTCGATGTTTCTGCATGCATGTTTTATTTCCGTTGGTTGCCTTCAGTAAACATTTCTTACTGTATGACTGACCATAGGGCAAACAAAAATGTGTGCCTGTGATACAAACATGACATGTTATTAGCATTTTTGTGATGTCATTTACACTTTCTAAAATGTAACACTTCTTTTTGCGTTTAGATAATTTGGTCATATTAGAATCAACATATTTGTATTTGCGTTATTTATAGTCTAATAAAACATGGTTTGTCGGTCCGAGCACCGGAAATAAACATTGGAGCCTACGTGGTTAATTCCAACCCGTCGGAGCTCTAAACCATGTTTTATTCGCCAATGAATAATTTAAAAGACAAATTTTATGTTTTAAATAACTTGATGTTAGCAATGTACAGTCAAACATGTGTTAGTGGTGACCTCCATTAACCAACCAACCTGTATTAGCAGCCAGATTCTCGATGTGTTGTTTTATTATACATATTCCCTCTATTATGATTCCATTGGCTAGCTGAATAACACAAGTTTGACTGTATGTTACATCTCTGGGATCGGGCGTAGATATATTTTGCCTGGTCAGTTAAATAAATATAGTTTAACACCGAGACTATTAATTGGGTCGTGTTGAGTTTCTGATGATATCAACGTGTCATTTTGCTAGAAGTGAAAAATCGGCTCGAACCCTGGCTACATCTCTGTGTCCAAATACGTACTCCAAGAACTTACAAGATGCTCATTGAAAAAGGATGCAAAGCAACCAAACGCATCGTTTAATGGTGTCTAAATATTTATTTATTTTTGTATTTACAGTCAAACCTGTGTTAGTGGTCACCTGTATTAAGCAGCCAGATTCCAAATTGGTTGTTTTATTATATATTTGACCTCTATTAAGCAACCACCTGTGCTAAGCAGCCACTTTCTCTGAGTTCCTTGGCTGGCTGCTTAAGACAGGTTTGACTGTAAATAAAAAAAGTTCGTGCAACGGAATTTCCAGAAAATCTGGTGCTAAATATTTTTTTATTTTTTGGTGCAACGGAATTTCCAGAAAATCAGATGCTATATAAATGATAATGGGAAACAAGTATAAATATGTGGGACTATTTACGGAGTCGTGTTATTAGCGACATATTAATTGTTACATGTTCGTGTTACCAACAGTTTGTCGTTTCTTCCGTTCTATGGAACTTTTTCGTTTCCCTACGAAATACCGGAGTGCACTGTACACCATCCTGTTCAATGATTCTGGTTCCCGTTCATAGGCATGCATAACTGGTACCATGGCGAGCGCGTACATAAACAATGAACTATGTGGAACATGTACAATTAGTTTTCTTTCCATCGCCCACAAGTAGACTGCGGACAGGATATGGGGTATGAGGAATAATGACAACTCCTTTTGCTTCTCCGTCCTTTCAAACAGAACGCTAAGTCCACACACAAAGCCGGCTGTTGCTGGTATCCATGGCGACAGCAGAGGTGGGAGGAACTGGAAATTGCGTAGAAGACATATTCCATATTTAGCCAACATCACCATTGTTGCAAGAAAAGCTGTAGACAATGCCACATTTTCCAGCAAGGATATAACTACCCGTATTGGTCTGCAATTAAAAGTAGTTCATGTAAAATAAATAAGATTATATACTGCACACAATAAGAAACTTCCGCTACCTTGAAAACAAACTGGGGGTAGTTTTTGAGCATAGATACATTGTTTGGTGTAACTAGCATTTAAAAAAACTAGCTAATACGGAAAATGTTAATTCTAGTTTTCATACTTATAAAAATGACCATTAGAGAGACATTATTATATTTGATATGTATGTTGCATACTGCTGTATATGCATGCTTTGGATGTAAACGTGGTTACCCATTAGGTGCCTCAACAAATTGTTATATATGCGTATAAAGAGTTTTCCATGACTAACGTGTTGATTCCTGCCTGTGTATTATGAAGCCCTGGTGTATTAACAATAGTAATGTGGAAGTCGTGATAGTGTTCGTTTAAGGTGCGAAAGGTCCGGAGTTCGAACCCCGCTGGAGCCGTTACGATTGTGCCCTTAGGCAAGGCATTTAAAGTCCACGTTGCCTCTTCTCTCTCCCTCGTGGCGATGGATTCCATCAGGAATGAGGTATCAAGAGTGATTAATATAAGTTGAAAGAACTTGTTTCACAATCGAGCTAAAATAAATTTATATATTAGGGTAACAATTGGAAATCCATTGTGTAAATAACGTATTCATGATGTAGCGATCTTGACCACGAGTTGTAACACACGGACCTCCACAACGTGGTAAGTCGTTGGTGCGCCCTATAGTACTAAATTATGAACGAATATTTCGTATTGACGAACTCGCAACATTGCTTTGCAATATCTTCAGTCGACATGCAAGCTTCAAACATGTCACTTGCCCATTCGCCTAAATTATTGGGTACATTTGGTATACTTAAAACGCTACATGTAAAAATGGGTTTGTTTACAAATTTTAAGGAGCTTTCGTTCACTTGACAACCATGCTAGTAAGACAAGTAAAACGCATTAACCGAATACCACACGAAACATGCCCAACCATGCACACGTGCAGATCCAGTTTTATTTCACGTTATCTGTGTAAATGTGCTAAGCCGAGGAATCGAGCATTCCGTCAGTATATCTATGTAAATGTGACGAGACTGGGAAACCAAGCATTCCGTCAGTATATATATGTGACGAGACTGGGAAACCAAGCATTCCGTCAGTATATCTATGTAATGTGACGAGACTGGGAAACCAAGCATTCCGTCAGTATATCTATGTAAATGTGACGAGACTGGGAAACCATGCATTCCGTTCGGAATATCTATGTAAATGTGACGAAACTGGGAAACCAAGCATTCCGTCAGTATATCTATGTAATGTGACAAGACTGGGAAACCAAGCATTCCGTCAGTATATCTATGTAAATGTGACGAGACTGGGAAACCAAGCATTCTGTTAGTATCTATGTAAATATGACAACACCCAACGAGACTGGGAAACAAGCATTCCGTCAGTATATCTATGTAAATGTGACGAGACTGGGAAACCAAGCATTCCGTCAGTATATCTATGTAACTGTGACGAGACTGGGAAACCAAGCATTCCGTCAGTATATCTATGTAAATGTGACGAGACTGGGAAACCAAGCATTCCGTCAGTATATCTATGTAAATGTGACGAGACTGGGAAACCAAGCATTCCGTCAGTATATCTATGTAAATGTGACGAGACTGGGAAACCAAGCATTCCGTCAGTATATCTATGTAAATGTGACGAGACTGGGAAACTAAGCATTCCGTCAGAATATCTATGTAAATGTGACGAGACTGGGAAACCAAGCATTCCGTCAGTATATCTATGTAAATGTGACGAGACTGGGAAACCAAGCATTCCGTCAGTATACTATAATGTGACGAGACTGGGAAACAAGCATTCCGTCAGTATATCTATGTAATGTGACGAGACTGGGAAACCAAGCATTCTGTTAGTATCTATGTAAATGTGACGAGACTGGGAAACCATGCATTCAGTTCGGAATATCTATGTAAATGTGACGAGACTGGGAAACCAAGCATTCCGTCAGTATATCTATGTAATATGACGAGACTGGGAAAGCAAGCATTCCGTCAGTATATCTATGTGACGAGACTGGGAAACCAAGCATTCCGTCAGTATATCTATGTAACTGTGACGAGACTGGGAAACCAAGCATTCCGTCAGTATATCTATGTAAATATGACGAGACTGGGAAACCAAGCATTCCGTCGGTATATCTATGTAACTGTGACGAGACTGGGAAACCAAGCATTCCGTCAGTATATCTATGTAAAAGTGGCGAGACTGGGAAACCAAGCATTCCGTCAGTATATCTATGTAAATGTGGCGAGACTGGGAAACCAAGCATTCCGTCAGTATATCTATGTAAATGTGACGAGACTGGGAAACCAAGCATTCCGTCAGTATATCTATGTAAATGTGACGAGACTGGGAAACTAAGCATTCCGTCAGAATATCTATGTAAATGTGACGAGACTGGGAAACCAAGCATTCCGTCAGTATATCTATGTAAATGTGACGAGACTGGGAAACCAAGCATTCTGTTAGTATCTATGTAAATATGACGAGACTGGGAAAGCAAGCATTCCGTCAGTATATCTATGTAACTGTGACGAGACTGGGAAACCAAGCATTCCGTCAGTATATCTATGTAAATGTGACGAGACTGGGAAACCAAGCATTCCGTCAGTATATCTATGTAAATGTGACGAGACTGGGAAACCAAGCATTCCGTCAGTATATCTATGTAAATGTGACGAGACTGGGAAACCAAGCATTCCGTCAGTATATCTATGTAAATGTGACGAGACTGGGAAACCAAGCATTCCGTCAGTATATCTATGTAAATGTGACGAGACTGGGAAACCAAGCATTCCGTCAGTATATCTATGTAAATGTGACGAGACTGGGAAACCAAGCATTCCGTCAGAATATCTATGTAAATGTGACGAGACTGGGAAACCAAGCATTCCGTCAGTATATCTATGTAAATGTGACGAGACTGGGAAACCAAGCATTCCGTCAGTATATCTATGTAAATGTGACGAGACTGGGAAACCAAGCATTCCGTCAGTATATCTATGTAAATGTGACGAGACTGGGAAACCAAGCATTCCGTCAGTATCTATGTAAATGTGACGAGACTGGGAAACCAAGCATTCAGTCGGAATATCTATGTAAATGTGACGAGACTGGGAAACCAAGCATTCCGTCAGTATATCTATGTAAATGACGAGACTGGGAAACCAAGCATTCCGTCAGTATATCTATGTGACGAGACTGGGAAACCAAGCATTCCGTCAGTATATCTATGTAAATGTGACGAGACTGGGAAACCAAGCATTCCGTCAGTATATCTATGTAAATGTGACGAGACTGGGAAACCAAGCATTCCGTCAGAATATCTATGTAAATGTGACGAGACTGGGAAACCAAGCATTCCGTCAGTATATCTATGTAAATGTGACGAGACTGGGAAACCAAGCATTCCGTCAGTATATCTATGTAAATGTGACGAGACTGGGAAACCAAGCATTCCGTCAGTATATCTATGTAAATGTGACGAGACTGGGAAACCAAGCATTCCGTCAGTATATCTATGTAAATGTGACGAGACTGGGAAACAAGCATTCCGTCAGTATATCTATGTAAATGTGACGAGACTGGGAAACAAGCATTCCGTCAGAATATCTATGTAAATGTGACGAGACTGGGAAACCAAGCATTCCGTCAGTATATCTATGTAAATGTGACGAGACTGGGAAACCAAGCATTCCGTCAGTATATCTATGTAAATGTGACGAGACTGGGAAACCAAGCATTCCGTCAGTATATCTATGTAAATGTGACGAGACTGGGAAACCAAGCATTCCGTCAGTATATCTATGTAAATGTGACGAGACTGGGAAACCAAGCATTCTGTCAGTATTTATGTAATGTGACGAGACTGGGAAACCAAGCATTCTGTCAGTATCAGTATAACTATGTGACCTGGGAAACCAAGCATTCTGTCAGTATCTATGTAATGTGACGAGACTGGGAAACCAAGCATTCTGTCAGTATAACTATGTAAATGTAACGAGACTGGGAAACCAAGCATTCTGTCAGTATAACTATGTAAATGTAACGAGACTGAGAAACCAAGCATTCTGTCAGTATTTATGTAATGTGACGAGACTGGGAAAGCAAGCATTCCGCAAGTATATCTATGTAATGTGACGAGACTGGGAAAGCAAGCATTCCGTCAGTATATCTATGTAAATGTGACGAGACTGGGAAACTAAGCATTCCGTCAGAATATCTATGTAAATGTGACGAGACTGGGAAACCAAGCATTCCGTCAGTATATCTATGTAAATGTGACGAGACTGGGAAACCAAGCATTCCGTCAGTATATCTATGTAAATGTGACGAGACTGGGAAACCAAGCATTCCATCAGTATATCTATGTAAATGTGACGAGACTGGGAAACCAAGCATTCCGTCAGTATATCTATGTAAATGTGACGAGACTGGGAAACCAAGCATTCCGTCAGTATATCTATGTAAATGTGACTAGACTGGGAAACCAAGCATTCCGTCAGTATATGTTCATGGATACGAAGAATCAAGCATTACGTCAGTATATATTCATGGATACGAAAAATCAAGCATTCCGTCAGTATATATTCATGGATACGAAGAACCAAGCATTCCATCAGTATATATTCATGGATACGAAGAATCAAGCATTCCATCAGTATATATTCATGGATACGAAGAATCAAGCATTCCATCAGTATATATTCGTGGATACGAAGAACCAAGCATTCCATCAGTATATATTCGTGGATACGAAGAATCAAGCATTCCGTCAGTATGTATCCATGGATACGAAGAATCAAGCATTCCGTCAGTATGTATCCATGGATACGAAGAATCAATCATTCCGTCAGTATATATTCATGGATACGAAGAATCAAGCATTCTGTCAGTATGTATGTAAATGTGACGAGACTGGGAAATCAAGCATTCCGTCAGTATCTATGTAAATGTAGGGACAACGAATCAAGCATTACTTCAGTATCTATATGTATGTAAATGTTTAGAGATGAGGAATCAATCATTCCGTCAGTATATATTCGTGGATACGAAGAATCAAGCATTCCGTCAGTATATATTCATGGATACGAAGAATCAAGCATTCCGTCAGTATATATTCATGGATACGAAGAATCAAGCATTCCGTCAGTATATATGTAAATATAGAACAATGCTTCGTACATGATTTCACCAGATTACGCCATATAGTTATATATATTCTTACCTTCTCAGAAACGATTTAGGTCTAAAGAGAAGAATAGGAGCTATGTGGATCGGTAGATAAAGCTTAGCAAATTGTGGCACACTTTGCACAATGTCTTTGAATGCATGGTAAGTACATGTATGTTCATGAAGTCCACTTTCGGCGCAGGTAATGAACTTGGTTCCAGATTCCCTAAACAATCGAGTAAGTCTCTCGTCTGTATAGTCACGTGACCAGCTCAAGATGGACCTGTAATAGCCAGTGGAGAGATATTGCGGTTTCAGCGCGCAACAGTACACAAGGAATGATGTGCATGCACAGAAGAGCACCGTCTCGCTGTATGGTATGGCGGGGATTACTCCGCGCGTCACCAGAGTTGATAACATTGCGCCAACTGCTCGCGCAATGGCGAACAGACAATACATCCGCCTCCGTGAACGGTCCTCGACCACTATTGATAAACCGGCAATACCTCCAGCCAGAGCACTATTCAAACCATCCTGAAATAAACAATCGCAACTAAAAAATAGCACTCGGGAAGATGGTATTTGACACAATAAATGCTACAGTGGCCACGTCATTGTGAGTGTCCTATTCCGTTACAACATGCCTAAACAGATGTTCCCTAGCTGAATCGAACCACTTACTATATATCTTTGAATAGCTATAGGCCTATATCTCTGAATACTGCCAACTCATCTTGCAAGTGTTACCGTCGGGTCAGTCTGTTGTGACTTGAGAGTAGACCACACGCATTTCTTGGGTAAGAAGCAGTAATCAACTATCCAACCAGATACCCATGAATCAAGCAGACCAATGTAAACATCCTCTTTGAACTTGGGACTAAAACAATATGATTTCAATGGAAATTGACTTTCATTCAACATGATATATATATATAAAAAGGTAGATGCTTCGACAGTTAAACAGTAATATCATACATATTCCATAATTAAATTAGTTTCTTATGAAAAATATATAAGTTTGCGAGCACACGATATTGATCAGTGTACGAGAGATGCTCATTGACATAATAACACTGGTGGGGATGATTAAAATCCCGTATACGTTGGGATGGAACAACATTCAGCATTTTACGCCGGGCCTACTTGATTGGAAATTTGAACATTGTTCTTAGTGAACTATATTCTATTTCTTTGTGCCGACAGTGTGGCAACACTCTCCAGCATTATGGAGTACAGTGCTTGTGATGGAGATTCTAGAACACAGACAGACTATAATCTGATGGATTACGAGGCGCAACATAATCTGAGGTATAGTGCGTCTGATGAATCCACATTTGAATTGGATTCGAAGTGTACTGACCAATTTGAAGGCATTTTGTATAAAACTGTAAAATGTGATTCAGCGACTATTGTTGTGTTCTGCAAAAGAGACATATTTAACATATTTGTGAATAAAATAAGATCTGACTTTGCTCTCGGGAATGATGAAAATCTGAAGTGTACTACACACATTAATAGTATGAAAACTAACATTTCAGTTGACATACATGCGTCAACTGTAACAGCTACTGGAGTTGGACACATGATCTGGAGATCTCATATTTCAGTTAATAGTGCTAAAAAAGTTCTGTTCCAGTACTTAAACCAGGAAAATAAGCATGATAGCATTAACAGCTGTTACAAACAGGCATCACCAGTCCAGCCGAAACGATCTACTGATACAAAGCCACGCGTAGTCGGAAAAGGACATGTAAATCAATCTCAAGTAAATGCTGAAAATATCACAAAAATCAACACGAATTTGCTGGAAATGCAGAATAATTTTTTGTCTTTGCAAAAAGAACTATTAAAAGGAAGAGAATGTCATGGAGTGTTGCAAAATGCTAGTCCTGATAGTCCTGTCCAAAATAGTGAGCACACTAAGCATGCTTCTCAATCCTTACCAGCACAGAAACAGAGTGAAATATGCAAAGACACTCCGATTTACAAGATTGAGACAATTCAAGGAACAGGCAAAATGTTCACATTAAGCATATAAATAATCAAACTCCTCTGACACACAATAGGGAAGAAATCAGACCAAGAAATAGTACTCGTAATGCTATGAGATCAAAAACACTTATTATTGGATCTTCTATACTTCATGGTATTAACCCACAAGGACTTACACAAGGAACGCATAAGCATTCAATAAGTGGCGCTGGCATTGATGACATAGCAGATGATATTTTACTGTATGATTTGTCAAGTTTTAGCACGGTTATCATCTACATAGGGGGTAATGATGTAGCCAGGGGTATGTCTGGTCAAATGTTCAAGGAGAAATATATGACCCTGTTAGAAAGCTTAAAAATCAGCAATCCAAAAATGACCATTGTAGTATGTACTCTTTATCCTCGCGGAGATGTAGATGTGTTTCAGTTCAATGACTGCATTGAAGAACTTGCTGCAGAAGCTTGTATAAATTGCATAGACATGTGCCAAGCTTTCCGTGATAAGGATGGCAATCCCATCAATTATTTCTTTAACTTTAAGGATAACATCCACCTATCCCGATCTGGTATAAAAAGACTATTAGGTACAATAAATAACTTCACCCAGGTTTGTGGTGACTTTAATAGATGGTGTATTTGTACCACGAAGAACATCGCTTGAAAATAGAAACAACAACTATGGCACCAGTGAAACAGACATATGGAAATCGACGTGGGCTAATCTAAATCAACATGGGGATACTCATAGACATCTTCAGTGGAAATTCTCGGGAAGGTGTTTTAACTGTGACCGTCTTGGCCACAAGGCCATACATTGCTATAAGCAATAGAAATCAGGCCATGCTGACGTGTCTGGAAATGACTTTGATGTCACTACATCCAATAGATTTAATTTTTTGCAAACAATATGTTCACAATGTGAATTATCAAACTGTATTTGTAATGCTTTAGAAATTAGTTTAGCTAATCATCCTGACTCGACCAACAGCTTTAATGGTATTGTAATTGATACCACAGACATCGGTCTGCATAAAAATGGCATGAATATCGGTCATTTAAATGTTCAAGGTCTTAATAATTTAGACAAATTTGAAGAGGTAAAGCTACTTATGACCTCTGATAAAAATAAAATTGATATTATGGGGCTGAGTGAAACACAATTTAATGCTTATTTAATAAAAGGATTTTTACCTCCATTTCGTAGAAACCAAAATGACAGAAATGGTGGTGGCGGAATTTTAGTTTATGTTAAAGATAGGTTAAATGTGAAACGGCGTTATGATTTAGAAACGCATGATATTGAGGTTGTTGTTCTTGAAATATATTGTAAATATTGTAAACCATTTTTTGTTTGCAATGTGTATAGGCATCCTCACTCTAAAATAGAGTGGAAAGACAGATTTGAATTGTTTATCGAAAATATGTTCTATGAAGATAAAGAAATAATTTTATTAGGTGATTTCAATAGAAACCTCACTGATTGTTATACAAATGATGAATGGGCAAATTTTTATATCCCACTAGGTCTTACACAATTAGTAACGGAACCTACTAGGGTAACTAGATCATCTGCATTTTTGATTGATCACATATATACTAACATGGAAGAAAACATTGCCAATATGTATGTACCAAAGCTTTCTATCAGTGATCATTACCCAGTATTCTGTAATCGTAAAGTCAACTTTTCAAATAATAAAAGTATGCATGAAACAATATCATATAGATCATTTAAAAACTTCAATGAGGAGTCCTTTTGCGAAGATTTACGTATTGCAGACTAGACCTTTGTTTATATATATGATGATCCAGATGAAATATTAAATATGTGGTGTAAACTATTTATAGAAATTGTACATAAGCATATTCCAATAAAAACTCAGCGAGTGAAACGGAAATATCAACCAGACTGTCTAACAACAGAAATCTTAGATACTATGAAAGAACGCGATAAAATGAGGCAAGATAAATCAGAGCAAGGTGTTAATCAATATAAACTACTTAGAAACAAAGTGTCGGCAATGATTAATACAGCAAGGAAAGAGTCATGTGAAAGAAAAATAGAGTCTGGTAAAGATAACCCACGTACTGTCTGGAAGATTTTTAAAGAGTTTGGTTCAGGAAAATCAACACAATCTGTAAACAATATTAACTCAATATACCATCAAGGATCTGATTACTCTCAAAATGTTGAAATGGCAAATATATTTAATGAATTCTTTGTCAATGTTGCATCTAATATCAAAGATCCAGTCCCTGATCACTTAAACTTTGACTATATAAACGATTTTATTAATGAACATGTACCTGTTGATGTAGTGTTTGAAATACCAGAAGTTACACAGAGTAATATCAGAAAACAATTACTCGAACTTAATGTTTCTAAAGCTACTGGAATCGATAATATTGGACCAAAACTTTCAGCTGATATCATTGTACAACATTTAACTGTTATAATAAATAAGAGTTTGAAAACATCAACTTTCCCTGAAGCTTGGAAATTTGCAAAAGTCAAACCATTATTCAAAAGTGGAAAAACCAATGACGTCAATAACTATAGACCTATTTCAATTTTACCATCTTTGTCGAAACATTTTGAAAGACACGTGCATAAATCGCTGCAGACTTTTTTGGATCACTTCAATTTACTTCACAAAACACAGTGGTTTCAGAACTGGCCACTCAACTGGTTCAGCTTTACTTTATATGATAGATAAATGGATTCGAGCAATGAATGAGGGAAAATTGATTGGAATTGTAATGGTCGATTTTCGAAAAGCTTTTGATCTTGTCGATCATACTGTTTTGTTAAAGAAATTATCATTATACAAATGTAGCAACAATACTTTGAATGAAGCTTTTTCAATCATATCTTTGTGATAGAAAGCAAACTGTTTCTATAAATGACGTTTTATCTGAAAATAGAACTGTTAATTGTGGAGTCCCGCAGGGCTCAATATTAGGACCTCTTTTATTCTTACTTTTTATCAATGACTTACCACTAATGTTTTCAAATAAAATCACTGGTAGCGATTTATATGCAGATGATACTACATTATATGATATCCATAATAAGAAAGAAGTGTTGGAAACAAGATTACAACAAGCTTTGGAAGACTTGAAATACTGGTGTTTCCAAAATGGAATGAAGATTAATACAGACAAAACGAAAGTTCTATTTATGACAGCCCAGCGAAAATGTGCTTTCCCTAACCCTACACTCTCTCTTAAATATGAAAATATATTATTGAAAACCAGCAAATCAGAAAAGTTGCTTGGAGTACACATTCAGGATTCATTAAAATGGGACTCATGTAGACCGGGGAGTTTATAGATATAACAAACTCTGGTTGTTTCGTATTTTCGTATATATGGATATAAAGAGCCTGTAAAATACAATATATACATACTATTATTATGTACAAATCATTCTACTTAATTTCACAATACAAAATAGTAAATACACAATTCCAATTCCAGCAGTTCAAATAAATATTTTACAATGTAAAATATCAAAGATAAAACATTACATTACCAGAGTCCGGCTATCAGCTGATACATATAATGTATATATGTATATATTTACTAGTATAGTATATATTAAGGTAAACAGGATAGCTTTTCAACTTATCCGTTTGACTAGTAGAGTAAGAGTGTGGGATAAGGGTCTTGAACAAGTTAGTTGGAAAGTGCATCTAATTAGTTGAGTTAGTTCACTCATTCACACATCTGACCGGATTGTCACTCACAATCACTCACCCATAATACTTTATACACAATAGTAGTGAAGACTAGTATATATTATACAAAGACATAGTATGGGACCAGGCTATATAATTATGATATGATTCAGACCAGTGATTTTAATAAGGCCATATAAGGGAAACTATTGGGCGGTACGCTTGCAGCAGGGTTTGGAAACATTATAATGTACATGTACTAAATATCAATAATTATTTCCCCTTAACATAAATATGACATGGGTTACACTCACATATATTGTGAAAAAGATTTCAACTAACATTTGGCTATTAGGTAAAATACGGTATATTGTGAATCTGAACTACAGAATACTTTATTACAAGGCATATATCCAACCACATTTTCATTATTGTTGTATCATATGGGGAAACACCACACAACAAAATATCAACACATTATTAAGATTGCAGAGACGAGCTTGTAAATTCATTCTGGGCCAAGATTATATTTCTTTGCGTGAATCAATGTCTGAAATTAATATAATGACTTGACCAACGGATTATTTTTCAAAAAGCAGTAACAATGTACAAAATTATGAACAATCTTGTACCGAATTATTTGAATGAACATTTTCAATTAAGACATTGCAATTCAGTTACTTCAGATATGACATTGAGAAATGTTTCAAATATGGATCTCTATATTCCAAGACCTAGATGTGAAATGTATAAGAAATCATTAGAATACTCTGGTCCAAAGATATGGAATTGTCTACCATTTGAAATTAAGACATCCAGATCTTTAAATATATTCAAGACAAAATGTAAAGTATGGATACAACGTTTTAATTGGTAGACACTAGACAGTTATATATATATAATGATTGTAAATCAATATGCTTATGTCGTTTTGTATTTCTATCAAAGTACCTGATTTACTTAGGCTGTTGTTTAAGTTACATTGTACAACATTATGCATGTATATTGTACGGCATAACTATGTTATAATTATTGTGTATGTACATTTATTCTATAGTGTTAACACATTAAGAGGGCCCTAAGGAGGATTAGTTCAAAACTAATTAGGTCACCCTCTATAAATAAAGAAATCTATCTCTATCTATCTAACCTACGTAAGCGACTGACAACTTCCTCACAAATCACCATTTACCACTTGTCCCGGATAGACAGTGAATTTGCAGCCCTGATGATTGCGGTGAAAGTAAATTTCTAACGAAATTCGATCAAAATCAACTACAACTTCTGTCCACAGACAGACAGACAGACAGACAGACAGACAGACAGACAGAGCAATAAAAAAAAACGATAAACCCCGTTCCAACTGCATGTGCCCGTTTAATATTTCATTTCAATCGCCTTTAATATTTACATACTGGATTTAACCATAATTATTTTATTACAGATAAATTTAACATGATCGTGGAAGTGAACGAACAAACAACGTCTTAGTAAAAGTGTTTTTGAAATTGTTACCACTTGGTGCATAATACATGTAGGTTGTTGCCTTTTTAAAAAATGGGGGAAATATACGTTGTATCTAGGTATTCGTCATATAGTAAAACACCTAACTGCGGAAGCATTTAGAATGTGGCTAAAACTAAGAGTTCAGAGTTGGCGTGTCAAATGTCTATGCATGAACTATGAAATGCTATTGAAAGCTTTTTAGTTTCTTCAATATCTTTTTGAAATGATAACAAAACACGAGAGTTACTGTGAACGTTTGTTTCATTAATACAACTCGATAAATTACACAAAATATGCGTGTAATTGTGTTTACGTGTGATTGAGATATGAACAAAATACATTGTCTAAACACCAACATTTACTCACCTAGTAAAGATTCTTTTTTAAATTATTTTAATACTCGATAAGATGACAACACTATCAAGATATACACACTTTTATTACGTACTAACATGGTATCTATGATATCTACTAAAATATATATGTGGATAGAATAGGCCGCCCAAGATAATACCGGATACCCGTGAATGTCGGTGTAAATCCTGTCGACCGAAAGGGAAACGGATGTTATATGCTATTTGATTATAAGATCTCACTTATTATTCTATTACTTTTCGAGATGTACCACGCTATTTACAGTGCAAGCCACAAGCCGTGGCTGTGCGTAACATACCGACCCAACTGTACATCGATCAACAATCAGATCCCGATCCCATCCACACCGGATACCACGTGCGTGAATGAGACCGCAATCCGAAGCCGATCGAATATACAGCATGGAAAGCATCACACCGATGCAACAACACAGAACCACCAACCGTGGCTGTATCATACCGACTTACTTTGCCACACACCGTGGCAGTGAGTACACAACCAACTTACTTTGCCACAAGCAGTGACATTACGCAACCAACTTACTCTGCCACAAGCCGTGACATTACGCAACCAACTTACTCTGCCACAAGCCGTGACATTACACAACCAACTTACTCTACCACATACCGTGACAGCGAGTACACAACCAACTTACTTTGCCACACACCGTGACAGCGAGTACACAACCAACTTACTTTGCCACACACCGTGACAGTGAGTACACAACCAACTTATTCTGCCACACGCCGTGACAGTGAGTACACAACCAACTTACTCTGCCACACGCCGTGACAGTGAGTACACAACCAACTTACTCTGCCACACGCCGTGACAGTGAGTACACAACCAACTTACTCTACACAAGCCGTGACAGTACACAACCAATGTACTCTGCCACAAGCCGTGACAGTACACAACCAATTTACTCTGCCACAAGCCGTGACAGTACACAACCAATTTACTCTGCCACAAGCCGTGATAGTACACAACCAATTTACTCTGCCACAAGCCGTGACAGTACACAACCAATTTACTCTGCCACAAGCCGTGACAGTACACAACCAATTTACTCTGCCACAAAAGCCGTGACAGTACACAACCAATTACTCTGCCACAAGCCGTGACAGTACACAACCAATTTACTCCGCCACAAGCCGTGACAGTACACAACCAATTTACTCCGCCACAAGCCGTGACAGTACACAACCAATTTACTCCGCCACAAGCCGTGACAGTACACAACCAATTTACTCTGCCACAAGCCATGACAGTACACAACCAACTTACTCTGCCACAAGCCGTGACAGTACACAACCAACTTACTCTGCCACAAGCCATGGCAGTGCGTGAATCAACTTCGGTCCAAAAGTATCACGCAACTATACTACATCGTATAGCAATATACGCAAAGCAAACACAACGCAGGAATTGCCATTAGAGGAGGGCAACACATATCACTACCCAGCGGACCCACTCACTGATCAACCGTATGATACCTTTCCGTAGTACATCGTAACATCTCAACCAATTTAGATTCCCTAACAGAGGTCCCTCATTCCCAAGTTGGATTGATTCCCAGAAACGAGAAGAGGAGCCCTGATCGGTTAAGCACATTTAAACTACATTAATTATTTAATGTTATAAGAAGAAACCTATGAAGGATCCGTTTGCCTCTCGGTCGACAGAACTTTAGTTAGAGCGACAATATTTATATTTATGAAGTTACCAACAAATACACTTAAAGTTTACATATTATCATGTACATCAAGTAATGTCAATATAGTCTGGAGAGCACCGTGGATGCAACCATGTAGCGCTAACACTGGAAAGTCAACAACGGACACGCAAATACCAGTCAGTACACCAAGGCTTACACTTAAAACTCCTCACTTTCCAAAATGTACGTGCATAATAACTGAGGAATCACCAAACCAAATGTTCCCTGTTCTCCTACATCCTAACACAGTGGTTGACGAAAGTTCGCAGACGGAATCATCCTAACACCAATGACTGACGACTGAGTTTGTTTTTTATTTTGTCGTCGTGGTAACATCTCCAGTGTACTGTATAGTGTATAACCATCGCTCTCTCCAAGTAACGAAACTATCAATACCATGTCAACATACGTTACGCCAAAACATCCTGTAAACAATATATACTCCACAGCAGTTACCAGTTCTAACATGTCATGAAACAAAAATGATATTGTTTATCGAACTATATGGATATTAAACCTGTCACCAATGATATAACACATGTGATAATTTGGCTCCTCTGGTTTATACATACATTAACTGTTTTCGCTTTATAACCACACACATGGGTTCACATGTAGCAATGTTAACAAGAGTAATTATTTAAAATACAATCAACAGTTCAAGTAAACACCATCTTAATATGGTAATATCTGATATATTAAACAATATAAAAGAGGCAAGCATAAAAACATAACACTGGTCAACATATAATGGGGTGTGGCGGGAGGGATAACAAATACAGTCCGACTGTCAGAATATCTAAGCACGAGACATTTATTTAGCACGATTTTTTCCAACTACATACCCCCGGTTGGTACCCGACTTTGATAACTTCGTACTGCTATACAAACAGAAACCAATAAAATCGGTCGACTATGACTAATGTAATTTGAACAAAGCCGGTGCGTAGCCAACCACATTTCTGAAGGGGATCTCGAAAAATAACTGAAATTATTTTAAATTCTGAAATAATTTTGGATTATTTTAATAATCGATAAGATGACAACACTCGGATCAAGAAATACACAATTATATTACGTACTAACATGATATCTATGATATCTACTAAAATATATGTATGGATAGAATAGGCCGCTCAAGACAATACCGGATACCCGTGAATGTCGGTGTAAATCCTGTCGACCGAAAGGGAAACGGATGTTATATGCTATTTGATTATAAGATCTCACTTATTATTCTATTACTTTTCGAGATGTACCACGCTATTTATAGTGCAAGTCACAAGCCGTGGCTGCGCGTAACATACCGACCCAACTATACATCGATCAACAATCAGATCCCGATCCCATCCACACCGGATACCACATGAGTGAATGAGACCGCAATCCGAAGCCGATCGAATATACAGCATGGAAAACATCACACCGATGCAACAACACCGAACCACCAACCGTGGCCGTATCATACCGACTTACTTTGCCACACACAGTGGCAGTGAGTACACAACCAACTTACCTTGTCACACACCGTGGCAGTGAGTACACAACCAACTTACCTTGTCACACACAGTGGCAGTGAGTACACAACCAACTTACTTTGCCATACACCGTGGCAGTGAGTACACAACCAACTTACTTTGCCACACACAGTGGCAGTGAGTACACAACCAACTTACCTTGCCACACACCGTGGCAGTGAGTACACAACCAACTTACTTTGCCTCACACCGTGGCAGTGAGTACACAACCAACTTACCTTGCCTCACACCGTGGCAGTGAGTACACAACCAACTTACTTTGCCACACACCGTGGCAGTGAGTACACAACCAACTTACTTTGCCACACACCGTGGCAGTGAGTACACAACCAACTTACTTTGCCACACACCGTGGCAGTGAGTACACAACCAACTTACTTTGCCACACACCGTGGCAGTGAGTACACAACCAACTTACTTTGCCACACACCGTGGCAGTGAGTACACAACCAACTTACTTTGCCACACACCGTGGCAGTGAGTACACAACCAACTTACTTTGCCACACACCGTGGCAGTGAGTACACAACCAACTTACTTTGCCACACACCGTGGCAGTGAGTACACAACCAACTTACTTTGCCACACACCGTGGCAGTGAGTACACAACCAACTTACTTTGCCACACACCGTGACAGTACACAACCAACTTACTCTGCCACAAGCCGTGACAGTACACAACCAACTTACTCTGCCACAAGCCGTGACAGTACACAACCAACTTACTCTGCCACAAGCCGTGACAGTACACAACCAACTTACTCTGCCACAAGCCGTGACAGTACACAACCAACTTACTCTGCCACAAGCCGTGACAGTACACAACCAACTTACTCTGCCACAAGCCGTGACAGTACACAACCAACTTACTCTGCCACAAGCCGTGACAGTACACAACCAACTTACTCTGCCACAAGCCGTGACAGTACACAACTAACTTACTCTGCCACAAGCGGTGGCAGTGCGCTTTTTTCCATAGCGTCATATGTATACGACGCGCCCCCCAGACCCGCCTCTGTAAAATATCCAACCACTCAACCAGACTAAGATGGCCTCGGGGAACGCGTCGCGAAGATATGTTAGCACGCTATGAATAAGATCTTTGATTTCCAAAATTGATACGGTTGACAAGTCATTTCCACAAAGGTGAATAATAATTTTAGGGTGAGGGGAAAACATTACTTTCATTTCTAATTCCTAGCCAGTGTTTCGGCGTTGTAATACTTGCTCAAAATCAACAACACGATTATGAATACAATTATCATTACCTCCATGTGCTTCCAAAGCACGCTCGTCAACAGCATTCTCCTCGACCAAATGTTGAGGTTCTACATCCTCCCGTCACGTTTTCTTCCCCTACCCGGAGCTCTAGCAGGCCTAGGAGGGCAGGCTGTTCTGGAGGAGCCACTACCCTGTTCCTCAGTACTCGTCTAGCAGTTGGCTGACGCCTTCCAGCACCACGTGGCATCTTGATAATTTCAATTACTATTCACTATAACAAATACAGTCCGACTGTCAGAGAATATCTAAGCACGTGACATTAGCACGATTTTTTCCAACTATATACCCCCGTTTGATAACTTCGTACTGCTATACAAACAGAAACCAGTAGACTATGACTAATGTAATTTGAACAAAGCCGGTGCGTAGCCAACCACCACATTTCTGAAGGGGATCTCGAAAATTAACTGAAATTATTTAAATTCTGAAATAATTTTGGATTATTTTCTAAACCAAATTTTAGTAATTATACAAATCTAGTACACCATCTTTAACTGGTGAAATTTCAAAGTCCTGTGGTATGATGTTCAAAATTATTATTGCTCAATTCTAAGTCAATTTGCGTAGCAAGTATATTCAATGAGATACATTGATCAGCTACTGCCAATGTAAATTGGTTTCCTCTGTTTTTATCGTTGTTCCTTTGCACCACATGCTATCAATTTCCACCCGTCTTCTCATCTTATAATTATTAAATAGCCAGACATCATACAGTATAGCCAATATACAGCATATCACTTAATTAACATGATTTTGATAAAATCGCATTTATGATACCGCAACATCTGGCTATGGACCAACAGTAAGAACAAAGGATTCCAACTAAAATAACCACTCTGTATTTCGGGATAAATCGGACTTCATCTGCTAAGGGAGGTAATAGTAAACCCCATTTGGATCTCTGTCTTAACCTACACGAAAAGGACGTCCGTATACAATTACGTATGACGATCTTTGTATGTTGCTGTACAATAGTATACAGGTCTTACCTAGCCTGGGTGCAAGTCTGTCGATTTTTCACTTTTTAACTTCTGGCAAAATGACAGCCTGGTGAAACTTGATTTCCGATCGTAGCGCCATCTACTTACACCCTCATTTATGAGGGTGTATATTTGAAGAAAGACAACTCTTCTCTACAAGATCTATCGGAAATCGCCGAACAGGCACGATTATACACGATCATTTCCGAATATACACGATTGCTTCCGTAGAGTCATTTACATTGTAAACATATACTTTCCCGTTTCTGTGTTATATCGACGATGTGGCGGATTTTAAATATTACGTTTAGATGGTAATGGCTCGATTCGGCGTAATTGAACTAAGGACGACTTAAATATTGAGTAAATATGTAAAATCAGACGCACATTGTACTTTATAAAACTATTTATCGTTCCGTTGACCCGTAATGGCGGCCAATTATAAAGTGTTATCAACATTGCAGTGCCTCACTTTCGATTCAAGTACGTCATTAATTAAGTCACGTGCTAATAGGCCTATTAATAGGATTAATGCAAGTCAATAATTACACGGACAATCCCCTAAGTTTCCCCAGTAGTGATCAGAAACTCAATACGGCCCAATTAATAGTCTCGGTGTCAAAATATAGTATATATACTATGACCAGGCAAAATATATGGACCGCTGGACTGGTAATCCAGGGATCGCAGGTTTGATCCCCCGTCTGACCCTAATAAAAGTAACAGTCCTTCAGATGGGACATTAAACCGAGGTCTCGTGTCGGTGCTTTACACTGTGTACGTAAATGAACCAGAGGAGATTCTGGAATGGGTCTCTGTCTGTATCATGCACTATCCTCCAAAATCTAAAATAACTAATCTCTTCAGGAGGCGTCGCTCATATGGGCAACCGGTAGCGACGATAAATAAACGTAAAACACACACACAATATATGGACGCCTGGTCCCAGGCTAGCCTTACCCTGCGTCCGCGGTAGTACTCGAGAAGTTCAGAAACCAAATCGTAAATGCTTGGATACAGTCCGAGAAACGTAGCGAATCTGAAGCAGTCTTTTGCTAGAAAATCGGCACGGATCTTTACTAAGCTGTAACAGAAAATGCAGCAGTTGTTGCTAGTGGTACTAGTATAATCCTTATACGTTATTATTAATATGCTTATGTTAGATTTCTAACTTAAACCGAAGTCGTAATAAGTAAAGGGAATGCATTGCGCAATGTTAAATGTCACTTTATGATGTAAGGGAGAAACCCCTGTTTTAATTATAGACATGTAGATGCTATTACAGATTTAGTCTAAAATATAGTCTACATCCGCTATGTCAAAGTCGGTTATGTCGAATTCTCCGGTTATCTCGAAGTCGGATCAAAGTCACGTTTCAGACACTGGCTCTGTTTATATCGAATTTCGCTATGTCAAACTTCGGTTATGTCGAAGTATTTTGTTCGGTCCGACGGAATTCGACATAATGGATGTAGACTGTAGAAATGTAAAATGTGACGGCAATGTGCCATATAATAAAATCATAGAGTAGGAAAAGTGTACGAACATTTAGTCTATACAAATTTATTTTAGCTCGATTGCGAAACAAGTTATTTCAACTTATATTAATCACTCTCGAGACCTCATTCCTGATGGAATCCATCGCCATGAGGGAAAGAGAAGAGGCAACGTGGAATTTAAATGCCTTGCGAAAATTTACAATGCTACTTTTGATTGCATTTGATTGTATATATGTTGAGGGCCTCATGGTAGATTAACTTTTGTTAAATGAGTACTCTCGTTAAATAAAGTCTAAAATTATTATTATTATTATCGGGACTCGGAGAAATGCAGGAACATACTTTTATTTAATGTCTATTTTGCTATTGGTGGTGATGGTGAGTTCTGATTAACCATTAACCTGCCAAGCACGACTAACGTCGGTTTTGCAAACAGCATAGAGCCAGATCATACGGCACAGAACGTGCCGTCTGATCAGGCTCTGAGTTGTTTGCTATTCGGATAGTGGAGCTAAAACAATTGTGTGAATAGCAAACAGCATAGACTCTGATCAGACGTGGCGTTACGCTGCGACAGGTCTGGATCTATGTTGTTTGCACAAGCCGTCCAATTTATGTGGTAGGTTAAGGGTTAATGCTCCTGTTACAAGCACGATGTCAGTACACTGAACCGAATTTCTAAACGTCCACCTGATGTTGTATAACAGTTGAAGACAATCAACAAGTAAAGACCATAGTAGAATGCCGTCTGTTGAAAAGTCGTGCAACATGGAAACACGATGGAAATGATTTAGAATGATATTAAAATATGACATTGTATGATTCATTACAAAATGTACTTGAAATATCGAATTTAATTACAACGCTGAACATACCTGTCTGATAGAAGTGCCTGTATCAAGCATACCGACGGCTCGCCCGCGTTCCTCAATGGTCATTCTCGCCATATTTTCTGTTATTTTCGGTTACGGGTCGCACATAGAATAAATTGCAATCAAATTGAGCACTCACCATGCCGTGCACGTGGTCCTCATGCCAACACTTAGGATTCCAACCTTCCGTTCCGCTTGGTCAGCCATGACAATAAATTGGTGTTTTCTTAGTGTACATTGATAGAGTATGGTGGATAACAATAGACTACCAATAGTTGGACTAATACACAGACCGTTACCCTAAACTCACAATTTATTAGGTGGACGTTTAGAAATTCGGTTCAGTGTATATGCAATATGCTGTCGACTAGACATATATAATGTCTGTACATATTAATAACAAATACCTTTCTCTGGACGGATTTCTGAACAGCACTGTGACGATCTGTATACCTGTGTATAGCCCTAAACCACTTCCGAATCCTTTAATAAATCTCACAGCAAACTGACGACCGCGAAGTACCATTAACTCATCTAATTTTAAATCATATTCGTCACCACAACAATCGTCTTTATCTTCATATTCAACTGCTTTAGTCGTCTCTTTCTTTATATGATGGAGCGATGACATAGCTAGTGCGCCCTCTTCCTGTATAAAGTGATCAGTTATGCGGTTGCGTCGTTACCCATCGTTCACAGTCTCCGTATGAACATGACTGAAAGTAGAATATTTACTATTTATAGTAACAGTTGTTTCACGTGTCACATTAGCTGATTTATGATTACTGTGTGTTTTATGTTTATTTATCGTCGCTACCGGCCAACTAGATTATCAATATTATATTTGGGAGGGTAGTGCAATGATACAGACAGAGCTCCATTCCAGAGTATCCTGGTTCTTTTATTATTACTACGGAATGTCTTACTATTTATAGTAACAATAGCTTTACGTGCCGCATGAGATGATGTGTTGGTATTCCTGTGATTTCATTCCATCCAACACATATATAGTCCCCTTCCAAACATGCATATAAATATACTACTGATCTGTAGTCCAGTGGTAACACGCTGGACTGGTAATCCAGGGATCGCAGGTTAGATCCCCCGTCTGACCCTAATAAAATTAACAGTCTTTCAGATGGGACGTTAAACCGAGGTCTCGTGTCGGTGCTTTACACCGTGCACGTAAAACAACCAGAGGAGACTCTGTAATGGGTCTCTGTCTGTATCATGCACTATCCTCCAACATCTAAAATGCCTAATCTCTTCAGGAGGCGTCGCTCATATGGGCAACCGGTAGCGACGATAAATAAACGTAAAAACACATGCACGCATATAAATAAACAAAACAATATACGGATAAATGTCACTCTGTGGAATATAAATAATACATACATGTACAAAGTCCTCATGTGTATTTATTTTAGTGCATATGAATCGTATAGTGTTATCTTTATTTCGACTATATTGTAAATATTGATAACCCACAAGGACAGTGAAGCACAGTGATAAGAAGTCAGGGTATACCCACAGACGCTTGAGGTCTGGACACATGCTTTCGGGTTCAAAACAAACAAAATTAAAACATTTTTGTTTTGTTTTTAAGAACAATATGATACTAGTATACACTATACATACAATGTGTAGGTCCTTCCAGGAAAGTTTTAAAATGACACCCCGTCACTATCAAGGCTATATACTGACCATATAGTGTTTGAGTTATGAACCCGAAAGCATTTGTCCAGACCCCAAGCGTCTGTGGGTACACCGTGTAAACGGACATTTCACACACACCTGAGGATGATCAGGTCGTCGGAATAATGTGGTGCTTACTTATGGTAGATCGAATTCGAATTCCATAATGTTCACTTTTTATATACTCTACTATTTTATGATACATGCATGATGTGCAACAATGAGGGACATCGGTTAGTTACTGCCCCTGAATACTCCCTAAATGTAGATAGGTCATATTAAGTGTTTTGCTCTGTTTGTATCGTTGTTTCCTTTGCACGACATGCTAGCAATTTTATTCTACTATCGCTTCTTGTGATTATGATATTACTATATCTCGACATATCTCATACAGTATATACAATGGGTACTTATTTGTAAAAGAATGTTATCAGTTAATTCTAACGACCCAGCTAATAACATACATACTTCTAGAGTAAAATCTACCTCGGGTTATTCTGCGATATACCTACCTTGAACTATGCTGCGCGCGCACCGTGTTTTGGCTATTCCATTTATACAATGCGTGTACAGTTTTTATGAATTTTAGAATCAGATAATCTCTTGTCCGTCTTGTTTTTCTGTTAAGTAATGTTTTAGTTACTATTCTGTACAGTTTTATTTGAGTCCGCCTCCGTGGTCGAGTGGTTAAGGTCGCTGACTTGTATACCACTGTAACCTATCATCACTGATGGTCACGGGTTCGAGCCCCGCTCAGGCCGTGTCTCATTTATATGAAAAAGTTGGCAGTTTCTTACGGAGGTTGGTGCACCCAAGTACTGGTTAACCGCTGGAGCCTGCCCAGGAAAGGTGTTGTTAGGTAAACTGCCCGCCGGCGATATAGCCCAAAATGGTGCTGATGCAGGCGTAAAACCCGAATCATAACATAACATAACAGTTTTATTTGACAAAATAAATAAAATTATTGATCAGTTACAACTTTGTTCATTTATGCACTAGATTGATATTTTCCATTACAAATAACGTCATCACCCCTTACGCGGGAGGAAATTTCGAAAGCCAAATGCACGGCGTATGATGAAAATACTCCTTTGATTCTCGCCAAAATTATTAGAAGTAAGTCATGTTAGAATCGAAATAATAAGTATCAACCGTGGTATATCGCAGAATAACCCTCGTTTGCCGAAGAACGGCAAAAGGCCTGAGTGGTATATTTCTACGCATAAGAACGACAAACGGTGGTTATTCTGCGATATACCACGGTTGATACTTATTATTTCTTAATTAACACGATTTGGATAAAATGGTATTTATCATACCACAACGTCTGGTTAGGAACAACAGAAAAACAAAGGAATCTAACTAAAAGGACCTATTCGCATATTGGAATAAATCAGACTTTATCTGCCAAGGGAGGTAATAGGAAATTAGAGACCCAGGACCAATGAATACCATTGTTGGACGTTGATATGAACCCCCAGTGGATCGACCCAGGACCAATTTGGATACTACTGTTGGACGTTGATATGAACCCCCAATGGATCGACCCAGGATCAATGTGGATACTACTGTTGGACGTTGATATGAACCCCCAGTGGATCGACCCAGGATCGATGTGGATACTACTGTTGGACGTTGATATGAACCCCCAGTGGATCGACCCAGGATCAATGTGGATACTATTGTTTGAAGTTGATATGAATCCCCAGTGGATCGACCCGGGACCAATGTGATACAACTGTTGGAAGGCTGTTCGATTAGCGCAGTGGTTAGCGCGCTCTCTTCTCACCAATGCGACCCGGGTTCGATCCTCGGACCGGGAAGTATGTGAGATGGTACGATGGTCGCCAGATCGGACAGGTGAGTTTTCTCCGGGTACTCCGGTTTTCTCTCATACAATTGACCACATTTACGCTTTCATCCGAGCCAACGATAGTGATTAATATAAGTTGTTAAAACTTGCTTCGCAATCGTTGTAAAATAAATAAAGTTTAAAAAAGAAAGAAACAAAGTTGATATGAACCCCCAGTGGATCGACCCAGGACAAATGTGGATATTTTACTACTATAAAAAGTATTATTAATTAATTAACATGATTTTGATATAATCAATGTATACTGCCGAACAATCTGGGTTGGGAACAACAGTAAAAAGCTTTTACTAAAAACAAAAGGATACCAATTTAAAGGACCAATATACATTTCGGGATAAATCAGACTTTATCCGCACATGCAGGTAATATATAAAAAACAACAGCAATGTCGGTATATCCCAGATATACCCAGTATGATATATGTGATTTTATAAAACCATGTTAATTAATTGGTAACAAATTTTAACAGTAATGTTTCGATGTGTCATAATCGAGCAAAACAAACCCCAACTGACCTCATCACGGTGTGTACGTCGCGATTGGGATACATCTGGCAGCAACGCCGTGGGATTCTGGGATCTTCTGGTTGTCGAACTGGCAACAAGGGACACACGTTGTCCCACTGCTCATATTCATGGCCAGACAGACCCTGGAGCGACCTCCCAAAAATTATGTAATTTTGTGATATGATAAAATTTCAATATTTATTATATTAGAGCATACACTTTTACATTCAGTTGTTTATTGGGCCATTATCTTTCAATAGATCTATTGTCGCAAACTCTCCTTTTTCTTCTCGTAATAATATGTCTCGGTTGCTACGGCTCTTACCAGGGTCTATCCTATTGTAGACTCGCTGGAGTTGTCTAGGGGGTTTCTTCGTTATTATATGTATTAATGATAACTCAACACAGTATTACATTTCTTCTATATAATATCTTGTTTAAATTGGCATCAGAAATATCCATATATATATAATCAGTGATCTATATATATATACATCGTATCATTAAAAGCTTATTTAACAATCCATTTGTGTGAGCCGACTATGCGCTTACACAGTATATTTAACATCCAATCTTTCTAATCCGTCATTACTCAATATCACTATAATCTAATCACTGTTTCTGATTAGATTAACTTTTAATCACCTTCTATATGGTTCGCCGAAACTCTATGTTTCTTCTATGGCTGAACCATTTAATTATTCGACAAATCTTTATAAGTATATTTCTTATAATGTCCATAATATCTAAGTATCATAAATACAGTTTATATGTTCTATATACTAGATTGAGATCACGACCTTTCTCGCTCCTGGAGTTAGGCTCTAGTGTGTCTGATCTATGTTAATAAAATCCATTTCTTATATACATGATTGAATCAGTGTATATATGATATAACAATTCCTAAAACATCTGTTATTCCTAAACATCTGTTATGTTATCTAATATTACACCATCAAACCAGTTCGGTGCCTTTGTATTACATAACTGGACACCTGCAACCACGGCCTTGATAAACTGAGATTAGGCCTAACATCTTAAGTCATTTCCCGCGCGAAGCGAGATTGATAATTTTAGGCGCGAAAATAATAGCAGACGATTATGCATAATACAAATATATATATATTACATGGTAAACATTTGGCCATATATAGAAACAGTTTAATGTATTTATATAATACATTACTATTTATATATAACAATAATAAACATTTCGTGCAAATTGGGGTTTTGCACACTATTTGAGACATCTTTGTACCAATTCAATGCATGCTTCGAAATTCAAAATATGTCTTTTATTATTATACACATGTATACAATCTTATCATTAAGGGTAGCGAAAAGGAGGAAGTTTAAGCAATATTGAACAAAACAAACAGAAAGTACGTATATCTAGTGACTACGTGGTAAATTAACTTCCTTAAAGCATTACTCAGACGGTGAAGTCATTGCTTTCATATGTGAGGGTTTTAATTGTTTCTTGGCTGCCGTTATTGCAGTTTCGTTCTACATTTAGCTAGGAGAGGATAGCAACCGTAAGGGTATAAATGTATGTATATACATTAAAACAATTAATTGTGTTGTTATATAAACTGTACTATGTGTACATGTTTTAACTATTCTTGTTATAGTGAAGTGCTGTATAGCGCATTGATCAATTTCCCATTTAAATATTCTTGTTATAGTGAAGTGCTGTATAGCGATTGATCAATTTCCCATTTAAATATTCTTGTTATAGTGAAGTGCTGTATAGCGATTGATCAATTTCCCATTTAAATATTCTTGTTATAGTGAAGTGCTGTATAGCGATTGATCAATTTTCCATTTAAATATTCTTGTTATAGTGAAGTGCTGTATAGCGCATTGATCAATTTCCCATTTAAATATTCTTGTTATAGTGAAGTGCTGTATAGCGCATTGATCAATTTGCGCATTGATCAATTTCCCATTTAAATATTCTTGTTATAGTGAAGTGCTGTATAGCCCATTGATCAATTTCCCATTTAAATATTCTTGTTATAGTGAAGTGCTATATAGCGCATCGATCAATTTCCCATTTAAATATTTTTGTTATAGTGAAGTGCTGTATAGCGCATTGATCAATTTCCCATTTAAATATTCTTGTTATAGTGAAGTGCTGTATAGCGCATTGATCAATTTCCCATTTAAATATTCTTGTTATAGTGAAGTGCTGTATAGCGCATTGATCAATTTCCCATTTAAATATGTTTGTTATAGTGAAGTGCTGTATAGCGCATTGATCAATTTGCGCATTGATCAATTTCCAATTTAAATATTCTTGTTATAGTGAAGTGCTGTATAGCGCATTGATCAATTTCCCATTTAAATATTCTTGTTATAGTGAAGTGCTGTATAGCGCATTGATCAATTTCCCATTTAAATATTTTTGTTATAGTGAAGTGCTGTATAGCGCATTGATCAATTTCCCATTTAAATATTCTTGTTATAGTGAAGTGCTGTATAGCGCATTGATCAATTTCCCATTTAAATAGTCTTGTTATAGTGAAGTGCTGTATAGCGCATTGATCAATTTCCCATTTAAATATTCTTGTTATAGTGAAGTGCTGTATAGCGCATTGATCAATTTCCCATTTAAATATTCTTATTATAGTGAAGTGCTATATAGCGCATTGATCAATTTCCCATTTAAATATTCTTGTTATAGTAAAGTGCTGTATAGCGCATCGATCAATTTCCCATTTAAATATTCTTGTTATAGTGAAGTGCTGTATAGCGCATTGATCAATTTGCGCATTGATCAATTTCCCATTTAAATATTCTTGTTATAGTGAAGTGCTATATAGCGCATCGATCAATTTCCCATTTAAATATTCTTGTTATAGTGAAGTGCTGTATAGCGCATTGATCAATTTCCCATTTAAATATTCTTGTTATAGTGAAGTGCTATATAGCGCATTGATCAATTTCCCATTTAAATATTCTTGTTATAGTGAAGTGCTATATAGCGCATCGATCAATTTCCCATTTAAATATTCTTGTTATAGTGAAGTGCTGTATAGCGCATTGATCAATTTGCGCATTGATCAATTTCCCATTTAAATATTCTTGTTATAGTGAAGTGCTGTATAGCGCATTGATCAATTTCCCATTTAAATATTCTTGTTATAGTGAAGTGCTGTATAGCGCAATGTATGTTAATGTCTCGCTGTACATGTATTACACGTGTTTTGTATATATAGCATATATGACGATGGACGGAGAGTGGTGGAACCTATGCTCATCGTAAATCCTACATATCATGACCTATACAAAAAGTTAAATGCACTTGCCGTATTATTTTCTCAAGTCGGGAACACAACTTTCAAAACATTGTTGTTGACACTTTTAGCTTCATTGCTTGACCATGCGCCTCAATACAGCTATCGCAACGGCACCTGTTTCCATGGGGAACTAGATACGTTAGCCCACCTATGCACGGCGTACATGAACTTTTTTATTTATGCACGGGTAAATGTTGAATATATTATTTTGACTTAGTAGCATCAATAACTAACAATATTACAACTCATAAGAAACTTTTTTTCTGGTTATTTGTACTTTTTTTTTCTAATTCGGATAGCTACCTGAAATGCTCATAAACCGCATCATTTCGGTGGAGAAAATTCTCCCAACAAGTTGTTTATATTCTGCTACTGAACCAGTCAGGTGACCGTTGCATTAGGCTCTAAATATTTTACATACGGGTGTAAATGGAAAAATACGCCGAGCATAGGAATACGCCGAGCATGGGTTCCACCATTCTAATGTTCATGCTAAACGTTGAATGACAGTTCTGTTCTGTTCTGTTCTATTCCGTTCTATTCTAAACACTCCGTCCACGTGTACTAACATTGTCTTCACTTGATACGAAAGCGTATTGAAAAAGTAGGTATATTCTAAGAATAAAATAAACGTAAAATAGCAATGTAATTTTATACTATGCATATTTATATAGTTTAGTATAGCATTACATCAACTTGCTATATGTATGTTACATGATATTTCAACATACATTTAGATATGTCTATTTGAATTTCACATGTCATTGTCAGACTTTATGAAATAAGATACAATGTGAACATCTTCTTTGTTCGGTTTATACGCCTTCGTCAGCACCATTTTGGGCTATATCGCCTGATGGCAGTTTACCTAACAACACCTGTCCTGGGCAGGCTCCAGCGGTTAACCAGTACTTGGTCCACCAACCTCCGTAATAAACTCCCATATAGTTCATATAAACAGACACGGCCTGAATAGGGTTCGAACCAGTGACGATAGGTTATAGTGTTATACAAGTCAGCGACCTTAACCATTCGACCACGTAGGCGGTCTGAACAGTTGCTAACATGTTCATTGTGACTTTATACATGTCGGAGAGTATCACTAGATACATGTTATACGCCGACTAGGGGGAGGGGGCGCCACCCTCTTGAAATTACTATTAAATCCCGTATACTAAAATACTGGTCTCGAGGTTACACATTCTTTCTCAAACTCGAGCTCAAGTGATCTGCTGGTTGATTCTGAGATTGAAGCTTAACTTTAATCAATAATAAGCTTGAGATTGTGTTTAAGATTAAACTTTATATTTATTTTACAACGATTACGAAGGAAGTTTTAACAACTTATATTAATCACTCTCGGGATCTCAAAATAACAAAATCAAAATCATTGTGTGAAAGAGAGGTACATCCACCACAGATGACTTGTACATAGTTAGTGTGCTTTACCTGCCCAGGGTGGATGTATAACAATCATTGTGTGAAAGAGAGGTACATCCACCCCAGATGACTTGTACATAGTTAGTGTGCTACACCTGCGCATGGTGGATGTATAACAATTAGTGTGTGAAAGAGAGGTACATCCACCCCAGATGACTTGTACACAGTGTGCTACACCTGCCCAGGGTGGATGTATAAACATATGTTTCCAGAATCTACAAATTTTAATAAAATAAAATAAAATATTCAATGACCACTCAAAATGAATGCTTTTATCAACTAAAATGATTGATTCTTTATAATGGCCACGGGGGCTTGAACGGTCAAGTGAGTCTGCAAACCCCCACATTTCGGGCATTTTACCCACTAACACAATATTATAATGTAAACTATACCCTTTTTACACTTGATTCATATAGTAACCATATCAATGAAGGTTTTGAATGATGATGAATCTGATATGGCTAATGGGGCACGAATAGTGGGGCTTTCAAACAGGCCCATTTTTGTAAAATTGGCGTAAAAGTGTTGATACGCCGATTATATGTGGGTGAAGGAGAAACTCCTATCAAACGGTAAGTATTCATCATAGAGTAACTATTGACAACTCAAAATGAAGTGTGTCATGTCCTCAACAGATTAAATATCCCGCACAATTATGGATTCTTTCTAATGGTCACATGAGGTGGAACGGTCACGTGAGGTGGAACGGTCACGTGTGCCTGCAAACACCGACATTTCGGAAATGTTTCAAATTTGACCATTTACAAGCACAATGTTGTATTGTAAACTAAATCCTATTTAAACTTGATACAGTGTTGATATCAAGGAGGAAATCAACTTGATATCGCCATTAGGGTATGAATAGTGGGGGTTCCAAACGGGCATGTGCTAAAATTTGCTAAAACTTTTGATAAGTCGATTATAGGTGAGTAAAGGAGAAACTCCTATCAAGCGGTAAGTATTCATCATCAGTAATAAATGACCACTCAAAATGACGGATGTCATGTCGTCAACAGATACACTATTCCATAACAATATCGATTTGTTCTAAGGGTTTCTGGGTGTTGACAGGTCACGTGAGTCTGCAAACCCCGCAATTACGGATAGTTTTTCAAATTTGGCCATAATCATAATGTTGTACTGTAAAATCAATATTCAACCTATAAAATATTGTCTTTACATTAGACGCATTCCTAGCAAGATTCAATAGGATGTCTGAAAAGCTGTCTGAACATAGCAACATAAACGTCTTAGAAAAACCAGTCTCCCACATGCCTCTGCGTGCGTGCGTGCGTGCGTGCGTGCGTGCGTGTGTTTAACGTTTATTTATCGTCGCTGCCGGTTGCCCATATGAGCGACGCCTCCTGAAGAGATTAGTCATTTTAGATGTTTGGAGGATAGTGCAATGATACAGATAGACCTTGGTTTAACGTCCCATCTGAAAGACTGTTAATTTTATTATGGTCAGACGGGGATCGAACCTGAGACCCCTGTATTAGCAGTCCAGCGTGTTGAGTCATTTTCGAACAAAGAACGGGGAGTAAACTGTATTGGAGGAAGAGGTGGGGTGGGTCATTTTCAGACAAATATATTTATATATATTTCTTAATATAGATATATTTCGATTGAAATGAAGATGGAAATGTTGGTATGCGTGGCAGTATCGGTTACATGCGTTCTGGCAGGGCCGATGGTGGACGCGGCTCGGGTCCGATACAACCAGACGAAAGTGGATATGGATATGCACAGCACAACTGAGCAGATGTTTAGCACATTTAAGAGAGTGTACGGTAGGCAGATGTTTAGCACATTTAAGAGAGTGTACGGTAGGCAGATGTTTAGCACATTTAAGAGAGTGTACGGTAGGCAGATGTTTAGCACATTTAAGAGAGTGTACGGTAGGCAGATGTTTAGCACATTTAAGAGAGTGTACGGTAGGCAGATGTTTAGCACATTTAAGAGAGTGTACGGTAGGCAGATGTTTAGCACATTTAAGAGAGTGTACGGTAGGCAGATGTTTAGCACATTTAAGAGAGTGTACGGTAGGCAGATGTTTAGCACATTTAAGAGAGTGTACGGTAGGCAGTGTTTAGTTCAACATGAAACATTATAATGAAATTTACCATAACTAGTTGGTGTATTTTGATATTTAAAGAATTAATTTTCATCATAATAACTTATGAACTTATAACTTTTTTTTGGAAGTTGAATTTCACGTAAACTTTTTTATCAACATATATTGTTAGAAGATCCGACATTTATCATGTTTACGACTAACCGATATAAATTAATGTTTTTTGCCGAAATGCAAGATGACCTTACGAATAGCAAAACTGATATATTAGACGTGACATAATTCTAAATATATATATACATACTAGTATTATTAGAATAAATGCTCTAGATTTTGATCTGGATACACTGTTATATACAATTGTGAGCCAAATGAAAGACATTGGTCAACCTGGTCTTATATATTATATTACTTTGTGGAAGTCGTGATAGCTCAGTGGTAGCGCGTTCGCTTCATGTGCTAAAGGCCCGGAGTTCGAGCCCCGCTGGAGCCGTTACGAGTTTGCCCTTAGGCAAGGCATTTAATTTCCACATGCCTCTTCTCTCTCCCTCGTGGCGATGGATTCCATCAGGAATGAGGACTCGAGCATGATTAATATAAGTTATAAGAACTTGTTTCGCAATCGAGCTAAAAATAAATTAGTATATATTATTTAAGTTTATTTATCGTCGCTACCGGTAACCCACTTGAGCGACGGGCAGTTTATCTAATAACACCTATCATGTGCAGACTCCAGCGGTTAACCAGTACTTGGTGTACCAACCTCCGTAAGAAACTGCCAACTTGCTCATATAAAAGAGACCCGGCCTGAGCGGGGCTCGAACCCGTGACCATCAGTAATGATAGGTTACAGTGTCAGCGACCTTAATTGAAAAATTCAATTTTTACGTATGGGTAGCAATGCTGCTACACATTCTAACATTATACTTTGGATGCTTATGTTCATTTGGTAAACAGTGTTTTTTGCGATAAAACAAACACTAAACCGAAAGTAGGACTTTCCGAGTCGATCGGTCACGCACTTGTTTACAACCGGAACGTATCGTCCGCACTTGTTTACATTCGGAATGCATCGTCCCCATTTGTCCCACGTTGTCTTTTTTAATTAAATTACTTGATATGCTGATTCATACCTCTGTTAGCTAAGTCTTTTAGGGACATGTCTACATCCCCGCGAGGGGTTCGACATTAGAGGAAGATAGATAGATAGTCTTTCATGTTTAAAATATATACGTTGTTTTCTACATCCTCTGTTGTTTCACGCATGCGCGCTGTGCGTGTTTACAGGTCGTGTGTTGGTAAACAAATTCGCGTATACGACGGTTTAAATTTATTGGAATGTTATCGTTTATGAGCGACTATTTCGATTTTTGTAAACACACACACACATTAGTATTTATAGTTTACCCAAATCATCCTGTATTACGATGCAATGCTGCTTTAAATGCAAAATGAATTATGCTTCAAATAGCATGCATACACATTGAATCTTAGTAATAGCAAGTTGATATTTCACGTTCTTGAACTTTCTTCAAATATTCATTTAAATATTAACCTTTTTCTTTTAACATCCAAAACCATAGACTCACTAATACAATAACTTCTGAACTTCTTTAGCATATATCTAGAATATATTTCACGTATTTTCATTGTTATATATATTATTCGTCTGCCTAGTGTATATCAACCAATTGATAGGGAGAAGAACTATATAAGTTTTCTTTCGTTCTAATCCCTTTCAGTCTACTGCTGTTAAATTATATGTAAAATGTTCATTTCTTGATTACATGCAAAACTACTGAAATAAATTTAAACTAATAGAAAGTCAATGATTAAAATACATTTTCTCTGAATTTATAACATAATTAAGAACTTTGACCACCATCGCCAATACGATGATCGGAAAGCCATGGGTCGTTGCCTCTTACCTTAATACGGTCTTTTAAATCATATATTTAAAATGTTCGATCCCCCGTCTGACCCTAATACAATTAACAGTCTTTCAGATGGGACTTTAAACCGAGGTTTTGTGTCGGTGCTTTACACCGTGCACGTAAAAGAACCAGAGGAGACTCTGGAATGTGTCTCTGACTGTATCAATGCACTATCCTCCACAAAATCTAAAATGACTAATCTCTTCAGGTGGCGTCGCTCATATGGGCAACCGGTAGCGACGATAAATAAACGTAAAACACGCACACCACACGTATCCGTGGCCAAGTGGTTAAGGCGTCCGGTTGGTGAGCCGCCAACTAGTTAAATAATGGTTACCGATTGCCTACCAGCCTGGCGCCTGGCATACAAGCATAGGATTCGGGAAGTACTGATGTTCATAAAAAGAGGTGTCTCATAAGTGAGAAATGGCTGGCACTTTAAATATGGGTGACACTATAATAAATAAACACTTTACGTTTTATTTAAATTATTGAAAACAAAAATATTTAGAGGGGCAGAAGATAAATAAACGCATAAAACATATTATTGTAGACAGAGCATATGACAGTGACTATGAAGAGAGTGTGAGGATGGGAATATTCGAAATGAACGTTCAATATACCATAGACCACAACGTGCTTTATGACAAGGGAGAGAAGTCTTACTACCTAGGCGTCAATCAATTTACAGATCTGGTATTTTTTCATTTAAAAATATTGTACAATGTACATGTAATATAAATATCGTGTTACAAGGGGAGATAATGCGTGCATAGTTTAAACTTTATTTATTTTGCAACGATTGCGAAGCAAGTTCTAACAACTGATATTATTCACACTCGTTGGCGCGGATGAACTCGTAAATGTGGTCATTCGTGTGGGAGGAAACCGGAGTACCCGGAGAAAACCCACCTGTCCGATCTGGCGACCACCGTACCATCTCACATACTTCCCGGTCCGAGGATCGAACCCGGGTTGCATTGGTGAGAAGCGAGCGCGTTAACCACTGCGCTAATCGGACAGCATTCGTACAACCGTTTTGTCAATCAATTTACAGATTTTGACTTTCGCCCACAGGCGCTTGATGTTTTGGATAAATGATAAATGACTTCCAGTGGTGGTGGTTTTACGTTTATGTATCGTCGCTACCGGTTGTCCATATGAGCGACGCCTCCTGAAGAGATTAGTCATTTTAGAGTTTGGAGGATAGTGCAATGATACAGACAGAGACCCATTCCAGAGTCTCCTCTGGTTCTTTTACGTGCACGGTGTAAAGCACCGACACGAGACCTCGGTTTAACGTCCCATCTGAAAGACTGTTAATTGTATTATGGTCAGACGGGGGATCGAACCTACGATCCCTGGATTACCAGTCCAGCGTGTTACCACTGGACTACAGATCCGTCTGTAATGACTTCCAGTATATATAGTTCTTGTATTTATAGGGACTTATTACATCATAGTCTCATTATATGAGCAACAGAGTACATTCTGCAAAATGGGTTTATTTTATTGATTATTTGATTATTGCTAGATGACATAAACTACATTTACTTCTGATTTACCTAATTGACAGACACATGTATGTATAAGGACTTACATCATAGACTCATCATATTAGTGTTGAGCAACAGAGAGGACATTCTGCAAAATGGGTTTATTTATTTATTTATTTTATTATTTTATTTATTCCTAGATGATATAAGCTACATTTACTTCTGATTTACAGACACATGCAGAATTTTTACTCCAATACACTGGACACATTCCAATCTTTAGAAAGTCTGCATCCAGCTCGTCAGCATACCACTCTCAACAAGCACGAGATACTCCAGAAGAGGTTGACTGGCGAGAGAAGGGCTGCGTTACGTCAGTAAAAAACCAGGGTCCATGTAACTCGGGATGGGCGTTTAGTACGGTAAGAATTGATATAACATCCGTGTCAAGATTTCTCCTTTCCACTTCCACCGTTATAATATCCGCGTCTGTTTCATCTTCGGTAAGCGTATCTCTGTTAATTTGAGGCAGTGCTATCAATCATCTTGTACCATTGTCATACATAAGGACGTCACTTCTTTTAGCAGGTATGATACACCTGCTACATGGACTATACATTTATAAACCACTCTGTTTCTTATTTCATTTATTTCTTCTGATTTCTGACGACGGGCAGGGGTATCCTCGTGCAAAGAAGTTTATTAAGAACCACTTCATGCAAAGCGTTCAATATTTAGTGTTAGTTGCAGTGTATACAATATATGAATAAGTAAGGTACGCCGATACAATATTAAAGTCCTTCCCCCCGAAAGTCATCCAATACAATGTGTGTTTTACAGACGGATCTGTAGTCCAGTGGTAACACGCTGTACTGGTAATTCAGGGATCGCAGGTTCGATCTCCCGACTGACTCTGTATCATTGCACTATCCTCCAAAACTCTAAAATGACTAATCTCTTTAGGAGGCGTCGCTCATATGGGCAACCGGTAGCGACGATAAATAAACGTAAAACACAATCATCCAATACAAGTTGGTGATACTTATGAAATATACGAGTCTACACATGGATCAGAATATAGGACGAAATGGTAGAAGCGCATTGTAGACGTCATCACGGAACGTCATAGTAAACGATCAGAATACGACTCGTCATAAACGACACCAACAGACGACATTACTATCCGTCAGCAGTTCGTTAATAACTTAGTGTCTTCCTTTTGTAGACTGGTTCAATAGAGGCTCAATTGTTCATGAAGACTGGTACGCTAATTTCTCTGAGCGCGCAGCAGTTAATTGATTGTCCCGAACGAAGTGGGAATAAAGGCTGCAATGGAGGCGTTGTGACTAAAGCGTATGAATCCACCATGTATACCGGTGGCATTGACGGCGAGGATGGATACCCGTACGTTGAAAAGGTTGGTAACTACGGTATTGTTTGTTTTACGTTTATTTATCGTCGCTACCGGTTGCCGTAGCCTGGGAACAGGCGTCGATATATTTTACCTGGACAGTCAAATAAATATATTTTAACACCGAGACTATTAACTGGGCCGTATTGAGTTTCTGATCGCTACATACGGATCTGTAGTCCAGTGGTAACACGATGGACTGGTAATCCAGGAATCGCAGGTTCGATCCCCCGTCTGACCCTAATAAAATTAACAGGCTTTCGGATGGGACGTTAAACCGATGTCTCGTGTCGGTGCTTTACACCGTACACGTAAAAGAACCAGAGGAGATTCTGGAATTGGTCTCTGTCTGTGTCATGCACTATCCTCCAAAATCTAAAATAACTAATCTCTTCAGGAGGCATCGCTCATATGGGCAACCGGTAGCGACGATAAATAAACGTAAAACACACACTTCTGATCGCTGAAGTTAAAACGTGAAAAATCGACAGACTGGAACCCATATGATCGACACCTCCTGAAGAGATTAATCATTCTATATTGTTGGAGGATAGTGCATGATACAGACATATACCAATTCCAGAGTCTCCTCTGGTTCTTGTACGTGTACGGTGTAAAGCACCAACACGAGACCTCGGTTTAAAGTCCCATCAGAAAGACTGTTAATGTTATTAGGGTCAGGCGGGGGATCGATCTTACTATATAGTACATGTATATATATATATGTTTATTATACATGTACATTGTATGCAATTTCATTCGTAGAATACACTCTAGATAAAACAAAACATGTACACGACATAACCGTATACATGTACACTCTCTCTCTCTCGCTCTCTCTCTCCTCTATCTCTCTCTCTCTCTCTATCTCTCTCTCTTCTCTCTCTCTCTCTTCTCTCTACTCTCTCTCTCTCTCTCTCTCTCTCTCTCTACTCTCTCTCTCCTCTCTTTCTCTCTCTCTCTCTCTCTCTCTCTCTTCTCTCTCCTCTCTCTCTCTCTCTCTCTCTCTCTCTCTACTCTCTTCTCTCTCTATCTCTCTCTCTCTCTCTCTCTCTCTCTCCTCTCTCTCTCGCTCTCTCTCTCCTCTCTCTCTCTATCTCTCTCTCTCTCTCTCTCTCTCTTTCCTCTCTCTACCTATCTATCTCTCTATTTCTCTCTCCTCTATTTCTTCTCTCTCTCTCTCTCTTTCCCCTCTCTATCTCTTTCTCTCTAGCTATTATCTCTCTCTTTCTCTCTCTCTTTCTCCTATCTCTCTCTCTCTCTCTCTCTCTCTCTCTCTTTTTCTATCGCTCTCTCTCTCTCATTGTTTATGTAAATTTAACTTAGTTCTATTGAGAAACTAGTTCTTAAAACATTAGTTTAATAGTTATCGAGACCAATGCAACCAGGGTTCGATCCTCGGACCGGGAAGTATGTGAGATGGTACGGTGGTCGCCAGATCGGACAGGTGGGTTTTCTCCGGGTACTCCGGTTTCCTCCCACATGAATGACCGCATTTACGCTTTCATCCGTTCCAACGAGAGTGATTAATATAAGTTGTTGGAACTTGCTTCGCAATCGTTGTAGAATAAATAATGTTTTAAAAAATAGAATGCGGATATGTATATTGTTATATTAATACAACTATATATAGGTCGGTAACGGTACTAACACGTGCATAGAAGAAGAGTATGTACGTCGTATCAGCTACTCAATGTACACTGTGAACATATTCTGGATATTTATAGAATGTATATATATTGATAATGTTTAATTAAACTATAAACACAACGGGATGTATTTACTGGTTCTTGAGACCGTCACTATTACAATTTTTTCACGAGCCCCCTGTGTCACGCATAGTGTGACAGGGGTTCGAACTTACAACTTCTCGATTACGAGGCGGATACCATATCCATTTCACACGGAGGCTCTTGTATACGCGTTGAATGCATGTGGAACCGTATTTGGCTATTTGCGCCGTATCAAAATAAGGACACATAATTATGTATACGGTTTCATGAGTCATACGGAATCTAACAGATGGCAGGAAATATGCTAGCAGGTAGAGTTGTCTTTTACATGTTCGCATTTTAACAACGTACTTTAATGATTGATAAAAATTGCAATAACATCAAGCTCATCGGTAATTAATGCTTTATTCGTCTAGAAACAACAGCTGATCATTGAATCGATGACGTCTACATGGAGATCATTTCTACACAAGTACACATTTGGATACAACTGACTTGTATGTTGATCATTTTATTTTACAGCAACAATCAAGTTGCCTCTTCAACACGTCTGGAGTGAAGGCTATACTAAAAGAGTACACCACTCTACCAATGAGGCAAGAATGGCAGATACAGAATGCTGTAGCCTGGAATGGTCCCATATCAATAAATATAGATGCAAGCCATCCGTCTTTCAAAAGTTATGCCGGAGGTAATAATAGGTATAATACTAAAATGACAGACTTTATTTAATCAGAGAACACATTTGTACAATTGATCATATGAGCACCAACATGCTTGTAGCATATGTCCCAAGACCCATTGTATATTATAGTAGACAGGTGGATGAATGGATGGAATGGATGGATGGAATGACGGGACGGGACGGGACGGGGCGATACTGGATTTGTACTGGACTGGACGGATGGACGGGGAAAGAGGGAGGGATTATATTGACGCCCCCCCCCATTATAGAATAATTACGCCCAAGCCCACAAAAAAAATGTTATCGATATAATTTTATTAATTATTGCATAGACTAATTAACAGTTAGCTTTATTAATAAACATATATTGAAATAAGGTATGAGAAAACACACAAACCAAGCGTAATGGGTTCTTGAAACCAGCTAAAAATAAAGACTATACGAAAACCTCTGGAATGGGTCTCTGTCTGTATCATTGCGCTATCCTCCAAAATCTAAAATTACTAATCTATTCAGGTGGCGTCGCTCATATGGGCAACCGGTAGCGACGATAAATAAACGTAAAAACACAAACCTCTGATCAGATATGGGGACATATCATTCCACACTTTCATGTCCGCAATAAAATTTGAATATTAAATATATATGTGACGTGATTTATCTAAAGGGACCCACTGGGTGGATGACGTTACGTCTAGAAATTACGTCTAACGTTACGTCAAACAATCACACTGTTAATTGAAGGTGTAAATCCATAGTCGCGTGGGAGATGCTGCTGCTGCTGCTGCTGCTGCTGCTGATGATGATGATGATGATGATGATGATGATGATGATGATGATGATGATGATGATGATGATGGATGATGATGATGATGTTTAAGCTTATTTAACCTCGCCTCCTGCGAACCATATGACGAACGGTCGTGTGGAAGCTAGACAATATATTTTATAAATGAAGTTGCGCTTGACGTTATATTACGTTTGACGCAAGTGAAAACGGCAACGTTCGCGATATACATGTAAGTTTAAAATTCATTTTTAGAGCAAATAATCTAAGCGGAATTACCTTATATTTTGAAAATCGCTTACGGAAATAACTGAAAACATAATTCTGGAGAGAAAAAAAAGCATTTTGAAAAGTTCACACAGTTGGTCTCTTTTGATAAGTCGCGTCACCTAAGTATACTTTATATTACTGCCGTGTATCTAGGCCGATAGTTGACATGCTAGATGCGTGTTTCTTCAGCAGGAATTGATGCTTATTTCTTTAATATTCCTTAATTAATATAGTATCCACTTATTATAGCACAGTACTAACAATGATCATATCCGTGTTCACATAACGTGTCCAGAACGCCTCTTGAAGATATTAGTCATTTTAGATTTTGGAGGATTGTGTAATGATACAGACAGAGACCCATTCCAGAGTCTCCTCTGGTTCTTTTACGTGCACGGTGTACAGCACCGACACGAGACCTCGGTTTAACGTCCCAACTGAAAGACTGTTAATTTTATTAGGGTCAGAAGGGGGATAATACATCTGGTCATATTCTTGATACTCTGTAGTCGCATTAGACTTAGTAATAATAACAAGTGTAATGTCATTTTTATTTTTATTTTGAAAGGAATATATGACGAACCAAAGTGCAGTCAAACTAAGCTAAATCATGCTGTACTGGCGGTGGGCTATGGAAAGTCACCATCGGCCTACTGGTTGGTTAAAAACAGTTGGGGCACTACATGGGGTGAGAGCGGATACATCAGGATGACAAAGGACAATGGGAACCAGTGTGGCGTTGCGACAAGTGCTTCGTATCCAGGAGTCTAATGTGTCCATATTCCTATAGAGTGGCGTACAATATAAATAAGCTTGTTTCATCACACTGTGTAGGGGCTACGCAAGTCAAATGTCGATACATGAACTACTGACACGGTCATGTTCGATGAAAGATTCCTGCCTTCTGGTGCCTATAATTTAAACTTTATTTATTTTACAACGATTGTGAAGCAAGTTCTAACAACTTATATTAATCACTCTCGTTGGCGCGGATGAACGCGTAAATGTGGTCATTCGTGTGGGAGGAAACAGGAGTACCCGGAGAAACCCACCTGTCCGATCTGGCGACCACCGTACCATCTCACATACTTCCCTGTCCGAGGATCGAACCCGGGTTGCATTGGTGAGAAGCGAGTGCCTATAATGGGAGTGTGTGATTTTTATGCTGATTAATTTGTGTTTTCATTTCATACTGTGTTCTACTAGTGACATTTGTAATGCATTTTGATAAAGGAAATGGCCATTAAAAACATATTGACATTGTCTTAGTTTAAACTTTATTTATTTTACAACTATTGTGAAACAAGCTTTAACAACTTTAATCACTCTCATTGGCGCGGATGAAAGCGTATGTTTGCATTAACTGTATGCACACCATTGAAATCAGGTATGACAAATGTCACCTAAGGCAAATCTGTGGCCGTAACCGTCTGCACACCATTGAAATCAGGTGCACAAAATGGCATGGCAAACCTGTGGCCTTAACTGTCTGTACACCATTGATATCGGGTGCGAAAAATGTCATCTACGGCAAACCTGTGGCGTTAACTGTCTGCACACCATTGAAACCTGGTGCGATAAAGGTCATCTATGGCCAACCTGTTACCTTAATTATCTGCTCATCATTGAAATCAGGTGCGAAATATGTCATCTAATGCAAACCTTTGGCGTTAGCTGTCTGCACACCATTGAAATCAGGTGCGAAAAATGTCGTCTAAGGCAAATCTGTGGCCGTAACCGTCTGCACACCATTGGAATCAGGTGCGGAAAATGTCACATAGAGCATTATTGTGGGCTTAACTCTTTGCAAACCATTGAAATCAAGTGCGAAACATGTCATCTAAGCCAAACATGTGACCTTAGCTCTCTGCACACCATTGGCATCATGTGTGAAATATGTGATCTACGGTAATATGTGGACATAACTGTCTGCACACCATTGAACTCAGGTGCGAAAAATGTCATATATGGCAAAACTGTGGCCGTATCTCTATGCACACCATTGAAATCAGATGAGAAACATGTCATATATAGCACTATACTGGGCGTAACTGTGTTCACACCATTGAAATCAGGTGCGAAAAATGTCATCTAAGACAAACATGTGACCTCAACTCTCTACACACCATTGAAATCAGGTGCGAAAAAAATGTAATATAAGACAAACATGTGACCTCAACTCTCTGCACACCATTGAAAGCAGGTGCGAAAACTGTCATCTAAGACATACCTCTATGCACACCATTGGAACCGGGTGCGGCGAAAAATGTCATCTATTGCCCCCTGTGACCTTACCTATATGTACACCATTAAAATCAGATGAGAAACATGTCATATATAGCACTATCCTGGGCGTAACTATCTGACACCATTGAAATCAAGTGCGAAAAGTGTCTTCTACGGCAAAACTATGGCCTTAACTGTCTGCACATCATTGGAATCAGGTGCAAAATATGTCATCTAAGGACAACCTGTGGCCTTATGTCTCTGCACACCATTGACATCAGGTGCGAAAATGTCTTTTAATGCAAACATGTGGCCTAAACTATCTGCACACCATTGAAATCATGTGCAAAATATATAATCTACGACAACCATGTGGCCTTAACTTTCTACACATCGTTGAAATCAGGTGCGAGAAATGTCATCTACGGCAACCCTGTGGCCTTAACTGTCTGCACACCATTGAAATCAAGTGCGAAAAGTGTCTTCTACGGCAAAACTATGGCCTTAACTGTCTGCACATCATTGGAATCAGGTGCAAAATATGTCATATAAGGACAACCTGTGGCCTTATGTCTCTGCACACCATTGACATCAGGTGCGAAAATGTCTTTTAATGCAAACATGTGGCCTAAACTATCTGCACACCATTGAAATCATGTGCAAAATATATAATCTACGACAACCATGTGGCCTTAACTTTCTACACACCGTTGAAATCAGGTGCGAGAAATGTCATCTACGGCAACCCTGTGGCCTTAACTGTCTACACACCATTGAAATCAGGTGCGAAAAATGTCACATAGAGCACTATTGTAGGCTTAATTGTCTGCACACCATTGAAATCAGGTGCGATAAATGTCATCTAAGGCAAACATATAGCCTTCTCTCTGCACACCATTGAAATCAGGTGTGAAAAATATCATAGAAGGCAAACTGTGGCCTTAGCTCTCTGCACACAATTGAAAACAGGTGCGAACAATGCTATCTTCTAAGGCAAACGTGCTGCCTTATCTGTCTGCACACCATTGAAATCAGGTGCGAAAAATGTCATATAGGGCACTATTGTGGGCTTAAATCTGTGCATACCATTGACATCAGGTGAAATGTCATCTAAGGCAAACATGTGACCGTAACACTCTGCATATCATTGAAATCAGGTGTGAAAAAGGTCATATACATCAAATATGTGGCCTTATCTCTCTGCACACCATTGAAATCAAGTGTGAACAATGATATATAAGGCAAACCTGTGGCCTTAACTCTCTGCACACGAAATCATGTGCGAAAAATGTCATCTACGGAAAAAACGTGTCCTTCACTGTCTGCACACCATTGAAATCATGTGCGAAAAAATGTCATCTACGGGAAAGCTGTGGACTGATTTCTCTGCACACCATTGAAATCAGGTGCGAAAAAATGTCATCTATGGGAAAGCTGTGGACTGATTTCTCTGCACACCATTGAAATCAGGTGCGAAACATGTCATCTACGGGAAAGCTGTGGACTGATTTCTCTGCACACCATTGAAATCAGGTGCGAAACATGTCATCTACGGGAAAGCTGTGGACTGATTTTCTGCACACCATTGAAATCAGGTGCGAAACATGTCATCTACGGGAAAGCTGTGGACTGATTTTCTGCACACCATTGAAATCAGGTGCGAAACATGTCATCTACGGGAAAGCTGTGGACTGATTTCTCTGCACACCATTGAAATAAGGTGAGAATAATGTCAACTAAGGCAAACCCTTAGCCTTATCTGTCTGCACACCATTGCATTCGCGTGCGAAAAATGTCATATAAGGCAAACCTGTGGCTTTAACTGTCTACACACCAGTGAAATCAGATGAGAAAAATGTCAAATAGAGCACTATTGTGGGCATAAGTGTCTGCACACCATTGGAAACAGATACGACAAATGTCATATACGGCAAAGCTGTGGCCGTATTTCTGCAAACCATTGAAATCAGGTGCGAAAAATGTCATCTAAGACAAACCTATAGCCGTATCTCTCTGCACACCATTGAAATCAGGTGCGACAAATGTCATCTAAGACAAACCTATAGCCGTATTTCTCTGCACACCCTCTCATGTGGCCCTTACTGTCTGCACACCATTGAAATCAGGTGCGAAAATTGTCATCGAAGGCAAACCTGTGGCCTTAACTGTCTGCACACAATTGAAAGCAGGTGCGAACATGTCATCTAAGGCAAATATGTCATCTTAACTGTCTGCACACAATTGAAATCAGGTGCGAAAAATGTAATCTAAGGCAAAAATGTTGCCTTATCTGTATGTACACCTTTGAAATCAGGTGCGAAAAATGTTACATAGAGCACTATTGTGGGCTTAACTCTCTGCACACCATTGAAATCAGGTGCGATAAATGTCACCTAAGGCAAAAATGTGGTCTTATCTGTCTGCACACCATTGAAATCATGTGCAAAATATGTCATCTATAGCAAATACGTGACCTTATATTTCTGCACGCCATTGAAATCAGGTGCGAAAAAATGTCATCTAAGACAAACCTGCGACCTCAACTCTCTGCACACCATTGAAATCAGGTGCGAAAATGTCATCTAAGGCAAATATGTGGCATTAACTCTATTCATGTATGTTCCTTTAATGTCAAACCCCTCGCGGGGACACTACATACGTGGCCAGACCGAGTATCGAACCCGGGACCGTTCGATTCCAAATCCGACGCTCTACCACTGGACCACGGACGCCACTCTCTGCACACCATTGAAATCACGTGCGACAAATGTCATCTAAGGCAAAACTGTGGCCTTAATTTTCTACACACCATTGAAATCAGAGGAAAAAAGGTTATATATAGCACTACTTTGGGCTTCACTCTCTTTACACTATTGAAATCAGGTGCGACAAATGTCATATACGGCAACAATGTGGCATTAACTCTCTGCACACCATTGAAATCAGGTACGTAAATGGCATCAAGGGAAACCTGTGGCCTTAACTGTCTTCACACCATTGGAATCAGGTGCGTAAATGGCATCCGAGGCAAACATGTGGCCTTAACTGTCTGCACACCATTGACATCAGGTGCGATAAATGTCAACTAAGGCAAATAACTAGCCTTACCTTGCTGCAAACCATTGCAATCGGGTGCGGAAATGTCACATAGAGCATTATTGTGGGCTTAACTATCTGCACACCATTGAAATCAGGTGCGAGAAATGTCTCATCTAAGGCAATTATGTGGACTAAACTGTCTGCACACCATTGAAATCAGGTGCGAAAAATATCATATAATGCAAAACCGTGGCTCTAACTGTCTGTACACCAATGAAACCAGGTGCGAAATATGTCATCTAAGTCAAACATGTGGCCTTAACTCTCTGCACACCATTGAAATGAGGTGCGAAAAATGTCATTTATTGCAAAACTGGAGCCTTAGCTCTCGGAACACCATTGAAATGAGGTGCGAACAATGTCATCTAAGGCAAACCTGTGGCCTTAACTCTCTGCACACCATTGAAATCAGTTGCGGAAAATGTCATCTAAGGCAAACCTGTGGCATTAACTATCCTCACACCATTGAAATCAGGTACGTAAATGGCATCTAGGGAAACATGTGGCCTTAGCTGTCTGCACACCATTGAAATCAGATAACTTAAAGAAACATGACAAAGAACAATGCTTTGATAATCTAGAACACTTCATTAATTGACCACCTAGCTTCATGGATACAGTCTACATCCGTTATGTCAAAGTCGGTTATGTCGAACTCTCCAGTTATCTCGAAGTAGAATCAAAGTCACTATCATTGTACATATAACTGGCTCCGTTTATATAGAATTTCGTTAAGTCAAGCTTCGGTTATGTCGAAGTATTTTGTTCGGTCCGACGGAATTCAACATTACGGATGTAGACTGTATATGAAATGCTGCCTTATGATTTCACTATGTAGAGAGCAAGTAGCACATTAGTTACAATACGAGAATCGAATGTTCACAGTGCAAGTAGCACATTACTAACAATACGAGAATCGAATGTTCACAGTGCAGGTACCACATTACTAACAATACGAGAATCGAATGTTCACAGTGCAGGTACCACATTACTAACAATACGAGAATCGAATGTTCACAGTGCAAGTAGCATATTACTTACAATACGAGAATCGAATGTTCACAGTGCTAGTACCACATTACTAACAATACGAGAATCGAATGTTCACAGTGCAAGTACCACATTAGTTACAATACGAGAATCGAATGTTCACAGTGCAAGTAGCACATTAGTTACAATACGAGAATCGAATGTTCACAGTGCAATTAGCACATTACTAACAATACTAACAATACGAGAATCGAATGTTCACAGTGCAATTAGCACATTACTAACAATACTAACAATACGAGAATCGAATGTTCACAGTGCAAGTAGCACATTACTAACAATACTAACAATACGAGAATCGAATGTTCACAGTGCAATTAGCACATTACTAACAATACTAACAATACGAGAATCGAATGTTCACAGTGCAAGTAGCACATTAGTTACAATACGAGAATCGAATGTTCACAGTGCAAGTAGCACATTACTAACAATACGAGAATCGAATGTTCACAGTGCAAGTACCACATTACTAACAATACGAGAATCGAATGTTCACAGTGCAAGTAGCATATTACTTACAATACGAGAATCGAATGTTCACAGTGCAAGTACCACATTACTAACAATACGAGAATCGAATGTTCACAGTGCAAGTACCACATTAGTTACAATACGAGAATCGAATGTTCACAGTGCAAGTAGCACATTAGTTACAATACGAGAATCGAATGTTCACAGTGCAAGTAGCACATTACTAACAATACTAACAATACGAGAATCGAATGTTCACAGTGCAAGTAGCACATTACTAACAATACTAACAATACGAGAATCGAATGTTCACAGTGCAAGTAGCACATTACTAACAATACTAACAATACGAGAATCGAATGTTCACAGTGCAAGTAGCACATTACTAACAATACTAACAATACGAGAATCGAATGTTCACAGTGCAAGTAGCACATTAGTTACAATACGAGAATCGAATGTTCACAGTGCAAGTAGCACATTACTAACAATACGAGAATCGAATGTTCACAGTGCAAGTACCACATTACTAACAATACGAGAATCTAATGTTCACAGTGCAAGTAGCACATTACTAACAATACGAGAATCGAATGTTCACAGTGCAAGTAGCACATTACTAACAATACGAGAATCGAATGTTCACAGTGCAAGTAGCACATTACTAACAATACGAGAATCGAATGTTCACAGTGCAAGTAGCACATTAGTTACAATACGAGAATCGAATGTTCACAGTGTGAACTAGCACGACAAATAAACAATGTTTTTCTTTCATTTGATAGTGAAATATTGTTTGACAGATGAACCCATTCCTGGATACTACATGACGTTTTTAATTTGTTCTGCCCATTGGCTTCAGATGTAATGTCAAAGGTGCCTGTCAAATGATGTGAAGGATTGACTTATAGTATTCACTGATTCCTTAATTTGACGACATTGTTTCAGTAAAGTTCCATATGGCTGTCCGCTTCTCACCAATGCAACTCGGGTTCGATCCTCGGACCGGGAAGTATGTGAGTTGGTACGGTGGTCGTCATATCGGACAGGTGGGTTTCCTCCGGGTACTCCGGTTTCCTCCCACACGAATGACCACATATACGCTTTCATCCACGACAACGAGAGTGATTAATATAAGTTGTTAAATGTTGCTTCGCAATCGTTGTAAAATAAAGTGTTATCATTAAGCTGCAACTATTGTCCGATTAGCTCAGTGGTTAGCACGCTCGCTTCCCCACCAATGCAACCCTGGTTCGATCTTTGGACCGGGAAGTATGCGAGATGGTACGGAGCTCGACATACCTGTCGGGTGGGTTTTCTCCAATATGAAGGATCACACATACCCGTTCATCCGTGTCAAAGAGACTGAGCCACCAGTTGGTTAAAATAGTGGTTACAGATTGTCTGACGTCTGGCCTACAAAAATAGGATTCGGGATGTGTGTACTTTACGTTTATTTATCGTCGCTATCGGTTGCCCATATGAGCGACGCCTCCTGAAGAGATTAGTCATTTTAGATTTTGGAGAATAGTGCAATGATATAGACAGAGACCCATTCCAGAGTTTCCTCTGGTTCTTTTACGAGACCTCGGTTTCAAATAATGTCCCATCTGAAAGACTGTTAATTTTATTAGGGTCAGACGGGGGTTCGAACCTGTGATCCCAGGATTACCAGCCCAGCGTGTTACCACTGGACTACAGATCCGTCTTTAAGGATTCGGGAAATACTGATGTTCATATAAAAAGGTGTCTCACCTGTCAATAATGAACGGATCTGTATGGGACGTTAAACCGCTGTCTCGTGTCGGTGCTTTACACCGTGCACGTAAAAGAATCAGAGGAGACTCTGGAATGTGTCTCTGTCTGTATCATTGCACTATCCTCCACAATCTAAAATGACTAATCTCTTCAGGAGGCGTCGCTCATATGTGCAACCGGTAGCGACGATAAATAAACGTAAAACACACAATAATGGCTGACCCTTTCAATAGGTGTGACACTTTAATAAGCAAACACACACAAACGCATACACTATAAACCCATATATTCCAGTAACTAGTTCGATTTTAATTTGTCTAATGAGGTCAAAATCAAATTATTTCAGAGCAATTGTGGTCAAACTTTGCATAATGTAAATTCATTACCTCCATCGTTAGAAAAGGGACATATTGTTAATTGGTTGCGTCTGCTAGTCTGTATGTATGTATGTCTGTATGTCTGCTAGTCTATATGCATGTATGTCTGTATGTCTGCTAGTCTGTATGTCTGTATGTGTATGTCTGTATGTCTGTACTTGATTGATTTTGATGAAACACTGTGCATATATAGAGGGTTGAATTTAGATTTGTGGAGAAATCGGTCAAGGCATGTGTTCAATGCGGTCAGTAAGGTATAGGCCTACACTCACGTCGACTTCTATGACAATTATACATGCTGATGATGCTGGTGATATGAACACGAAGAGACCGGTGACCTTTAAATTAAGCCATAACCCGTGACCACGAGGTTGACCTTTGACGGTCAAATCAAAGCCATGTGAAACTAAGCATTTGTTCTCGTGTCAAATACAAGTGTGTGAGTTTGCATCTCTCCGCCGAGTGCTACATCTCTCCGCCGAGTGCTACATCTCTCCGCCGAGGGGTACATCTCTCCGCCGAGTGCCGAGTGCTACATCTCTCCGCCGAGTGGTACATCTCTCCGCCGAGTGCTACATCTCTCCGCCGAGTGCTACATCTCTCCGCCGAGTGCTACATCTCTCCGCCGAGTGCCGAGTGATACATCTCTCCGCCGAGTGCTACATCTCTCCGCCGAGTGCTACATCTCTCCGCCGAGTGCTACATCTCTCCGCGAGTGCTACATCTCTCCGCCGAGTGCTACATCTCTCCGCCGAGTGCTACATCTCTCCGCCGAGTGGTACATCTCTCCGCCGAGTGCGAGTGCTACATCTCTCCGCCGAGTGCTACATCTCTCCGCCGAGTGCTACATCTCTCCGCCGAGTGCCGAGTGCTACATCTCTCCGCCGAGTGCCGAGTGCTACATCTCTCCGCCGAGTGCGTGCATCTCTCCGCCGAGTGGTACATCTCTCCGCCGAGTGTTGCATCTATCCGCCGAGTGGTACATCTCTCCGCCGAGTGCTGCATCTCTCCGCCAAGTGGTACATCTCTCCGCCGAGTGCTACATCTCTCCGCCGAGTGCTGCATCTCTCCGCCGAGTGCTACATCTCTCCGCCGAGTGCCGAGTGCTGCATCTCTCCGCCGAGTGGTACATCTCTCCGTCGAGTGGTACATCTCTCCGCCGAGTGCTGCATTTCTCCGCCGAGTGCTACATCTCTCCGCCGAGTGCCGAGGCTGCATCTCTCCGCCGAGTGCTACATCTCTCCGCCGAGTGCTGCATCTCTCCGCCAGTGGTACATCTCTCCGCCGAGTGCTACATCTCTCCGCCGAGTGCTCATCTCTCCGCCGAGTGCTACATCTCTCCGCCGAGTGCCGAGTGCTGCATCTCTCCGCCGAGTGCTGCATCTCTCCGCCGAGTGCTACATCTCTCCGCCGAGTGCCGAGGGCTGCATCTCTCCGCCGAGTGCTACATCTCTCCGCCGAGTGCTACATCTCTCCGCCGAGTGGTACATCTCTCCGCCGAGTGCTACATCTCTCCGCCGAGTGCCGAGTGTTGCATCTATCCGCCGAGTGGTACATCTCTCCGCCGAGTGCTGCATCTCTCCGCCAAGTGGTACATCTCTCCGCCGAGTGCTACATCTCTCCGCCGAGTGCTGCATCTCTCCGCCGAGTGCTACATCTCTCCGCCGAGTG